>OX940977.1:48183326-49383326 GCA_954871275.1 Leptopterna dolabrata
TAACAATTATATCACCCGATAGGCAGCCAACGGGTATTTTTTGAATATTTTCCTGCTCGATTGGTTTTCCAAAACCCGATAGGGACTCGTATGTGCAACCGCATAGATGTTCAAACCGGGTGTTGTTATCTATTACATCCACCCGATAGAGCTACTAACGGGTATTTCAACGAGGTCGAGCACCCCCCGCACCAGAGAGAAATACTCGTTGGGAGGGGAGGTAAAAATTCAATGAAAACCAAGTCTAACTGACTCTCGACTATACTGAGGACTCATCAGTACAAAAAAAAATACGGAGTCATAATTCTCTCAGGTGGGGGTGCTCAGCATAAATCTGTTGATAATATATATAAAACTCGAAAACTGGTGAAGGACGACAACATGTCAATTGGATTATGCTTGTGGACAGCCACCCTGCGGGTAAATGGGCGGGTGGGTTGGGCAATGATCAAAGATAATTTGAAATAAAAAAGAAAAAAAAGCGTAGGTATACCTAATTCAAGTTTTGGGGGCAAAATTTGTGGGAACCACCGGAAATAACTATTTCAATAATTATTTTACATGAAAGCAACAATAAATGAACAGCCACCATTTCTGCATATAGAATAATAATAAACCCATGCGTGACAAGGACTTTGCAGCGTTTTTAATTTTCAGGTCCAGTATCATGTCCTTCACAATTCCCTCAACTTTACCATATTTCTTCGCGTGAACCCTCCCATGGTAACAAGTACATGTCCTCCAAACGTCCATATTTACGGGAGGTGAAGGGAAAGAGTTGTTATTCTCAAATTCTCACCACTCCCCAAAAACAGTTATCCTTTAGAAATGGTGACTGCAGGCTTCGCTTCCTATACCTCCTCACAGGGATTCGGGCTACCTGAGCTATCATTAAACCACAAATATTTTCCCAACTCTTCATTCACCGTTGCAGGCTTTTGTGTGAGAATTGTACGCATCTAAATCCTCACATAAAACCTTTCAACGGTCACTCGGAACCTGGGAAAATATTTGTGAATCCGTCTCCAGAGCCAATGCCCCTTTGACCAAGTTCAAATTGTAAAACCCTTCAACGCTCACTCGGAACCTGGGAAAAAATTTGTGAATCCATCTCCGGAGCCAATGCCCCTTCGACCAAGTTCAAATTGTGGCGGGACCTAATTGACACCCGATAGAAATGTTGCCTACTCGATAGGGAATCATTGGACAACCCGATTGATTACTAAGCGGGAGCTGTTAACAATTATATCACCCGATAGGCAGCCAACGGGTATTTTTTCAATATTTTCCTGCTCCATTGATTTTCCAAAACCCGATAGAGACTCGTCTGTGCAACCCGATAGATGTTCACTCGGGTGTTGTTATCAATTACATCCACCCGATAGAGCTACTAACGGGTATTTTGTTCGGCATTTCCCTGCTCGATTGCATTGTTCAACCCGATAGATGTTGGTCGATGCAACCCGGTTGATTATTAAGCGGGAGCTGTTAACAATTATATCACCCGATTGGTGGCTAACGGGTATTTTATGAATATTTCTCAGCTCGATCGATTTTTCTCTACCCGATAGGGATCACTCAATGGAAATGGTAGATCTTCAATCGGGTGTTGTTAGCAACAAACATCACCCGATAGGAAGACTAACGGGTATTTTTGTTCACTATTTCCCTGCTCGATTGGCTTTCATAGGCCCGATAGCGATGTGTGATGTAACCCGATAGATTATTAAGGGGGAGCTCTTGACAATTATTTCACCCGATAGGCGCTAACGGGTATTTTATGCATATTTCCCAGCTCGATTAATTTTATTTCTACCCGATAGGAATTTTGTATAAACCCGATAGATTATCAATCGGGAGATCTTAATGCTCAGATGACCCGACAGTCAGCTAACAGGTATTTTTTTGAACATTTCCATGCTCGATTGTTTTTCGTACACCCGATAGGAGGTTTGCATAAAACCCGATAGGTTATCAAACGGGAGACGTAAATGCTCAGATGACCGGATAGTGTGCTAACGGGTATTTTTTTTCAACATTTGCTAGCTAGATCGTTTTTCATACACCCGATAGGAATTTTGCATAAACCCGATAGGTTATCAAACGGGAGACGTAAATGCTCAGATGACCCGATAGTGTGCTAACGGGTATTTTTTTCAACATTTGCTAGCTAGATCGTTTTTCATACACCCGCTAGGAATTTTGAAAAAAACCCGATAGATCATCAAACGGGAGACGTAAATGTTCAGATGACCCGATAGTGCGCTAACGGGTATTTTTTTGGAATATTTGCATGCTCGCTTGGGTTTCATGGACCCGATAGGAATTTGTTATGAAACCCGATAGACAACCAACAGACCCGATTGATTTCTTAACGGGTGTAGTTCCCATTTATAAAAGCCCGTTAGGGTTAAGTCGCCACCCGATACGATTTTGACGAATACCCGTTAGGAATTACCAAAACCCGCTTGTTTTTACGAATGCCCGATACAAAAATATCCGAACCATACCCGATAGGAGGGGCTAATCTAACAGCCCGATAGATTTTTATGGCAGCCCGATAGAAATTTATGTCGTACCCGATTGGAGTTACGTCTTCCCGATAGATTTTTAACATCACCCGATACGATTTTCACCCTACCCGCTTGGGATTAGGCACACCCGCTAGGTTCCCTATCGGGAAATCAATTCCGAGTGTTCCTAGCGGGCATGGTGCGCCACATTTTTCTCTCGGTGTGGTTACCTATCGATTCCCATCACAATCCGGTTTCACTGCCAAAAATATTCACAAGCTTTACTTGTTACTACTGGTCTCAAGAGGAGTTGATCGGTAGGAGGACCGACTGGGAAAAAGGGTTGATGGCAAGGGTGAAGGATTTTACCTTTTATACTGTTTCCAGGCATTTCCGTATGTAGCTACCGGCAGATAGGTGGGTACCTACCTAGTAGAACTGGGTCCTCCAATACTTCCCAGCCGAAAGTATTGTTTCCAGAATGTCTGAACAGGCGTTGAACTCAATGACATACGATACACCTGAGACACAACATTGTCTTGAGACTTCAGTTCTTCATTCCACTTCTGGACATGGAATGAAGAACCCTTTATTCCCTTTATTCCATGTTCTGGAGCTCGACAGTGAAATATCTTTACCTATTACCATGGATGGGTGTATATAGAGTTACAGATAGTGAATGAATGAATGAATGGCATGTTTATTAAAAAAATACATAATACAGGAAAAACTACGGGTACCACGTACCGTCAGCAGAAGTTCCGTTCCAACTGCTTTAAACGAATCTGGTAGTAGGTACGTAAATTATTATCAAATGGAGAACTTAATATAACTAAGTAACTTTAAATAATTCAAGAGACTTAACAAACAAAAAATCCAAATGTACTTTATAATGTTTAAGTACATACAGGGTGGCACCCTCGTCGTGTGAAAAAAAGTATAATCATCACTTCTGAACAATGCAATTAATACTATAATAAATAACCACACTATTAATTATTCATCAGCTTGTCTCATAATCTTGTCTTCATCATCTTACCTTGTAGCATCTAGATATCTTACTGTATGGCCAGGGGGCAGATCCAGTAGGGTTTGTAAAATAATTACTCAAATATTGCCTTACATCCGAACCATTGTTTTGAAATGACACAAAAGTCGCCGAGCCAAGGCCGTTATCACACTGCAAGAACTAAATCACTCGCGACAAAATTGTGGAAACCAATTTCAATGAATTTTTAAAAAATGTATCAGTTTTTTTATTAAACTGTATTCCACCATCTACTCGGGAAATTATGTAGAATGCGCCAGCACTTTATTAACGCATTACAAAAATTGTTCGGATACGTCTGCAAATGTTGCGGCATGTTTTGCTAGAATACCAAACGTACATTCAACTGGTCAGCGTTCTCTAAAGTGACGGTAATTGAACTCTCTTGGGTAATGTAAAATTATTTTTGGATTAGGGACGTACCTAGTACATGTCCTGAAAAACCAAATGCGACATCACCGAGAACGTAAAACGGCGAGACACGCCCTATTCCATCGCCAGGTAAGGGCCGACCTTCCGGAATATCGTGAGCGCAAGGTAGGGTTGGTTTGGTAGGTTACAGGAAAGAGGAGGATGTGCCCCTTAGGAGTCTTACGGGTGGTGTCTGGGGCATGGGGTGTGGTAAGGAGGGGGGGGGGCCACTTACCCCCACCATCCCGCGCATGTGCTGCCACCAGTCTGAACACGTTGAAGTTATTAGGGAAACCGCCATGGACCCAATCTGCAGGATCCCTGAATATTTCATTGAAATCAATAGAAGAGGACAAGAGTTACGAGAAAGTGTGTGTGGTGGGGGGGGGGGGTTAAGTATGTGCATCAGCAGACGAAAGTGTTGAAAGATTGAATTCATATTTATGAGACTGGATTAACGGGCGATTGGATTAACGGTAGAACTGTGCATGCGCAAATTCGACCCACTCATACCCTCAAAATATCACTTCAATCAATCAAGAAATGAGGCTTTCCATAATTTATTATACCCAGGGGTTTTTATGAGTGAAAAATGGGTACAAAATTGGTATTTTTGTGTTTTATTACCATGAGCTGTTGAGGTATCGTTTCCCACTTTTTTTAGGACGAAGAGGACGAACATGAATTAGATTTCGACCAATGAGTAGACAGTTCAGGTTCTAACGAAGTTTCAGCCTTAAATTTACGTCAAATTTTGGTCTAAAAACATCGTTTTTCCGCACAAAGTTTGGGACCCCGTTTGGGAACAAATTTCGGTCCTAGTTGTGCTCCGAAGCTCGGCAGCCTGATCGGAATACACCCACGGGTGTTATGGGAGTAAAAATAGGGGTTTTCGAGGGATTTTGAAGGTTTTAGTCAACATGCGCTTCTGACGTATCGTTTTCCATGTTTTTTAGGCGAGAATACCGAATATGAAGTTGATTGTGGTCAAAAAGAATTGAGGTTGTAACGAATGTTCAGCTCCCAAAATTCATTTTTTATGAGTCAAAAACCTGGGAAATTGTATGAAATCACCATAAATTTGTATGATAACACTAGATGTAGTATTAGCAGGTGGATCAAGACAATTAAGTGATACTATCAATGAACACAGATATTCTGTTAAAAAAATAGCCTAATTAGTGTTTTTGGGGGCCAAAATTTGTGGAAACCACCAAAAATAACTTTCAATTATTGCGCATGAAAGAAACAGTAAATGAACAGCAAAATTTCTGTAAGGAAGGGCCACTCGAATAATAAACCCATCTGACAAGGACTTTGCAGCGCTTTCGTCTAGAGTCATCATCTTCTGAAGGGTTTGATGCATTTCTTTTGTAGTATTTTTGATGATTTTAATCTATTTTTGACAATTAATTTCGACCACCAACATGCAAGTTTGATCCAATTTTTATAAGAAAAATGTTTTTAATACTGATAGTCCTCTTCTGTCTCGAGTCACCACCATTCTACACCTTATACTTTTGATAAGTTCAACTAAACATTCTGGACCCATGTTTACACAACTGGACATTTACACAGAAATAATGGTACGAGCGAGGTACATATAGGTATTTGAAAGGTACATAAGACCCAGAGAGAGAGAGAGTAGAGTATGTCTGTGTGTGTGTGTAGAGGGTAGAGTATGTCTTCCAAACATTAGCAACATTGCTGCGAGCATTTATAAAGTAGATAGGTACCTACCTATCGAAGTAGGTAGTAGGGGGTAGCCAATCAAGGTAGGAAGGATCCCGATGTGGAGTCCTAAGACGCAAAAATAGCTTAGCTGTAGCTGGCAAATGGTGTTGGTCCAGATAAAATACGCTCAAAATTTCAAATTTCAAGACCCAACGTTAGCTGATTCCGATGACTTTCAGTTAACCACTTAATCGCGTCGAAAAGTCTATTATTTTACTGCGTAGGAAGATCATTAAAAGTGCTGCGGAATGAGCTGAAAATCGAATGGGAATGAGTAAACAAACACCTTTGTGAGAGGTGTACAACGTGACGGGAGGCCATGCAGACTGTAGCTCTCGAACGTTCTAGAGCGACGTCACATTTGAAAACACTCAAACTCGCGTTGTCATGGGGTGATCGGAGGCGCCAAGGACACATCAGTGACATCACAGTTTGGCCAGCTATATAAGGGGCCAGCCTTGGCGATTTCGTCATAGTTGTACCGTCATATCGACATCGAGAAGAACGGAATGGACCACGCAGAGACATCCGAGTTAACGGCTGCTGGCCCCAATACAGGTAGGCAATTATTCTCCTCTTGCTGAATTTTTACTGAATGCCGTTCAAATGTAGATAATGCATCGCACCAAACCATTTCAAAGTTTGGTAACCAATAAATTGATGTATTAAATATACATTAAGTACTCCCAAATGACTTAGGCATCTCAAGAAAAACCTAATTAGTAAAAAACTAGAAAAAATGTAATCAGAAAAATGAACATGATGAACGCCTACATAAGAATAATACGTCCATGGTTACGAAAACTAGTTTCACTTACGCTTTTTGAATCCACAAAACATCGAGTGATCCTTATTTTTGAGATATGATGTAGTTATGCTCGCTGTATAGGACACGCAGGTTTTAGTTTTGGTTTATTATTTTCAATAATGAACCTTTGGAATTGGAGATTTGGTAGGTCTACCATGGGTACTGACCACATAAAACGGTGATCTACGTAGAAGGAGCATCCATATTGACGTAAAACTACTACACAGATAAACTATATGTAGGCATCACAGGCAAACAAACCGTTACCTACATAATAATTTCCAGCGTTTTCGCTATTACATCGGTTTTAGAAAACGTACGAGCACACAGCTTTTTACGATGATTCACCTTCCTAAATATCCGACAGCCTGTTATTTATTTGATGACTTTGCTAAGTTAGTGACTTCAAAGAATAGGATTTGTATATATGTACGTATAATGAATTTTAAATAGCTACTTATCGTGGAGAAACATGAAAAGTGAATAATCGAAATGAACCGCCTGAGATTTCCCGGGATGAACGTGAGCTGCGATACCTACTTAACATGGTTTAATCAGTTAAACATACGAGTTCCGTACACGTAGGTAGTATGCACATAATTTAATGAATCTGATGACAGAATTATTGTGGTGCATAGTTAAATTAGGATAATGGCAACGTGAAGCTGTGCTGAATTTTTTCTGTAATTCATCGTTTGGTATTGTACTTGAAGGCGAATATGTATACCTACGTAACATAAATCGCAATTCCCGAACAAAACACCCATTGCTTACCAATTTTATTTATGATATGAGTTAAATATGTACACCAATACCAACATTTTTCGATAAAAATTCAGCAATTCAAGTTCTTAACTACCTATATGCTGCTAAGTACTTGGGTTGTTTATTGTGGTTTACCTACTAACTTGAGCCCTAATAAAGGTTTTGGGATTGGATGGCATACACACGTCAAATTGTAAACTCAGAGTATTAAAACTCATTATGATTCCATGAGCCACAAACAAGAGCTTTTTCTTGTACTTCTCTACAGTTATGTTTTTGTATGAGTGCCTACCTAACTGAAATGTATTGTGCCCAATAGTTGAAAGTTATTTGGCACCATCTGTTAAGCCTATAAAATTAGTGCTATAAATATTAGCAAAAATTTTCAACTTTATTACCTTTACTACTTGCTGAAACTGAGCTCACCATATTTGCTGTTTATGACATAATATGACGAGAAAATCCCCAGTACTGGTAGTTTTCCATCAGAAAGGTAGGCCGTTTGTAGACTGCTTTAATTTCTGAAGTAGCAAATCAAGTTTTAGAACAGGTTCTGCCTAGTTAATACCTACAAGGGAAATAGTATTTATGGTTTTTTCTATTAACACTGATTCCCTGACAGAGTAAATAACTAATCAGTAGGTACCTAACAATATTCCAATGCACGACATTGAGAATAGAAATCAGTTGTGTGTTGAAACTGTACACCTAAAACGCTCCTTGCTTAAAACTAGTGATGGACCGGAAATAACAGGATAAAATAACCTTTTACTTGAAAGGTGCAGGTACAGAAGGTCGGTGACCTCAAGCCATGGGGATAGGTGAAAATGAAGAGGGCCAATGTTCACATTAACAGCTTTGGGAGGTCTAAACAGCTATATGTGACGCTCACCCTTTACTGAAATCACCTATTACTGAACCCTATTATTTCTCAGTTGCAGTATCACTATAACCTGTTACTGAAGAATCACATCATCGCCCATCACTAACTAAAACCAAACTTATTTGGACCGCATTGTGTTACAGACGAAACAGTGGCGCCAGAAAACAGAAACCAACGTTGCTGTCTGAAGAATCGAGAAAAGGACGAGGCTCGTTGCAAACACTCGCCAGCGCGATGCTGTAATATCACCGTCAATATTACTTGTTGCAACATCAAGAAGAGCAATCATGTGGCAGCCTCACAAGTGCGTGGACATTTGCCAGCAAGTTTGCTGCGTCTTTTACCTATGCGATGGTGAACGCAAAAAAATTTGCTTGAGTATCATTTGCTCTAATAATGCTGTGAGTTTCAAGGAGGACTGCCGTTTCAAGAAGTGCTGCTCATCTCTTGGGACTGAAAATGAATTTTGCAATACAGAAGCCGATGAAGACGTTAAATTGTGCAGCAAAGACTGCGCAAAAGTTGGGTCGTCTAAGAATGAGAACAGTTGCTCCAAGAAATGTCATTTGTCCCATGACAATAATCGTGAAGAAGAATCTAGCGATCGAAAGAAGGAAAAATACGAGAACCCTTGCTGTAAGGAGTCAGTGTGCAGCTGCTGTAGCGTTGAGAATCCTGAGGGAAACGATGCTAGTGATAGCTGTAGCTCTTGTGAGATGGGCTGCTGCTGCACACCTGCCAATGGTGACAACATAAAGAAGAACTACTCTGCACAACCTCAAGATCGTCTTTGCTCAGGAAAAGGTTGTATTGCTACTGGAAATGTCAAATGCTGTAAATTTGAAGTGCAGTGCTGCTCTCCCATAGAACCAGAATGCTGTATCACAATTCAGTCCGCTGAAGATGAGAGTCAAATGAAGGAATCCAGTTGCCAAACAACTAATAGTGGCGATAACGACACAAAATGCAGTCACCGACAAGATAGTTGCTCTGTTTCATTGGCCCTGGGATGCTGCAAAATTTCCATTCAGAGGACTTGTAACAGCCGCTGCTGCATGGGGTCGTGCTGCCGAAGTTCTGGTCATGTTTCAGCCGCCTCCCAAGCTCAAAATAATTGCAGCTGCTTCACTGCTAACAGTAGCAAATGCGGAGAATCCTGCACTTGCAACGAAAATGGAAATTGTGATCGTGGGAAAGGTGAAGGCGGCAGCAGCAACTCCTGTTGCAGTGTTGAATGTTGCAAGAACGGCTGTTGTTGTACATCACCTATCACTCGTGACAACACCAAGGAGAAATCACCTAGACATTGCCTTTGCTGTGGACAAGGCAGTGCTGCTACTAAAAATGACAAATACTGTCAATTCGAAGTGAATTGCTGTTGTACTAAACATCAAAAGTGCTGTCCCGCCCTTCTGTGCAAAGATGGCAATAAAGTAAAAGAGTGCAGCTGTCAAACAAGCTGGATCGGTGATGACACACATTGCTGTCACACACAAAGTAGTTGCTCTGTTTCTTTGACTCTGGGATGCTGCATGATTTCCATTCAGAGTTCTGGTCAGGTTCCAGCCGCCTCCCAACCTCAAAATAATTGCTGCTGCTTCATTGCTAACAGTAGCAAATGCGGAGATCTCAGCAGTTCCAACGAAAATGGAAATTGTGGTCGTGGGAAAGGTGAAGGCAGCAGCAGCATCTCCTGTTGCAATGTTGAATGTTGCATGAAAGACTGTGGTTGTACATCACCTAGTATTCGTGATAACACCAAGGAGAAATTCTGTGTATCACATCGAGAGTGCCGTTGCTGCGGACAAGGCAATGCTGGTACTAAGAATGTCAGATACTGTAAATTCGAAGTGAACTGCTGTTGCACTAAAGATCAAACCTGCTGTCTCACTATTCTGTGCACCAAAGATGGCAATAAAGTAAAGGAGTGCAACTGTCAATCAGGCTGGACGGGTGATAATGAAACATGTTGCTGTTACAAAAAAACAAGAATGCTGTAGTTCAGTGGCTTCGGGATGCTGCTCCATCACTATTAAAAGTAACACCTGCACCACTGCTAACTGCAGTAAGTGTGTTGGCACCTGCACTTGCAAAAACAACGAATTGTAATTCATCTAGTAGTGCATCATAATGTGACTGCTGTAGTTCATCTATTAGTGCTTCAAAGTGTTTGTAACAGTAGTAAGCGTAATAAGTTTGTAACAGTAGTAAGCGTAGTAAGTTTGTAGTAAGTGTAGTAATTTTGTAACAGTGCATCCAATTGTGACTGCTGTAGTTCATCTAGTAGTGCATCAAAGTGTTTTTAACAAAGAAAAACCATGTTCCATTTTATTACAGAGGCATAGTAAAATCAAAATCAAAATGGTTTTAAGTAGTTTGAAATACATGATGCATGATTTGCATATTATTTTTCATGTAATGACATATAGGTAGGTATTCATGTATCGAGATACGTGTAAGAATGGAAATCCCAATAAATGGTGCAGGGTTTTCTATACAGGTTGCTTCCACTTTTTTATACATTACCTTTGACTTATGCGAGTACCTTTGGTCATATCTTGAAATTTATTACCATCTGTAAGTAAAATATCCCCACTTGCGTATATTTGAAATGCAAGGTGAGCAAGCCCTCAATTAGAATTCAAAATTGAAGTATAAGAGGTAGGTTCATTAATAGCGAGTAGTCACAACCAAACATTTTGGTAAAGTTTATTTAGTACTTACCTACCTATTTCGAAAAGTAACGGATGTCTTTTTGGTAAACACATACCTATTTAGTGGTGTTAGGGTGTTAGATCTGTGGTTAGGGATGGTTAGGGATGGTTAGGGATGGTTAGGGATGGTTAGGGGTGGTTAGGGATGGTTAGGGATGGTTAGGGATGGTTAGGGATGGTTAGGGATGGTTAGGGATGGTTAGGGATGGTTAAGGATGGTTAGGGGTGGTTAGGGATGGTTAGGGATGGTTAGGGATGGTTAGGGATGGTTAGGGAAGGTTAGGGATGGTTAGGGGTGGTTAGGGATGGTTAGGGGTGGTTACCCCCCCGATTGCTCATCACCTTGTCGTGGTGGGGGGGCTTAAGCCTGAGCTGTGGTTCCTGTCGCCCTCGGGCCACGGGATCCGCAGCGACGGCAACTAAGAATGAGCAGGAGGAGTAACAACCTCGTTAAAAAACCAAGGACCACCTGGCCAAGTGGTAGTACCTTGTCAGGCCCCCTGTCCCAGGGTTACGCGGAACCATGGCAGCAGGAGCGGGAGGGCCCTGCTGCCACGACCCGGACTCCACGGCTTCCACTGGATCCGGAACGGACTTGACGCTTTGAGCTGCCGCCCAGGCGGGTAACGGGGGCCACCCTCCCGTGGCCGTCGCCAACCGTCCTGTGGGGCCCCGGCCTGGCAGGCGCTCTGTCCGGTACCCAGGGGGTCGGAGCCCTGGGAGCCCCGAACGTTCGCAAGTAGGGGCCGCGAGTCCCTCTCCCATCAGTTGAGCATCTTCCTGTGTAAGTGGAGAGGGGCATAGCCCCTCAGGGAGATCCCCTGAGGGGTGAGCCGGACAGAGTCAGGGATACACTACACACCACAATGAAACCCTCACAAACCACGACCCCCGCACCGAACCCCACTGACAACCCCACGGCGGAACACCCCCCCCCGCATGGACACGGACATACAAAAAGATACCAGCACGCAATCAGGCACCGAGGAGTCGAGGAGATAGTCCTCCGCTCGCGTACCCCCAGGAGCGCAGAGCTCAGAGTTTGGTGGTAGGACGCTGCCTCGATCCCCTCTGACAGCACGGCATAGTGGCACCGACACCCCGTCGGGTAGTACATCTTCGGCCGCCGTCCGGCAGGAAAGACCGCAGGCAAAGACGAAGCGACTGAGGAAAGTCTCCTTCTCAGAAGATTCGTCAAGTGCTGACGATAACGAGCGCCGCCCCAGAAAAAGGTCCTCGCCTAGCGTCACCGCCCTGAACGTTATCGAGCAAGTAAATACGGTAGCAAAGGCACTCGAAGCGATCACCGCCTACATCTTCTCGCCGGAAAGCAAAATAAACAAGGCCCAAGCGGCCATAATAAAAGCGCAGGTGGACATCACCCAAAGGGCCACGCAGGAAATGGCAATTTTAAATTCCTTCCTGGCTGGCCGATGCCACTACTTGGAAGAGGGAGCAAGCAGTGGTCCATACCCCACCGGAGCCATTGCAGCTGAGCTGAAACGCATGGTCCCGAGCACCTCGCCCCTAATGAGAGCGGTCAACCAGGTCCAGGAGGACGTGCGCGTAATGCGCGCACAACGCAGCACCGAGCCCCCGAAGACCAGAATGACCACTCCGGCAAAAAAAGAACTCAGCCTAAAAACGTACGCTCAAGCGGCAAAAGAAAACACCCTGGATGATATAACTGATCTGGACGATTTCCAGGAAGTCAGGCGAGCCCGCCGACGGAAGAAGGCCCTACCTACCGCTGATGCAGGCCTAGGAAAACCCTCCGCGCCTGATGGGAAGTTAAGGGAAGAAACCCAGGATAGGGAATCAAAAAAGCCGAAGACCCGAAGCCAGCAAACCAAGCCTGTGAGCCCTGAAGACATCGAAAGGACACTTGAGGATGAGGCCAAGCTGATCCTAATAGACAAGCCTGACAGCGAAGAGCGCAAAGCGTTTCTGGAGAGGGTCAGGGGCCTTATCAACCCGAGAGGAAACAAGATACAGCTGTTTGACACCAGGACCACGGCAAGCGGCGGCGTAGCTGTGAAAGCACACACCATCGGGGATAGGGACAAAATCTTGGCCCTTCCCTGTTGGTCAGCTGAGGGACTAAAAACAAGGACAAGCACTAAGCGGAACCCGAGGCTCCTCATCCTCAGAGTTCCGAAGGAACTGTCGAGGGAAAGCCTGACCGAGCAGCTCCTGGCTGGAAATGACCTGGGCCAGGCACGGGGGGAGAAGGCTATTACACCTCTCTACACGGTGAGGTATGGCGGGTCACGGGAGGGCTCGCCATACGTCTCGTGGGTCGTGGAGCTGGGCCCGGAGGCTTGGAGGAGGGCCAAGGAGGAGGGCAGGGTTTTCCTGGACTTCCAGACATGCAAGGTAAAGGACTCCCTCGAAGTTACAAGGTGCTTTAAGTGCCAACAGTACGGCCACACGACAAAGGGGTGCTCAGCAGAAAATCCGACATGTGCCGAATGCGCAGGCCCCCACGACACTAGAAGTTGCCAAGACCATAAGAAGTCGTGCTCAAACTGCCGCAAGCTGGGGGCCCCGTCAGGCCACCGTGCCGCGGCACCCGGTTGCACAGCCCATCGGAGGGCCTACCTAAGGCTAAGGGCTAGCATCGACTATGGAGAAAAAGATTAGAGTTGGCCAGCTCAACATGCACCGCTCCAAAGCGGTGCAAGACGAGGCGAGGATGGTACTCGAGGGCGGAAAATACGATGTCTTGCTGGCCCAGGAGCCCTGGAGAAAAGGCATAGTTAAAGGAATGGGTCTCTCCGCCCAAGCCATACACCACAGTCCAAGTGCTAATGCGGTGGTTTACGTTCTAAACAGGCGAATAAAAGTCATGAAACTGCCAGAAACCACAAGCGACATTGCATGTGCCCGAATCCTACTAGAGTCTGAAGAGCTGATATTTATTTCAGTATACTTCAAGAGAGGAGGGGATATTATGGCGTACCTCGACCAGCTCAACGCAATCGTAGAAAAGTATGCGGGGGTAAACATTGTTGTCGGAGGCGATGTAAATGCGCACCACCCAGCATGGGGCGACCATAACCTGGACTTCCGAGGCCAAGCAGTGCTGGAATTCATAACAGCATCTGACTTGGTCTTGCTCAACTCTGACGACTCTCCACCTACCTTCGAGGGTCCGCAGGGCGCGTCAGCAATCGACATAGTCGCCTTATCGCAGCAACTATATGCAAGATGTCAGGGGTGGAAAATTGACATGGACGCAACGCAAAGTGACCATGCGATGCTGTCCATCGAACTGGACAACAGCCCCGTGAGAACGGGTGGTGCAAGACGGCGAATCCGCACAGACCGCATACCGGGGGAGCTGATGTCGTCATACGTGGCAGCGGAGATAAACAGCGTAGCCCCACTGCTACTATGGCCAGCAACAACAAGCCAAGATGTAGATACGAAGATTATGTCCCTCACCCACATTCTGCACCACGAGGTCGGAAAACTGGCTCCCGCGTTCCCCCGCCCAAATGCATGCCCATGGTGGACCAACGAGCTTGAGTCCCTTAAACAGGCCGCCAAGGCCGCCCGGCGCAGGTACCAAAACAGCAGGAACCCTTCCGAGCGGGCAACCCTAAGAGCAAGGCACCACCTGGCAAAAAGGGAGTTCCAAAGAAGCTTCAGGAAAGCCAAGACCCAAAGCTGGCGAACATTTGTGGAGGAAGAGGACGAGCTAAACACATGGGGCCTCCACTCCAAGATAGTGCGGGAAAAAATAAGCGTCCCACCGGCAATAACCCCCTTCGGAGAGGGCTTGGAGAACTTCCAACAGATTGGAAACACCCTCCTGCAGACAGCCTTTCCAGCCGAGAGCCAAGTAGGCGACAATCAAGCTCATGCTGCCATGCGGCTAAAGGCGGAACTGCAACAGCCGCACAGAGATCCACCCGCCTGGACCCTAGACGAGCTCCGATCAGCGGTAAGGACCATGCGAAGCGGAAGCTCGCCAGGCCCAGATTGTGTCGAAGTAACCACCCTGAAGCGAACGCTAGGAGTATGCGAGGAATTTTTGTTGCAAATAATGACGGACTGTCTCAGGCTGGAATATTTCCCCCGTGCCTGGAAAGAAGCAACAATATGCGTCTTCCTGAAACCAGGAAGACCAGCAGAGAACCCGCTGTCTTATCGGCTCATTTCGCTCCTCTCAACCCTGGGCAAGGTCTTGGAAAAAATGGCCTTGAGACGCGTCCAAAGCGATCCGAACTATGCCCCTCATCCCCGCCAATTTGGTGGTATCCAACAGCGATCAACAACAGACGCCCTTCAGGCCATAAAAAGCCACGTACGGAGCTCTCCAAAGAAGTACGCCTTCCTCCTCCTCTTCGACATCGCTAAGGCCTTTGACCGAATGTGGTGGCCGGCCGTGATCGGTGCACTTCAGGACGCCGACCTCCCCCCAGGCATATATGGACTCATGCGTAGTTTCCTAAAAGACCGCAAAGCGACCCTTAGTGATTATGGAGCAACATGCAGAAGGGAAGTAGAAATGGGCTGCCCGCAAGGGTCAGTATCAGGACCATACCTGTGGACCCTCCTCTTCGATAGTCTCCTCCAGAATCTCTCCCGAGGGGAAGTAGAGGCCTTCGCCTTTGTCGACGACCTCGGCATTCTGCTGACAGGAACAACAAAGGCAGAGATCGAAAGGGAAGGAGCCAAGGCAGTCAAAATTATCGAAGCCTGGTGCACGCAGGTGAAGCTGGAGCTGGCAGCAGAAAAGACGGTTATGTGCCAACTGAAGGGTGAAATGAACACGCGTAGCCCACCCGTCATCAGATTAAGCCACGGCGCAACAACGATTAAACACGCCAATAATCCGAAATACCTAGGAGTACTGCTAGCCAAAAACTTCGATCCAGCTGCGCACGTCTCAGCCGTCACAAAGAAAGCCCTGGCATCGTTCGGAAGGACAAAATCCCTAGCCAGAGTAACGTGGGGAATAAGATACCACAGCAAGAAAGTCATGTACACCGCCCTTTTCGAGTCCGCCCTACTGTACGCCTGCCCATCGTGGACGTTCGACGCCAAAAGCAAGCAGTGGTCAGAAATAGTAAAGGCCCAAAGGAGCGCTCTTCTTATGGTCACCAGCGCCTACCGAACGACGTCGACTGACGCTCTCCAGGTCTTGGCCGGACAACTGCCTATCGACCTACGCATTAAAGCGGTAGCGGCAAAGTGGCTCATCAGCCATGGCCAGGATGGACAACTTGGAAACTGCCGCACCCTGGAGGAAGTTGAACCCTGGTGCATGGAAGAGTGGCAACGCAGGTGGACCAGGTCAACCAAAGGCAGACACACCTTCCGAGCGTGGCCAGACGTGACTGAGAGAGTGAACAACAAAAGCTTCATAGTCGTGGACCATTACCTCGCGCAGTTCCTCACGGGGCATGGCGATTTTGCGTCAAAGCTCCACGCATTCAACTTGAAACCCTCCCCAAACTGTGTTTGCGGAATGGAAGAAAGTGTGGACCACGTATTCGAAGAGTGCCCCTTACATACCAACGCCAGAAGACGATGGACCACTATTGTAGCAACACCAGCCAGCGACAACACCTGGAGACAGGCAATGGCTAACCCAGCCAACGTGCGAGCAACCATTAGGTATGTACACAGGGTCATGCAGACCAAAGCATGGCCAGTAGCCAGGGAAGCACCTACTCCTCCTGATCCCGCACACGCAGCCTCCGCGAGGCCCATCCCGGGCACTGCTGAGTAGCAGTGGCAGATAGCGTGTAGGAGTTGAGTTGAGATGACAACCGTCAGGAAATCATAAGAACAACAGCAAAACCCCTAGTAGAGCCGAAAGGCTAAGGAATAGGGTGGAAAAACAAAGGCCTGACGGTTAGGGGTGGTTAGGGATGGTTAGGGGTGGTTAGGGGTGGTTAGGGGTGGTTAGGGGTGGTTAGGGATGGTTAGGGGTGGTTAGGGGTGGTTAGGGGTGGTTAGGGGTGGTTAGGGATGGTTAGGGGTGGTTAGGGATGGTTAGGGATGGTTAGGGATGGTTAGGGATGGTTAGGGATGGTTAGTGATGGTTACCGGGACCTCGGAGGGCACAGCTCGCGGCGATCTACAGGGGCGAGAAGAAGAAGCTCAAATCTATGATCAGGACTGCTAAGAGGGAGAGCTGGAGGGTCTTCATATCTGAGAACCTGGAGATGGACCCGTGGGGAGTCGGGTATCGGATCCTGCGAGGTAGGGTTGGCCCGGAGGTGGCATTTGCTGCCCTTGAGGTCAACGGGCGGAGGGCTGCTACCATCTACGAGGCGAGTGCTATGTTCCTGGCTGATGTCTTTCCATCGGACCTCTTGCAGGATGACAGCGTGGCTGACAGAGTGACCAGAGAGCAAGTGCAGGTGCTGCCCCATACTGCGGATGCCCCCATGTGGACCAGCGGCGACCTCGAGGCGGCGATCTCTGCCTTCGGGAGGACGAAGGCCCCGGGCATCGACGGGATAGACATGGCCATGATCAAGGAGGCGCCCACCCAGTACTGCGTGGAACTTTTGAGACTGTTCAATATTGCCCTTCGAGAGGGCAGATTCCCCAAAACATGGAAAGTTGCCAACATAAAGGCCCTCACTAAGACCGGAGACCGGGACTGGTCGAAGTGCAATAGCTACCGCCCCCTCAGCCTGCTGCCGTGCCAAAGCAAAATCTTGGAGAGGCTCATCCTCAATACAATCGAGCCCATGCTTACACATAGTGCACACGACAACCAATTTGGGTGCACGAGAGGAAGAAGCACGGAAAGCGCCATTGCCTGCCTCCTAAACCGTGCGCGGCAGTCAGGCTTCCGACATGTAGCGTGCATTTTTTATGACGTGGCAGGGGCCTTTAATGCGGTGTGGTGGCCGCTGGTTCTAAAGGGGCTGAAGGAAATAGACATCCCCAGCAATATCTATAGGCTCCTGCAGGACTACTTCAATGAGCGCCAAGCAGTCATGCACACCAGTGAGGGGTTAGTGGAGAGGGCTGTGACGCGTGGTTGCCCCCAGGGATCTGTCCTGGGCGCAGCCATGTGGAATTTGGTCTTTTCCGACCTGTTGAAGCAACTCCACCTACACGAAGTTTTTGCGGTGGCATATGTCGATGACCTGGCGGTGCTGGTCGAGGCCCATACCAGGGACGAGCTCAGGAGGCGTATGGAGAGCTGTAGCCAGATGATCAGGAATTGGTGCCGCCACGCAAGATTGCAGCTGGCGGAGGGCAAGACTTGTGCTCTGGTGGTCAAAGGGGGGGGTGATGCCAGGCACCCTACGAGGTTCTGCGTCGGGGCAACAAGGATTGAGGCTGCTACAACCATCAAATACTTGGGAGTCACCCTGGATAAGCACCTAGATGGAAGAGCCCACATCGGAACTTTGACGACAAAGGTGCAGCAGCTGGCGGGCAGCATCCGAGGAATGGCGGGCGCGGGGTGGGGTGCAAGCTATGGGCGACGGCTGCACTACTATAGGACTGTTTTCCTACCAATAGTTGTGTATGCTGCGCCCACTTGGTGGAACAAACCAACCGAGCAGACGCGGCAGAAGATCCTCCAACTACAGAGAGCAGCACTGCTGGCTGTAACTAGGGCCTACAGGACGGCCCCAACCCTGGCTATCCAAGTGATAGCGGGATGCCTGCCACTCGACATCCTGCTGGATGCACGTGTGGCAGAGGCATCAGTAAGATGGCCCTCCAGGGTGTGTGTCCCGATAAGCATGGAAATAGCCGAGCACCTGGGGCAGCTGCGAACAACCAAGGAGAAGCGTGAGGCCATATCAAGATGGGCACTGACCAAGTGGCAGGAGCGGTGGGACAGAGGCACCAATGGACGGCTCACGCATGCCTACTTACCTGATGTCAGCACCAGACTAGAATCACAGTGGATTGAGCCATCCTACGTTTCCACCCAGCTTTTAACAGGACATGGCAACTTCAGCGGCAAGCTGCACGGCTTCAGGAGACGTGAGTCCCCTGGATGCCCGTGTGGCGAGCCAAGTGAGGATGCCGAACATGTCATCAGAATGTGTCCTCTGTATAGCCAGCAGAGAGCGGAAATGTGTGGTGCTTATATGTATCATGATGACCTGAGCCAATTGATAATATCCCGCGACCAGCACCAAAAATTTGTGACATTTTGCGAGCAGTGGCACAGGCTTCGAGGAGAGGGCGCGGAGATGGTGGTCTCTGCCCCGAGCTGAATACCGGGGTTCCTTTTTAACGTAGGTTAGTTTAGAATAGGTTAGGATTAGCGGTGGGAGGAATATTTATGAAAGTACTCGCCACATTAGATTAGTTCTTCTGTGATATTAGAGTAGTGAAATCGACTGTGATAGCGAAATAGGATTAGGAAGTTTTAAATTGTGTGCATGATATGATTGAGTGATGGGGGTGCCTACCGGTCTTGGGGGGGCAGCAAACCGGTAGGTTATTACGAATTTTGCCTTTATTAATTTTTTATGTTGTGCATTTTGTTTATTTTCTTTTATTAATTTCCATAGGGCTGTCGGCCTCCTGGCCCATGAAAGCCCTAACAGACGGGTGCCAGGACGCCATACTTAGGTAGGGTGGGCTCGGGACCGGTGGGACTCCTCCCATCCCTCGGTCTGTGTGAATGTGATAGTGTGTTTGTGTTTTTAATGGGCGAGTGTGTAATTTATTAAAGTGTGTGAATGAATCTATGTATATGCAACCCGACTGTGATATCCGCGATACCTTTCTCTGTGATAACCTAGGATAGTTTAGATTAAGGACGGGGAGGAATATTTATAGCAGTACTCACCCGTCACCCCGTGTGACAGGCTGCCACTGATCAAGAGAGCCTGCCGATGAATGAAAACCGCAAGATATAAGAAGAGGCGGTTAGTAAGGAGGCCGAGCTAGGCGTATGTCGCCTAAGGTGGCAAACTGCCACCGATCACAAGAGCCTGCCGATGAATGAAGAGCCGCAAGTTACAAGAAGAGGCGGTGAGTAAGGAGGCCGAGCTAGGCGCACGTCGCCTAATGCCCCTCTGCCTCCGAGAATATCCCCATAAAAACCAGCACCTCCACGTGGTCCATCCCGGACATGCTAAGCATGACTAACGCTGCGGAGGCAGAACAGGGGGACCTGCTGTGCAAAGAGCGAGCACTTATATGAGACAGCCACCACTGGTGAGAAAACGATTGTAATGGGCCCCTGGCCTGGACACAATCGTCACACAGATGTGCGCACAGCAGGTTAGTGATGGTTAGTGATGGTTAGGGATGGTTAGGGGTGGTTAGGGATGGTTAGGGATGGTTAGGGATGGTTAGGGATGGTTAGGGATGGTTAGGGATGGTTAGAGATGGTTAGGGATGGTTAGGGATGGTTAGGGATGGTTAGTGGTGGTTAGGGATGGTTAGGGATGGTTAGGGATGGTTAGTGATGGTTCCCCCCCGATTGCTCATCACCTTGTCGTGGTGGGGGGGCTTAAGCCTGAGCTGTGGTTCCGGTCGCCGTAAGGCCACAGGATCCTCAGCGACGGCAACTAAGAGTGAGCAGGAGGAGTAACAACCTCGTTAAAAAACCAAGGACCACCTGGCCAAGTGGCAGTACCTTGTAAGGCCCCCTGTCCCAGGGTTACGTGGAACCACGGCAGCAGGTGCGGGAGGGCCCTGCTGCCACGACCCGGACCCCAAGGACATCTCCGGATCCAGACCTGTAGCAGACGAATAGAGCTGCCGCCCAGGCGGGTAACGGGGGCAACCCTCCCGTGGTCGTCGCCAACCGTCCTGTGGGGCCCCAGCCTGGCAAGCACCCTGCCCGGTACCCAGGGGGTCGGAGCCCTGGGAGCCCCGAACGCACCTGCAAGTAGGGGCCTAGAGTCCCCTCCCATGAGTTGAGAATCGTCCTCTGTAAGTGGAGGGGGCATAGCCTCTCAAGGAAACCCCTTGAGAGGTGAGCCGAGCAGGGGCAGGGATAAAATTTTTCCACAATGCCAAATAAAACCCCCAAAACCCAACCCCCAGCAGGGAACGATGGCAGCACTACACCAGTAGCACCACCGAAGGAAGTGAGACTTCTGGACGAAGGAAGTGGAGAATTGAGTAGGGACTCTGACAGACGACTCTCATCATCTAGCATTCCCAAAGGGTCACAAGGCCCGGCCTTTGCAGGCAAGACACTGCTCAGGTCACCTCCAGTGGACAAGAGCAGCAACCCAGAGTCAGGCTCCAAGCTGGAACCAAGCCCTCTTATGACAGCAGCGCTACCCCCACTTCTACAGTTTAACGCACCAGCCTTGAACACAGCCAGAAATGCCGGCACGCCAAAGAAGGGCCAAACAAACCCAAATAAGAGGCAGAGGGCAAGCCCAGCAAGCGATAGCCAGCCCGATGACTTTAATGTCGCCAAGGAACAGATGAGAGGGATCCGCAACCAGGTGAGTGAGCTCACAAGCTATATACACTCTGCTGAAAGCAAAATTAACAAGCAGCAGGCAGCTTTCTTGCAGCAAAGGATTGAGGCAATTATGTGCGGCGCCGAAGAGATGGCCATGCACAATGCCTTCCTGGCTGGCCGACTGGAGGACTTCCTCGAGGAGCGGGAACTAACCTCCAACAGAGAGATGGTAGCAAACATAACCAGGGAGCTCCAGAAGGTGGTCCCAAGGACATCCCCGATTCTGAGGGCAGTCACCCAAATCCAGGAGGACATGAGTCAACTCCCGGCAGCCAGAAGAGCCCTACATCAGGACCGCACCATACAGTCCGCCCATCCTAATGAAGGAGATCGGCACGTGGATGCTTCACAGCACATCACCTATGCCCAGGCAGCCGCAACTAGCCCCCTACCCGCAAGCCAATCTAGACACAAGCAGCCTTCAAGAAGGGATCGAGGGCGCCAAAAAGCCCGCAACACAGGGCTGGCCTCATCTGCAGCAGGCACCCCGGTTGTCCCAACACCATCTAGCAAGGCAAAGCCCAGACCACAGCCCGTCACGGACGACGAAGTAAGGGACTGGGCAACGCAGGACGACAACCTCCTGCTGATGGACCTCCCCGAACAGCACACCCCAAAAGACTTCCTGGCAAAGGTCAAGACATGTCTGGACCCCAGAAAAAATCAGATAGTTATCAGTGACATTAGGACCACGGCAAAAGGGGGAGTGGCGGTCCGAGCAGGTTCTAAAGCAGACAAGGACAAAATAATGAAGCTGGAAGCATTTGCCTCTGCGGGGATCCAGCTGAAATCATGCCCCAAGAGGAACCCCCGCCTACTGCTGCTGAGGGTCCCAACGGAGATCTCGAGCAAAGACCTGGAGGAGCAGCTCCTGGCAAGGAACGCCTGGGGACCAGAGTGGACCAAGGACTCCTTGACCCCGCTCTACACCATAAGGTATGGCCCCTCGAGAGAGGGGGCCCCCTATGTCTCTTGGGTGGTGGATATGAGCCCACAATTTTGGAAGCGTGCGCTGGCCGAGGGGAAGGTCCTACTGGACTATCAAACCTGCAGTGTCAGAGACTTCTTGGAAGTCACTAGGTGTTTTAAGTGCCAGGCATATGGCCACACAGCAAGGGCGTGCGAAGCCAAGGACCAGACGTGCGGGAAATGCTCAGGCAGCCACGACACGAGAGAGTGCGGCTCCACAGCCAGGGAGTGCGCCAACTGCAAAAGAGCGGGCGTGGAGCATAAACACGCGGTGGCAGCAGCTGACTGCACGGCCCATCGGAGGGCATACATAAAGCTGAGGGCCAGCATCGATTATGGACCGGAAACTTAGGGTCGGCCAGCTCAACCTCCATGGCTCGAAAGCCGTGCAGGACGAGCTACGGGTGGTAGCACACACCCAGAAGCACGATGTCCTCCTGATACAGGAGCCATGGAGGAAGGGCATCAGCAAGGGAATGGGGCTCGCTGCCCAGGCCATTTACGCAAGCCCAGCGGCGAGTTCAGCCATCTATGTCGTAAACCAATCAATAAAAGCAATGAAGCTCCCCGAAACTACAGACGACATAGCGTGTGCCAAAATCGGGCACGGGGATGATGAGATGATAATCATCTCCATTTACTTTCGCCGAAGCTGCGACATAGATGTCTACATCGACCAGTTGGCAGCGATTGTTGCCAAGTATGCTGGAGGGCATATATTCTTGGGAGGTGATGTGAATGCCCACAACCCTGCCTGGGGAGACCGCGCACTCGACGAGCAGGGCCAGAAAGTATTGGAGTTCTTGGTCAGATCCGACCTCATGCTCCTCAACTCAGAGGATTCACCCAACACGTTTTTGGGCCCCCAAGGCTCATCGGCCATAGACATCGCAGCGATGTCCCCAGCACTGATGGCCAAATGCCAGAGATGGAGAGTTGACATGGAGGCGACACAGAGCGATCATGCGCTGATAACAGTGGATATCGGGGGACTGGCCCAGCGGGAAGGCCACCAGTTCCACAGAGTACGCACGGACACCATCCCGGATGCTCAGTTAAGATCCTATGTGGAAAGCGAGCTGGCAGGTAGTGCCCCACTACTTCTCTGGCCCGCGCAGACTGACGCAGAAGTGGACAAAAAAGTAGCGGTGATAGCGACAATTCTGAGCCACGGCGTGAGCAATCTGGTGAGGAGAGCGCCAAAAAAGCCACAGTTCCCCTGGTGGACGGACCAGCTCAGTGAGCTTAAGAGGGAGGCCAACGCCAGGCGAAGGCTGTTCCAGCGGGCGAGGGACCCAGCCTCAAGGGAGGCCCTTCGGCGGCCATATTACGAGGCCAAGCGCGCCTTCCAGAGGGCCCTCAGGAGAAGCAAGACGGAGACCTGGCGGAGGTTCGTCGAGGAGGAGGACGAGGTGAACCAGTGGGGCCTCCACACCAAGATCGTAAGGGACAAAATAACACCGCGACCTGCTATCATGCCGTTTGTGGATGGAGAAGAAGAATTTAGGAAGGTCGGAGCAGCCCTGCTGAGCACCGCATTTCCAGGGGACACCCCTGAACAAGACACACCCATCCACAGCCAGATCAGATCCGCGGCAGCCCGCGGCCCACCAAGGGAAGAGTCGGAACTATGGACATCCGGGGAGCTGCGGACTGCAGTCATGGCCTTGCGAGCGGCTAGTGCCCCAGGCCCGGATGGTGTGGAGGTAGGAACCCTCCAGCGATCGTTCGAAGTTGCACAGCCCTACTTATTGCAGTTGATGGCTGACTGCCTCCAGACTGGCTACTTCCCTCGCGCCTGGAAGACGGCAGCGATTTGCGTGTTTCTGAAGCCGGGAAGGCCGGCCGAGGATCCAGCCTCTTACAGGCTGATCTCCTTGCTCCCGGTCCTGGGGAAGGTCCTGGAAAAAATGTACCTTAATAGGATTCAGAACAGCGAGACGTACCGGCCCAACAGCTGCCAGTTCGGCAGCGTAAAGGAACGATCCACTACTGACGCTCTAGTGGCGCTGAGAGACATGGTGCTGAGCACAAGAGACAAGTATGCCTTCGTCCTCCTGTTCGACATTGCGAAGGCGTTTGATCGGATGTGGTGGCCGGCAGTAGTGGTGGCGCTGCGTGAGAGCTGCCCCCCCCCCCGGGGATGCTGGCCCTCGTAACAAGCTTCCTGGCAGACCGGGAGGCGACGCTGAAGTCGTATGGGGCCGACTGCACACGAAGGGTTGAAATGGGCTGCCCTCAGGGGTCGGTCTCTGGGCCGTATCTGTGGGGCGTCCTCTTCAGCGGCTTGCTAATCAGGCTTAGCACGGCGGGCCACAGACCCTTTGCCTACGTCGACGACCTGGCCGTCCTCATCACCGGCGATACAAAGGCGGAGATCGAAAGGGCGGGCACTGCGGTTGTCTCTCTAATTACGCAATGGTGCACGGAGGTGAGGCTGGAGCTCGCAAGTGGCAAGACTGTGATGTGCCAGCTGAAAGGCACCCTTAATATAAGAAGTCCCCCGGTCATTCGCCTCGCCGGGCAGACTATAAAGCATAATGCCAACCCGAAGTACCTAGGAGTGCTGTTGGCAAAGGACTTCAACCCTTCGCAGCACATCAGTGAAGCCTCTAGCCGCGCACTTGCCAAATTCGGCAGAATGAAAGCTCTTTCTGCAGTGACCTGGGGCATAGGATTCAGAAGCCGCGCAATGCTCTACCGAACTCTGTTCGAGACTTCCCTCTTGTATGCGTGCCCTGCGTGGACTTTTAATGCCAAGAGCGCGCACTGGAAGTCCCTCGAAAAGACCCAGCGAAGCGCTCTGCTCATGACGACCCAGGCCTACCGCACCACGTCCACAGATGCACTGCAGGTGCTAGCAGCACAGATCCCAATTGACCTCCGAGCAAGAGGTATCGCAGCAACGTGGGAAGTAGGCCACGGAAAACCTTGTCAGATCCCCAACTGCACATCCCAAGAGAGCATCGAGGAATGGATCATGTGCGAGTGGCAGTCCAGGTGGGACAGGTCACAAAAAGGGAGGCATACCCACAAGATATGGCCAAGCGTTGCAGCCCGCATGCAGAGCAGACACGTAGAGGTCGACCATTACCTGGCACAAGTATTTACAGGACATGGCGACTTTGCCGCCAAGCTGGCAGCGTTTAATCTGAAGCCATCCCCCCAGTGCGCGTGCGGGGCGGACGAGACGGTGGACCACGTCGTTATGGAGTGTGCCCAATATCAGCTGTATCGAAGGCGATGGCAAGCAGTCATACGCGAGGGGGACCCATCAGGCAGCCTGTGGGAGTTATGCGTGAGGGACCAGCGAAAGTTCGCAGCCACAAAGAAGATGGTCCACGCCGTGATGGAGAAAAAGAGATGGCCCGTAATGCGTGGAGGGCACCATTGGCCGCCATGACCTACAGCACCTTAAAGAAAAACAGTAGAACATTAGATTAAGGCATATAGCATTAGGGCAGGGGGGAATATTTATAAAAGTACCCCCTGCGAGAGCTCTGTGATATTAGGTTAGGAATATGAGTGTGTTGTCCTGTGTTTTTGTGTTTTGTGTAGTGTTAGTATGTGAGCATGTGTGTGTGAATGAGGGGACCGATGGGGTGGTTGGGGGGCCTGCTGACCTCGGGGAGGCAGCGGGCAACCTTTATACCATTTTGTTGGTTTTTTCATTTCCAGCATTTTATTGATTTCCTTTTGTTTATTTTATAGGGCTGTCGGCCTCCTGGCCTAAGAAAGCCTTAACAGACCGGTGCCAGGAGGCCATATTAGGTAGGGTGGGCTCGGGGCCGGTAGGTTCTCCCCACCCTATCGGCCTAGTATGCATGTGTGTATGAACGAACAAGCCTTAATGTTGGTATGAATGTAATTTATGGACTGAATGCAATTTATAGACTGAACGTTTTGTGTTAGCATGTAGTATGTATGAAATTTTAACCAGAGCCGCAAGAAGGAGTGCAACGGAAAAGCCTGCCAATGATGGAAGAACCGCAAGTTATAAGAAGAGGCGGGGAGTACTGAGGCCGAGCTAGCAACGATAAGAATAAGAATTAATTAGAGCAACCACCGCAGCAGACGCATAGCATCAGAGCATAGCACCAGGAGCTATGGGGCATTGGTGAAATTCGCCACCAATAATAACGCAAGAGCCCAGCGTCCGCCGTTCTCCCAGTTCCCGCCTGCGCAGCCTCCACGTGGCCCATCCTGGACACCCCCTCCAAAGGGGGTGACTAATAGCGCAGTGGGAGACAGGCGAAGACAGGCGAAGACCGTCAGCACTCATTAACGAGGAGCACCTGCTACCCCCCCCATAAAAGCCGAAAGGCGAAGGAATGGGGCTCGACATGTAGACTGACGGTTAGTGATGGTTAGGGATGGTTAGGGATGGTTAGGGATGGTTAGGGGTGGTTAGGGATGGTTAGTGATGGTTAGGGATGGTTAGGGATGGTTAGTGATGGTTAGGGATGGTTAGGGATGGTTAGGGATGGTTAGGGGTGGTTAGGGATGGTTAGGGATGGTTAGGGATGGTTAGGGGTGGTTAGGGATGGTTAGGGGTGGTTAGGGATGGTTAGGGATGGTTAGGGATGGTTACCCCCCCGATTGCTCATCACCTTGTCGTGGTGGGGGGGCTTAAGCCTGAGCTGTGGTTCCTGTCTCCCTTGTGGCCACAGGATCCTCAGCGACGGCAACTAAGAATGAGCAGGAGGAGTAACAACCTCGTTAAAAAACCAAGGTCCACCTGGCCGAGTGGTAGTACCTTGTCAGGCCCCCTGTCCTTCCTTTCATTTCTGGCAGTTTATTGATTTCGTTTTGTTTATTTTCTTAGGGCTGTCGGCTTCCTGGCCTAAGAAAGCCTTAACAGACCGGTGCCAGGAGGCCATATTAGGTAGGGTGGGCTCGGGGCCGGTAGGTTCTCCCCACCCTATCGGCCTAGTATGCATGTGTGTATGTATGAACAAGCCTTAATGTTGTCGTTGGTATGAATGTAATTTATAGGCTGAATGTAATTTATAGACTGAACGTTTTGTGTTAGCATGTAGTATGTATGAAATTTTTAACCAGAGCCGCAAGAAGGAGTGCAATGGAAAAGCCTGCCAATGATGGAAGCAAGTTATAGAAGAGGCGGGGAGTACTGAGGCCGAGCTAGCAACGATAAGAATGAGAATTAATAAGAGCAAGCACCACAGCAGACGCATAGCATCAGCGCATAGCACCAGGAGCTATGGGGCATTGGTGAAATTCGCCACCAATAATGACAGCCCAGCGTCCGCCGTTCTCCCAGTTCCCGCCTGCGCAGCCTCCACGTGGCCCATCCTGGACACCCCCGCCAAGAAGGGGGTGACTAATAGCGCAGTGGGAGACAGGCGAAGACCGTCAGCATTCATAAACGAGGAGCACCTGCTACCCCATAAAAGCCGAAAGGCGTAGGAATGGGGCTTGACATGGAGACTGACGGTTAGGGATGGCGCCGCCCGCGAGCATGGGCTCGATGGAATTAAGAATGAGTCGCAAGCAAGCTGAGGGGGCGGTAGCTGCTGCACTTTGACCAGTCCCGGTCTCCGGTCTTAGTAAGTGCTTTTATGTTGGCCACCTTCCACATTGCGGGAAATCTGCCCTCCTGCAGCGCGAGGTTGCAGAGATCGAGTAACGCCTCCCGATACTGGACAGGCGCCTCCTTGATCATCGCCATGTCTATGCCATCGATGCCTGGCGCCTTCGTCCTCCCAAAGGCAGAAATTGCTGCGTCCAACTCCCCCATGGACCACCCAGGGATGTCCTCAGTTTGGGGTGGCACCCGCACAAACTCCCTCATTGCCCTGTCCGCGTCGCCATCCTCCTGCAGCAGGTCGGCGGGAAAGACCTCCGCAAGGAACATAGTGCAGGCATCATGCAGGCTGATGGCCCTCCGCCCCTCAACCACCAACGCCGCGAACGCCACCTCCGGCCCAACCTTATCTCGGAGGATACGGTACGCCACACCCCATCGGTCCGTGTTCAAGCTCGACACCACAAACGCCCGCCAGCTATTCCTCTTTGCCGTTCTTATCATGTCCTTGAGCTTCCTCTTCTCCGCTCTGAAGACCGCTCGCAACCGCTCACGCCCAGGCCCAGGTCGCTGCCGCTGGGAGGCCCTGCGGGCACGTCTCGTCACCGCCCGCTGTCTGCCAATCTCCTCCGTCCACCACGGGAGTCTCCCGCCCACTCCTCTTTTCATCTTCCTGGGCAGGGTCATCTCGGCCGCCATCAGAACCGCGTGTGTAAGCGCCACCGCATTCTCATCCACCCGCTCTTCTGGGGGGTCCGGGCCCAGGGAGTAGTCCACCACTGTAGATGCGAGCTCGGCCCTGTATTCTCTCCAACCCGCAGCTCTGGTGCTGTACCTGACGAAGGCAGCGTCCTCCAACCATCCCTAACCATCACTAACCATCCCTAACCGTCAGTCTCCATGTCGAGCCCCATTCCTACGCCTTTCGGCTTTTATGGGGTAGCAGGTGCTCCTCGTTTATGAATGCTGACGGTCTTCGCCTGTCTCCCACTGCGCTATTAGTCACCCCCTTTTTGGCGGGGGTGTCCAGGATGGGCCACGTGGAGGCTGCGCAGGCGGGAACTGGGAGAACGGCGGACGCTGGGCTGTCATTATTGGTGGCGAATTTCACCAATGCCCCATAGCTTAACCATCCCTAACCATCCCTAACCATCCCTAACCGTCAGGCCTTTGTTTTTCCACCCTATTCCTTAGCCTTTCGGCTCTACTAGGGGTTTTGCTGTTGTTCTTATGATTTCCTGACGGTTGTCATCTCAACTCAACTCCTACACGCTATCTGCCACTGCTACTCAGCAGTGCCCGGGATGGGCCTCGCGGAGGCTGCGTGTGCGGGATCAGGAGGAGTAGGTGCTTCCCTGGCTACTGGCCATGCTTTGGTCTGCATGACCCTGTGTACATACCTAATGGTTGCTCGCACGTTGGCTGGGTTAGCCATTGCCTGTCTCCAGGTGTTGTCGCTGGCTGGTGTTGCTACAATAGTGGTCCATCGTCTTCTGGCGTTGGTATGTAAGGGGCACTCTTCGAATACGTGGTCCACACTTTCTTCCATTCCGCAAACACAGTTTGGGGAGGGTTTCAAGTTGAATGCGTGGAGCTTTGACGCAAAATCGCCATGCCCCGTGAGGAACTGCGCGAGGTAATGGTCCACGACTATGAAGCTTTTGTTGTTCACTCTCTCAGTCACGTCTGGCCACACTCGGAAGGTGTGTCTGCCTTTGGTTGACCTGGTCCACCTGCGTTGCCACTCTTCCATGCACCAGGGTTCAACTTCCTCCAGGGTGCGGCAGTTTCCAAGTTGTCCATCCTGGCCATGGCTGATGAGCCACTTTGCCGCTACCGCTTTAATGCGTAGGTCGATAGGCAGTTGTCCGGCCAAGACCTGGAGAGCGTCAGTCGACGTCGTTCGGTAGGCGCTGGTGACCATAAGAAGAGCGCTCCTTTGGGCCTTTACTATTTCTGACCACTGCTTGCTTTTGGCGTCGAACGTCCACGATGGGCAGGCGTACAGTAGGGCGGACTCGAAAAGGGCGGTGTACATGACTTTCTTGCTGTGGTATCTTATTCCCCACGTTACTCTGGCTAGGGATTTTGTCCTTCCGAACGATGCCAGGGCTTTCTTTGTGACGGCTGAGACGTGCGCAGCTGGATCGAAGTTTTTGGCTAGCAGTACTCCTAGGTATTTCGGATTATTGGCGTGTTTAATCGTTGTTGCGCCGTGGCTTAATCTGATGACGGGTGGGCTACGCGTGTTCATTTCACCCTTCAGTTGGCACATAACCGTCTTTTCTGCTGCCAGCTCCAGCTTCACCTGCGTGCACCAGGCTTCGATAATTTTGACTGCCTTGGCTCCTTCCCTTTCGATCTCTGCCTTTGTTGTTCCTGTCAGCAGAATGCCGAGGTCGTCGACAAAGGCGAAGGCCTCTACTTCCCCTCTGGAGAGATTCTGGAGGAGACTATCGAAGAGGAGGGTCCACAGGTATGGTCCTGATACTGACCCTTGCGGGCAGCCCATTTCTACTTCCCTTCTGCATGTTGCTCCATAATCACTAAGGGTCGCTTTGCGGTCTTTTAGGAAACTACGCATGAGTCCATATATGCCTGGGGGGAGGTTGGCGTCCTGAAGTGCACCGATCACGGCCGGCCACCACATTCGGTCAAAGGCCTTAGCGATGTCGAAGAGGAGGAGGAAGGCGTACTTCTTTGGAGAGCTCCGTACGTGGCTTTTTATGGCCTGAAGGGCGTCTGTTGTTGATCGCTGTTGGATACCACCAAATTGGCGGGGATGAGGGGCATAGTTCGGATCGCTTTGGACGCGTCTCAAGGCCATTTTTTCCAAGACCTTGCCCAGGGTTGAGAGGAGCGAAATGAGCCGATAAGACAGCGGGTTCTCTGCTGGTCTTCCTGGTTTCAGGAAGACGCATATTGTTGCTTCTTTCCAGGCACGGGGGAAATATTCCAGCCTGAGACAGTCCGTCATTATTTGCAACAAAAATTCCTCGCATACTCCTAGCGTTCGCTTCAGGGTGGTTACTTCGACACAATCTGGGCCTGGCGAGCTTCCGCTTCGCATGGTCCTTACCGCTGATCGGAGCTCGTCTAGGGTCCAGGCGGGTGGATCTCTGTGCGGCTGTTGCAGTTCCGCCTTTAGCCGCATGGCAGCATGAGCTTGATTGTCGCCTACTTGGCTCTCGGCTGGAAAGGCTGTCTGCAGGAGGGTGTTTCCAATCTGTTGGAAGTTCTCCAAGCCCTCTCCGAAGGGGGTTATTGCCGGTGGGACGCTTATTTTTTCCCGCACTATCTTGGAGTGGAGGCCCCATGTGTTTAGCTCGTCCTCTTCCTCCACAAATGTTCGCCAGCTTTGGGTCTTGGCTTTCCTGAAGCTTCTTTGGAACTCCCTTTTTGCCAGGTGGTGCCTTGCTCTTAGGGTTGCCCGCTCGGAAGGGTTCCTGCTGTTTTGGTACCTGCGCCGGGCGGCCTTGGCGGCCTGTTTAAGGGACTCAAGCTCGTTGGTCCACCATGGGCATGCATTTGGGCGGGGGAACGCGGGAGCCAGTTTTCCGACCTCGTGGTGCAGAATGTGGGTGAGGGACATAATCTTCGTATCTACATCTTGGCTTGTTGTTGCTGGCCATAGTAGCAGTGGGGCTACGCTGCTTATCTCCGCTGCCACGTATGACGACATCAGCTCCCCCGGTATGCGGTCTGTGCGGATTCGCCGTCTTGCACCACCCGTTCTCACGGGGCTGTTGTCCAGTTCGATGGACAGCATCGCATGGTCACTTTGCGTTGCGTCCATGTCAATTTTCCACCCCTGACATCTTGCATATAGTTGCTGCGATAAGGCGACTATGTCGATTGCTGACGCGCCCTGCGGTCTTTCCTGCCGGACGGCGGCCGAAGATGTACTACCCGACGGGGTGTCGGTGCCACTATGCCGTGCTGTCGGAGGGGATCGAGGCAGCGTCCTACCACCAAACTCTGAGCTCTGCGCTCCTGGGGGTACGCGAGCGGAGGACAATCTCCTCGACTCCTCGGTGCCTGATTGCGTGCTGGTATCTTTTTGTATGTCCGTGTCCATGCGGGGGGGGTGTTCCGCCGTGTGGTTGTCAGTGGGGTTCGGTGCGGGGGTCGTGGTTTGTGAGGGTTTCATTGTGGTGTGTAGTGTATCCCTGACTCTGTCCGGCTCACCCCTCAGGGGATCTCCCTGAGGGGCTATGCCCCTCTCCACTTACACAGGAAGATGCTCAACTGATGGGAGAGGGACTCGCGGCCCCTACTTGCGAACGTTCGGGGCTCCCAGGGCTCCGACCCCCTGGGTACCGGACAGAGCGCCTGCCAGGCCGGGGCCCCACAGGACGGTTGGCGACGGCCACGGGAGGGTGGCCCCCATTACCCGCCTGGGCGGCAGCTCAAAGCGTCAAGTCCGTTCCGGATCCAGTGGAAGCCGTGGAGTCCGGGTCGTGGCAGCAGGGCCCTCCCGCTCCTGCTGCCATGGTTCCGCGTAACCCTGGGACAGGGGGCCTGACAAGGTACTACCACTTGGCCAGGTGGTCCTTGGTTTTTTAACGAGGTTGTTACTCCTCCTGCTCATTCTTAGTTGCCGTCGCTGCGGATCCCGTGGCCCGAGGGCGACAGGAACCACAGCTCAGGCTTAAGCCCCCCCACCACGACAAGGTGATGAGCAATCGGGGGGGTAACCATCCCTAACCGTCAGGTCCTTCTGTTCTGCCCGTTCCTTCGCCTTTCAGCCTTACCGGGGTTATGTTATGTTAGATGTTTTCTTTATTCCTGACGGTCGTGCCTCTCAACTCCTGCCACGCATTTCGCCACTGTCTAGTCAGCAGTGCCCAGGATGGACCTCGCGGAGGTAGCGTGGTTGGGACTAGGAGCGGGCTCGCCTGCTAGCTGGCGCATCGGCCATCTTTTCATTGCCATTACTTTTTGCGCATAAGTCTTTGTTGCCTCTGAATTTTCCGGCGTAGAGAAAGCTGCTTGCCATTGGTTCTGTACTGTGCCTGAATAGCCGAGGATTGAAATCCAGCGACGGCGCGCTGCTGAGTACCTTGGGCATTCCAAGAAGACATGGTCGACCGTCTCTACATCACCACATTCGCATGCCGATGAAGGCTTTAATCCCATACCGTGTAGTTTTGCATTGAAATCCCCGTGCCCAGTAGCCAGCTGGGACACGTAATGGTCGATCTCAATATGGCGCTGGGACATTCGCACGCTAACGCTTGGCCAGATCTTAAACGTATGGCGTCCTTTTTCGGAATTTGTCCACCGCTCCTGCCATTTATTCACGCTCCATTCTGCGATGGCGCCCTCCATGTCGCAGCCTGGGATTCGGCTTGCTCTTCCATGGCCCACCAGCCATTGTGACGCTTGAGCTTGCAGCTTTATGTCAACTGGCATTTGCCCTGTGAGTACTTGGAGGGCATCATGTGACGTAGTACGGTACGCCTGGGTGACCATCAGGAGGGCGCTCCGTTGGGCACTAAGGGCCTCCCGCCAATGTTTCCCTTTTGCCTTCATGGTCCAGGCTGGGCAGGCATAGAGCATCACCGTCTCAAACAGGGCTTTATACATTAAACGCCTGCTCCAGTATGTCATCCCCCATGTGACTCCTGACAGGGATTTAGTTCTGCCAAACTTAGCCAGCGCCTTACCGACGGTTTCAGTCATGTGTGCTGATGGGATGAAATCCTTTTGCAGTATCACGCCCAGGTATTTTGGAGCTGGGTTATGCTTGATGGTGGTACCAGCCACACGAATGACTGGTGGGCTACTGGTGTTCAAGTTACCCTTTAATTGGCACTGTACAGTCTTAGTCGGTGCGATTTCGAGCCTGACTAGTGCACACCATTCCTCTATGATGTTCACTGCGCGCCTACCATGCTCCTCGATAGCCTGCTTGGTTTGACCCTCCAGCAACACACAGAGGTCATCAACAAACGCAAGTGGGTTCAGGCCTGCCTGCGTGAGTCTTTCCAGTAACTGGTCAAAGAGTCGCGTCCAGAGGTATGGGCCCAGGACGGAGCCCTGAGGGCAGCCCATCTCTACATCCACCTCACAGTTTGTGCCGTACTCATGAAGAGAGGCAGTTCGGCCCTGTAAGAAGCTACGGAGCAGGGCTAGTAGCCCAGGCGGGAGGTCGACCTCAAGAAGTGCTGACATCACCGCGGGCCACCACATCCTGTCAAATGCTTTGCTGATGTCAAAGAGCAGGACGAATACGTACTTGTACCGACTGCTGCTGACTTTCTCTGTCAGTACGACAATGGCTTCAGTGGTCGAGCGGTCTTTAATTCCTCCGTACTGGGCCGGATGTGGGTGGTAGCCATCGCTCTCCTGGATTCGGGTGAGAATCATCTTCTCTAGCGTCTTTCCAAGTGCTGACAGTAGGGATATTAGGCGGTATGATGTGGGGTCGCTTGGAGGTCTTCCCGGCTTGAGGAAGACACACACCTCGGCTGTTTTCCATGCTCTAGGGAAGTAGCCCACCGCCAGGCAGTCCGCCATGAGTTGGAGCAAGTATGGTGATGTCCCTTTCAGCGTCCTCTGGAGTGTAACCACCTCAACACGATCAGGGCCCGGAGCGCCAGACAAGCGCAACGACCCGACGGCCACCTCCAATTCACAGGGTTCCCAAGGGCTGGAAGGTTCATGGATGGGTAGCAGCGCCACCGCATCTCTCATGCCCGAATGGACCGGCAGGTCGCCATCCGGCACATCACGTGGAAAGGCAGTCCGGAGCAAGGTGAGCCCGACTTGGGTAAAATTCTCTCTGCCGTCCCCAAATGGGGTAATGGCAGGGCGAGCACTAATCTTGTCCCTTACGATTTTTGTGTGGAGGCCCCACCGGTCTCGGTCCTCTTCCTCCTCAATAAACCTCCTCCAACACTGCGTCCTCGCTTTCCTAAGTGCTTTCTGGAACCTTCTTTTAGCCAGGTAATACTGATCCCTCAGGGCTCGTCTGGCGTCCGGGTCATTTTCTCTCTGGAAGCGCCTGCGCTTTGAGTTTGCGAGGATCTTCATTGCGGCCAACTCAGCAGTCCACCAAGGGCACCCCCGCCACTTCGGGCCACCATTAGCGAGCTTACCGACTCCACTGTGCAAGATGGACGCGATAACTGCCACTTTATTGTCAATTTCCTGCGTTGTAGTGGCTGGCCAGAGGAGCAGGGGAGAGTTGGCGGCCATTTCAGACTCCACATACTCGGCCATTAATTTCCTTGGGATCATATCTGTTCTGATTCGCTTTCTTGCTGAAGCAATAACTGGCTGGGTGCTGCCAATCACTACCGTCAGAAGTGCATGATCGCTCTGCGTGGCGTCAAGGTCTATCTCCCACCCAGAGCATCGCGCCATGAGGGGGGGAGACAGAGCCATGATGTCTATTGCAGACTCTCCTTGGGGGCCGCCAAATGTCGGAGGAGAATCCTCTGAGTTTAGCAGCATCAAGCCAGCCGACAGGAGGAATTCGAGTACAGCCATTCCACGGCGGTCCATATTGTCATCGCCCCATGCCGGGTTGTGGGCGTTCACGTCGCCCCCCAAGATTATATTACAGGGCCGATACTTTTGGGTGATTCCAGTGAGTATACGGAGGTAATCTTCAATATTGTTGCGCTGGCGGAGGTACATTGATATCACCACAATCTCCTCACCATCAATCTCAATTTTGGCGCATGCTATGTCATCCGTGGTTTCAGGGAGTCTCATTATGCTCATCCTGGAATTAAGAGCGTATATAGCGGCATTTGGTCTTTCGCCGCCATAGATGGCTCTTGCGCTTAACCCCATTCCCTTAGCAATCCCTTTCTTCCATGGTTCCTGGGCCATTATGATGTCGTACCCGTTATGCCCTACCATGGCACGCAGCTCATCTTGCACTGCCTTCGATCCATGCATGTTGAGCTGCCCAATTCTAATCTTACCCTCCATAATCAATACTGGCCCTAAGCTTAATATAAGCTCTCCGATGGGCAGAGCATCCCTGTGTCGCTACCGCATGGTTTGATTCGGTTCCCAGCTTCCGACAATTAGTACATGCCTCTGTAGTGTTGTCGCATTGGCGGGTGTCGTGGTTCCCAGCGCACTTACCACATGTTGGGGTAGTAGATGTACACGCTTTTGTAGTGTGCCCATAGCCCTGACAGTTAAAACATCTAGTGACTTCGAGGAAGTCCCTTACATTGCATGTCTGGAAATCAAGGAGAATCTTGCCTGAATCAATTGCTCGCTTCCAGGGTCCCGGGTCCACTTCTACCACCCACGAGATGAATTGCGCACCAACCCGAGCTTTCCCATACTTTATGGTATATAGGGGAGTTAGATTTGACCAGCCTGCTCCGAACTCATTCCTTCCCACAAGTTGTTCTTTCAGCGACACTCTTGTCACATCAGTTGGTACCCGAAGGATGAGGAGTCGAGGCTTCCTCTTTGGCGCTGAGCTGATGACCAAATTACACTCCTTCAGCTGCTGGAGATCCAGGATTTTAGCTTTATCCTCTTTGGTGTTAGCTCTTATTGCTACTCCACCTCTGGCTGTAGTCCGGATGTCCTGAATGGCTATTCCGTTCTGACGAGGGTTAAGGGCGGCTTTAATTTTATCCATAAAAGCCTTCCTCTCCTCATTGTCATCGCCCCATGCCGGGTTGTGGGCGTTCACGTCGCCCCCCAAGATTATATTACAGGGCCGATACTTTTGGGTGATTCCAGTGAGTATACGGAGGTAATCTTCAATATTGTTGCGCTGGCGGAGGTACATTGATATCACCACAATCTCCTCACCATCAATCTCAATTTTGGCGCATGCTATGTCATCCGTGGTTTCAGGGAGTCTCATTATGCTCATCCTGGAATTAAGAGCGTATATAGCGGCATTTGGTCTTTCGCCGCCATAGATGGCTCTTGCGCTTAACCCCATTCCCTTAGCAATCCCTTTCTTCCATGGTTCCTGGGCCATTATGATGTCGTACCCGTTATGCCCTACCATGGCACGCAGCTCATCTTGCACTGCCTTCGATCCATGCATGTTGAGCTGCCCAATTCTAATCTTACCCTCCATAATCAATACTGGCCCTAAGCTTAATATAAGCTCTCCGATGGGCAGAGCATCCCTGTGTCGCTACCGCATGGTTTGATTCGGTTCCCAGCTTCCGACAATTAGTACATGCCTCTGTAGTGTTGTCGCATTGGCGGGTGTCGTGGTTCCCAGCGCACTTACCACATGTTGGGGTAGTAGATGTACACGCTTTTGTAGTGTGCCCATAGCCCTGACAGTTAAAACATCTAGTGACTTCGAGGAAGTCCCTTACATTGCATGTCTGGAAATCAAGGAGAATCTTGCCTGAATCAATTGCTCGCTTCCAGGGTCCCGGGTCCACTTCTACCACCCACGAGATGAATTGCGCACCAACCCGAGCTTTCCCATACTTTATGGTATATAGGGGAGTTAGATTTGACCAGCCTGCTCCGAACTCATTCCTTCCCACAAGTTGTTCTTTCAGCGACACTCTTGTCACATCAGTTGGTACCCGAAGGATGAGGAGTCGAGGCTTCCTCTTTGGCGCTGAGCTGATGACCAAATTACACTCCTTCAGCTGCTGGAGATCCAGGATTTTAGCTTTATCCTCTTTGGTGTTAGCTCTTATTGCTACTCCACCTCTGGCTGTAGTCCGGATGTCCTGAATGGCTATTCCGTTCTGACGAGGGTTAAGGGCGGCTTTAATTTTATCCATAAAAGCCTTCCTCTCCTCATTCTCTGGAAGTGCAATAAGCAGGAGGGTATCATCGTCCTCGATGCTTTTCTTTATTTCTTCATCAGTTATCGGCTTCTGCTTCCTCGAGACACTCCCTTTTGGGGGATGTGATGGCGTGCTACCTGCTCCCGAACAATGCGCCTGGCCGGAGGGGGTTCCCGGCGCCAACTGGTTCATCTGTGCCTCTCCTTTCTTTTTTGGCTGCCTTTGAGGCTTACGATCGCTCAGCGGTCCTTTAGGGGTGGCTGCTAAGTTGTTTGGCTGGGAGAGGAGTACTTGAGCATAGGTATCTTGCTGTTTCTTAAATACTTCTTCCTGCTGCTTCGCATGCTTCGTCAGGGCTTCGCTCTGGGCTTTCAGTTCTTCGCTGACTCTGTTGACTGCGGAGAGGAAATCATTCTTTATGTCTGACTGCCCTACGGGAAGATTAAGGCGTTTAATGTCCTCGTGGACTTGGTCCACTTTCTCTAAGACAGGCGTGGTGCTCGGTGCTACAACATTCTTGATCACCTTTGACAGCTGGGCTGCTAATACTTGGCCCATCCTGTCAAACATCCTCTGATTCCTAGTCAGAGCATCGACCTGTCCCACTAAATGGGCATTAATGGCTGTCATCTCTTGGATTTTTACAAGGGCCTCATCTATAAAGGTGTCGAGATGTAAGGCCTGGACTTTATTTAGCTTGCTTTCCGACGAGTGATTATACTCCCTAATGCTTTGCAAGGCTTCAAAGGCGGTCTTCCCATGCTCAATGACCACGGTGAGCTGGTCACCCTCTTCGATTCTAGGCTTGGAGGCTACTGAGCTGCTCCCATCGAGGGATGTCCTATCCCGCCCTCTTTTCTCACCTGTCACGGGAGGATCCTGTTGCATGGCGTGGACGATAGGTGATTGTGCCGCCGGGATGTTGGGTGGGGATCTGGGAAGCGTGCTGCCTCGCGGGATCTCGTTTGTGATTCCAGTCGGGGTGCTGGGTCTACTGCTCGTGCTGGTTTTTGTTTTGGTGTTTTGGGTGCTCATTATGATGGTTATGGGGTGTATCCCTGCCCCCTCCCTGGCTCGTCCCCCTGGGGGGTTCCCAGAGGGACTACACCCCCTCCGCTTATACGGGAAATACTCAACCGATGGGAGGGGGTCCAAGGCCCCTACTCGCTAGGCTTTCGGGGCTCCCACGCCTCCGACAACGTGGGTACCAGGAAAGGGTGCCTGCTAGGCCGGGGCCCCACAGGACGGCTGGCGACACCTCTTGGAGACAGAGGCGCCGTTGCCCGCCTGGGCGGCAGCTCGAGTTATCCAGATATTATCTGCAGTCCAGAGAAGTCCATGGTGGTCCAGGTCGGGGTGCAGGGGTCTCCAAGTCCCCACACCCATAGTCCGCGTAACCCTGGGACAGGGGGCCTTACAAGGTACTGCCACTTGGCCAGGTGGTCCTTGGTTTTTTAACGAGGTTGTTACTCCTCCTGCTCATTCTTAGTCGCCGTCGCCGAGAATCCCGTGGCCACAAGGGCGACAGGAACCACAGCTCAGGCTTAAGCCCCCCCACCACGACAAGGTGATGAGCAATCGGGGGGGTAACCATCCCTAACCATCCCTAACCACCCCTAACCATCCCTAACCATCCCTAACCACCCCTAACCATCCCTAACCATCCCTAACCATCCCTAACCATCCCTAACCATCACTAACCATCCCTAACCACCCCTAACCATCCCTAACCATCCCTAACCACCCCTAACCATCCCTAACCATCCCTAACCATCCCTAACCATCCCTAACCATCACTAACCATCACTAACCATCCCTAACCATCCCTAACCATCCCTAACCATCACTAACCATCCCTAACCACCCCTAACCATCCCTAACCATCCCTAACCACCCCTAACCATCCCTAACCACCCCTAACCATCCCTAACCACCCCTAACCATCCCTAACCACCCCTAACCATCCCTAACCACCCCTAACCATCCCTAACCATCACTAACCATCCCTAACCATCCCTAACCACCCCTAACCATCCCTAACCATCCCTAACCATCACTAACCATCCCTAACCATCCCTAACCATCCCTAACCATCCCTAACCATCCCTAACCATCCCTAACCATCCCTAACCATCTCTAACCATCCCTAACCATCCCTAACCATCCCTAACCATCCCTAACCACCCCTAACCATCCCTAACCATCCCTAACCATCCCTAACCACCCCTAACCATCCCTAACCATCCCTAACCATCCCTAACCATCACTAACCATCCCTAACCATCCCTAACCATCACTAACCATCCCTAACCATCCCTAACCATCCCTAACCATCCCTAACCACCCCTAACCATCCCTAACCACCCCTAACCATCACTAACCATCACTAACCATCCCTAACCATCCCTAACCATCACTAACCATCCCTAACCATCACTAACCATCCCTAACCATCCCTAACCATCCCTAACCATCCCTAACCATCCCTAACCATCCCTAACCATCCCTAACCATCCCTAACCATCTCTAACCATCCCTAACCATCCCTAACCATCCCTAACCACCCCTAACCATCCCTAACCATCCCTAACCATCCCTAACCATCCCTAACCATCCCTAACCATCCCTAACCATCCCTAACCATCTCTAACCATCCCTAACCATCCCTAACCATCCCTAACCATCCCTAACCATCCCTAACCACCCCTAACCATCACTAACCATCCCTAACCATCCCTAACCATCCCTAACCATCCCTAACCACCCCTAACCATCCCTAACCACCCCTAACCATCCCTAACCATCCCTAACCACCCCTAACCATCCCTAACCATCCCTAACCATCACTAACCATCCCTAACCATCCCTAACCATCCCTAACCACCCCTAACCATCCCTAACCATCCCTAACCATCCCTAACCATCCCTAACCATCCCTAACCACCCCTAACCATCCCTAACCACCCCTAACCACCCCTAACCACCCCTAACCATCCCTAACCATCCCTAACCATCACTAACCATCCCTAACCATCCCTAACCATCCCTAACCATCCCTAACCATCCCTAACCATCCCTAACCATCCCTAACCATCCCTAACCATCCCTAACCATCCCTAACCATCCCTAACCACCCCTAACCATCCCTAACCATCCCTAACCATCCCTAACCATCCCTAACCATCCCTAACCATCCCTAACCACCCCTAACCATCCCTAACCACCCCTAACCATCACTAACCATCCCTAACCATCCCTAACCATCCCTAACCATCCCTAACCATCCCTAACCACCCCTAACCATCACTAACCATCCCTAACCATCCCTAACCATCACTAACCATCCCTAACCATCCCTAACCATCCCTAACCATCCCTAACCATCCCTAACCATCCCTAACCATCCCTAACCACCCCTAACCATCCCTAACCACCCCTAACCATCCCTAACCATCCCTAACCATCCCTAACCACCCCTAACCATCACTAACCATCCCTAACCATCCCTAACCATCCCTAACCATCCCTAACCATCCCTAACCATCCCTAACCATCCCTAACCATCCCTAACCATCCCTAACCATCCCTAACCATCCCTAACCATCCCTAACCATCCCTAACCATCCCTAACCACCCCTAACCATCCCTAACCACCCCTAACCATCCCTAACCATCCCTAACCATCACTAACCATCCCTAACCACCCCTAACCATCCCTAACCATCCCTAACCATCCCTAACCACCCCTAACCACCCCTAACCATCCCTAACCACCCCTAACCATCCCTAACCACCCCTAACCATCCCTAACCTTCCCTAACCATCCCTAACCACCCCTAACCATCCCTAACCACCCCTAACCATCCCTAACCTTCCCTAACCATCCCTAACCATCCCTAACCATCCCTAACCATCCCTAACCATCCCTAACCACAGATCTAACACCCTAACACCACTAAATAGGTATGTGTTTACCAAAAAGACATCCGTTACTTTTCGAAATAGGTAGGTAAGTACTAAATAAACTTTACCAAAATGTTTGGTTGTGACTACTCGCTATTAATGAACCTACCTCTTATACTTCAATTTTGAATTCTAATTGAGGGCTTGCTCACCTTGCATTTCAAATATACGCAAGTGGGGATATTTTACTTACAGATGGTAATAAATTTCAAGATATGACCAAAGGTACTCGCATAAGTCAAAGGTAATGTATAAAAAAGTGGAAGCAACCTGTATAGAAAACCCTGCACCATTTATTGGGATTTCCATTCTTACACGTATCTCGATACATGAATACCTACCTATATGTCATTACATGAAAAATAATATGCAAATCATGCATCATGTATTTCAAACTACTTAAAACCATTTTGATTTTGATTTTACTATGCCTCTGTAATAAAATGGAACATGGTTTTTCTTTGTTAAAAACACTTTGATGCACTACTAGATGAACTACAGCAGTCACAATTGGATGCACTGTTACAAAATTACTACACTTACTACAAACTTACTACGCTTACTACTGTTACAAACTTATTACGCTTACTACTGTTACAAACACTTTGAAGCACTAATAGATGAACTACAGCAGTCACATTATGATGCACTACTAGATGAATTACAATTCGTTGTTTTTGCAAGTGCAGGTGCCAACACACTTACTGCAGTTAGCAGTGGTGCAGGTGTTACTTTTAATAGTGATGGAGCAGCATCCCGAAGCCACTGAACTACAGCATTCTTGTTTTTTTGTAACAGCAACATGTTTCATTATCACCCGTCCAGCCTGATTGACAGTTGCACTCCTTTACTTTATTGCCATCTTTGGTGCACAGAATAGTGAGACAGCAGGTTTGATCTTTAGTGCAACAGCAGTTCACTTCGAATTTACAGTATCTGACATTCTTAGTACCAGCATTGCCTTGTCCGCAGCAACGGCACTCTCGATGTGATACACAGAATTTCTCCTTGGTGTTATCACGAATACTAGGTGATGTACAACCACAGTCTTTCATGCAACATTCAACATTGCAACAGGAGATGCTGCTGCTGCCTTCACCTTTCCCACGACCACAATTTCCATTTTCGTTGGAACTGCTGAGATCTCCGCATTTGCTACTGTTAGCAATGAAGCAGCAGCAATTATTTTGAGGTTGGGAGGCGGCTGGAACCTGACCAGAACTCTGAATGGAAATCATGCAGCATCCCAGAGTCAAAGAAACAGAGCAACTACTTTGTGTGTGACAGCAATGTGTGTCATCACCGATCCAGCTTGTTTGACAGCTGCACTCTTTTACTTTATTGCCATCTTTGCACAGAAGGGCGGGACAGCACTTTTGATGTTTAGTACAACAGCAATTCACTTCGAATTGACAGTATTTGTCATTTTTAGTAGCAGCACTGCCTTGTCCACAGCAAAGGCAATGTCTAGGTGATTTCTCCTTGGTGTTGTCACGAGTGATAGGTGATGTACAACAACAGCCGTTCTTGCAACATTCAACACTGCAACAGGAGTTGCTGCTGCCGCCTTCACCTTTCCCACGATCACAATTTCCATTTTCGTTGCAAGTGCAGGATTCTCCGCATTTGCTACTGTTAGCAGTGAAGCAGCTGCAATTATTTTGAGCTTGGGAGGCGGCTGAAACATGACCAGAACTTCGGCAGCACGACCCCATGCAGCAGCGGCTGTTACAAGTCCTCTGAATGGAAATTTTGCAGCATCCCAGGGCCAATGAAACAGAGCAACTATCTTGTCGGTGACTGCATTTTGTGTCGTTATCGCCACTATTAGTTGTTTGGCAACTGGATTCCTTCATTTGACTCTCATCTTCAGCGGACTGAATTGTGATACAGCATTCTGGTTCTATGGGAGAGCAGCACTGCACTTCAAATTTACAGCATTTGACATTTCCAGTAGCAATACAACCTTTTCCTGAGCAAAGACGATCTTGAGGTTGTGCAGAGTAGTTCTTCTTTATGTTGTCACCATTGGCAGGTGTGCAGCAGCAGCCCATCTCACAAGAGCTACAGCTATCACTAGCATCGTTTCCCTCAGGATTCTCAACGCTACAGCAGCTGCACACTGACTCCTTACAGCAAGGGTTCTCGTATTTTTCCTTCTTTCGATCGCTAGATTCTTCTTCACGATTATTGTCATGGGACAAATGACATTTCTTGGAGCAACTGTTCTCATTCTTAGACGACCCAACTTTTGCGCAGTCTTTGCTGCACAATTTAACGTCTTCATCGGCTTCTGTATTGCAAAATTCATTTTCAGTCCCAAGAGATGAGCAGCACTTCTTGAAACGGCAGTCCTCCTTGAAACTCACAGCATTATTAGAGCAAATGATACTCAAGCAAATTTTTTTGCGTTCACCATCGCATAGGTAAAAGACGCAGCAAACTTGCTGGCAAATGTCCACGCACTTGTGAGGCTGCCACATGATTGCTCTTCTTGATGTTGCAACAAGTAATATTGACGGTGATATTACAGCATCGCGCTGGCGAGTGTTTGCAACGAGCCTCGTCCTTTTCTCGATTCTTCAGACAGCAACGTTGGTTTCTGTTTTCTGGCGCCACTGTTTCGTCTGTAACACAATGCGGTCCAAATAAGTTTGGTTTTAGTTAGTGATGGGCGATGATGTGATTCTTCAGTAACAGGTTATAGTGATACTGCAACTGAGAAATAATAGGGTTCAGTAATAGGTGATTTCAGTAAAGGGTGAGCGTCACATATAGCTGTTTAGACCTCCCAAAGCTGTTAATGTGAACATTGGCCCTCTTCATTTTCACCTATCCCCATGGCTTGAGGTCACCGACCTTCTGTACCTGCACCTTTCAAGTAAAAGGTTATTTTATCCTGTTATTTCCGGTCCATCACTAGTTTTAAGCAAGGAGCGTTTTAGGTGTACAGTTTCAACACACAACTGATTTCTATTCTCAATGTCGTGCATTGGAATATTGTTAGGTACCTACTGATTAGTTATTTACTCTGTCAGGGAATCAGTGTTAATAGAAAAAACCATAAATACTATTTCCCTTGTAGGTATTAACTAGGCAGAACCTGTTCTAAAACTTGATTTGCTACTTCAGAAATTAAAGCAGTCTACAAACGGCCTACCTTTCTGATGGAAAACTACCAGTACTGGGGATTTTCTCGTCATATTATGTCATAAACAGCAAATATGGTGAGCTCAGTTTCAGCAAGTAGTAAAGGTAATAAAGTTGAAAATTTTTGCTAATATTTATAGCACTAATTTTATAGGCTTAACAGATGGTGCCAAATAACTTTCAACTATTGGGCACAATACATTTCAGTTAGGTAGGCACTCATACAAAAACATAACTGTAGAGAAGTACAAGAAAAAGCTCTTGTTTGTGGCTCATGGAATCATAATGAGTTTTAATACTCTGAGTTTACAATTTGACGTGTGTATGCCATCCAATCCCAAAACCTTTATTAGGGCTCAAGTTAGTAGGTAAACCACAATAAACAACCCAAGTACTTAGCAGCATATAGGTAGTTAAGAACTTGAATTGCTGAATTTTTATCGAAAAATGTTGGTATTGGTGTACATATTTAACTCATATCATAAATAAAATTGGTAAGCAATGGGTGTTTTGTTCGGGAATTGCGATTTATGTTACGTAGGTATACATATTCGCCTTCAAGTACAATACCAAACGATGAATTACAGAAAAAATTCAGCACAGCTTCACGTTGCCATTATCCTAATTTAACTATGCACCACAATAATTCTGTCATCAGATTCATTAAATTATGTGCATACTACCTACGTGTACGGAACTCGTATGTTTAACTGATTAAACCATGTTAAGTAGGTATCGCAGCTCACGTTCATCCCGGGAAATCTCAGGCGGTTCATTTCGATTATTCACTTTTCATGTTTCTCCACGATAAGTAGCTATTTAAAATTCATTATACGTACATATATACAAATCCTATTCTTTGAAGTCACTAACTTAGCAAAGTCATCAAATAAATAACAGGCTGTCGGATATTTAGGAAGGTGAATCATCGTAAAAAGCTGTGTGCTCGTACGTTTTCTAAAACCGATGTAATAGCGAAAACGCTGGAAATTATTATGTAGGTAACGGTTTGTTTGCCTGTGATGCCTACATATAGTTTATCTGTGTAGTAGTTTTACGTCAATATGGATGCTCCTTCTACGTAGATCACCGTTTTATGTGGTCAGTACCCATGGTAGACCTACCAAATCTCCAATTCCAAAGGTTCATTATTGAAAATAATAAACCAAAACTAAAACCTGCGTGTCCTATACAGCGAGCATAACTACATCATATCTCAAAAATAAGGATCACTCGATGTTTTGTGGATTCAAAAAGCGTAAGTGAAACTAGTTTTCGTTGCACTTTGACCAGTCCCGGTCTCCGGTCTTAGTAAGTGCTTTTATGTTGGCCACCTTCCACATTGCGGGAAATCTGCCCTCCTGCAGCGCGAGGTTGCAGAGATCGAGTAACGCCTCCCGATACTGGACAGGCGCCTCCTTGATCATCGCCATGTCTATGCCATCGATGCCTGGCGCCTTCGTCCTCCCAAAGGCAGAAATTGCTGCGTCCAACTCCCCCATGGACCACCCAGGGATGTCCTCAGTTTGGGGTGGCACCCGCACAAACTCCCTCATTGCCCTGTCCGCGTCGCCATCCTCCTGCAGCAGGTCGGCGGGAAAGACCTCCGCAAGGAACATAGTGCAGGCATCATGCAGGCTGATGGCCCTCCGCCCCTCAACCACCAACGCCGCGAACGCCACCTCCGGCCCAACCTTATCTCGGAGGATACGGTACGCCACACCCCATCGGTCCGTGTTCAAGCTCGACACCACAAACGCCCGCCAGCTATTCCTCTTTGCCGTTCTTATCATGTCCTTGAGCTTCCTCTTCTCCGCTCTGAAGACCGCTCGCAACCGCTCACGCCCAGGCCCAGGTCGCTGCCGCTGGGAGGCCCTGCGGGCACGTCTCGTCACCGCCCGCTGTCTGCCAATCTCCTCCGTCCACCACGGGAGTCTCCCGCCCACTCCTCTTTTCATCTTCCTGGGCAGGGTCATCTCGGCCGCCATCAGAACCGCGTGTGTAAGCGCCACCGCATTCTCATCCACCCGCTCTTCTGGGGGGTCCGGGCCCAGGGAGTAGTCCACCACTGTAGATGCGAGCTCGGCCCTGTATTCTCTCCAACCCGCAGCTCTGGTGCTGTACCTGACGAAGGCAGCGTCCTCCAACCATCCCTAACCATCACTAACCATCCCTAACCGTCAGTCTCCATGTCGAGCCCCATTCCTACGCCTTTCGGCTTTTATGGGGTAGCAGGTGCTCCTCGTTTATGAATGCTGACGGTCTTCGCCTGTCTCCCACTGCGCTATTAGTCACCCCCTTTTTGGCGGGGGTGTCCAGGATGGGCCACGTGGAGGCTGCGCAGGCGGGAACTGGGAGAACGGCGGACGCTGGGCTGTCATTATTGGTGGCGAATTTCACCAATGCCCCATAGCTTAACCGTCAGTCTACATGTCGAGCCCCATTCCTTCGCCTTTCGGCTTTTATGGGGGGGGTAGCAGGTGCTCCTCGTTAATGAGTGCTGACGGTCTTCGCCTGTCTTCGCCTGTCTCCCACTGCGCTATTAGTCACCCCCTTTGGAGGGGGTGTCCAGGATGGGCCACGTGGAGGCTGCGCAGGCGGGAACTGGGAGAACGGCGGACGCTGGGCTCTTGCGTTATTATTGGTGGCGAATTTCACCAATGCCCCATAGCTCCTGGTGCTATGCTCTGATGCTATGCGTCTGCTGCGGTGGTTGCTCTAATTAATTCTTATTCTTATCGTTGCTAGCTCGGCCTCAGTACTCCCCGCCTCTTCTTATAACTTGCGGTTCTTCCATCATTGGCAGGCTTTTCCGTTGCACTCCTTCTTGCGGCTCTGGTTAAAATTTCATACATACTACATGCTAACACAAAACGTTCAGTCTATAAATTGCATTCAGTCCATAAATTACATTCATACCAACATTAAGGCTTGTTCGTTCATACACACATGCATACTAGGCCGATAGGGTGGGGAGAACCTACCGGCCCCGAGCCCACCCTACCTAATATGGCCTCCTGGCACCGGTCTGTTAAGGCTTTCTTAGGCCAGGAGGCCGACAGCCCTATAAAATAAACAAAAGGAAATCAATAAAATGCTGGAAATGAAAAAACCAACAAAATGGTATAAAGGTTGCCCGCTGCCTCCCCGAGGTCAGCAGGCCCCCCAACCACCCCATCGGTCCCCTCATTCACACACACATGCTCACATACTAACACTACACAAAACACAAAAACACAGGACAACACACTCATATTCCTAACCTAATATCACAGAGCTCTCGCAGGGGGTACTTTTATAAATATTCCCCCCTGCCCTAATGCTATATGCCTTAATCTAATGTTCTACTGTTTTTCTTTAAGGTGCTGTAGGTCATGGCGGCCTATGGTGCCCTCCACGCATTACGGGCCATCTCTTTTTCTCCATCACGGCGTGGACCATCTTCTTTGTGGCTGCGAACTTTCGCTGGTCCCTCACGCATAACTCCCACAGGCTGCCTGATGGGTCCCCCTCGCGTATGACTGCTTGCCATCGCCTTCGATACAGCTGATATTGGGCACACTCCATAACGACGTGGTCCACCGTCTCGTCCGCCCCGCACGCGCACTGGGGGGATGGCTTCAGATTAAACGCTGCCAGCTTGGCGGCAAAGTCGCCATGTCCTGTAAATACTTGTGCCAGGTAATGGTCGACCTCTACGTGTCTGCTCTGCATGCGGGCTGCAACGCTTGGCCATATCTTGTGGGTATGCCTCCCTTTTTGTGACCTGTCCCACCTGGACTGCCACTCGCACATGATCCATTCCTCGATGCTCTCTTGGGATGTGCAGTTGGGGATCTGACAAGGTTTTCCGTGGCCTACTTCCCACGTTGCTGCGATACCTCTTGCTCGGAGGTCAATTGGGATCTGTGCTGCTAGCACCTGCAGTGCATCTGTGGACGTGGTGCGGTAGGCCTGGGTCGTCATGAGCAGAGCGCTTCGCTGGGTCTTTTCGAGGGACTTCCAGTGCGCGCTCTTGGCATTAAAAGTCCACGCAGGGCACGCATACAAGAGGGAAGTCTCGAACAGAGTTCGGTAGAGCATTGCGCGGCTTCTGAATCCTATGCCCCAGGTCACTGCAGAAAGAGCTTTCATTCTGCCGAATTTGGCAAGTGCGCGGCTAGAGGCTTCACTGATGTGCTGCGAAGGGTTGAAGTCCTTTGCCAACAGCACTCCTAGGTACTTCGGGTTGGCATTATGCTTTATAGTCTGCCCGGCGAGGCGAATGACCGGGGGACTTCTTATATTAAGGGTGCCTTTCAGCTGGCACATCACAGTCTTGCCACTTGCGAGCTCCAGCCTCACCTCCGTGCACCATTGCGTAATTAGAGAGACAACTGCAGTGCCCGCCCTTTCGATCTCCGCCTTTGTATCGCCGGTGATGAGGACGGCCAGGTCGTCGACGTAGGCAAAGGGTCTGTGGCCCGCCGTGCCAAGCCTGATTAGCAAGCCGCTGAAGAGGACGCCCCACAGATACGGCCCAGAGACCGACCCCTGAGGGCAGCCCATTTCAACCCTTCGTGTGCAGTCGGCCCCATACGACTTCAGCGTCGCCTCCCGGTCTGCCAGGAAGCTTGTTACGAGGGCCAGCATCCCCGGGGGGGGGCAGCTCTCACGCAGCGCCACCACTACTGCCGGCCACCACATCCGATCAAACGCCTTCGCAATGTCGAACAGGAGGACGAAGGCATACTTGTCTCTTGTGCTCAGCACCATGTCTCTCAGCGCCACTAGAGCGTCAGTAGTGGATCGTTCCTTTACGCTGCCGAACTGGCAGCTGTTGGGCCGGTACGTCTCGCTGTTCTGAATCCTATTAAGGTACATTTTTTCCAGGACCTTCCCCAGGACCGGGAGCAAGGAGATCAGCCTGTAAGAGGCTGGGTCCTCGGCCGGCCTTCCCGGCTTCAGAAACACGCAAATCGCTGCCGTCTTCCAGGCGCGAGGGAAGTAGCCAGTCTGGAGGCAGTCAGCCATCAACTGCAATAAGTAGGGCTGTGCAACTTCGAACGATCGCTGGAGGGTTCCTACCTCCACACCATCCGGGCCTGGGGCACTAGCCGCTCGCAAGGCCATGACTGCAATCCGCAGCTCCCCGGGTGTCCATAGTTCCGACTCTTCCCTTGGTGGGCCGCGGGCTGCCGCGGATCTGATCTGGCTGTGGATGGGTGTGTCTTGTTCAGGGGTGTCCCCTGGAAATGCGGTGCTCAGCAGGGCTGCTCCGACCTTCCTAAATTCTTCTTCTCCATCCACAAACGGCATGATAGCAGGTCGCGGTGTTATTTTGTCCCTTACGATCTTGGTGTGGAGGCCCCACTGGTTCACCTCGTCCTCCTCCTCGACGAACCTCCGCCAGGTCTCCGTCTTGCTTCTCCTGAGGGCCCTCTGGAAGGCGCGCTTGGCCTCGTAATATGGCCGCCGAAGGGCCTCCCTTGAGGCTGGGTCCCTCGCCCGCTGGAACAGCCTTCGCCTGGCGTTGGCCTCCCTCTTAAGCTCACTGAGCTGGTCCGTCCACCAGGGGAACTGTGGCTTTTTTGGCGCTCTCCTCACCAGATTGCTCACGCCGTGGCTCAGAATTGTCGCTATCACCGCTACTTTTTTGTCCACTTCTGCGTCAGTCTGCGCGGGCCAGAGAAGTAGTGGGGCACTACCTGCCAGCTCGCTTTCCACATAGGATCTTAACTGAGCATCCGGGATGGTGTCCGTGCGTACTCTGTGGAACTGGTGGCCTTCCCGTTGGGCCAGTCCCCCGATATCCACTGTTATCAGCGCATGATCGCTCTGTGTCGCCTCCATGTCAACTCTCCATCTCTGGCATTTGGCCATCAGTGCTGGGGACATCGCTGCGATGTCTATGGCCGATGAGCCTTGGGGGCCCAAAAACGTGTTGGGTGAATCCTCTGAGTTGAGGAGCATGAGGTCGGATCTGACCAAGAACTCCAATACTTTCTGGCCCTGCTCGTCGAGTGCGCGGTCTCCCCAGGCAGGGTTGTGGGCATTCACATCACCTCCCAAGAATATATGCCCTCCAGCATACTTGGCAACAATCGCTGCCAACTGGTCGATGTAGACATCTATGTCGCAGCTTCGGCGAAAGTAAACGGAGATGATTATCATCTCATCATCCCCGTGCCCGATTTTGGCACACGCTATGTCGTCTGTAGTTTCGGGGAGCTTCATTGCTTTTATTGATTGGTTTACGACATAGATGGCTGAACTCGCCGCTGGGCTTGCGTAAATGGCCTGGGCAGCGAGCCCCATTCCCTTGCTGATGCCCTTCCTCCATGGCTCCTGTATCAGCAGGACATCGTGCTTCTGGGTGTGTGCTACCACCCGTAGCTCGTCCTGCACGGCTTTCGAGCCATGGAGGTTGAGCTGGCCGACCCTAAGTTTCCGGTCCATAATCGATGCTGGCCCTCAGCTTTATGTATGCCCTCCGATGGGCCGTGCAGCCAGCTGCTGCCACCGCGTGTTTATGCTCCACGCCCGCTCTTTTGCAGTTGACGCACTCCCTGGCTGTGGAGCCGCACTCTCTCGTGTCGTGGCTGCCTGAGCATTTCCCGCACGTCTGGTCCTTGGCTTCGCACGCCCTTGCTGTGTGGCCATATGCCTGGCACTTAAAACACCTAGTGACTTCCAAGAAGTCTCTGACGCTGCAGGTTTGATAGTCCAGTAGGACCTTCCCCTCGGCCAGCGCACGCTTCCAAAATTGTGGGCTCATATCCACCACCCAAGAGACATAGGGGGCCCCCTCTCTCGAGGGGCCATACCTTATGGTGTAGAGCGGGGTCAAGGCGTCCTTGGTCCACTCTGGTCCCCAGGCGTTCCTTGCCAGGAGCTGCTCCTCCAGGTCTTTGCTCGAGATCTCCGTTGGGACCCTCAGCAGCAGTAGGCGGGGGTTCCTCTTGGGGCATGATTTCAGCTGGATCCCCGCAGAGGCAAATGCTTCCAGCTTCATTATTTTGTCCTTGTCTGCTTTAGAACCTGCTCGGACCGCCACTCCCCCTTTTGCCGTGGTCCTAATGTCACTGATAACTATCTGATTTTTTCTGGGGTCCAGACATGTCTTGACCTTTGCCAGGAAGTCTTTTGGGGTGTGCTGTTCGGGGAGGTCCATCAGCAGGAGGTTGTCGTCCTGCGTTGCCCAGTCCCTTACTTCGTCGTCCGTGACGGGCTGTGGTCTGGGCTTTGCCTTGCTAGATGGTGTTGGGACAACCGGGGTGCCTGCTGCAGATGAGGCCAGCCCTGTGTTGCGGGCTTTTTGGCGCCCTCGATCCCTTCTTGAAGGCTGCTTGTGTCTAGATTGGCTTGCGGGTAGGGGGCTAGTTGCGGCTGCCTGGGCATAGGTGATGTGCTGTGAAGCATCCACGTGCCGATCTCCTTCATTAGGATGGGCGGACTGTATGGTGCGGTCCTGATGTAGGGCTCTTCTGGCTGCCGGGAGTTGACTCATGTCCTCCTGGATTTGGGTGACTGCCCTCAGAATCGGGGATGTCCTTGGGACCACCTTCTGGAGCTCCCTGGTTATGTTTGCTACCATCTCTCTGTTGGAGGTTAGTTCCCGCTCCTCGAGGAAGTCCTCCAGTCGGCCAGCCAGGAAGGCATTGTGCATGGCCATCTCTTCGGCGCCGCACATAATTGCCTCAATCCTTTGCTGCAAGAAAGCTGCCTGCTGCTTGTTAATTTTGCTTTCAGCAGAGTGTATATAGCTTGTGAGCTCACTCACCTGGTTGCGGATCCCTCTCATCTGTTCCTTGGCGACATTAAAGTCATCGGGCTGGCTATCGCTTGCTGGGCTTGCCCTCTGCCTCTTATTTGGGTTTGTTTGGCCCTTCTTTGGCGTGCCGGCATTTCTGGCTGTGTTCAAGGCTGGTGCGTTAAACTGTAGAAGTGGGGGTAGCGCTGCTGTCATAAGAGGGCTTGGTTCCAGTTTGGAGCCTGACTCTGGGTTGCTGCTCTTGTCCACTGGAGGTGACCTGAGCAGTGTCTTGCCTGCAAAGGCCGGGCCTTGTGACCCTTTGGGAATGCTAGATGATGAGAGTCGTCTGTCAGAGTCCCTACTCAATTCTCCACTTCCTTCGTCCAGAAGTCTCACTTCCTTCGGTGGTGCTACTGGTGTAGTGCTGCCATCGTTCCCTGCTGGGGGTTGGGTTTTGGGGGTTTTATTTGGCATTGTGGAAAAATTTTATCCCTGCCCCTGCTCGGCTCACCTCTCAAGGGGTTTCCTTGAGAGGCTATGCCCCCTCCACTTACAGAGGACGATTCTCAACTCATGGGAGGGGACTCTAGGCCCCTACTTGCAGGTGCGTTCGGGGCTCCCAGGGCTCCGACCCCCTGGGTACCGGGCAGGGTGCTTGCCAGGCTGGGGCCCCACAGGACGGTTGGCGACGACCACGGGAGGGTGGCCCCCGTTACCCGCCTGGGCGGCAGCTCTATTCGTCTGCTACAGGTCTGGATCCGGAGATGTCCTTGGGGTCCGGGTCGTGGCGGCAGGGCCCTCCCGCACCTGCTGCCGTGGTTCCACGTAACCCTGGGACAGGGGGCCTTACAAGGTACTGCCACTTGGCCAGGTGGTCCTTGGTTTTTTAACGAGGTTGTTACTCCTCCTGACCACTCTTAGTTGCCGTCGCTGAGGATCCTGTGGCCTTACGGCGACCGGAACCACAGCTCAGGCTTAAGCCCCCCCACCACGACAAGGTGATGAGCAATCGGGGGGGCCCCATAGCTTAACCATCCCTAACCATCCCTAACCATCACTAACCATCCCTAACCATCCCTAACCACCCCTAACCATCCCTAACCATCCCTAACCATCCCTAACCATCCCTAACCATCCCTAACCATCCCTAACCATCCCTAACCATCCCTAACCATCCCTAACCATCCCTAACCATCCCTAACCACCCCTAACCATCCCTAACCACCCCTAACCATCCCTAACCATCCCTAACCATCCCTAACCATCCCTAACCATCCCTAACCATCCCTAACCACCCCTAACCATCCCTAACCACCCCTAACCACCCCTAACCACCCCTAACCACCCCTAACCATCCCTAACCACCCCTAACCACCCCTAACCACCCCTAACCACCCCTAACCACCCCTAACCACCCCTAACCATCCCTAACCATCCCTAACCACCCCTAACCATCCCTAACCACCCCTAACCATCCCTAACCTTCCCTAACCATCCCTAACCATCCCTAACCATCCCTAACCATCCCTAACCATCCCTAACCACAGATCTAACACCCTAACACCACTAAATAGGTATGTGTTTACCAAAAAGACATCCGTTACTTTTCGAAATAGGTAGGTAAGTACTAAATAAACTTTACCAAAATGTTTGGTTGTGACTACTCGCTATTAATGAACCTACCTCTTATACTTCAATTTTGAATTCTAATTGAGGGCTTGCTCACCTTGCATTTCAAATATACGCAAGTGGGGATATTTTACTTACAGATGGTAATAAATTTCAAGATATGACCAAAGGTACTCGCATAAGTCAAAGGTAATGTATAAAAAAGTGGAAGCAACCTGTATAGAAAACCCTGCACCATTTATTGGGATTTCCATTCTTACACGTATCTCGATACATGAATACCTACCTATATGTCATTACATGAAAAATAATATGCAAATCATGCATCATGTATTTCAAACTACTTAAAACCATTTTGATTTTGATTTTACTATGCCTCTGTAATAAAATGGAACATGGTTTTTCTTTGTTAAAAACACTTTGATGCACTACTAGATGAACTACAGCAGTCACAATTGGATGCACTGTTACAAAATTACTACACTTACTACAAACTTACTACGCTTACTACTGTTACAAACTTATTACGCTTACTACTGTTACAAACACTTTGAAGCACTAATAGATGAACTACAGCAGTCACATTATGATGCACTACTAGATGAATTACAATTCGTTGTTTTTGCAAGTGCAGGTGCCAACACACTTACTGCAGTTAGCAGTGGTGCAGGTGTTACTTTTAATAGTGATGGAGCAGCATCCCGAAGCCACTGAACTACAGCATTCTTGTTTTTTTGTAACAGCAACATGTTTCATTATCACCCGTCCAGCCTGATTGACAGTTGCACTCCTTTACTTTATTGCCATCTTTGGTGCACAGAATAGTGAGACAGCAGGTTTGATCTTTAGTGCAACAGCAGTTCACTTCGAATTTACAGTATCTGACATTCTTAGTACCAGCATTGCCTTGTCCGCAGCAACGGCACTCTCGATGTGATACACAGAATTTCTCCTTGGTGTTATCACGAATACTAGGTGATGTACAACCACAGTCTTTCATGCAACATTCAACATTGCAACAGGAGATGCTGCTGCTGCCTTCACCTTTCCCACGACCACAATTTCCATTTTCGTTGGAACTGCTGAGATCTCCGCATTTGCTACTGTTAGCAATGAAGCAGCAGCAATTATTTTGAGGTTGGGAGGCGGCTGGAACCTGACCAGAACTCTGAATGGAAATCATGCAGCATCCCAGAGTCAAAGAAACAGAGCAACTACTTTGTGTGTGACAGCAATGTGTGTCATCACCGATCCAGCTTGTTTGACAGCTGCACTCTTTTACTTTATTGCCATCTTTGCACAGAAGGGCGGGACAGCACTTTTGATGTTTAGTACAACAGCAATTCACTTCGAATTGACAGTATTTGTCATTTTTAGTAGCAGCACTGCCTTGTCCACAGCAAAGGCAATGTCTAGGTGATTTCTCCTTGGTGTTGTCACGAGTGATAGGTGATGTACAACAACAGCCGTTCTTGCAACATTCAACACTGCAACAGGAGTTGCTGCTGCCGCCTTCACCTTTCCCACGATCACAATTTCCATTTTCGTTGCAAGTGCAGGATTCTCCGCATTTGCTACTGTTAGCAGTGAAGCAGCTGCAATTATTTTGAGCTTGGGAGGCGGCTGAAACATGACCAGAACTTCGGCAGCACGACCCCATGCAGCAGCGGCTGTTACAAGTCCTCTGAATGGAAATTTTGCAGCATCCCAGGGCCAATGAAACAGAGCAACTATCTTGTCGGTGACTGCATTTTGTGTCGTTATCGCCACTATTAGTTGTTTGGCAACTGGATTCCTTCATTTGACTCTCATCTTCAGCGGACTGAATTGTGATACAGCATTCTGGTTCTATGGGAGAGCAGCACTGCACTTCAAATTTACAGCATTTGACATTTCCAGTAGCAATACAACCTTTTCCTGAGCAAAGACGATCTTGAGGTTGTGCAGAGTAGTTCTTCTTTATGTTGTCACCATTGGCAGGTGTGCAGCAGCAGCCCATCTCACAAGAGCTACAGCTATCACTAGCATCGTTTCCCTCAGGATTCTCAACGCTACAGCAGCTGCACACTGACTCCTTACAGCAAGGGTTCTCGTATTTTTCCTTCTTTCGATCGCTAGATTCTTCTTCACGATTATTGTCATGGGACAAATGACATTTCTTGGAGCAACTGTTCTCATTCTTAGACGACCCAACTTTTGCGCAGTCTTTGCTGCACAATTTAACGTCTTCATCGGCTTCTGTATTGCAAAATTCATTTTCAGTCCCAAGAGATGAGCAGCACTTCTTGAAACGGCAGTCCTCCTTGAAACTCACAGCATTATTAGAGCAAATGATACTCAAGCAAATTTTTTTGCGTTCACCATCGCATAGGTAAAAGACGCAGCAAACTTGCTGGCAAATGTCCACGCACTTGTGAGGCTGCCACATGATTGCTCTTCTTGATGTTGCAACAAGTAATATTGACGGTGATATTACAGCATCGCGCTGGCGAGTGTTTGCAACGAGCCTCGTCCTTTTCTCGATTCTTCAGACAGCAACGTTGGTTTCTGTTTTCTGGCGCCACTGTTTCGTCTGTAACACAATGCGGTCCAAATAAGTTTGGTTTTAGTTAGTGATGGGCGATGATGTGATTCTTCAGTAACAGGTTATAGTGATACTGCAACTGAGAAATAATAGGGTTCAGTAATAGGTGATTTCAGTAAAGGGTGAGCGTCACATATAGCTGTTTAGACCTCCCAAAGCTGTTAATGTGAACATTGGCCCTCTTCATTTTCACCTATCCCCATGGCTTGAGGTCACCGACCTTCTGTACCTGCACCTTTCAAGTAAAAGGTTATTTTATCCTGTTATTTCCGGTCCATCACTAGTTTTAAGCAAGGAGCGTTTTAGGTGTACAGTTTCAACACACAACTGATTTCTATTCTCAATGTCGTGCATTGGAATATTGTTAGGTACCTACTGATTAGTTATTTACTCTGTCAGGGAATCAGTGTTAATAGAAAAAACCATAAATACTATTTCCCTTGTAGGTATTAACTAGGCAGAACCTGTTCTAAAACTTGATTTGCTACTTCAGAAATTAAAGCAGTCTACAAACGGCCTACCTTTCTGATGGAAAACTACCAGTACTGGGGATTTTCTCGTCATATTATGTCATAAACAGCAAATATGGTGAGCTCAGTTTCAGCAAGTAGTAAAGGTAATAAAGTTGAAAATTTTTGCTAATATTTATAGCACTAATTTTATAGGCTTAACAGATGGTGCCAAATAACTTTCAACTATTGGGCACAATACATTTCAGTTAGGTAGGCACTCATACAAAAACATAACTGTAGAGAAGTACAAGAAAAAGCTCTTGTTTGTGGCTCATGGAATCATAATGAGTTTTAATACTCTGAGTTTACAATTTGACGTGTGTATGCCATCCAATCCCAAAACCTTTATTAGGGCTCAAGTTAGTAGGTAAACCACAATAAACAACCCAAGTACTTAGCAGCATATAGGTAGTTAAGAACTTGAATTGCTGAATTTTTATCGAAAAATGTTGGTATTGGTGTACATATTTAACTCATATCATAAGTAAATAAAATTGGTAAGCAATGGGTGTTTTGTTCGGGAATTGCGATTTATGTTACGTAGGTATACATATTCGCCTTCAAGTACAATACCAAACGATGAATTACAGAAAAAATTCAGCACAGCTTCACGTTGCCATTATCCTAATTTAACTATGCACCACAATAATTCTGTCATCAGATTCATTAAATTATGTGCATACTACCTACGTGTACGGAACTCGTATGTTTAACTGATTAAACCATGTTAAGTAGGTATCGCAGCTCACGTTCATCCCGGGAAATCTCAGGCGGTTCATTTCGATTATTCACTTTTCATGTTTCTCCACGATAAGTAGCTATTTAAAATTCATTATACGTACATATATACAAATCCTATTCTTTGAAGTCACTAACTTAGCAAAGTCATCAAATAAATAACAGGCTGTCGGATATTTAGGAAGGTGAATCATCGTAAAAAGCTGTGTGCTCGTACGTTTTCTAAAACCGATGTAATAGCGAAAACGCTGGAAATTATTATGTAGGTAACGGTTTGTTTGCCTGTGATGCCTACATATAGTTTATCTGTGTAGTAGTTTTACGTCAATATGGATGCTCCTTCTACGTAGATCACCGTTTTATGTGGTCAGTACCCATGGTAGACCTACCAAATCTCCAATTCCAAAGGTTCATTATTGAAAATAATAAACCAAAACTAAAACCTGCGTGTCCTATACAGCGAGCATAACTACATCATATCTCAAAAATAAGGATCACTCGATGTTTTGTGGATTCAAAAAGCGTAAGTGAAACTAGTTTTCGTTGCACTTTGACCAGTCCCGGTCTCCGGTCTTAGTAAGTGCTTTTATGTTGGCCACCTTCCACATTGCGGGAAATCTGCCCTCCTGCAGCGCGAGGTTGCAGAGATCGAGTAACGCCTCCCGATACTGGACAGGCGCCTCCTTGATCATCGCCATGTCTATGCCATCGATGCCTGGCGCCTTCGTCCTCCCAAAGGCAGAAATTGCTGCGTCCAACTCCCCCATGGACCACCCAGGGATGTCCTCAGTTTGGGGTGGCACCCGCACAAACTCCCTCATTGCCCTGTCCGCGTCGCCATCCTCCTGCAGCAGGTCGGCGGGAAAGACCTCCGCAAGGAACATAGTGCAGGCATCATGCAGGCTGATGGCCCTCCGCCCCTCAACCACCAACGCCGCGAACGCCACCTCCGGCCCAACCTTATCTCGGAGGATACGGTACGCCACACCCCATCGGTCCGTGTTCAAGCTCGACACCACAAACGCCCGCCAGCTATTCCTCTTTGCCGTTCTTATCATGTCCTTGAGCTTCCTCTTCTCCGCTCTGAAGACCGCTCGCAACCGCTCACGCCCAGGCCCAGGTCGCTGCCGCTGGGAGGCCCTGCGGGCACGTCTCGTCACCGCCCGCTGTCTGCCAATCTCCTCCGTCCACCACGGGAGTCTCCCGCCCACTCCTCTTTTCATCTTCCTGGGCAGGGTCATCTCGGCCGCCATCAGAACCGCGTGTGTAAGCGCCACCGCATTCTCATCCACCCGCTCTTCTGGGGGGTCCGGGCCCAGGGAGTAGTCCACCACTGTAGATGCGAGCTCGGCCCTGTATTCTCTCCAACCCGCAGCTCTGGTGCTGTACCTGACGAAGGCAGCGTCCTCCAACCATCCCTAACCATCACTAACCATCCCTAACCGTCAGTCTCCATGTCGAGCCCCATTCCTACGCCTTTCGGCTTTTATGGGGTAGCAGGTGCTCCTCGTTTATGAATGCTGACGGTCTTCGCCTGTCTCCCACTGCGCTATTAGTCACCCCCTTTTTGGCGGGGGTGTCCAGGATGGGCCACGTGGAGGCTGCGCAGGCGGGAACTGGGAGAACGGCGGACGCTGGGCTGTCATTATTGGTGGCGAATTTCACCAATGCCCCATAGCTTAACCATCCCTAACCATCCCTAACCATCCCTAACCATCCCTAACCATCCCTAACCACCCCTAACCATCCCTAACCATCCCTAACCACCCCTAACCATCCCTAACCATCCCTAACCATCCCTAACCATCCCTAACCATCACTAACCATCCCTAACCACCCCTAACCATCCCTAACCATCCCTAACCACCCCTAACCATCCCTAACCTGCTGTGCGCTGGGCGACTGATTGTTTTCAGGCCACTAGGGCCCATTCCAATCTTGCTGCTTGGATTCTGGGCTGCTTGGATATATATAAATCCCTCCTTTCATTTCAGCACAGCAGGTTACCCCTGTATTTGCCTCCTCCGGCGTTGGTCATGTCTAGCATGTCCGGGATGGACCACGTGGCGGTGCCGGTTTTACAGGGTGTATGGAGGCAAAGGGGAACACTCATTCTGAGTGCTAGTCCTTCAGCCTCAGTACTAACCGCCTCTTGAGGATTTTGCGGTCTTCCATCATTGGCAGGATGCTTAACAATTGCAGCAGTTTAGCACGGCCTCCGTACTCACCACCTCTTGAGTATTTTGTGGCTTTCCATCATTGGCAGGCTTCATATAGTAGACTCTATGCGTATGGTTCACAGCTTGCAGCTCACGATTCTTCACAGTTCTGTCCATAGCCCACAACACAACAACTTCACACAACACATAGATCACAACCTAACTTAACACAATGACACCAAAACACAGACATCCACTCAGTAATCCACATCCACTCTATAAATTACATTCACACCACACAAATAAATTAACACTGAATACACAAAAACCTAATTCTAATATCACAGATGTCAATGGCGAGTACTCTTATAAATATTCCTCCCATTGACTTACAAAGTACTCTTACAACTACTATTCCTCCCACTAACTCAAAAGTTCAAACATCCAAGAGTTCATCCTGGGTTCGGCTCCACCATGAGTTGGCCCTCCCCTCTTCGGCTGTGCCAGGATCTTGCATAGGTCTCGAGTCTTGAAAATTGCTCCCTTGCCATGACCAATTCCCCTAAGGCTCCTCTGAATGCCATGCAACCCAGCTCCCTCCTCCTCAGGTCTTCGTACAGTCTGCATTCCCTCAGTACATGTTCAGCAGTCTCCTCCTCTTGCTCGCATGGGCACACCGGGCTGGATCTCCTCGCGAAATAAAATAACTTTGCTGAGAAATTTCCATGCCCAGTGAGCAGCTGGGTCACAACATAGCTGGGGGCAATCCACTTCATTTCCAATCTTGCTGCCACATCAGGGAATATTTTATAAGTGTGCCTGCCTTTGGTTGAGGAGTCCCACCGACTCTGCCACTGATCCATCACCCACTGCTGAATTGCCGCACACTTACTCTCAGAGGAGCCCCCTCCAGCAACCAACCTCTCCAACTCACCCTCCAGTGGCACACAGACCCTGCTTGGCGACTTGACGGAGGTATATGCAACCCTTGCATCCATAATCAAATCCAGTGGGAGGGCCCCAGCCACCACCTGCAGCGCCTCCGTCGAGCACGTTCTATACCCCCTGGTCATGGCAAGGAGAGCTGGTCTCTGGATCTTCAGAATCTTCTCTCGAAGGGCCTTTGTAGGAGATCTCCACCAAGTTGAAGCCGCATACATAACCGACGGGAGGAAGACAGTGTGGTAATAGTTCCACTGGCACTGGAAAGGGATACCCCAATCCGCTCCAGAGAAACTTCGGACGCCTGCAGCCAACTTGATCACCTTTGCCTCCACTGCCTCCAGGTGCCTCCTACAAGACAGCTTCCTATCCAGATGGACCCCCAAGTACTTGACCGCCTCCAATGCTTCCACTCGTCCGCCACCGGCATTAAACCTGAAAGGGTGCCGCGGGTCTGCACTCCCCCTGAACAGTATGGCTTGAGTCTTCCCGGCTGCCACCTCCAGTCTTGCTCCCCTGCACCAATCAACCACAAGACCGGAAATCGCCTCAGCTGCAACCACCAACCCGGATCTCGTGCGACTACTCAACAAAATGGCCAAATCGTCCACATAAGCCACGGAGACACACTCCTGCCCGTCCAACAGCCTCAACAACCCAGAAAACGCCAAATTCCATAAAGCCGCTCCCAGGACCGAACCCTGCGGACATCCCCTGGTAACCGCCACGCGGGTTCTCTTACTTGCCAGCCCCAACTCCGCCGTTCGCCCATCAAAATAGCTCCGCAAGAGGAGGTACACATTGGGAGGAATACCAAGGTCCCTGAGAGATGAGAGCAACATAGGCCACCATAAGGCATTAAAAGCTCCTGCAATATCATAAAATATTGCCAGGACCCACTTCTCCCTCGACTCCTGTACACCAAGCACCAGCCGCGCAATGGCATCCTCGGTACTCCTCCCCTTCGCGCAGCCAAACTGGTTGTGGTGTGCTGCTGCCGTCAGGTATGGGTCCAGTACATTCAGAATCAAGCGCTCCAGGAGCTTCCCCATGCAGGGGAGGAGGCTCACAGGTCGCAGGCTGCCAATCCGAGAAGGGTCTCGGTCAGGGGACTTGAGAATGGTCTTGATCACTGCCACCTTCCATCTTGTAGGAAACTTTCCCTCCGCCAACGCATGGTTAAAGAGGTTGAGCAAGCATGTATGGAACTCTTGTGGGGCCTCCTTCAGCATAGCCATGTCCACGGCGTCCATTCCCGGGGCCTTACTCCTATAAAATGCCCCCATACCATCTTTAAGTTGCTGCATGGTCCATCCCGGAAATGGGGGGGAGTCTGGGGGGGCCAGGATCGCCATCCGCATTGCTCTGCACTCAGGAGTATCCTCTACCCAACTGTCTACAGGGAAGACGCTCTCAAGGAATAACCTTGAGGCCTCCTCAATGCTGCCCGCACGTTGCCCATCCACGCAATAGCTTGCCAGTGCCACCTGGGGGGTGATCTTATTCCTTACTATTCTGTAAGGGAGTGACCACGGGTCCCTAACCACCTCCGCAACCACAAAGCTTTTCCAAGAGTCCCTTTTTGCTTTCCTAATCATTCTCTTATAAACTCGCTTTTGCTCCTTAGCAATTGTTGACAAGTGCTCCCTCACCACCCCTCTAGCACCCCGGCGCTGCCTTTTTGCCCTGATGAGTCGCCGCCTCTGCTCCTCAATTTCCTGGGACCACCACGCATTTCCCGAGCAGCCTCCTGCCCTACTCACCCTCAACGTGTTGGATGCAGCTAATAGGATGGCCTCAGTGAGGTCATCCGAATGCTCATCCACCGTCCTCAGCTGGGAATGGTCCATCCGGATGTAGTCCACCATCCAGTGTCTCAACTCAGCCCGGAAAGCCCTCCATCGTGCCGTCCTTGTGACAAATCTATTCGCTTTCTCCAAGGGGGCAGCTTCCCCTATCACCAACTCGATGGTAATCATAGCATGGACACTGGTGGTGGCAAACTGGACCATCCAACGATGAATGGAGGTTGCCAGCTGTGGGGTGGCAAAGCTCAGATCAATGTACGACGACCCTATATGGCTGCTGAAGGTTGGCCCCATGGAGCTGTCATTCAAAAGGTCCAGCCGCCAACACTGGAACCACTCCACCACCTCCCTTCCTCTAAAGTTGCTTGTAGGTGAACCCCACAGCGTGTGCCAGCTGTTGAAGTCGCCCAGTATTAAAATTCTTGCCGACCCCCTCCTTGTCATAACCATATCCAAGCAGCCCAGTGTCTCTTCAAACTGCGTCCGCAGAGGGATATAAACAGACACAATCATAACCGCATGACCATCCCTCTGCAGAGATGCAACCGCCACAGTGGGGCAAGACAATTCACTATGAAAGAGAACATCCGTGGCCTGATCCGCCACCAAGATACAGGCCAATGGTCTTGAACCTGCACCATCCACCTTGAACAAAATTCGAGTCCTCATTCCCGCTCCTGGCACACGCCCCCCCACCCACGGCGGCTCCTGAACAGCAGCAACGGGAATCCGCCTCCGGCTCATTTCCTCCCTCAGCTCCTCCATAACTGTTTGCTCCCTATTCACATTCAGCTGCCCCACTGTCCACGTCTGCAAACTACCCATTCCTTCCATAATCGGTCAGCCTGACTTGGTTTTCCATTGCGATCCTGTAAGAGGGGCACTCCAATGAACCAGCGTCATGCGTGGAGGGACGTCCCGCTTCCTTACAATTGACACACAGTGCCGGCTGGTCTTTCCTGGTACACGTTCGATATGAATGGCCCTCCCCAGCACACCATCCACAGATTTCTGTCCTCTTGCAGATCTTCGCAACATGACCAAACTTTTGGCATTGGTAGCACCGTGAGACCGAAATGTGGTCCACAACCCTACAGACCAGCCACCCCAGCTTGATCCTCCCACCACTGATGAGCTGAGACCTGACTGCCTGCGCCACCTCCACCACCCACTTGGTTTCTGACAGATTCCTCGGTCCTGCCTTATGGATGGGTATGAAGGCACTCTTCCTCTCCGCGCTGGCAACACTCGTGCAATTGGACTTCCAAAACTCTGCCTCCAACTCCTCAGAAGTCAAGGATGAGGGGACCCCATGGATCAGGAGACGCGGGAACTTTCCAGGGGCCTCCTTCACCACCAACCCACTTCTCTTGAATGCCGGATTTGCCTGGAGGGTACTCAGGCAGACCTCATTCCCAACATCAACGGCAACACCACCCCCCCTAATAACGCGGCTGCTCCTGATGTCCAACCCCACATCCTGTGGGTTAACTGCTGACAGTGCCTTCATGGTATCTGCATCTGAGCTGTTCTCCGCACCCGTAACAATGAGCGTCTTCGTGGTCTTCGCTGGCTGGGGCCCTCCCTTCTCCCTAATTCCCGCTCTAATCTCCGATCTCACCTGGGTGATTGATTTCACCGGTACTGGTGTAAAAGGGGCCGCCGAAGGCAATACACCTGTTGACCCGGCTGCTACCTCACTGAAGAGTCTCCCCCTTCCCATTAGCTCTGCAAGCTGCCGGGACTGCTGCCCAAAGCGCTCCTCCACCCTACTCACGGCCTTTATCACTGGGGTATGGAACGAGTCTGCCAAGCCCTGCCTTACCTCCTCCACTGCCCTCAAGACTGGGGAGATCGTAGCTACCCCTCCCTGCTCACGACCCATCCTCCTGTCCAACACCTCCCTCACTGCCACAACCTGTCCAGCCAAGTAAGCATTGTCAGCCACTAATTTAGCAGCCGACCATTGGATGGTTTGAATAAGCCCATCCAACATCAACATCTGGCCCTTATTCAATTTGCTCTCCGGGCTGAGAATATAGGAAGAGAGCTCCTTTATTGCCCCTTCCATCCTTTCAATAGGCTCCAAACACTTGGCAACATCAAATTCTTCCCTTTGAACATCCGCCTTCCTTTTCTTGGCGATTCCCTTTGCTGGAAGTAAAGCCCCTGCTGCAGGAGGGGACCTGGGCAGCGTTCTTCCAGAGAAGTCCGCATCCTGCACCCCCATCGGCATGCTCACGCCCGACATCCTCCTTTGCTGGGTCACCTCTTCGTCCACATCACTCGCACCATCTGACAACCTCGATCTATCCATCATTTGCAGCACAAGGAACTTTTTCCCGTCTCAATCAGACAACCAGAAGCCAAGTTATGGCCTCTAGCGCAAAATCCAAGGGTGGGGGGGTACCCCCCCCTTTTAAAAATTTTGGTCCCAAAGTACTCTCCTTCCAACCCTAGAAGGGTTTTCCCGTAGCACCACTCCTTTTCGAATTTTTGCTTTCTGGCTACTGAAAATTGGAACAACTTCTTTCTCTTCCACCTATTGAAGTCTCTCCCACAAAAACAAAACAACAAAACAGCTGGCTGAAAAGATAAATACTACTTATCTGCTAACACAAGGCCTTACAGGATAAGGCAGGGAATGAAGCCTCTAATCAGTTAGAGACTTCCCAATGACCCCAGTCAATCACCCAAAAGCAAACAAAGGGAAAATCCTATATCACTCACCACATGCAGCTCCCCACAACTAAAAGGTCCAAAAGTGTATCAAGTCCAGTCCAGATCAACACCAAACTTTACACAATTGTCCAGAATCACTTCACAAATCAGTAGTCCAAAATCAGTCAAAATCCATGCCGTTTTTACCACTCAAAATGAAGATAATTTGCAGAGCACTTTCTAACACTGTTCACTGACTGAAAGACAGAGCACAACTAACCATCCCTAACCATAACCATCCCTAACCATCACTAACCATCACTAACCATCCCTAACCATCCCTAACCACCCCTAACCATCCCTAACCATCCCTAACCATCCCTAACCATCCCTAACCATCACTAACCATCCCTAACCACCCCTAACCATCCCTAACCATCCCTAACCATCCCTAACCATCCCTAACCACCCCTAACCATCCCTAACCATCACTAACCATCCCTAACCACCCCTAACCATCCCTAACCATCCCTAACCATCCCTAACCATCCCTAACCATCCCTAACCACCCCTAACCATCCCTAACCATCACTAACCACCCCTAACCATCCCTAACCATCACTAACCATCCCTAACCATCCCTAACCATCCCTAACCATCCCTAACCACCCCTAACCATCCCTAACCACCCCTAACCATCCCTAACCATCACTAACCATCCCTAACCATCACTAACCATCCCTAACCACCCCTAACCATCCCTAACCATCCCTAACCGTCAGTCTCCATGTCGAGCCCCATTCCTACGCCTTTCGGCTTTTATGGGGTAGCAGGTGCTCCTCGTTTATGAATGCTGACGGTCTTCGCCTGTCTCCCACTGCGCTATTAGTCACCCCCTTTTTGGCAGGGGTGTCCAGGATGGGCCACGTGGAGGCTGCGCAGGCGGGAACTGGGAGAACGGCGGACGCTGGGCTGTCATTATTGGTGGCGAATTTCACCAATGCCCCATAGCTCCTGGTGCTATGCGCTGATGCTATGCGTCTGCTGTGGTGCTTGCTCTTATTAATTCTCATTCTTAACGTTGCTAGCTCGGCCTCAGTACTCCCCGCCTCTTCTATAACTTGCGGTTCTTCCATCATTGGCAGGCTTTTCCATTGCACTCCTTCTTGCGGCTCTGGTTAAAAATTTCATACATACTACATGCTAACACAAAACGTTCAGTCTATAAATTACATTCAGCCTATAAATTACATTCATACCAACGACAACATTAAGGCTTGTTCATACATACACACATGCATACTAGGCCGATAGGGTGGGGAGAACCTACCGGCCCCGAGCCCACCCTTCCTAATATGGCCTCCTGGCACCGGTCTGTTAAGGCTTTCTTAGGCCAGGAAGCCGACAGCCCTAAGAAAATAAACAAAACGAAATCAATAAACTGCCAGAAATGAAAGGAAGGACAGGGGGCCTGACAAGGTACTACCACTCGGCCAGGTGGACCTTGGTTTTTTAACGAGGTTGTTACTCCTCCTGCTCATTCTTAGTTGCCGTCGCTGAGGATCCTGTGGCCACAAGGGAGACAGGAACCACAGCTCAGGCTTAAGCCCCCCCACCACGACAAGGTGATGAGCAATCGGGGGGGTAACCATCCCTAACCATCCCTAACCATCCCTAACCACCCCTAACCATCCCTAACCATCACTAACCATCCCTAACCATCCCTAACCATCCCTAACCATCCCTAACCATCTCTAACCATCCCTAACCATCCCTAACCATCCCTAACCACCCCTAACCATCCCTAACCATCCCTAACCATCTCTAACCATCCCTAACCATCCCTAACCATCCCTAACCACCCCTAACCATCCCTAACCATCCCTAACCATCCCTAACCACCCCTAACCATCCCTAACCATCCCTAACCATCCCTAACCATCACTAACCATCCCTAACCATCCCTAACCATCACTAACCATCCCTAACCATCCCTAACCATCCCTAACCACCCCTAACCATCCCTAACCATCCCTAACCATCCCTAACCATCACTAACCATCCCTAACCATCCCTAACCATCTCTAACCATCCCTAACCATCCCTAACCATCCCTAACCATCCCTAACCATCCCTAACCATCCCTAACCATCCCTAACCATCCCTAACCATCCCTAACCATCCCTAACCATCCCTAACCATCCCTAACCATCCCTAACCATCCCTAACCATCCCTAACCACAGATCTAACACCCTAACACCACTAAATAGGTATGTGTTTACCAAAAAGACATCCGTTACTTTTCGAAATAGGTAGGTAAGTACTAAATAAACTTTACCAAAATGTTTGGTTGTGACTACTCGCTATTAATGAACCTACCTCTTATACTTCAATTTTGAATTCTAATTGAGGGCTTGCTCACCTTGCATTTCAAATATACGCAAGTGGGGATATTTTACTTACAGATGGTAATAAATTTCAAGATATGACCAAAGGTACTCGCATAAGTCAAAGGTAATGTATAAAAAAGTGGAAGCAACCTGTATAGAAAACCCTGCACCATTTATTGGGATTTCCATTCTTACACGTATCTCGATACATGAATACCTACCTATATGTCATTACATGAAAAATAATATGCAAATCATGCATCATGTATTTCAAACTACTTAAAACCATTTTGATTTTGATTTTACTATGCCTCTGTAATAAAATGGAACATGGTTTTTCTTTGTTAAAAACACTTTGATGCACTACTAGATGAACTACAGCAGTCACAATTGGATGCACTGTTACAAAATTACTACACTTACTACAAACTTACTACGCTTACTACTGTTACAAACTTATTACGCTTACTACTGTTACAAACACTTTGAAGCACTAATAGATGAACTACAGCAGTCACATTATGATGCACTACTAGATGAATTACAATTCGTTGTTTTTGCAAGTGCAGGTGCCAACACACTTACTGCAGTTAGCAGTGGTGCAGGTGTTACTTTTAATAGTGATGGAGCAGCATCCCGAAGCCACTGAACTACAGCATTCTTGTTTTTTTGTAACAGCAACATGTTTCATTATCACCCGTCCAGCCTGATTGACAGTTGCACTCCTTTACTTTATTGCCATCTTTGGTGCACAGAATAGTGAGACAGCAGGTTTGATCTTTAGTGCAACAGCAGTTCACTTCGAATTTACAGTATCTGACATTCTTAGTACCAGCATTGCCTTGTCCGCAGCAACGGCACTCTCGATGTGATACACAGAATTTCTCCTTGGTGTTATCACGAATACTAGGTGATGTACAACCACAGTCTTTCATGCAACATTCAACATTGCAACAGGAGATGCTGCTGCTGCCTTCACCTTTCCCACGACCACAATTTCCATTTTCGTTGGAACTGCTGAGATCTCCGCATTTGCTACTGTTAGCAATGAAGCAGCAGCAATTATTTTGAGGTTGGGAGGCGGCTGGAACCTGACCAGAACTCTGAATGGAAATCATGCAGCATCCCAGAGTCAAAGAAACAGAGCAACTACTTTGTGTGTGACAGCAATGTGTGTCATCACCGATCCAGCTTGTTTGACAGCTGCACTCTTTTACTTTATTGCCATCTTTGCACAGAAGGGCGGGACAGCACTTTTGATGTTTAGTACAACAGCAATTCACTTCGAATTGACAGTATTTGTCATTTTTAGTAGCAGCACTGCCTTGTCCACAGCAAAGGCAATGTCTAGGTGATTTCTCCTTGGTGTTGTCACGAGTGATAGGTGATGTACAACAACAGCCGTTCTTGCAACATTCAACACTGCAACAGGAGTTGCTGCTGCCGCCTTCACCTTTCCCACGATCACAATTTCCATTTTCGTTGCAAGTGCAGGATTCTCCGCATTTGCTACTGTTAGCAGTGAAGCAGCTGCAATTATTTTGAGCTTGGGAGGCGGCTGAAACATGACCAGAACTTCGGCAGCACGACCCCATGCAGCAGCGGCTGTTACAAGTCCTCTGAATGGAAATTTTGCAGCATCCCAGGGCCAATGAAACAGAGCAACTATCTTGTCGGTGACTGCATTTTGTGTCGTTATCGCCACTATTAGTTGTTTGGCAACTGGATTCCTTCATTTGACTCTCATCTTCAGCGGACTGAATTGTGATACAGCATTCTGGTTCTATGGGAGAGCAGCACTGCACTTCAAATTTACAGCATTTGACATTTCCAGTAGCAATACAACCTTTTCCTGAGCAAAGACGATCTTGAGGTTGTGCAGAGTAGTTCTTCTTTATGTTGTCACCATTGGCAGGTGTGCAGCAGCAGCCCATCTCACAAGAGCTACAGCTATCACTAGCATCGTTTCCCTCAGGATTCTCAACGCTACAGCAGCTGCACACTGACTCCTTACAGCAAGGGTTCTCGTATTTTTCCTTCTTTCGATCGCTAGATTCTTCTTCACGATTATTGTCATGGGACAAATGACATTTCTTGGAGCAACTGTTCTCATTCTTAGACGACCCAACTTTTGCGCAGTCTTTGCTGCACAATTTAACGTCTTCATCGGCTTCTGTATTGCAAAATTCATTTTCAGTCCCAAGAGATGAGCAGCACTTCTTGAAACGGCAGTCCTCCTTGAAACTCACAGCATTATTAGAGCAAATGATACTCAAGCAAATTTTTTTGCGTTCACCATCGCATAGGTAAAAGACGCAGCAAACTTGCTGGCAAATGTCCACGCACTTGTGAGGCTGCCACATGATTGCTCTTCTTGATGTTGCAACAAGTAATATTGACGGTGATATTACAGCATCGCGCTGGCGAGTGTTTGCAACGAGCCTCGTCCTTTTCTCGATTCTTCAGACAGCAACGTTGGTTTCTGTTTTCTGGCGCCACTGTTTCGTCTGTAACACAATGCGGTCCAAATAAGTTTGGTTTTAGTTAGTGATGGGCGATGATGTGATTCTTCAGTAACAGGTTATAGTGATACTGCAACTGAGAAATAATAGGGTTCAGTAATAGGTGATTTCAGTAAAGGGTGAGCGTCACATATAGCTGTTTAGACCTCCCAAAGCTGTTAATGTGAACATTGGCCCTCTTCATTTTCACCTATCCCCATGGCTTGAGGTCACCGACCTTCTGTACCTGCACCTTTCAAGTAAAAGGTTATTTTATCCTGTTATTTCCGGTCCATCACTAGTTTTAAGCAAGGAGCGTTTTAGGTGTACAGTTTCAACACACAACTGATTTCTATTCTCAATGTCGTGCATTGGAATATTGTTAGGTACCTACTGATTAGTTATTTACTCTGTCAGGGAATCAGTGTTAATAGAAAAAACCATAAATACTATTTCCCTTGTAGGTATTAACTAGGCAGAACCTGTTCTAAAACTTGATTTGCTACTTCAGAAATTAAAGCAGTCTACAAACGGCCTACCTTTCTGATGGAAAACTACCAGTACTGGGGATTTTCTCGTCATATTATGTCATAAACAGCAAATATGGTGAGCTCAGTTTCAGCAAGTAGTAAAGGTAATAAAGTTGAAAATTTTTGCTAATATTTATAGCACTAATTTTATAGGCTTAACAGATGGTGCCAAATAACTTTCAACTATTGGGCACAATACATTTCAGTTAGGTAGGCACTCATACAAAAACATAACTGTAGAGAAGTACAAGAAAAAGCTCTTGTTTGTGGCTCATGGAATCATAATGAGTTTTAATACTCTGAGTTTACAATTTGACGTGTGTATGCCATCCAATCCCAAAACCTTTATTAGGGCTCAAGTTAGTAGGTAAACCACAATAAACAACCCAAGTACTTAGCAGCATATAGGTAGTTAAGAACTTGAATTGCTGAATTTTTATCGAAAAATGTTGGTATTGGTGTACATATTTAACTCATATCATAAATAAAATTGGTAAGCAATGGGTGTTTTGTTCGGGAATTGCGATTTATGTTACGTAGGTATACATATTCGCCTTCAAGTACAATACCAAACGATGAATTACAGAAAAAATTCAGCACAGCTTCACGTTGCCATTATCCTAATTTAACTATGCACCACAATAATTCTGTCATCAGATTCATTAAATTATGTGCATACTACCTACGTGTACGGAACTCGTATGTTTAACTGATTAAACCATGTTAAGTAGGTATCGCAGCTCACGTTCATCCCGGGAAATCTCAGGCGGTTCATTTCGATTATTCACTTTTCATGTTTCTCCACGATAAGTAGCTATTTAAAATTCATTATACGTACATATATACAAATCCTATTCTTTGAAGTCACTAACTTAGCAAAGTCATCAAATAAATAACAGGCTGTCGGATATTTAGGAAGGTGAATCATCGTAAAAAGCTGTGTGCTCGTACGTTTTCTAAAACCGATGTAATAGCGAAAACGCTGGAAATTATTATGTAGGTAACGGTTTGTTTGCCTGTGATGCCTACATATAGTTTATCTGTGTAGTAGTTTTACGTCAATATGGATGCTCCTTCTACGTAGATCACCGTTTTATGTGGTCAGTACCCATGGTAGACCTACCAAATCTCCAATTCCAAAGGTTCATTATTGAAAATAATAAACCAAAACTAAAACCTGCGTGTCCTATACAGCGAGCATAACTACATCATATCTCAAAAATAAGGATCACTCGATGTTTTGTGGATTCAAAAAGCGTAAGTGAAACTAGTTTTCGTAACCATGGACGTATTATTCTTATGTAGGCGTTCATCATGTTCATTTTTCTGATTACATTTTTTCTAGTTTTTTACTAATTAGGTTTTTCTTGAGATGCCTAAGTCATTTGGGAGTACTTAATGTATATTTAATACATCAATTTATTGGTTACCAAACTTTGAAATGGTTTGGTGCGATGCATTATCTACATTTGAACGGCATTCAGTAAAAATTCAGCAAGAGGAGAATAATTGCCTACCTGTATTGGGGCCAGCAGCCGTTAACTCGGATGTCTCTGCGTGGTCCATTCCGTTCTTCTCGATGTCGATATGACGGTACAACTATGACGAAATCGCCAAGGCTGGCCCCTTATATAGCTGGCCAAACTGTGATGTCACTGATGTGTCCTTGGCGCCTCCGATCACCCCATGACAACGCGAGTTTGAGTGTTTTCAAATGTGACGTCGCTCTAGAACGTTCGAGAGCTACAGTCTGCATGGCCTCCCGTCACGTTGTACACCTCTCACAAAGGTGTTTGTTTACTCATTCCCATTCGATTTTCAGCTCATTCCGCAGCACTTTTAATGATCTTCCTACGCAGTAAAATAATAGACTTTTCGACGCGATTAAGTGGTTAACTGAAAGTCATCGGAATCAGCTAACGTTGGGTCTTGAAATTTGAAATTTTGAGCGTATTTTATCTGGACCAACACCATTTGCCAGCTACAGCTAAGCTATTTTTGCGTCTTAGGACTCCACATCGGGATCCTTCCTACCTTGATTGGCTACCCCCTACTACCTACTTCGATAGGTAGGTACCTATCTACTTTATAAATGCTCGCAGCAATGTTGCTAATGTTTGGAAGACATACTCTACCCTCTACACACACACACAGACATACTCTACTCTCTCTCTCTCTGGGTCTTATGTACCTTTCAAATACCTATATGTACCTCGCTCGTACCATTATTTCTGTGTAAATGTCCAGTTGTGTAAACATGGGTCCAGAATGTTTAGTTGAACTTATCAAAAGTATAAGGTGTAGAATGGTGGTGACTCGAGACAGAAGAGGACTATCAGTATTAAAAACATTTTTCTTATAAAAATTGGATCAAACTTGCATGTTGGTGGTCGAAATTAATTGTCAAAAATAGATTAAAATCATCAAAAATACTACAAAAGAAATGCATCAAACCCTTCAGAAGATGATGACTCTAGACGAAAGCGCTGCAAAGTCCTTGTCAGATGGGTTTATTATTCGAGTGGCCCTTCCTTACAGAAATTTTGCTGTTCATTTACTGTTTCTTTCATGCGCAATAATTGAAAGTTATTTTTGGTGGTTTCCACAAATTTTGGCCCCCAAAAACACTAATTAGGCTATTTTTTTAACAGAATATCTGTGTTCATTGATAGTATCACTTAATTGTCTTGATCCACCTGCTAATACTACATCTAGTGTTATCATACAAATTTATGGTGATTTCATACAATTTCCCAGGTTTTTGACTCATAAAAAATGAATTTTGGGAGCTGAACATTCGTTACAACCTCAATTCTTTTTGACCACAATCAACTTCATATTCGGTATTCTCGCCTAAAAAACATGGAAAACGATACGTCAGAAGCGCATGTTGACTAAAACCTTCAAAATCCCTCGAAAACCCCTATTTTTACTCCCATAACACCCGTGGGTGTATTCCGATCAGGCTGCCGAGCTTCGGAGCACAACTAGGACCGAAATTTGTTCCCAAACGGGGTCCCAAACTTTGTGCGGAAAAACGATGTTTTTAGACCAAAATTTGACGTAAATTTAAGGCTGAAACTTCGTTAGAACCTGAACTGTCTACTCATTGGTCGAAATCTAATTCATGTTCGTCCTCTTCGTCCTAAAAAAAGTGGGAAACGATACCTCAACAGCTCATGGTAATAAAACACAAAAATACCAATTTTGTACCCATTTTTCACTCATAAAAACCCCTGGGTATATTCCGATTGGGCTGCAAAGCTTCGGGTCACAACTAGGGCCCAAATGGAGCCTGTGTGCGAAAGAACGAATTTTTTAGACCGCATGATACGACGTACGGCGGAATTTACGCCGTATTTTCGGAATCTACGCACCTGAACTTGAAACGTAAAAGAAAAAAAATTTTGAGAGGGTGTTATAAAAATTTCTTTATTGAGTGAATACATAGGTGTATTATTTACAGAATAATAAACCAAAACGACGGTTTCAATGAATAGGACAAAAATAACCTACTTCAAAAATAGCTGGTATATATAATTTGCATTTTTGTGGGTCAAAACCTACTTCTAAAATTCGCTCATGATTGTGTTTACTACTACGTTTTCATAGATAGTTTTCATAGATAGATATATATTTTTTTTTAATTTAACGCCCGTCTCATTTATTCGACGTCTTGCTTCCTCACACACTGTTTCCTCTGGCGCGTACCCACAGATGCCTGGAGGGCACTCCATATGTCGGGCGTCCATGGCTTCCAGGTTGTACAATGTACAATTTGGCGTGTCGTCTACCCCTATCCTGAATAAATGCCTTTGGAGGTAGTCATGGCCAGTGGTCATCCTAAACAGAGCCACTGACTTTCGCCTAGGGAGAAAAGGGGAAATCTTGCCTTTCTCTGTGGTGAAGAGCTCCCAGTCCTTAACAGCGCTCGCCGCCTCTATTGCTTCCTTGTTGCGACATTTCATTGCAGCCGCTATCTCCCGCTGGGCCGAGTACAGTGTTCTAAGTGGATCAGGCTGGGATTTTCTACTACCTTCCTTTGCCAACCGGCCTGCCTCCTCGTTCCCCTGACTCCACAATGGCTCCGAATCCACTGAAGGTGACAGACACCGCCGTACACTCGGACGGACTTGAGCGACCTCAGAGAGTCGTCTACCACTCGCGATACCAAGTGCAAGTATGGCGGCCTGGGAGTCCACGAATATAACAACCCGTGCCACCCTTCGTCGTTGTACATCGTGCATGGCTAACAATATAGCCATGATTTCGCCGTCAATGTTAGAGGCACTCGATCCAACAGCTCGCTGATCTCGAACATCTCCGAGTAGATGCCAGCTCCCCTATTCCTTGTGGCTCCATCCGCAGACCCATCGGTGTAGACGTGCAGCCACTCTCCTCGGGGGTATCGTTCATGAATGGTCTCTAAGGCGGCTGCTTTCAATTCCGATGGAGTGGCATTGCTCTTGGAGATGTTCCCGATCAGATTGAGATCATATGTGAAGGGTTGGCGACTGGAATCCTGTGGGAAAGGTTTAGGATCTCCCAAGTTCAGGTTCAGCTCCCTTACCTTATTCTCCACGACACAGGAGAAATTGAGCTGAGATGTGAGTCGGGCTTGCGGTGTTCTGTAGTGTCTCCAATATGGAATACCAGTTCTCTTCAGCTTCTCACTCAGCATCATAGCTGCGGCATCCATCTTAGCATTTATCGGCTCAATTCCAGTCTGGGCTCGCATTGCCGCAATCGGAGTCGATTTTGCAGCTCCAGTTATACTTCTTAGTGCCACGTTTTGGACACGTTCGAGTTTCTCCCGAGCAGTTGCTGATGCTGTGACTGTAGCCTCGCAGCCGTTTTTGATCGCAGGTCTCACATACGTGGTGCAGGTCGTTTTGAGAAGGTCCTGAGAAGCGCCCCAGGTAGCACCTGCAACACGGCTCAACAGCTTCATCCTTGCTCTCCCTTTTTCAGCAGCCTGCTCTGTATGAGAGTTCCTTATGAGCGTTCATACTTCCATTGTGAGTTCATCGATAATGTAGATCTGAGTTCGCGGCTGGCAACACTGGGGTGCCCCATTGTTTGCAAGATAGCGAGGAAGCTGATCTACAGGTACAACAGTTATAGAACGTGACCAGAAGTGTGAGGGAAATCGTTCGCGTCTTGGCGCATGCGCACTCATTAGGAAGCGGTATCGCCGCATCAATCCTCTAGAGCTCCAAGCTCCTGTATTCTTGTGGCCAGTTCCGTGTATTCATTCATCCATGTCTAGATGTGCTCCTTCCATAACGCTGGTACCTACCTGCCATTAGTGAGGAAGCAATTTTGGATAAGTAGTAGATCAATTTGTTCAACGTTACCCCATGCAGCACAAACAACGGCATTTAAAACTAATGTAGCAGATTTCATGTTGGATGGTCTTGATAATCATACTCAGTTTCCATCTACTTACATAGGATCATTCGTTTAGCTTCGTGATCCGCGTCCACGCTGCCGGAGAAAATAATAATAATAATAATAATAATAATAATAATAGCTATTTTTGAAGAGAGAAAAATTAAAAAAATTAAGGACTCCTCACCCTAAAAACGCACATTCTCTTATCTGATTCGTTTCAGGGTTCGTTCAGGACGGTTCCGTGCCCAATTCTTTCACTTCCCGCCCCCCAGCAGTATCAATTATTTCCAGTTTTGTATGAATGTTTTTTCGTTTACCTACGTCTTTCGGTTTCAGTTTTAGTGCTTCGGTTGTGAAAGAAAATCAGTTGGACGGCAAAAATCGCCCGGTAATCGAGCAGGGAAATGCCGAACAAAATACCCGTTAGTAGCTCTATCGGGTGGATGTAATTGAACAACACCCGATTGAACATCTATCGGGTTGAACAGACAAGTCCCTATCGGGTTTTGGAAAACCAATCGAGCAGGAAAAAATTCGAAAAAATCCCCGTTGGCTGCCTATCGGGTGATATAATTGTTAACAGCTCCCGCTTAGTAAACAATCGGGTTGTCCAATGATTCCCTATCGAGTAGGCAACATTTCTATCGGGTATTAATTAGTTCCCGCCACAATTTGAACTTGGTCGAAGGGGCATTGGCTCTGAAGACGGATTCACAAATATTTTCCCAGTTTCCGAGTGACCGTTGAAGGGTTTCATGTGAGGATTTTTAATGATATGTTTAATAGGTAATATGTCGTAACGTATAAGTGATCAGGAATTTGAGTAACAGCAAGGAATTTGAATTTGAAGCGCATACTTTTCAATGCAAGTAAATTAGGTGTATATAAGTATACCACATAAAAACGTATTGTACACGCATGTATAAAACACGTTTGTAGGACATCCGATTGTTACCATGCAAAGGATATGGAGAAATACTGAACTTGGCAGAATCGTCATGGTTCGGATTCAGCAGAAATAACTGAAAATTGGGAACAACAATTAAACAGTATTTTGGAAAACGGTTGTTGAGCGCATGATGACCTATAATAATAATAATATATTCGTGGGCGAGAAGTAATTTGGCATGAGCCAAATTGAGTAGTTTGGCGGGTCATTTTCACCCGAGCTATACTCATTGTGTGACCATCTCTGTGAATGAAGTGTAATATAATATTATATTGTATTGCATACAGTTTTGATAAAAACGACAGCATTTACAAAGTGATGTGCGTCGCTTTTGCAACTTTTCATGTGTCATTCAATGCCGGAAGGAATCTGAGGGCAGTAAGTACCTATACGTCATTTATTTCTAAGTCCATTACATGTTGTAAGTTGTTATGTTGAGCATGTACATGCTTAAATTATCAATTAAATTGAATTATCAATGGAAAGAGTCGTTAATGACTCGGGGTATTTGCGATGGGGATTTTTTAATGTTTTTTCCCAGTAGGCACAGGTACCTATATACTAATGGTAGGCACGTAGGAGTTTCTGGCAGAAATGTTAGAAAAACCGTACACTTGTTAGCAAGTGAGTGAAAACCCGATACGAATTGAAAAAAAAAAAAACCACAGTCATGCAGCGTGGCTATAAGAGCGAATTTTCGAAGAAATAAGTGATTTTATGTAAAATGTGATGTTTGGGATATCCCATTCAAATATGGGCAATCTTAAACTTATTGGGTAATTATAGGTATTCCAGTATGACGCTATTCGGTTAATTCGGTATGCATGAAATATGGGCATACGTTACAAATTTTTTGTTCCATTTTTTGCCGAGTAACACCTCGTTTTATAGATTTTCCAACCCTGAACACGATGGTAAAGTCAGAATTGCGATATCCCATTCCGTTATCAGATTAGAGCAAACGAACCAGGAAGAACATCTCAAGAAATAACCACGTTCCTTCATCTTCAAAGTGCTCCAGTTTGAGAAAGGAATGAGATATCGCAATTATGATTTCACCATCGTGTTCAGCTTACAAAAACCTTTAAAATGAGGTGTCACTTGTCAGACTGCTTCATTTTGGGAATTTATGGGTAATTTTTCTCCCCTAAAACTCCCCAAAATTCCCCCTTAGAGTGACCCGATTCTGCCCATCTACGAACTTAGCCTGTCGATTGCCAAGACAGATTTTTCGTGCAAATTTGAACTTTTTATCTCAATTCTTTCGAGAGTTATCGTCTGGAATGACACATACATATATATATTAACCCAGTGAGTCTTTAACCAAGAACATGTCTTTCGGCAGTGAATTCAGGATGGTCTGAAACGGATTTTGGTATAAAAATCTTTCGGAAATTCGAGTTTTAAACATTTTGGACCGAGAACAATAGCTTCCTTTTCTTCGAAAATTCCCTAAAACCCGTTACGAGTTTCAAACTACCCGTTAGGAAGTTGTGAAAAACCCGATAGGCGTAACAGAAACTCGATGGGAATCGGAAAACCGTTTGAAATCGGGAAACCCGACACGATTGAAAGAAAAACCCGATTGGGAGGTAAAAAGACGTTACGACATTCGTAAACCCGATAGGAGTTGAAAAAGACGTTACGGCATTCGGGAACCCGATGGGAGACAGAAAACACCCGATAGGAATATGAATTTGGATACCCGATGGAAATCTCAACACCCGATAGGGGATTTGAAAAAGTCGCTAGAAACATTCAGACACCCGATAGAAGGTAAAAAACACCCGATAGGAGCCAACGCCTGCCCGCTTGGAGCAGGGAAACCCGTTACCAGGTGGGTCATGGTGGGGAGACCTCTATATAACCCCAACGTCCCCTTATGGCGACAACCACTTCTCCCCGATCAGTCGCGTCCTCACGTTCACGTGTTCTACATACTTCCCTGTGCTTATTCTTTATTCAGTCTGTGTGTTGCGGTCGTGTTTCAAATCAGTTGTGTTTCAAATCAGCTGTGTTTCAAATTAGTTGTGTTTCTAGTTTGTTGTGCTTCAATTATTAACGTTCACCCGTCACCAAACAACATTCGGTCCCTGGTACGTTGTACTACGCAATTCGTTTTAATTGCAATGGCGGACCAACGCTTGACTGATGTTCTACAGTCTTGGAAATTGGATGCAAGAATCGTTACTGCATTTGAAGGTTAGCAAAAATTTGTTTTACTATTTTTCTATAATATTCCGATTTCATGATAATCACATATACCCTATAACTTCCAAATCCAAACTGACATTTCAGTTTGAATTTCATTTTGTGTTGTTGAGCATTACTTATCATTTCCTTTTGCCAACGTATTTACCAATGCTAATTTTTTTTGTATAAAATTCCGATTTCAAGATGTACACGTAGCTATGACTTACGCACCCAAACTGACAAATTGAATTTGAATTTTTTTTTCTTGAGTATATTTCCTTTTGCCAACGTATTTACCAAATGAAAGTTTTTGTAGTATAACAGTCTGCTTTCAATATAATTAATCACATCACTTCCAAATCCAAACTGACATTTCAATTTGAATTTCATTTTGTGTTGTTGAGCATTACTTATCATTTCCTTTTGCCAACGTATTTACCAATGCTAATTTTTGATGTATAATATTCCGATTTCAAGATGTACACGTAGCTATGACTTACGCACCCAAACTGACAATTTGAATTTGAATTTTTTTTCTTGAGTATATTTCCTTTTGCCAACGTATTTACCAAATGAAAGTTTTTGTAGTATAACAGTCTGCTTTCAATATAATTAATCACATCACTTCCAAATCCAAACTGACATTTCAATTTGAATTTCATTTTGTGTTGTTGAGCATTACTTATCATTTCCTTTTGCCAACGTATTTACCAATGCTAATTTTTGTTGTATAAAATTCCGATTTCAAGATGTACACGTAGCTATGACTTACGCAGCCAAACTGACAAATTGAATTTGAATTTTTTTTTCTTGAGTATATTTCCTTTTGCCAACGTATTTACCAAATGAAAGTTTTTGTAGTATAACAGTCTGCTTTCAATATAATTAATCACATCACTTCCAAATCCAAACTGACATTTCAATTTGAATTTCATTTTGTGTTGTTGAGCATTACTTATCATTTCCTTTTGCCAACGTATTTACCAATGCTAATTTTTGTTGTATAAAATTCCGATTTCAAGATGTACACGTAGCTATGACTTACGCAGCCAAACTGACAAATTGAATTTGAATTTTTTTTTCTTGAGTATATTTCCTTTTGCCAACGTATTTACCAAATGAAAGTTTTTGTAGTATAACAGTCTGCTTTCAATATAATTAATCACATCACTTCCAAATCCAAACTGACATTTCAATTTGAATTTCATTTTGTGTTGTTGAGCATTACTTATCATTTCCTTTTGCCAACGTATTTACCAATGCTAATTTTTGTTGTATAAAATTCCGATTTCAAGATGTACACGTAGCTATGACTTACGCAGCCAAACTGACAATTTGAATTTGAATTTTTTTTCTTGGGTATATTTCCTTTTGCCAACGTATTTACCAAATGAAAGTTTTTGTAGTATAACAGTCTGCTTTCAATATAATTAATCACATCACTTCCAAATCCAAACTGACATTTCAATTTGAATTTCATTTTGTGTTGTTGAGCATTACTTATCATTTCCTTTTGCCAACGTATTTACCAATGCTAATTTTTGTTGTATAATATTCCGATTTCATGATGATCTTGGTTTGAGTTGCATTGTTACGGTATCGGGAAATTGCTAAGTGTGTTAGTGCCCGTTAGTAATTCAATCGGGTATTATTAGACGTGAAATACTTGCACCAACTTGTTTCCGTTGTCCCTTCTATACATAACGGGTGTTTGAGGGTATGGGTACCCGTTAGTAATCCAATCGGGTATTGTTGTACTTTAAAATATTTTCAACAAACTGTTTTGCCTTGCCGCTTGTAGTTGTATCGGGTGTTCACTTCGTTCCAAACGGGTTCATCCGGACTTTGCCAAATATTCGTAAACATTCGTAACGGGTGTTTGAGGGTATGGGTACCCGTTAGTAATCCAATCGGGTATTGTTGTACTTTAAAATATTTTCAACAAACTGTTTTGCCTTGCCGCTTGTAGTTGTATCGGGTGTTCACTTCGTTCCAAACGGGTTCATCCGGACTTTGCCAAATATTCGTAAACATTCGTAACGGGTGTTTGTGGTTGTGAGTACCCGTTAGTAATCCAATCGGGTATTGTTGTACTTTAAAATATTTTCAACAAACTGTTTTGCCTTGCCGCTTGTAGTTGTATCGGGTGTTCACTTCGTTCCAAACGGGTTCATCCGGACTTTGCTAAATATTCGTAAACATTCGTAACGGGTGTTTGTGGTTGTGAGTACCCGTTAGTAATCCAATCGGGTATTGTTGTACTTTAAAATATTTTCAACAAACTGTTTTGCCTTGCCGCTTGTAGTTGTATCGGGTGTTCACTTCGTTCCAAACGGGTTCATCCGGACTTTGCCAAATATTCGTTAACATTCGTAACGGGTGTTTGTGGTTGTGAGTACCCGTTAGTAATCCAATCGGGTATTGTTGTACTTTAAAATATTTTCAACAAACTGTTTTGCCTTGCCGCTTGTAGTTGTATCGGGTGTTCACTTCGTTCCAAACGGGTTCATCCGGACTTTGCTAAATATTCGTAAACATTCGTAACGGGTGTTTGTGGTTGTGAGTACCCGTTAGTAATCCAATCGGGTAGTGTTGTACTTTAAAATATTTTCAACAAACTGCTTTGCCTTGCCGCTTGTAGTCGTATCGGGTGTTCACTTGGTCTCATGGCTGACTTTTTTTTCCCCTGCACAGATGCCGGATTCGAAACTGACGAATTACGCAACCTAGAACCAGACAATATCCTCTGGGAAGCAGTAGCACCAGGACTGTGGACTCAGACAGACAAGATGCGATACACAGCAGGGTGGAAGACGAATTTCGGTCCACTCTCCTCTCCCAGTTGTTCTTCGACATCTCTTGCTAGACCCCTATCAAGTGACGACTCCACGCGAACACTTCCTACCCAGGTGAGTGTTGCCAATTACAATTACAGACGACAGGCAGACAGAAACAGTGTTCACGTTTGACAATAACTTCCTGCATATAATATGTATTGTTACGAGGTGAACGGTGTTGTTGTTGCAGTTTTACTCCTCGACGCCTCGCCTTAGAGACTCGTTGCCGAGTGAACTACAGCTCAGCGAGGAATCGTCTGACGATGACGACGAATCCGCCGCCACAACCGACGACGACCCCCAATTCGCCAGTTACAAGGGAGTCGATAAGACTGCTTTCATCAGCACTTCAGATGAGGTAATGTGCATCACACCATCCGTGGGTGAAATAGTATCACGTACTCATAGTCAAACCTAGGGTTTTTATATTAAATTTACATCTCTTCCTCTCTCCCCAACAGATCACAGCAATACTACAACAGTCAGAGAAGGGGCGGAGGTGCATGGAGCTAGCAAGGCCCGAGAATACCAAGGCAGTCAGCCCATCCGACAGGAAGGCGGTAGCGGATGTTGTCATAAACCACCTTCACCGACAAGCCACCCCCGCGGGTGCGAACGTCATCCCCCATTTCTCTTACAAAGAATTGAAGTGAGTGACACCTTGAAATTTGTGATTACGCATTGTTTGTTAGTATACATGTTGGGTACTCTTATCTTAACATTCCTCTGCATAAAGACATAATAATCACGTCTTTGAATTGTTGTGTACGTTTCAGTTTCATAGCTGCTCAGTTGGCGAGATATTTCCGGGATCCCCCCTCGCTGTGGTTTACTTTATCAGCATCGACACGGGGGGGCTCGTCACACAGCAGTGACAGCACGCCGACGAAAAAACCAAGGAAGTACCCCTACGGGCACTTGTGGAGCAAAGTAAACAACCTCAAGGACTCCTGGAGGAAGGCCAATAAAGAGAAGTACGATAAAATAAAGGAGGCCAAGAAGGCAAGTGAAGCAAGGAAACGGAAGGGAGGCAAACAGAAGAGGGCCTACACGAAGAAGCCGAAGCAGCCAACCACCTCCCCTCCGCCCGTACGGAAAACTCTGACAGGTGAGTCTACTCTCTATTCATCTCTTTTCCTCCTACCACCCTCCTTGTCTGCCGTTTCTGTGTTATTTATTGTGAGGAGTCGTAACCGTTGATGTTATTTTCCTAGAGTGGAAAGAGGAACTCGAAAAACATCACTCCATCCAAACCATCAGGGGAGGTGATTGGTTGGACCGAGCGTCGATCCCCGAAGAGATACAAGAGGCGTTACGGAGGACAGCGAAGCTGCGGCACGACTACCTATGCTGTGAAGACAACAGCCTCTCCGACTACTTCGACTACTTCCCGTTCTTCAAGTCGTCCGCCCACGCAGCGAAAGTGGTGAGTTCATAATTTGAACGTATTTCATGTGCTCTGTTTATATACTTGTGCCTGCTGTTGTTTAAAGCGAGGAATATTTTTTAGTAATCGCTAATGATAGTTGTTGTTTTCTGTTACAGATAGAATCTGATTTCAAGGAGCTCTATACCATCCCGGAGGGGAGGCTGTATGAAAAGCTGAGAGAACTCCACCCGGCCATAGTCCAAGAGGCTAGCAGGTCTTCCAGAAGCGTGGAAGGGTGGGACACGATCGTCGAGTCGTTACTGTCGTACTACGAAAAAAATACCGGTGAGAAATAATTGTGATTAGCCTACTCTGTGTTCAAATTGACTAGGAATCGTTTTTTCAACTTTAATATTTTGTTGTTATACCAGGGATTCTTCTTCTTCACGCTTTGTAAACAAATGATTTGTTGAAATTGCTTTATTTGACCATGAGGTGGTTGTAATGACTGAATCGTACTGTACGAACGTGTTGCTAATGTGCTCCGTGATATTTCAGAGGAGGACAAGAGAACGACTGCAGCTCTCGTCGCCCTCCCGTTCGCTATGGGGACTCACCGGTTGAAGAAGAGGGCAGGACTTAGAGCTCCGGTTCAGATCTCGAAGAAGGAGTCGGCAGATCACTTCGTCAAATTCCTGGACTCAGAGTCTGAGGTGGACAACCTCCACGCCAAACGCCTGGAGGAAGCGGAACACGGAACATTGCAACCGTATGTCATAGCAATAGGAAAATTAGGTTCCGTCAGCCATTGTCTAGTCAAATACTTCAGTTTTAGCCTTAGAACTGACACCATACTCCAGGCAGTCGATCTTTGTTTTAAATTAATAATCGTGCTGAACTGCGAGTACCCACCTCAGTGTACACACATCTGGCAAACTCTAGAATGGGTGTGCTATGATTTAAAGGTTTCTAAAAACTACCTCCACTCTGTCGTGACTATCGCTTCCACCTGTGCTCACTTCCTACGTTACCACGTTACACCCACCCCTGCTGCTCCTGCTGATGGTAGCTCCAGTGATGAAAAATCACTTGTACGAGTGTTGATACAAAAATACGACATTATAGAGGGTCAATGTGTATGCTTTGTTGAGAGTCTCAGAACAGGTGAATTGGTAACTTTCTTAAACTTAACTGGGGACAACATAATACAGTCTAACATTCTTGGTGATTCGGAACTGTTACTTTATGGTACTTGTACAAAAGCGTTTGCAGAACAACACGGATTGATTGCTTACAGTATAGATCCCACCACAACCGAAATACTTGGTGCCCTTCACATAACAGATAGTCCTGCTTCAGTATCATTACCTTTGCCGTCAACTCCGGGTGTTGAGTCACATTTGCCATCAACTTCAGGGGGTGTTGAGTCACATTTGCCATTCACTTCAAGTTCCAAATCACTTTTTGACCCATCTGAGGAGGTACATCTACCATCAGCAACAGCAGTTCCTCCTGAGGCAAGCCCTGCCCTTTCAGGTGTATCTGAACCACCTCCCCTTCTGTCTCCTACATGGCCAAGAACTCCCCTTAAGGAAGCTGGATTCTACAAAGAGAGTAGGACTCCGAAAAGATTGACCCCGTCTAAAACAACCCCGTCTAAAACAACCCCGTCTAAAACAACCCCGTCTAAAACAACCCCGTCTAAAACAACCCCGTCTAAAACAACCCCGTCTAAAACAACCCCGTCTAAAACAACCCCGTCTAAAACAACACCATGTAAAACCACCCCATCTAAACTAACCACTGCAACAGCCACTCCTGAGTCTGATACCAGCACTCTGCCCGTGTCCCCACCTCCACACTTCAGCAGCTCCCCTGCATCATCCAGCGATCCGGGCAGTACTCCCAAGTCCTTGCAGGATTTGGTCGAACGCCAGAAACTGGCGGTACGTGGCAGTAAGAGTAAAAAATAGCTAACATACCCATCACGTCCTCACCACTGATTGCTTTACAACGTGTCTACACTGAGGTGGTGCTAGTTAGTTACCATTTGTGCATCAACTGTTCCTTGATGACCATTCTGAATAATATGTAAATAACATTCTATAATAATATATATTCTAAATAAAATTTTTTTGAAGTCGACCATATTTCATTGGGTATAATATATACATCACTGTTCCAACATGAGTGGTACAGAACATTACAAATTTCACTACTGTCCCTTAACATTCAGAGAAGTTGAATTTCATTCATTTTAAAAACTGTCAAACCGCCGATATACTTTCCCAAATACGTTGTAGTTAAAGCTCTAGACTATACGTATTAGTGCGAAACAACCTGTGATTAAACATAAACATAGACAATTATATATATATATATATATATATATATATATATATATATATATGCATACGTTATCAAATATTGTTGCATATAACGAGTCCAATAAACTGTGATACTGTTAATGTACTTAGTTAAGAAACAAATTGCTATAAACAATCTGCGTACGAAAACAAATTATTTAGACTATACGTATCTATACGCTCTAGACTATACGTATTAGTGCGAAACAACCTGTAATTAAACATAAACATAGACAATTTTATATACCTATATATAATAATATGCATACGTTATCAAATATTGTTGCATATAACGAGTCCAATAAACTGTGATACTGTTAAACTGTTTATTTTGTTGTTGTACTTAGTTAAGAAACAAATTGCTATAAACAATCTGCGTACGAAAACAAATTATTTATTTCCGATTTTTATTGTGAATTTGAACTTTGACTTATGAATAAATTGATGACCTAAACACTTGTGTTAACTCTCCTTTGCCCAAGCTGTGTTCACCTTTAGAAATAAGAATTACTTATTGCAACTATTTACATTTCTATACATTTATAACTTTCATTTCTTTGTTCAACTGTTTGTTCAACACTTTTGATTTCAATGAGTATTTCGATTTCAATTTCATGAGTATGTTTCACGCAGGTTCCTCACCAGGCTTCGAAATCCTCCTTCTCCCTACTCCTTAGGATTCCTCCTAATCCCAATCCATCGCTACCCTTTTGCATCTCCCTACGCTCTACTAATAATTACCTGATTGGTAGAGCCATTGGAGAATGCAAACGGTTAGGGTGGAAATGGGCTCATTAGGAATCCAATGGGGTAGTGAGAAGTAGGCTCGATAGAATCCTATCGGGTTCTACGAGTGGACGCTCGATAGAATCCTAGCGGGTTCTACGAGTGGACGCTCGATAGAATCCTAGCGGGTTCTACGAGTGGACGCTCGATAGAATCCTAGCGGGTTCTACGAGTGGACGCTCGATAGAATCCTAGCGGGTTCTACGAGTGGACGCCCGGTAGAATACTATCGGGCGTCCACTCGTGGAACCCGCTAGGATTCTATCGGGCGTCCACTCGTCGAACCCGCTAGGATTCTATCGGGCGTCCACTCGTAGAACCCGCTAGGATTCTATCGGGCGTCCACTCGTAGAACCCGCTAGGATTCTATCGGGCGTCCACTCGTAGAACCCGCTAGGATTCTATCGGGCGTCCACTCGTAGAACCCGCTAGGATTCTATCGGGCGTCCATTCGTAGAACCCGATAGATCCCAAGCGGGCGTTAGGTGGTAGACCCGATAGAACCCAAGCGGGTGTTAGGTGGTAGACCCGATAGAACCCAAGCGGGTGTTAGGTGGTAGACCCGATAGAACCCAAGCGGGTGTTAGGTGGTAGACCCGATAGCAATCGAACGGGTGTTAGGTGGTAGACCCGATAGCAATCGAACGGGTGTTAGGTGGTAGACCCGATAGAACCCAAGCGGGTGTTAGGTGGTAGACCCGATTGCAATCAAACGGGTGTTAGGTGGTAGACCCGATTGCAATCAAACGGGTGTTAGGTGGTAGACCCGATTGCAATCAAACGGGTGTTAGGTGGTAGACCCGATCGCAATCAAACGGGTGTTAGGTGGTAGACCCGATTGCAATCAAACGGGTGTTAGGTGGTAGACCCGCTAGGAACAGCATGGACGTGCAAGGATTACCCGATTGTTTTCAATTTTTTGCCCGATTGGAAACCAAACGGGTGTTTCTTTACAGCACGTTCGGCTGCTATCGGGTATCCCAGCACGTACGTGCTGTGATTACCCGATAGGGTCTTATCAGTAGATTCCTATCGGGCATTTCCTGCACAAATTACCCGATAGGAGCTGCACTAAAAACCCGTTTGCAGGGATGATCTTGTGGGTACCCGATAGAATTTTTTCTTAACGGGTTTGTTTTTCATTCCTATCGGGTACCCCTAATCCCTATCGGGTTTTTTTCAAAGTTTTCACCGGCCTGCGAGCACCACGAGGTGGTAAAACAATGCGTTTTTTCTCTCGGTGCAGTAATATTGATATTCACTTCGATTGTTGGGTATTGTGTACCGAATAACTTCTTCGGATTACGATTTGTACTGATTATTTGAATAACTGTTTTCACTATTTAATAAACGGCTTGGAAAAGAACTTGTATTGTACAAACTACATCACTCGCGACGAAATCGTGGAAACCAATTTCAAAGAAAAACGGAGTTTTCGATAACTCCGTTTTTCTTTGTATTGTACCTCGTATTGTATTATAGTGCACCTTATTTATCTTTGCTTCCTTATATTATATATGAGGACGCAAAGAAACAAAGGAGCCAGATATTCTGCCCGCCAAAAGAAACGTTCATACGTATGTTACTCAAATGGTTATTATATACCTGGGTGCTAAAAGAAGTTGTACACTACCTAATTACCCCTTCCACCGGGCTGAGACCGGCAAGCTCGAAATTGCCGAATCACGGTGGACGAGTTGAGCTGTATTGGTCTGTGAATGAGTTGTGGATACAGACAAGAATGTGGTGGGGGCGTCAAGGACAACAGGGAATGCTGGGAATCAACGGATGCGCTGAGTATTTAGTATATTTCTGGGCGTGCTGAGGATCGACAGTGAAGTGAGTTTATATTGCAATACAAAACAGCTCGAGTGCAAGTGTATGTAGCTACCTGCCTATAAGTTAGTGGAATTCTTATTTAGATGTACTGCTTGTGCCCGCTGCTGTAGAACGTATAAGTTTCTTGTATTGACCCCTTGTGAGGCTTACAGGATACCCCACCCCTCTACTAATCTCCACCAGTTCCAATCATATTATTGTACCATCGTAATACAATAAAAATCCCCTGAAATCAACTTAGGTAGGTAATCCTATAATCGTGCGCTGGTTACAAGGCATTTCCTGTCCAGATACAATCCCCCCGGAACCTACTCATTTTGGGTGTGCAACCCGGCAGCCTCGAATGACGATGCCTATCATTTTATTTGTATTTCCATTTTGGTTTATTATTCTGCGAATAATACACCTATGTATTCGCTCAGCAAAAAATTTTTATAACACCCCCTCAAACTTTTTTCTTTTTTGTTTCAAGGTGCGTAGATTCCAAAAATGCAATGTCCGTCCGCCGTACGCCGTCCGCCGTCCGCCGTATCACGTGTACAGGCTTCATTTTCGGTCTAAAAAATTCGTTCTTTCGCACACATGCTCCATTTGGGCCCTAGTTGTGTCCCGAAACTTTTCAGCCCGATCGGAATATTCCCAGGGGTGTTATGAGCGAAAATGTGTGTAAAAATAGGTACTTTTTGCGTTTTAGCAACATGTTGGTAAGATGAGCTTCTGAGATATCTTTTTCCATGTTTTTGAGGACGAGAAGACCGAATATGAAGTCGATTTTGACCAAAGAGTGGAAAATTGAGTTCTACCAAATGCTCAGCTCCCAAAATTGATTTTTTATGAGTCAAAAACCTGGGAAACCGTCTGATATCACCATCAGTTTGGATAACAGCACTGGAAAAAGTGTCAACACGTGGATCAAGAGGATTAAATGGCACTACCAATGATCAAAGATAGTTGGAAAAAAAATTATAATAAAAAAAAGAAAAGGAGCGTAGGTACCTACCTAATTTGTGTTTTAGGGGCCAAAATTAATGGAAACCATCAGAAATAGCTTTTTCGATTATTACGGATGAATGAAACAATAAATGAACAGCCAACATTTCTGTAGGTATGTCCAGTAGAATAATAAACGCTGCAAAGTCCTTGTCACATGGGGTTTATTATTCTACAGAAATGTTGGCTGTACATTTATTGTTTTTTTCATGTGAAATAATTGAAATAGCTATTTCTGATGGTTTCCACCAATTTTGGCCCCCAAAACACAAATTAGGTAGGTACGATCTTTTTTTTTTTTTCAAATTATCTTTGATCATTGGTAGTGCCATCATTTAATCGTCTTGATCCACGTGTTGACACTTTTTCTAGTGTTATTCTACAAATTGATGGTGATTTCGCAGGTATTTGACTCATAAAAAATCAATTTTGGGAGCTGAACATCTGGTACAACCTCAATTTTCCACTCCTTGGCCAAAATCGACTTCATATTCGATCTTCTCGTCCCCAAAAACATGGAAAACGATACCTCAAAAGCTCATGTTACCAAAATGTTACTAAAACGCAAAAAGTACCTATTTTCACACACATTTTCACTCATAACACCCCTGGATATATTCCGATCGGGCTGAAAAGTTTCGGGACACAGCTAGGGCCCAAATGGAGCATGTGTGCGAAAGAACGACTTTTTTAGACCGAAAATGAAGCCTGTACACGTGATACGGCGGACGGCGGACGGCGGACGGACATTGCATTTTTTGAATCTACACACCTTGAAACGGAAAAGAAAAAAGTTTGAGGGGGTGTTATAAAAATTTTTTGCTGAGCGATTACATAGGTGTATTATTCACAGAATAATAAACCAAAACCCATGTGACAAGGACTTTGCAGCGTTTTGGTTTATTATTCTCTGAATAATACACCTATGTAATCGCTCAGCAATTTTTATAACCCCCCCTCAAACTTTTTTCTTTTCCGTTTCAAGGTGCGTAGATTCAAAAAATGCAATGTCCGTCCGCCGTCCGCCGTATCACGTGTACAGGCTTCATTTTCGGTCTAAAAAAGTCGTTCTTTCGCACACATGCTCTATTTGGGCCCTAGTTGTGTCCCGAAACTTTTCAGCCCGATCGGAATATACCCAGGGGTGTTGTGAGTGAAAATGTGTGTAAAAATAGGTACTTTTTGCGTTTTAGCAACATGTTGGTAACATGAGCTTTTGAAGTATCGGTTTCCATGTTTTTTTGGACGAGAAGACCGAATATGAAGTCGATTTTGACCAAGGAGTGGAAAATTGAGGTTGTACCAAAAATGTTCAGCTCCCAAATTTGATTTTTTATGAGTCAAAAACCTTCGAAATCGTCTGAAATCACCATCAATTTGTAGAATAGCACTAGGAAAAGTTTCAACACGTAGATCAAGACGATTAAGTGGCACTACCAATGATCATGGATAATTTGAAAAAAAAAAGATCGTACCTACCTAATTTGTGTTTTGGGGGCCAAAATTGGTGGAAACCATCAGAAATAGCTATTTCAATTATTTCACATGAAACAAACAATAAATGTAGGTACAGCCAACATTTCTGTAGAATAATAAACCCCATGTGACAAGGACTTTGCAGCGTTTTTTTCTTTTTTTTATGTTTCCAAATTATCTTTGGTCATTGGTAGTGCCATTTAATCGACTTGATTTAATCGTTATGATCGTTGTAGGTATCTATGAGAAGTTGAAGGAGTTCATTATCAGTCGAAAAAATTGTGTTGCATTGTTTGGAATCACCTTTTGGTTTATTATTCTGTGAATAATACACCTATGTATTCGCTCAGCAAAAAATTTTTATAACACCCCCTCAAACTTTTTTCTTTTACGTTTCAAGGTGCATAGATTCCAAAAATGCAATGTCCGTCCGCCGTACGCCGTCCGCCGTATCACGTGTACAGGCTTCATTTTCGGTCTAAAAAAATCGTTCTTTCGCACACATGCTCCATTTGGGCCCTAGTTGTGTCCCGAAACTTTTCAGCCCGATCGGAATATACCCAGGGGTGTTATGGGTGAAAATGTGTGTAAAAATAGGTACTTTCTACGTTTTAGCAACATATTGGTAACATGAGCTTCTGAGATATCGTTTTCTATGTTTTTGGGGACGAGAAGACCGAATATGAAGTCGATTTTGGCCAAAGAGTGGAAAATTGAGTTCTACCAAATGTTCAGCTCCCAGAATTGATTTTTTATGAGTGAAAAACCTGGGAAATCGTCTGAAATCACCATCAGTTGGTATAATAACACTGGAAAAAGTGTCAAGACGTGGATCAAGACGATTGAATGGCGCTACCAATGATCAAAGATAGTTAAAAAAAAAAAGAGCGTACCTAATTTGTGTTTTGGGGGCCAAAATTAATGGAAACCATCAGAAGTAGCTATTTCGATTATTACGCATGAAAGAAACAATTAATGAACAGCCAAAATTTTTCCTTTTTTTAAATACCCCCCCCCCCCCCCCTCGTAAATTTGCCCAAAAAGTCATTTACCTCCCATTTTCATCCAACTGACGGCATCAGGTATAGTCCATTATCTGTGTAGGTAAGCATTATTCAATGTGATTATCTCCTCCGTGGTGAACGGCACTCAATTTATTGTTCGCTGACGCAAAAGGACCAAGTAAATGCTCTGTTAGGTACTCTTGGTGTTACAACATTATAACATTCATTTTTATAATATTTTTGTATTATTATTCTGCCCCTTCCCCCCCTTCCCCCTTCTCCACCCTTCACATCCACCCCTCAAACTGTTTTCGACTACAGTGTTTCCGTGATCGGTATTAATTAAGTTTTCCGTAATTAATCGGAGCCTTAGAAATTACGCTGATTGCTGATGATAACGGTGAATCAATTAGGTATTTATTTCTGGGTGATTATCATTCCTTTTAAGATAATTAATGAGAAATACCAATAGGTAAGGTATTTCTAGGATAGTTTTGTACCTCTTCAATACTTATATGGAAGTGCCTAACATGAATGTCATTTATCATGTAAAGGAATTTGATTCGACACCAGAAAGCCCGGTATGGCGTATTGTATGGTGTGATGCAAAATGCCTTAAAATACGCACAAAGGGATGAACGATCGACTCAACTGAAAGAGTCTAAGAGTTTTCTAAGTCAAAGAAAAGTGCGATTGTGGAGGTTTCAATGAACAACAATAATACTGGACAGGCTACTTCAGTTAGCTCTTTTGATCTAGTGGAGGATAGTTTCAGTACCTAATTTTGCTTGCTGATCATTGGACGCAAAATTAAATTAAGTACCTACCAACGTTTTAATTGGCAGTTAAAAAATTAATAAATTATGAAATGTAGATAGATTTTTTAAGGAAGCCCCGAGATAGGTATTTTTGGGATGAAAGGTATATTCAGTTCCAGCATAATATTTGTATGAATAATTATTTTCATCGTCACCCCTTTTACAGGATGCCGAACTACAAAATCACATATTTCGATGCCAAGGGACTGGGAGAACCGATCCGCATGATTCTTACATACATGGGAGAGGAATTCGAAGAGCAGCGTTTCAGCATGGCAGAATGGCCTGCAGTGAAGAGCAGTAAGTTTATACGAAAATTCGAAAGAACGCTGCAGCACGTTCTGATATCTAAGTACCAGTTTGATAATGTGAATTTGTACTCCTTCACCTCATGTTGGAGTATGAAGCAGCCTTTGAGCGTTACCCTACCTAACCCTGATATCCTCTCCGCTAACCTTTGTTCTCACCATTTTCGATGAATACCGTGATAGGATGAGTTTCCTAGCTAATTCTGTTCTACACAGGTGAATTTAAATGGAGTTATACAAAATTTCGTTCTACTATTTTATATGTTAATTCGTTTTAAAGTACATACACTGCATAATGGGTCATTCCAATAACAACCTGTCTCCTGGAACTGTTGAGAACAATCATTGTATTCTCAACGCCTTCTAATATTTTGCTTATCCAGCTATTAAATACGGCAGAGTTCCCGTTTTGGATGTCGATGGAAAGCGTATGTACCAGGCTCAAGCGATCCTCCGCTACCTCGCCAAAAAAGCCAAACTTGCTGGTGACAACGATTGGGAAGCCTACGAAATTGACTCGATCGTGGGGACGATAACTGATCTCATCTCAAGTTGGTAACATTTTTTTCTTCCTTCAGTTATTATTTGTATTTTATGTTTTATACAGAAAACTGCGCTTGGAAATAGCGTTCCTACCTACTTACCTAGCTGCATAGTCAAAAGGCCTAACTCTTCCTACTATAATATTGCTACGCCGTAGTTGGCTAAAAATTGAATGATATCGTCAAATTTTACGATTTTAATGTTTGGTTGGGGAAATTTACCTTTTTTCTACCTATCTAAGTACTTAGGTAGGTACATCATTACTGGTAGGCAAAATATATTCCGCCGACATTGGAAAACAGGGGGTTTACCCGATCTAGGGACACGGGAGCGTCCCGCTCGCCAAGACAACCGAAAACCTCCATACCTGCCTACCTACAGCGACCAAGACACTGTTTACACGATAGAACAGGTAGGGAGTTTTAACCCCTCGAGGAGCCGCTGAGGACTTGTAACAAATTTACGGAAGTTTTAAAATCATTATATTACAGTTTTTCTAGTTCCTCTTCTTTTCGTTATCGTTGTCCTTTGACAGGGTACAGCCTCACAGACATAACGGATCGAGCTGAAATTTTGCACACCTTCATTATGCTCCATGGAAGTGCCTTTTGTGCATTCTGTCCCTGTGAAAAAAACTAGGTCTAGGTAGAGGTAATCTACTTATGCAAAATTTTGAGGTAAAGGTAGGTACTGAGAAATTTTTTTAATAGGTAGGCAGTCTCAGACTTAACGGAATGAGCTGAAATTTCGCGCACACATTCGTTATGCTCCAAGGAAGTGCATTTTGCACCAAATGAGAAAATTTGTCGGTTACTGGGAAAAAATGTTTACTTCATCTATGCAAGAAGATGTGATATCCCCCCAAAACCACCCTGTTCTAAAAATTCACCCGCCCACAAAATCTCCTCAGCCGCAAAAGGATTGATATTCATTTTGCCCGCCGAAGTAGCATGCTCGGTGCTCTGCACCTCGCTCTTGGAAATTGAAATTTCTTTCAATGATGTTTGGCGGGCAGTCTCTGTAAAAAATAAGTAAATAAAAATTTATATAAAAACTAGGTCTTCTAGGTAGGTATCTACTTATGCAAACTAGGTTTTGAATTGAATTTAGAATGAAATTATAAATTGTATTTCGAATGAAATAATATAGGTACCTACCTCCTCCAATCAGCAATGATGCGCTGTTTATTAATTTGCAGCTTACGTACCGATTTGGGGCATCACGGATCCTAAAGAAAAGGAAGAATTCATCGCCAAACTCAAAAAAGAATCGATTCCTTACTACCTGAAGGAATATGATGAAATAGCTGGAAACAACAGTGGATATCTAGCTAATGGAAAGGTAGGTACCGGCCGAAATGTAGTGCATAATTATTATTATCATACGGCAGTGTAAGAGTAGATATGATAATCCTTTATAATCCATAACATGAGAATACTACCTATGTTCTGAATTTCATTTAGCCGGGAACTGACATTATTTTTCAACTTGCTGCTATAAAGTATATTAGTTCTTTAGAAAGCTAGAACTTGATTTCACTAGCACATAAGACTAATCATGGAATTTTGGTACCGCCAGCTCTCCTGGGCGGACTTGTTCTTCCACGGCTGGATTGAAACCCTGGAGGCAATCATCAGCACAGAGCTCGTCAATGACTACCCCAACTTGAAACTAGGCCGTGAAAAAGTATATTCAACCCCTGGAATCAAGGAATGGATTGCTAAAAGGCCCAAGACGATGTAATACTACCATGACCACCGCTGAGTTTGTGTAAACCGTTTCAAGTATAGGTACCTGTTAACCATATATTTTGTTACACTCCAACGTGTGCTACTACTTTTGATACAATTCTTCCACAATGGGATGAGATATATGATTGACGTGTAAATCTGTAATGTAATACTGAAAAGTTCTACACTGTTCTGTTTACTACCTGTTTATTACCTTCCTACCAAATTCTGTATTTCACGAAAATGCCTGAAATTCTACCTAATAAACAATGCACTCATGAATCTTGTGTATGAGCTCCTCTTTTACCTCCCTCCCGATGTAGTTATATGTATTTTATGTGTTCCTACCCAGATGGCGACCACAGCACAGACATGCCTCTGGTTACAATGAAAAGGAAATGAATGGTTGAACGGTATGAGGGGGGGGGGGGGAGATTCCGCTGTACGCATTTCCCCAAGTGGATACACCTATCCACTTTAGATTAGATTAGAGATACCTATCTGATTCTATTTACAAGTCCTATAAATTTATCTCGAGTCCTTTCAAGATTATTTCATGATCCTCAGTGTCAGTAGTGTTATCAAAAATGTGATACATAGGTGGGTACAGCTAAGTGGCGGGTGGAGAATTCGGAGAATGAGTTGGTCGAAATAAGAAAAGATAAGAAAAAATGTACCTTTACTTTTTTCATTTATTTATTTATTTTTGATAAGGATCAATTTATTTTATTTTTATTTATTTATTAAAGAAAAATGAACGCGTAGCATTTAGAGGCCTGATGATCATGTCATGTTTCGGCCTGACCTTATGTTTTATTGGGCGGTAATAATTAGGAATGGTAACGTAAGAAGGAATCTTACCGCCAACAGGCCTTGTTTGGGCCGAACTTCATAACAGGACGTTTATTTTGTGCACAGCAGTAGGAACATCCAACTCATTAGATTCTAGATCTGATGAAGATTATTAGAAATCGACCGCCTGGAGTTTTGGCTCCGTAGACAAGATGAAAGCTTTACTTCCTTTTTCATTCCTCCTCCTTTTAGCGAATTTTCAAAGAAAATGAAGCTATTGCAATGGCTTCGAAATTTAAATAATATAAATTTTTGGAAATTTTCTTCATAGAAATCCGTTTCAGACCATTCTAAAACGATTCCTGAAATTTAACACTTTTTTATATGTATATATATATATATATATATATATATATATATTTATTTATATATGTGTCACTCCAGACGATAACTCTCGATAGAATTGAGATAAACAGCTCAAATTTGCACAAAAAATCTATCTTGGCAATCGAAAGGCTAAGTTCGAAGATGGGCGAAATTGGCTTACTCTAAGGAGGGTTTTGGCGCATTTAAAGTGCGCAAAAATTACCCAAAAATCCCCAAAATGTTATTTTCCAACAAGTGACCCCTCATTTTAAAGGTTTTTGCACGCTGAACACGATGGTGGAATCGGATTTTAGATATCTTGATCCGTTCTCAAATTAGAGCATTTAAAGTGCGCAAAAATTACCTAAAAATCCCCAAAATGTTATTTTCTAACAAGTGACCCCTCATTTTAAAGGTTTTTGCACGCTGAACATGATGGTGGAATCGGATTTTAGATATCTTGATCCGTTCTCAAATTAGAGCATTTAAAGTGCGCAAAAATTACCCAAAAATCCCCAAAATGTTATTTTCCAACAAGTGACCCCTCATTTTAAAGGTTTTTGCACGCTGAACACGATGGTGGAATCGGATTTTAGATATCTTGATCCGTTCTCAAATTAGAGCATTTAAAGTGCGCAAAAATTACCCAAAAATCCCCAAAATGTTATTTTCTAACAAGTGACCCCTCATTTTAAAGGTTTTTGCACGCTGAACACGATAGTGAAATCGGATTTTAGATATCTAAATCCGTTCTTAAATTAGAGCATTTAAAGTGCGCAAAAATTACCCAAAACTAGGATAATCTTTAAACTCTTACCCCCACCCCCTTAGAGTGGTCAGATTGAAAAATGTGAGAAGTATTAATTGAAGACGAGAGTTCGAAGCAAAAAAGGGGGAGGCAAACGATTAGTACAACTCCTTGAATTTACCCACAGCGATCAAATAAATAAGCACTTAGTACAATTACGTAATAAACAAACGGTAGAATCAGGATGGACAAAACGTACAAATTAAAATAAATACGAAGAGAATATACATAGAAAACCAAATTTTAGACCGAAGTTTTCCTTTATTCAAAACCATAGCCATTAATTCGAATATTTCTTTGAAAATTCGCTCATTAAGTCATGCTGCATGACTGATTTTTTTTTTTTAATCCCAATTTTTTCGAATCGATGCTCCCCTGCATGTCGGGCGCCCAATTTTCTTATGGGACTTGTCCCGATTTGTCTTCTCATCCTTTTCCAGTAGGAACCATTGTGTCCAGTTGAAACCCATTTGACAAAGTGCAATATTTCAATCTATTTTACAAACATTGCTCCAATGTCCTTCTCGTATCTGCTGGGTTGCTTCCAAACCTATGGTTGTTCAGGTTACCAGTTAGAAACCTCCACGGATATATCAAAAAACGCTGCGAATCCCTGCACAACGGTTTACTATTTTGTACAGAACACCCTTCTGTTACAGATCGCTGCTCTCTGTATAGATAACCTGTCTGTATAATATAATATGTACTAGTCAATACATATGGTGTAGATCGCAGACCCTCCGTAGGTTAGTACCTAACCCCGTACTCGTTACTAGGTACCTACCTAAATCACGAGTTAAATGTTGCTAAAATAATTCTATCGATGACAAGCAGTAACTAAAATGGCAAAAAGAAACGCAAATAATGAAGTTCTGAAAGAAAATTGTTGATGTGGAGTGAAATAGATGCCCCTTATGCGTAGATCACTCTTTTCTGTGGTCAATACCTACCCTCGAGGTCAAGTATAATGAACCGTTGTGTAATAACTTGCCCAAACATAATACTTCAAAAGTTGTTCAAGTTGCAAAAGTACCTATCAACAAAATCCAGCCCCTTCTTGGTAGATGAACCGTTGTGTAACAATTGACCGTTGTGTAATAATTTACCGTTATGAAATAATGTACCATTGTGTAATAATTTACCCATCAATAATACTTCAACGTGTGTTCAAGTTCCCGAAGTACCTACCTACCAACAAAATCCAATAGTCCATCACTTATCAAATGAAATAATATCGCAGAACAACTAACTCGACTTCATACAGCCATCCTTGTTTTTAGGTGCTCCCTAGTGATGATATCCGGGCCGGATTTATACCGTTTGATTCACGATCGTGTTGACGAAGCTTTTTGGTGCACACGAACGGCTGGAAGTACAATGTCCAGGTGGTCTCAAAAAATTGTTTAGCTCAAGACAAATTTAATAACGTAAAAAAACCATACCCTTCTATCGAAAGTTTCGAGCTACAGCGTTCTGAAAATGTCAACCTCTATTTTTTTAGAGATGACCGACAGTAACGCCGAGCTTCGAGGACCAACTACTTAGACCCCGAACGGAACCTATAACCCGAATTTCATCAATTTTCTTTTCATGGTAACTAAGAAAAGTGGCCCGTACGGCGTACGGTGGACAGACAGAATTTTTGGTTTATTATTTTCAATAATGAACCACTGGAATCGAGCATGAAAAGAAAGATTCTAACCCTCTCAAATCTTGATGGTTTACGTTTCAAGGTATGTAGAATCCGAAAATGCAATACAAAAATTTCTGTCTGTCTGTTAAAATAAGGGTTGCAATTTTCAGAGCGCCGTAGCTCGTAAACTTTCGATTGAAGGGTATGGTTTGTTTACGCTATTAAATTTGTTTTGAGCTAAACAATTTTTTGAGACCACCTGGACATTGTACGTCCAGCCGTTCGTGTGCACCAAAAAGCTTCGTCAACACGATCGTGAATCAAACGGTATAAATCCGGCCCGGATATCATCACTAGGGAGCACCTGATTATAATCAAGGATGGCTGTGTGAAGTCGAGTTAGTTGTTCTGCGATATTATTTCATTTGATAAGTGATGGACTATTGGATTTTGTTGGTAGGCACCTCTGAAACTTGAACAAACTTTGAAGTATTATTGATGGGTAAATTATTACACAATGGTAAATTATTACACAACGGTAAATTATTACACAACGGTAAATTATTACACAACTGCAAATTATTACACAACGGTTCATCTACCAAGAAGGGGCTGGATTTGGTTGATCGGTACTTTTGCAACTTGACCAACCGTTGAAGTATCATTGTTGGGCAAGTTATTACACAACGGTTCATTATACTTGACCACGAGGGTAGGTACTGACCACAGAAAACAGTGATCACTATCTCATCTATTTCACTCCACATCAACAATTTTCCTTCAGAACTTCGTTATTTGCGTTTCATTTTTCCATTTTAGTTACTGTTTGTCATGGACAGAATTGTTTTAGCAAAATTTAACTCGTGATTTAGGTAGGTACCTAGTCACGAGTACGGGGTTAGGTACTAACCTACGGAGGGTCTGCGATCTACATAATATGTATAGACTAGTACATATTATATTATATAGACGGGTTATCTGTACAGAGAGCTCTGATCTGTAACAGAAGGATATTCTGCACAAAATAATAAACTGTTGTGCAGGGATTTGCAGCGTTTTTTATTGCATTTTCGGATTCTACATACCATGAAACGTAAACCATCAAATTTTGAGGGGGGGTTAGAATTTTTTTTTCAGACTCGATTCCAGTGGTCTATTATTGAAAATAATAAACCAAAATTTAGTTACCCATCCTGCGGTCAAACAAAAATAATGTATGTATCTGCTCCAATTCCGAGACCCATCTTTAAAGATTCTCCTTTTTCCATGTACATAGTAATGATGATGATGATACACTGATCCATTCCTTATCGAAGTAATGTAATTTTCAATTTATTGATCAATTTATTGAAACAATATGTACTTACCAAGTATTTTAACGTTTCTATACTCAGTGCTCGTGAGCGTTGATCGCAGTTGATCATTTCGGGTATTAAATTTGGTGGCTTTCTCTTGTTCATCTTCTTCTTTCCGATTTGGTTTTGGTGGCTTCGTATTCGTAACTTTCTAGTAATAAGAGAAATCGTTATATCAGAATGAAGTAGACAAGTTATTGATTTGGAACGATTTTATTGCCGGTTTCTTATTTCAAAAAATATTTAAATTTGTATGGGGGGTAGCAGGAAGTAGACCAACGCACGTGCTCCCACTATAGCCAAGCAAATCCACACGTTGAACGTCATAAAAGCAAGCATTATGGTAAAGCTCAGCGTAGTCTGTAGAGCGTATATGAATGCCGAGCATAAATGAGTCGCTGTATATTTCTTGGAAGGAGAAGGGCATCGCTCTGGACAGTTGTTAGATTCTATTGGAGTATCGTTCGGCGGTCTTTGTTTCGATTTTCTAACCATATACAGATTTATGCGCATTAATACGTCCATAACCACAGTGACCCCGGCTAAGATTATGGCAGCTATTACCAAATCCGAAACCGATTCCGTCTTCCAGAATTTGAACAATATCATTTCCACGAAACCGAAGTGAAAGTACAACATCGTGGTAGATCAACGGTTCGCACAAAATGGTTGAAATAATGTTTTGGATTCACTCAGAGTGCCCAGAGTTTGGATTAACAGAGGGCCCTTCAATTCAATCTTATCTTGGTAAGCCGATAACAAAGCGGGTAACGGTGCTGACTCATTTACAGTGTCTCTGACAATAATAATTGACAATAATATTATGCAGTATATGAATTCAATATTTATTAACATTTCCACGGTGTCATTACACATTGGGATCCATCTTGAATACTTTTGATGAAGCACTGGTGTAGTGTAGATATTACCTACATTACCTACTTACTCTCAAGTTGATTTCCTTTCTTTGTATCTATTATGCAAGCGCAAGTCCTATGAATGAGGTAGCCAATGGCTTATGCCACCAAATGTAATGACTAAGTACAGATCAGCTGAGTTAGAGATGATAATGAATCAGTGGGGTGGCAGTAGATATTGTCCCTGGATACCATTCTCCTGCAATGTAGGCAAATAAGTACCTACGACATCTTGTTCGAAATTGCCCGACTGACTAGAACTGTCTTGACAGTAGGTGCAATTCAAGTGGGGGAGTCATCGGGACGAATAGCCATAATGATATCGACAGAAAAGCCATTGGCTCATAGAATCAGAGTTCTGCGGGTTCAATGAACTCCCGATCCCAAACCCAGGATTTACGAACATCCTGAAGCCCAAAACAACGATAGTTGAAAATTACTTCCCAACTGGTTGCACAGAACCGGAGTTATAAGTGCAGCAACGATTTTCGGTTCCCGATAGGCAGAACAAAATATTTGGTAACTATGTGCTACCTAGTCCATAGGACAGGACCTCCGTAGATAGTCCATTTGGGATGCGTTGATCCGCAAATAACCCACTGTGGACTGGTGACGCGGCGCTAAAGGAAAAAATTCTGCATATCTTTCCGCAAAGGTTTTGCTGTTTAGACCACCCTTCTTTTGGTTTATTATTTTCAATAATAAACCTTTGGAATCGACCATTAAAAAAATTAACCCCCCCCCCCCCCCCTCAAAATTTAATGGTTTACGTTTCGAAGGACGTAGAATACGAATATCGAATAAAAAAATGTCCGTCAGACCGCCGTCCGGGTCTTTTTCCTTAAGTTCCCATGAACCAAAATTCACGAAATTCACGAAATTTGGTATCTGGGTCCCGTTTGGGCTCTAGTTGATCCTCGAAGCTCGGCGTTACTGTCACTCAACTAGGGGTGAAAAAGTGGTTGGAATATCCGGAGTATCCCTATCTCGGAATATTTTGAGGTGTGGGTTTTCTCGCATTTTTAAATAGTTTGATTTTTTTCTCAATTGTTGACACCATCCGGAGCGTTCTACGATGTTGCCATAAAATTGTCTATGCAATTTGCCGTAAAGAGCAGGGTGCATGCAGGCATCAAGCTGTGCTGAGAGCGCGCATCACTGGTCTCCTGCTAGCTGGACGATGTAGCGTATTGGTCTAACTGACAAACTGATAGGCTAAAGTTCCCGAGATAGAAACCCTACCGGGACCGAATATTTTTCACTCCACATGAACAATGTCTCTTCAGAACTTCATTCTTTGTATTTCATTTTGCCATTTTAGCTACAGGGGAGGGGGGGGGGGGACAACCAAAAATTTGTGTCCCATTTTTTTCACTAAGAAAAATGTAACGCGATACCAATAAACAAACTACCTAACGACATCGTCTGGATAAACAATTTTTGTATTTAAGGAAAACGTAAGAAACTCAACTCGAGGTAGAAATACGTTTGTACTGTTTGACGTTTGAATTTTCATCCACTGGTTGGAGACGACCGACAGTTAGCTGAGCTTCGAGCTTTTACTCATATTCAGGCGGATGGTGGCTGAGAGCAGTGGTTCGTATCCTTGAAGAGAACTGTTAGCAAATACATTTATTTATGAATGTACATTTTTTTAATATAAAAATGGCAAAGTACATAGGTACCAAACATTTTTGAGAAAAAAAAGGTAAAAAGGTGCTATAAAGACGATTTTCAGCTCATTTTTGGCGATTGGTTAAATGTTTTATAGTTATCCACCACCTGGATGTGTTTGTAAGCTAATTTTTCTACAGGAGCTTCCTTGGGTGAACAGAAATCGAGTCTCTAAACCGGATATTTTTTGCTTACGGGATCCCTAGATTTCTGAAATCTGAGTACAATCCCGGGATCGGAAAACAGACGCCCAGAGGTTCTTCCCAACAAGAAGAACCCTTGGGAGAAGGCAATGGGATTTATGGACAGCCTACAGAAATGCGAAGTGTAGTAGGTAAGGGATACCTCCATCACTCCCCCCCCCCCCCCTCCCAACCATTTTTATCAAGTTCGAACCTGTTGTGACTTCGTTTTGAGCCTGAAAGCTTTTCTTCTGAGCCCTCTCCGAGTTCCGATACAATTCCCAAACTCTCAGAAGTCGCCCCCTTCTACGTCCAGTCCCCACGATAGCGAGCGGGGTCCCATGAGTAATGAGAGTCACAGGAGTGACAGAGGGGGCCCAAGGCCTTCAAAAACCAGGCCTGCGATTCTCCAAGTCTATTAATGGTTACATCACCAGATACCGCTGAGTTCTCAATGTGGGCCAAAAGGGGTTCGTTCGTTTCTTTACATCTCAAGGGGGTGAGTGTCTACTAGAAGAGTAGAACCCCCCCCTCAACGATTAGTTAGGTCATTACCTGGTCTTCAACCGAAAGAACGGGGATCTTGTTGTCTTGTAGGTACATGTCTTCTCCGGTCAACGCTTCACTTACAGGTAGGTGGTACAAAGGAGGTACCTAAGTAACGGTAATCACGTAAGGTAACAAATCAAGTAACGGTAACAAATAAGGCTAAATTTATCGACTGCGTATAGTTAAAAACTAGTAAACTCACGGATGATCTGACTGCTTTTGCCCAAATGAAAATGATTGTTGACGGTTATCACGTAGGACCCATTACATGTTCTGGTATTATATTACTGTGAAGAATTCTAAAAATCGTAACGTTCACATTTTGATCATTGATGATTCTGGAGTATGAACCTTAGCTTAAATAAGAAAGTTTCACCTTTCATCTAGGGTCCACATAATGTAGACAAATTCCCTCTGTGCATACCTTATCTATGGAACAGACAAATTCAGCGTGTCTCCTCGGTGGTGAAGCCAAGTCTGACGATTTCTTGTATGTTTTTGGAAATTACCGATTATTATTACTCGCCATGTGCAGACTCCGTAATTTTTCAAATATCCCGCAATTATTACAGTTTACATGTCCCTTAACCTTGACAAGTGTGTAATAATGAGATTTTCTCATTCTAAAAATCCAGTAACTTTTTATTATAGTTTAGCTGGCCACGTTCTACGATCAGTCGACAATTACAAAGATCTTGTCATCATATTTTCATCCAACCTTAGCTTCAAAGACCACACAGAAAAAAATTATGAAATCTGGCTTCAAAACTCTGGGCTTCATATCTAAAAATTCAAAGCATCTTGGAGTGACGACCCTCAGAATTTTATATTGTTCACTGGTCCGCCCATCATTGGAATATTGCTCACAAATCTGGAATCCCTACCATTTAACACTGATATCGCGCCTCGAAAAAAATACAAAAAAAGTTCCTTCGTCTAGTAAATTTTAAACTCGGTGGTAATTATGAATCACTAGATGACGATGTCTTGGCAGCTCGTCTCCATTTAAGCCCGCTAGAGTGTAGAAGAGTTCTGATTTAATTTTTCTATTCAAAATCATTAATAACTATATCGATTCTCCATCTCTTACTGAACAAATCAACTTCCCTTCTAAATTCACCCGATTAAAACAGAATTTTTTTTATTCCGTACCACAAAACTAACTATGGGAAAAATCACCCAACTCACCGTCTGATGTCGTCTGCCAATAAATTTCCATCCTTAGATTTTTTTCAATTCATCCTTGAGGACCTTTGCTCAAGATGTTGACAGACTACTGACAAACCTTATACACTAACTTGAGAATAGTAACAATTTTCCATTTCACCTTATATTTGTTTTGTCTACTGATATGATTCCCTTTTATTCTTCACATTTGTTTAACGCCAACTTTATTATTTGCGTATCACTTCATACACATTTGTAATTGGATTTATCCGTAATAAAGCTTTATTATTATTATTATTATTATCATTTATAGAGTACGTTCATTGTGTACTTAGTATAATCTCAACGGAGCATGAACAGCCTGAGAGGTAGGTAGTAGGTACCTAGGCACTTCTTATTTCGGTTAAACATGAACATATAAATCAATAGAAAAGTAACAGAAAACCAGATTTTCACGCATCTCCCTCGGATATACGGTCGTCAAGTTTGCATCGAATCGAGTTGGCCTCTTGCTGTAGGCTTTGCTTGAACTCGGTCTACGTGACCTCCCGGCGGCGTCGACACTTCATTCCACTAGTTCAGATGAAGGTAGGTAGGAACGTTGTTGCCGGATCTCGAACATCATCTCATCCCCGTCTCACAGTCTTTCAGCTGCAACCGTTTTTCTCCTACGTCTTTTACTGTTAAGCCAAGCAGGGTAAGTAAAACGCGTGTTTATAATAATATGTAGGTAGTAACTAATTTTGCGGATATTATATTCCGATTTGTTCGCCGATTCTAGCTGAACTGTGGCCGTCTGACCGTTGCCTAGTTGCATTCACTATGGATTTCTCTCTTGTATTATCGACATTTTTCTTCGAAAATTGGTATTTATCTCGGTTAGGTTTGCCATCCCAGGACATGTTTGTGTTTGGGGTTGTCCGGTTTGGTCCAGTCCTGGCTTTTCACCATGTCCTGGGAAGCGTCCCGGTTTTCTCAAATTATTCTTACATTGAAATTAAACTGCCATGATCACCTACGCCATGGCTGTTTTCGCTGTCTCTGCTACGTATCTACCTAGTTACATTCTACCTATCTAATCTAACTTGTTTGCCATCCCTGGACATGATACGTTTGCAGAAACCTATTTTCATTATCAAGTGCAACAGATCGGAGAAACCGGCTCATTCTTCAAACTGAGGAAGCCATGATGTTGACAATAATTAATTTCAGTTCAACATGTGAAGAAGTTTCTGAATACAAGGAGAATCGGGAAGAAGGGTAAAAATATGCTCCAACAACTTCATCATGAGTCGCGTACTTCTTCATTCTTCTGAAGAAAAAAAGTGTTTAAATTTATGTTTTATGTTACACAAATAATTCATAACTGGGACCTAAATGTGGGATTCCACGGTTAAAATTCTTCAAAAACGTGTTCATTAGATTATGACCGGAATACTAGATCTTATGTGATAGGGGTAGTGTAAACGTGTAAACAAAAAAAAACGCTGCGAAGTCCTAGTCACATGAGTTTATTATTGGACATACCTACAGAAATGTTGGCTGTTCATTTATTATTTCTTTTATGCGCAGTAACTGAAATAGCTATTTTTATGGTTTCCATCAATTTTGGCCCCCAAAAACACGAATTAGGCTCCTATTTTTTACAAATTATTTTTGATCATTGATAGTACCATTTGATTCTCTTGATTCACCTGGTGATACTACTTCTAATGCATAAATCCGTCGGCTTGTTCAAGAAAAGTAGCGATGTGAGACCTACCAGGTTGAACACAAGTATTTTATTAATAGCACGCCCAAGCAATGACTTCTAGACTAGGCAGTTGCCTTATAGCTATACCCTCGGTTTTCGGCAATGTACCATCAGCACTATCAGCAGTTAAAACAACTACCTAGTTCTGTTGTAGCCGTATTAAAAAAATTAACATTTCAACACTTGATAAAATCCATCAGCCTTAAATTTAAATTTTGATTATGTAATAGAATGTACTTTCATAATGACCCTCCAAAAAATCCATCATCCTTAGATTTAAATTCTGAATAACAGAAGTTTACTATCATAATGACTAGGGACTGGAATTATATGCACAAAATATGCACTCGAAATGGGCAAAATACGCACCCCAAGCAAAATTACGTTTAAAAAATTGTTTAATATTTTTAAAATGAATTAAATTTTGCTGTGAGACATACAGGTGGACTATACATTATGTTCCAGTTATTAACGCGTCCTTAAAAAATTATAGAAAAGGATCAAGGAAGAAAATGGAATGAAAATGTACACACCTTTTTTTCTTTACTATACAATATTTACATTTATACAAAAAAAGTCACTCGCTATCACAGTTATAGCACTGGATCACAATTGATTTTTCCAAATCGTCTACCGTAAATCTCCTACGGTTGTCGCTGAGGAGCAACTTTAAGGCAGAAAACGACCTCTCGACATCACAGGGCACGATGGGTAAAAAACATTCAGGGATAAATGGTAAGGGCGCGCCTAAGCCCTACCTGGTACAAGGATTAAACGGCGAATGGCCTAAAAATATCCGTGACCCCTTTTCAGAAACACATATCGGAGGATTTGGTGGTTGGAATGTCAAAAAATAGGAAAATTCCCCAAGTTTGATTAAAAATGCAGAAATATGCACGAAACGGCCAAAATATGCAAAAATCTCCTAAATCGAACAAAATATGCTAAATATGCTATTTAAATTTAAATTTAACACACGCTAAACGCTTCAGATACCCTCAAAACGGAAAAGTAGAACGATATACATACACGATAAAAAATACATTTATGCAAAATATGCAAATTCCAGTCCCTAATAATGACCTTCATTTACACATCAAGTATACTAGATTTAGGTTTAAGTACACTAGATTTAAGTTTATTAAAATTAAGAGATTTAACAGGTTGGTATAATGTATAAGAATTATAAACTGCAGATGTATTACCGAACGAAATTATACACAAGCTGAGCTGGGAGAGAGACGAGCCTGGACAGGTCACTGACCTTAGGGTCAGACAGTAAGCAGAGGAACGTTGCATTCATAATTTTACCTGTGAATCTATCTGTGTTATGAAAAATGTCTAAATATACGATTTATTATTTATTTTAAAAAACTTAGTTGTCGGTTGAAAATAATCCGGCCCAACGGGTTTTCTTCGCTGGTCCACTCGTCCCGCATATTGTTACCCGCCCACTATTTATTTTTTTTTCTTCAGATGCCAACTTACAAGCTGACATACTTTGATGTGCGGGCTTTGGGTGAACCTATCCGGATGCTTCTCTCCTACATGGGACAAGAATTCGAAGACGTGAGGCTCAGTTTTGACGAGTGGATGAAGATCAAGTCGAGTAAGAGCGTATAGAACATCTCGTAACGTCTGCCACCCGTATCATGAATTTCCTATGAGTTTTGACAGTAATATGGTAAACAGGCGATGAATAAAATCGAAACATTAAAGAGCTCTTTTTGTGTCGCTGGAAACGTTGGAATCGTGAATGAGAACTAGGGTACCGACGTACTAACACCGTAAATTTTTAGAACCACTCCAAGCGTGAAATTGAAATCTATTTATATTATCGATTAATATAGATACCATACTGAAAAAGTATCCTGTCAACTATAATAGGTACCTACAGCAGATTATTTTCATTCAAATATACTAGTGTTAGGCACCTACCGACTTACTATACCTAGTTTAGATTTAAAGGATTTTTTTAACATTGTGTCCCCAAATAGGTATTCTCCCATTCGTGTTGTCAAAAAATGACTGGCGTGAATAGTTTCCGGGATCATTCCGGCATGGCGAATTTCTGCTTTCTGCGCATGTTTAAAAAACGTCTGCCTAGCTGGGTGGGCAGCATAGCTTTTTTAGCTTTGGGTTTCTTCAGTTTAAATAATTGACGACGACGAAGCAGTTAATGGTAAAAAGAAGGCTTTAATTGCTAGAAAGTAAAATGTTACAAATGAAAGTAGTTTTTTTGGCGCAACGATAAAACGGTTATTATTCTTCTCTCCATGCGAGTGGGTTGTCGTCTTCTTCGCGCTGATGGTGTGTCACGCCTTTTGCGCTGTATGAAGGTATCTGTGTGACGTCACAATTAAAGTGACTGCCACACCATTCCCCCCTTATGGAACGGAATAATCCGTAAGGTTCTTGGGGAAGCGAACTTGACGTCCACTTCTAGTGGTTGTTGTAGGCTTCGAATGGTCTGGGGGAGACGATGGCCCTGGCATTGGCTCTGCCGTGGATGTTGTAGGGGTATGGTGGAGGCTTTGCTGGGTCCTTACATTTGGAGTTTCCTCGGCACTAAAAGCTGGTTTAACTCTGTCACGGGAGACAGTCACATGGCGACTTCCAATTGCAATCCTGAAGGTTTTAGGATTCCGGGCAAGAACCATATAAGGGCCAGTGTAAGGTCGCTGAAGGCTGCTTTTGACTCCATCCATTCGCAGATAAACATGGGAACAGTCCTCAAGATGTGGGTGGCTGAAAGGCTTTATGGATCCGTGCCATGCTGTCTGAGCTGGCCTCAACTTGGAAAAGATGTCCATCAACTGCTGCAGGTACTCATGGTTTGGAGAGGTAACACAGGTAGGCTTGTCAAAGAACTCCCCAGGTAGCCTTAGATGAGTCCCATAGACAAGATTTGCAGGTGTTGCATTGAGGTCTTCTTTGAATGTGGAACGTAACCCCAACAGGACAGCTGGTAATTCCAAAGACCATGTCGTAGCATTCGTATCCATCCTGCACATCAGTGCTGCTTTTAATGTGCGATGCTGGCGCTCTACAAGTCCATTTGCTTGTGGATGGTAGGCTGTCGTATGACGCAGTTCGATGCCGAGTGCCTGAGTGACCTCGCGGAACAGGCCAGATTGGAAGTTGCGTCCACGATCTGTCACAAGGCACACTGGAGAACCAAAACGTGCAATCCATCCTTCGAAAAGTGTACGAGTGACAGTGGTTGCGCATTGGTCAGGCATGGGAAAGGCTTCCAACCATCGGGTGTATCTATCGATGCAGGTTAGGAGGTAATTATAACCTCTGGAAGGTGGGAGAGGGCCAACTACATCTACGTGGATGTGAGCAAAACGCTCGTCAGGGCACAAAAACCGTACCAGAGCAGACTTTTCATGGCGTTGGACCTTTGATGATTGGCAATTGTGGCACCGCCGAACCCAATCTTTGATGTCACGTTGCATTGACGGCCAAACAAAACGCTCAGCAACTAGGCGGGATGTTGATCTACCACCCGGATGAGACAGGCAGTGATGCTGATCAAAAATCTGCAGGCGCAGGTCTTTTGGGACGTATGGCCGCAATCTGCCAGTGGACACGTCACAATATAGGTAGGTATCCTCAAGCAGCATACGTCGCAGTACCAGATTGTGGTTAGTGCCATTACCTTGCAACAGGTTAGCAAGTTCAGCATCGGACTCCTGGGAAGTTGCTATGTCAGCAGGTGTGATGTTGCGCTGTACAATGGTGGAGATGCGAGAAAGGGCATCTGCTGGAGCGTTTTCCTGACCCTTTACGTGCCTAACATCAGTGGAAAACTGGCTTATGTAGGCCAGATGACGAACTTGCCTTGGAGATGAATCATCCCGAGACTTGGTGAAGGCGTGTGTGAGTGGCCGATGGTCTGTGTAAATTACGAATTTACGACCTTCCAGGATGTACGAAAAGCGCTGAATAGTTGCATAAATGGCCAGTAATTCTCTATCATATGTAGAGTATTTTTGCTCTGCTGCCGTCAACTTCCTGGAAAAGAAAGCAAGTGGGCATACAATTCCATGCTGTACTTGGTGAACAGTTCCACCAATGGCTGTATTAGAAGCATCTGTCATGATTGACAGCTCAGCAGATGGGTCAGGAAATGCTAAGGTAACAGTGGAAGCAAGAGTCTCTTTGCACTTCTGGAAGGCCACCTCCATATCTGAAGACCATTGGAGAGGAGTTTTAGAAGGGAGGTTCCCAGTTGTGTGGAGTGGGGCCTGAATAGCTGCCATCTTGGGATGAAATCTGTGGTAAAAATTTACCATACCCAGAAACCGTTTCAATTCACCAACAGTTGTTGGTTTAGGGAATGAAACAATTGCAGCAACCTTATCAGGAGAAGGAGATATTCCAGAAGCAGAGATCAGGTGTCCAAGAAATTTCACAGACGGCAGTGCGAAGGTGCTCTTGCTGACATTGATGGAGAGGGCATATTCTTGGAGCCTTGAGAAAAATATGTCCAAGTGCCGCAGGTGGTCATCCATGTTTTTAGAAAATATCAAAAAATCATCTACAAAAACATAGACAAAATCCAAATCCCTGGTTACTGAATGAAGGAACCGTTGTAGCGTTTGTGCTGCTCCACAAAGTCCAAAAGGCATTTTGGTAAACTCGAAAAGGCCAAATGGCGTTACCACTGCCGTCTTTGCTACATCCTCAGGGTGGACTGGAATTTGCAAAAAGGCCTTTTCCAAGTCAACCGTGGAAAAAACTGTGGAACCATGAAGTGCTGTGGCACAGTCTTGCACGTTGGGAATGGGGTAACGGTCCGGCACTGTTTGGGAGTTCAAACGCCTATAATCCCCGCAGGGGCGCCAGTCGCCATTCTTCTTGGGAACCAAGTGAAGGGGACTGGACCATGGGCTTTTAGATGGACGGCATATACCCTGTTGGAGCATGAAGTCAAATTCGGCTTTGGCTGCTTTTAATTTATCAGGGGGTAAACGGCGTGGTTTTGCAAAGCACGGTGGTCCTTGGGTGGGAATATAGTGGAAAACATCTGGGGTCTTCCCTTGTTTGGAAGATGGGAATTGGTGGTGACAAACACCATACTTTCGGATGAGTTGGCCGATCGGCTCAGGTAGATCTGGTTGTATAGCTGTGATGTTAACGCCTACTGATGAAATTAGCTTGGCAGCTGACTTCATATTAGTCAGAGGGTCAATCAGGCGAGAATGGCGGAGGTCCACTAAAAGCCCATATTCACGGAGAAAATCTGCACCAAGGATAGGTGTTGTCACATCTGCGATGGTGAACACAAAAGGGAAAAATCTCCGCAAGCCTATGTCCAGATTCAAAAGACGTTGTCCGAAAGTTTTGATTGTGGTGTCGTTAGCCGCATAGAGGACGAGACTGGATATAGAACGACGGTCGGTCGACCGGGGAGGAAGAAGGCTGATGCAAGCACCAGTATCAACGAGAAAATGGTACCCTGTCTTGACATCTGTAATTTGTAAGCGGCGTGGTGACACCCCCTGCTCAACGGCCGCTGTTACGCCGAGTTGGGGTTGGAGTTTTCCAAGGAAGAGAGAAAAAGGCAGGGAGACTCACATTTGTAAGCCTTTTCCTTGAATTTGCGATGGTAACGACAGACTGTATGAGGTGGGCGTGAAGGCTTCTGCTGGTGGGGTTGGCTAGGGTCAGGTTTACCCCTTGACCTTGAACGTGAGCGCTGTTGCATGAGCTGGGTAACAGAGAGAGTGAGTTTTTCAACCTGCTTGGAAAGCTCAGAAATTCTGTCCAGGTCAGAATGGTAGGTACTGGCAGCAATATTAGGAGGCAAGGAGGTAGAAGCTATGGTAGGTACATGCACTGAAAGAACTCTGTCGGCTATTTCTGCTTGTTGCTCGAGGGTGCTATCAATAACAGCCTGTAAAATTTGCTGAGCGTGCCCAGGAAGACGTTTGAGCCAAATGCCCCTGACAATAGTTTCAGGTACACCAGGGCCAGCCAAACGTTGAATCTCACGTAATAACTGTGATGGAGAACGATCCCCTAACTCCATGGTTCCCAGCAATTTGTTTAGCCTGTCTTCGTCAGATTCGCCAAAACGCTTTAAAATTGCTGCTTTGAGATGAGCATATGTGCAGGTGGCGGGGTTTCTGAGAACATCAGAGACTTCGGCCAAAATTTCTGGCTCTAATTTTGAAGTGAGATGGGTATATTTACGTTCGTCAGATCGTACGTTTGCGAGTTTGAACTGAGATTCAACATTTATGAACCACATAGTCGGGTCAGGCCTGTAAAAACGGGGTATATTCACTGCAACATGTGAACAATAGCCAAGAAAATTAGGGTTACCTGAGGTTGGATGGTGTGTTGAATTACCAGACAAAGGTTTGGGTAGCTCGCGAGTTTCCGTTTCATCATGGTCTATGTCCAGAAGTGATGAATTACCATCAGAGTCGGAGATTTTCGCACCGTCAGTCGGCATGTCGCGATCGAGATCTTGTGAAAAAGTTCGTAGAAACCCGAAAACTATTTGAAAGAAAAAGGAAAATCGGGGTCACCACTTTAGCTTTGGGTTTCTTCAGTTTAAATAATTGACGACGACGAAGCAGTTAATGGTAAAAAGAAGGCTTTAATTGCTAGAAAGTAAAATGTTACAAATGAAAGTAGTTTTTTTGGCGCAACGATAAAACGGTTATTATTCTTCTCTCCATGCGAGTGGGTTGTCGTCTTCTTCGCGCTGATGGTGTGTCACGCCTTTTGCGCTGTATGAAGGTATCTGTGTGACGTCACAATTAAAGTGACTGCCACACTTTGAAACGTGGACTTGTAGAATCAGTTGGTAAAATAGTAAAAAATGATGCGTCAAAATGATTGAATAGCAATGAATAGAGTAGTAATAAATCACCTAACATGCGTAATAAGATCAAACATTTCAACATTTCATATTCGCGCATGCGCAGACGAAAGTTACAGTACGATTCCAATGAAATTCATAGGCAACTATTCCTGCAATCCAACTCGCGTATACCCCCAGAATTTCAGCTCTAAGCCTATTTTTCGCGTAGTTTACAGCGTTACAAGGAATAGTCAACATTTCATATTCGCGCATGCGCAGACGAAAGTTACTGTACGATTCCAGTGGAATTCGTGTGGAAGTATCGAAGTATTATTCCTCATCGACCCTTCAAGTTTGAACTCATTTCAACGGTATTTAAGGTAGTTATGGGCGTTTCAATTATTTCACGTTTGCGCATGCGCAGACGAAAGTTACAGTACTTTTTCAGTGATTTTGGTGTGGGACAATATGTGACCCAACCCGCAACTACCCTCCGAATTTCAGCCCATTTCGACCATTACTTTGGGTAGTTGGCTTGGCGTTACGAGGAATTACCACAGACAGGCACGGAACCAAAAATGTTCCTTGATTTCTGAAACGCAAAATGGTAGTGGAAATGTTTATTTTGGAGGACATTCAATTTTTTTTACTCAGTCACGAATCCAAGACTTCCCTACCATCGGAAGTGAGGAAGCAAAAACGCAACGGTGAAATCAGAATAATGTACGATACATTATGTTTATATTGCAATTATTTACGTAGGGACATCGTTAGTTGATAGGCAGGTATCGGAGATAATTGCACCTCCGCTCGGTAATATAAATTGATGCTGAAATGTGTGGTTCCGTAGCCAGTCCCTTCGGTAAGCTGCCATCGTTGGAAGTGGATGGGAAAATCGTCACTCAGTCAGCAGCCATCTGCCGCTACTTGGGACGGGAAGCCGGTTTGGCTGGTGCTAACGCTTGGGAAGATCTCCAGATTGACATAATCGTCGACACGTTCACGGATTTCCGAAAAGGTAAGGAAGGTGATTTAAGGAACCCTAACGAATGTTTAAGCGTGGGAGGTGAGGTAGGTATGTAGTAGGCTACTTTGATCCTGTACTCCCTCCTTTTGGTTTATTATTCTGTGAATAATACACCTATGTATTCGCTCAGCAAAAAATTTTTATAACACCCCCTCAAAATTCTTTCTTTTCCGTTTCAAGGTGAGTAGATTCCAAAAATGCAATGTCCGTCCGCCGTACGCCGTCCGCCGTATCACGTGTACAGGCTTCATTTTCGGTCTAAAAAAGTCGTTCTTTCGCACACATGCTCCATTTGGGCCCTAGCTGTGTCCCGAAACTTTTCAGCCCGATCGGAATATACCCAGGGGTGTTATGAGTGAAAATGTGTATAAAAATAGGTACTTTTTGCGTTTTAGGAACATGTTAGTAACATGAGCTTTTGAAGTATCTTTTTCCATGTTTTTGGGGACGAGAAGACCGAATATGAAGTCGATTTTGACCAATGACGCGGAAATTGAGGTTTTACCAAAGGTTCAGCTCTCAAAATTGGTTTTTTATGAGTCAAAAACCTGGAAAAATGTCTGAAATCACCATCAATGTGTATAATAACATTGGAAAAAGTGTAAACAGGTGAATCAAGACCATTAAATGGTGGTAAACTACCAATGATCAAAGATGATCTGAAAAAAAAGCGTACCTACCTATTTCATGTTTTGGGGGCCAAAATTGGTGGAAATCATCAGAAATAGCTATTTCAATTATTCCACATGAAAGAAACAATAAATTTAACAGCCAACAAGAACCTCTAGAACTCCAGTAGAATAATAAACCCATGTGACAAGGACTTTGCAGCGTTTTTGAAATTGGGACATGTTGTCTTACTTTTTGAACCTACAATCAAAATAGATAAATAAAATTAAAATCAGGGGTTTTAGGCTACTTCAGCAATCTAGAGAATAAAGTTTCAAAATCCGTCTGAGATCCCAAACCCAAAAACTTTTTTATTGTGTTCAATCCTTCAGATTTACTTTTGTGGAATGATCTGATCTTTTCAAAACTAAGTTTGGTAGGTACCTAAATTTTGATAGTATTTCTCTAACAAGAATAGTTCCTATTGCCTATTATTTGCTGTCATGCCCTTATTTTAAGTTTATTAGTTCTGTTATGCTGTTTCAGACCTGAGAAGGAGGTAATGTGTCGAAATATATCGTAAAGAACTGAAACTTTCTGTAGAACTAAAGATCTGGTTTGAAAGGTTTTATAGGTAGGTACCTACTACCAATTATGCTGTGTTCAACCCTGATTAAATACATAAAATGATCTTATCCCTTCATAACTGGAAGTTACCTACTTGGCTTTTGTCATACCTATCTACTTATCAAACGAGCAGTTCCCATTGCATAGTCTTTGCTGTCGTTCCCTCAGATTGAGTTTTGAAGTGAAAGTTCTTTAGGCGCGTTCGGCCTACAAAATATAAACGCCTAAAAATAAACCAAACTGAAGGAATTCAGTTTATCAATAATAATAGGAATTCAATTAGTAAATAATAATCGATTTTAAAAGTTTGACTCCATAGTTTACAAATTTCTCCCGTTCTTGTCTTCAAAAATGATAGGTAGTTAGTAGCTAATGTGCTCAGGTGATACCTACATTAAAGGAAAAAAATTCTCGATACATGCAGGTAGGTACCAAGTATTGATTTTATTGTTCCAAGTCAATTAAGTGATATAGGCATCACTATGAAAATAATTGAAACAGGTAGGTACCTATCGTTTTTTGTGATTAGTTGGCTGATACTGATATGATGCCCACTGGTATTGACACTGTACATTCGATACTGGTATTGAAAGAGGTATCAACACCATATGCCTTGGTAGTCTTTTGATACTGGTATTGATACTTAGGTGGTATCGATATTATCGAAAGATCGATGTTTTTTCTCAGATGTTGATGGTTCACCGTTGATGTTGAGAGGTTCGATATTTATCATCGATGTTACCCCTCCGGTATAATCGATAACATCGACGTTAAAACAATCATCGTCGATGGTAAAAGTAATATGGGAAATAGTGAAAAATTCTAAGTTAGGAAAGGAATCTCAGGGAAGGACGAGAAGCCCTGTAGGAATATTCCAAGTACTATCGTTTACTGTTCAAGTACCTATCGATGTTTTCCATGATTTGTTCATTATTGAACTTCCGACATTCTCAGTTACTCACTTCTCTTGCAGCTTACGTGATTTACAGTTTTAAATTAAGTTTATTGATTTTTGTCCAGTTCCGAGTTCCGTTTTGTGGTTTTTCGTAATAAAGTACCTAGCGGAATTTCTTAAAGAAGCATTTTTCACAATTTTGCTTATAGGTAGATACCTCTTACTAGCTAAATAAAAACAAAGTCTTGATATTATAAATATATAGGTATTCCATCATCAATGATAACATCAATGTTAGAGGCCAATAATATCAATTTAGAAAAATATCGGGAGGTAGCGATGTTTATATCGCTGTTCCTGCTTCGATGTTCCATCCCTCCTGGAAAATAAGGATACTTGAGAAACCTGGAGGAACGAGGATCAGTCATCCCTGGCAAAAATAACTGCAGTGGTGAAGTGGTGGGGATGAGTTCATGAATTTTTTGGTATATGAACTGAACCTCTGGAACACCTGGACTAGAAACCTTCCTAAGAAAATACTATAAGAAAATGCAAGCAGCAATAATTTTTATTAGCGTGAGAAGACCAGATACATGAACATTTTGGGGAGGTTATAGAAATCATTGAGGTTATCTTCGGGTTTTCAATTCACAACCCTGCGCTCCGTTTGGAGCAAGAAGTTCATGTGCCAGTTCAGGAGCTCGAGGCGATAAACAGTACACGTGAACTGAACCTTGCAGGAACGCTTCTCAGCCCGCTAAGGCCTGCGCAGAGCGATTGCGCCGGATTAGATTATGAACTCAAGCATGCTGGAACTAACCTATTGTTCCCCTATTTTTAAAGCAGACAACAGTTGTAGGTCAACAGTGTTTTTAAAACAACCTTGAAACGAGTTTACTCAAAATAAAAATGTCTCCTTTGTTTTCCTCTTGAATTAGCATATTCATCACCAAGTACATACATGACATGTATCATAGGCGGTAAAAACCCCATTATGTACCTACCTGGGTACCAGTTGAGCGTAGCATTCATACCTACCTACAAAATGGTTCAATAATTTGTATTGTGTGATTTTGTATAGAGGTAAGCGGATTCCATCATGAGCCCGATGCAGAAACGAAGGAAAAGAAAAGGCTGGCTCTGTTGAAAGAAACTGTCCCTTACTACTTCGAGAGATTCGACAAAATTATCAAAGAGAACAACGGATACGTGGCTAATGGGAAAGTAAGTTTGACTTGATCAAATATGGGTTAGGTACCTTGGAACTTATGCAGTAGGTAGCTACCAACCTGTTTATCCAAATATATGGTCTGATTTTAAATTTTCGGTAGGTAGGACTTCTAAAAATTAAATACATGTACCACACTTATGTAGGCCGCCGCCTTCCCGCGGCAGCGCCACCGTCCGGCCTCGGGCTTTTGAGGGACTATTTCCTATCACCCGGTCGTCCCCACTCGCAAACGAGGGTGTGTAGTCCTCCGCGCTGGCCCGGAGTGGAGGGGAGACACCCCAGCTCAGGGCGTCCGTCCCCCTACTCCTGGCCAGTCGTCTTTCTGCCAGCGAAGTGTTCAGTTGTTCTCAGACCGAAGTATTTTTGTCACGAGTGAGAGTTGTAGGCTTCTATGCCCTGTGCGAACGATAGTAGTAACGCGTTTCCGAATTGTTGGAGTAACGGAGTGTGTGTTTATCCCGAAACTGCAGTTATACCAGTTTCCCATTCCCCCCGAGACAGAGACTCATTATTAAATCTTAGCAAGTCTTACCTTCGGGCGACCTCTGCGAAAACCCCCCTGGTGAACTACGTAGTGACGCGCAGTAACGCCATTCAAGACGCCATCGACGCCAACAGGTCACAATCCTTTGTTTAGTAACGCATTTTCACTTATGTATGTTTTCGATCCGTACTCCGCAAATTCTTTCCTTTTATTATTCTTTTTGTATCATACTTGTACATATCACCTCGTAACGAGTCTATAACTATACCGTAACGCTAAGTGAATTACGTCAATATCTCTTACCTTGCATTTCCTATTTCATTAGTATTATTATCTATTTCTCATTGTATATATGTGTATGAAGTAACGTCCCTCCCAGGCCTTCAGCACCCTTATCTTTTGAAGTAACGAATAACGTAACGTAACGTAACGTCTTTGCCATCAGCCTTTGTTTATCCTCGAATAGTAACTAGTAACGTCACTTGGCTTTCAGCATTCGAAAACGAGCACCTTCAGTGAACCCCATTTCAAGTTGTATTGATAGTAACGTTTCCATTCTGCTTCCTTTTAATTATACTTAATTACGTAACTCAACTGTACCTACGTGTTCTCTGTTATCCCGATTCCCTTCAACATAAGGTGGTCTCTGTGTATTTTGATAAACCCCCGAAACGATCGTACTGGTGCCTCCGTAATTTCAGGCCATCAGCCCTACCAAAAAGCCAGTAACGTTTCGTATCAACAGAGGGGGCTTACAAAATTGGTGGCAGCAAGTGGGATTATTGTGCGGTTCACCCCACACGTATCCACACGTAAATAATAACGCACGGAACCACAGTTGAAGAGGGTCGGTAACGAAAGAGTAACGTTACGATAAGCCCACAACACAAAAACCTCAGGTGCACGTACATAGTAAGGGTCTTCAACCCAGATTTTGAAACGCATTTTCGTAACCCGTAACGGTCATAATGGCGGAAAAAACGGAGGGCGTTTGTGGGATGATGGAGCAATTGGAGGTGTTGTTGAGATCATTCAACGATCTCAGCATGGAACGGGACCGAAACAGGGGCACGGAACCGGACGTTCCGCGTTCTATGTTTTTGGAAGTAGAGTCGTGGGATCCCGATGAACCAGGTGCCATAACGGTGTCGGCATTCTTCCATTTTTTCGAGGACGTCGCTCGAACGTTATCTCAACAGAAACGAATGAGGCTTTTGCGCGCCAAAGTGAGAGGAACAGCAAAACAATTCCTCATAGATAACGCGCAACTAAACGAAAGCGAAACGCCTTACGATGACGTCAAAAAAGCCATGTTGACATGGTTTGAACGTGAAAACCCGTCGAAGGCCGCTGCACTCCTGTGGTCGGTCAGGAAAAACGCGAACGAAACGCTTCGCCAGTTTGCGGAACGGATTCACCGTTTAGCGCAATCTGCCGCACACGAGGAGGGTACAGAACTAACACAGGAACAGAAGCGTAATTGGGTGAAACGAAGAGTACTGAAAGCCTTCGTAGGTGGCATACCTAAAGAACTACGATCACACCTGATCAATAACGCACCCGACACGATTGAGGACGCTCTAAAGCGAGCTGAAGAACTCGAGGAAACGCTCGAAACGTCCGAAGAACCTGAAGCGAAATGGGACCTTGCCGCCGTAACAGCAACAGAGGGACGATGTTACGAGTGCGGGGTGACCGGACACTATGCAGCCAGATGTCCACGGAGGAACGGTCGTAACACCCCCGTAACGACTAAGGTGTTTTCACGCCCAAGCCCCCGTTACCCTTGCATGTTCTGCGCGGCAGCGACACATTTCCCAGTCGACTGTCCCCAGAACCCTCAGAAAACAATATTCTGCGACTACTGCGGAGTAAGAGAGCACCTCGAAACGGACTGCCACAAGAAAAAGCTGTTGACTCCGGTTTCCCACCCAAACCAAAACAAGATGATAACGCAGTCCACTGAGATCGAGTTGCGATCTCCAATGGGGCACTTGCCGATAGTGGATTACCGCCTACAGAGACCGATGCGAATCCCAGCGAAACTAAACGGCGTAACGCGTGATCTAATACTAGACACAGGAGCAGCTGTGTCGGTATTGACAACGCCTATCCCTGGCACGCCCCTACGTACAACCAATGCTGAAGCATGGGGCGCGGACGGCTATCCGTTGCGATTTCGTGGTGAACAAGAGGTGTTGTTGGAGATACCAGGAGCTGCGGTACGACACACCTTCTTGGTATTTGAACGGGAAGGGACTGGACTCGATTTGTTTGGTCTCGACCTTATGAAAAAAATACCCCTTATCATACGCACGGATAAACGCGAAGCCGTACTGCAACTCGAAGGGACAAAGCAATGCATCGTAGTCAACCGAATCACTACGGAACCACACGAGAACGCCAACGAAGCTCACGAGCAACAACCTCCGACCTCTGCAGTAACGCTCCCCCGTAACGAAGTTGAATTTTCTCCCAGTAATAATAGAGTCATACCCCCCAGTAACGGTTCAGTAACGCTCCCCCGTAACGAAGTTGAATTTTCTCCCAGTAATAATAAAGTCATACCCCCCAGTAACGGTTCAGTAACGCTCCCCCGTAACGAAGTTGAATTTTCTCCCAGTAATAATAAAGTCATACCCCCCAGTAACGGTTCAGTAACGCTCCCCCGTAACGAAGTTGAATTTTCTCCCAGTAATAATAGAGTCATACCCCCCAGTAACGGTGCAGTAACGCTCCACCGTAATGAATTCGAAATTTTCCCAAATGACAGTACAGTGACTAACCTTGACTTAACGAACACGCATGATCGCGTCGCCGCAACCATCGACCTCGCCGTACCCAGGAGCACCACCGAAGAAGAGTCCCCATCAGATGAAACCGTTCCACTACCGGGCGCGTTGCCCGTGTGGACGGATGACGGCCTGGACGACAGAGAGCTCACTCCTTCTGAGGGATGGCCGCGGGTACCTCCCGATATCTGCGACGCCCTGGAGGAAAAGACGGTCCACCTCCCTCACCCGGAGCGCCGCCGCCTTATGGAGCTCCTGGCAACGTATCCGGATGTGTTTAACCCACCGGATAAACGAGGATGCGACCTGGAAGTGACACACGAGATCGAGACCGGTAATGCAGACCCTATAAACCAAAGACCCTATCCGATTCCACATGCACTGAGAGAAGAAGTAGAGAAACAGCTACTCAACATGTTGGAGGACGGAATTATTGAACCCTCGGAGAGCCCGTGGAGTGCTCCGGTTGTGCTGGTAAAAAAGAAGACCCCCGAAGGCGAACCCCAGAAATGGAGGTTTTGCACGGACTTTCGTGGACTCAATAAAATCAGCAAGTCGGATGCATATCCTTTACCCAATCTGACCGATACCCTAGCCATGCTGGGTCAGTGTCGTTATTTTACAAAGATCGACCTGGTAGCCGGATACCATCAAATACCCATACATCCGCAGTCAGCCGAAAAAACAGCATTTTCCGTGCTGGGAAGGCATTTCCAGTATGCGCGAATGGCATTCGGGCTCAAAAACGCCCCGGCTACTTTTCAGCGAACAATGAATAATGCCCTGGATGGCTTAATCAACCGACACTGTCTCGTCTATCTAGACGATATAATAATTTTTTCCCCGACAATGGAGCAGCACCTCGACAGCCTAAAAAGGGTCCTTGACCGATTGAGGGATGTGAGGCTGCGAGCCAATTTAGACAAGTGTGATTTCGTTCACACCGAAACTCGATATTTGGGACATCGCATCTCGCCACAAGGGATTAGCACAGAACCGGAAAAAACCCAGGCGGTACGAGATTTCCCGCAACCAACGACCGTAAAACAAGTGCAGTCGTTTATTGGGTTAGCAGGGTTTTATAGACGGTTCGTGCCCAAATTCTCCGAGATCGCCGCCCCCCTAACCTCTTTATTGCGGAAAGGGGTGGAATTCACCTGGACCGACGCACAGGAGGAGGCCTTTAACACGCTCAAACAGGCCCTCCTGACTGAACCAGTACTCGCGTACCCGAACATGTCAAAAACCTTTGTGCTCGCCACTGACGCCTCACAACTGGCACTAGGCGCAGTACTCTCACAGGAGGTGGATGGAGAACAGCGACCCATCGCCTACGCCAGCAGGAAGTTGAACCCTGCCGAAACAAGATACTCGACCACAGAAAAGGAGCTCCTCGCCGTGGTATGGGCGACCAAACATTTCCAAGAATACCTGCTGGGTAGACAGTTTGTATTGGAAACCGACCACATGGCACTTACAGCTGCCCTTAGGCTCCGCGATCCAACCTCCCGGATAGGGAGATGGGTATTAAAGTTGGGAGAGTACGACTTCGTCCCTCAGTATCGTCCCGGCACCAAAATGGGGCACGCTGACGGACTTAGTCGCATGAATATCGCTTCAGTCACCTTGGAGATACCCCGGAAACTCCTAGTCGTAGCCCAGGAACTAGACGAATGGGTTAGAACTTTTACCCAACGAAGGGCCGAGGATTGTAAAATGGAGGAGGGCTTATGGACAACCAGAGTCGTTCGGGACGGAAGGATCACCTTCGTCCCCCTGATACCATCCACCATGCGCAGTTGGGTACTCGCCAATTGCCATGGCAGTGTATGGGCCGGCCACCCTGGCGCCGAAACGACAGAAAATATGGTGCGGCGACTGGGATTCTGGCCCCGGATCGAACGCGATGTACGCGAGTTCATTGCCCAATGCGAACCTTGTCAACGGCGCAATGATCCGATCCGACAGACTGCCCCCCTTCAGAAACCTCTGCTCCCAACAGGCCCAGGGGAAGTAGTAGGAATGGATTTCGTGGGCCCATTAACCACCCGGACCGGCACGAAGCACCTCCTCACCATCGTCGACCACTTCACAAAGTTCGCTGAGGCCTATGTAGTACCAGATACTACCGCCGACACAGTGGTGCGCCAATTGGTTCGACATTACATCCCGACACACGGAGTCCCCCAGCGTATCGTTACCGATAGGGGAACGGCCTTTACGTCAGCCCTGGTACGTGCCCTATGTGACAATTGGGGAATTAAGAAGGTGCAGACGACGGCCTACCATCCACAAAGTAATGGTGTTTGCGAGAGATTCCACCGTACCTTCGCAAACATAATGTCAAAAATAATTACGAAGACTAAAGAATGGGAGAAGGCGGTCCCAATAGTGCTGGCCGCTTATCGAGCAACTCCTCACAAAAGCACTGGTTATTCCCCTAATTTTTTGACATTCGGTAGAGAGCTTCGACTGCCCAACCACATTGAATGGACCCCAAATGAACGACCCGACATGGACCATCATTTAGCTCTGCTGGAGAGGGCCCGGCGACTCGCCGCCCGTCAGCTGGAGAAACGATGGAAGCAACAGCACGACCGCATCAACAAGCGACGGACACCCCGAAGCTTTGAGGTGGGGGAACGTGTCTACCTCAGGGCCATGCAACTCCCTGAGGGAGTCTGCAAAAAGTTTTGGAGCCCCTGGACTGGGCCATGGACGATAGTCCAACGATTGACCGATGTAACGTATCGCATTCACGATGCCCTACAGCGACGACCCCAGGTGGTTCATATCAATAGGTTGAAACCCGCTTCCGTTAACGGAATACCGGACGACGCCTTCGCAGAACCTCAAAAACAGGATCCACCACCAACACGACTCGTGCCGCCCGCTCCCTCAGTGCCAAACGACGACGACGGCTGGAGTACGGACGAGGATGAGGCGCCACCCGTAACGCAACGCATGTCAACACCTGCACCACCCGAACCCGAAACCCCGGGTGAAACAGAAACAATAGCGCCTCCGACGGCTCCTTACAGCCTACGCCCACGTCCTCCGCGCGATTACCGCAAGTTGCATCGCAAGGGTTTTGTAGCTAGGATCGGTGCGTGCACCAGGGTTGGGTCCAAAAGGAAACTGTAAAAAAAAAAAAAAAAAAAAAAAAAAAATCTATATATAATGTTAATGTTTTCATGTATGTAAATAAAGTACTTTAGTTAAATTGTTCCTTTGTTCAAATGTAGACCAGAAATACTAAGACTGAGTACGGACGATAGGTAGGTAGAACCCAATGTACACTTTTACCTGTTGTGACCAAATTCGACATGTTGGCTAACATCATTATACTTCAACCAACAGGCCATGGCGATGCGTCGGTCACCTGTCAACGAGAGCCCCGTTATGGAGGAGGAGGTCGAATGCCCGTACGTGACGAGAATTCGCAAGCGATACGCAGAGGCAACCGGCGTACTCCTGGAGCAGGCAGCTATTCCCGGGAACGTTGGCCCCAAGCACCCCGAACGCAAGGCACTTTTTTTATTGGAGGGTGTGGCAGAGATGCTCCACAACGCCGAAAGAGCATCCACCCTGCCTTGCCGAAGATTGATATGTAACGGCGCTGTAACATTGGCGGAGCAGCTGGCGGACCTCCTGCCGGAAATGTTACGCCTCCGTCTGGAATGCGAAAAACTTGCCCAGGAGCGTGACCAGGCACAACAAATCATTGCCCAAACCGAAGCGGAGTGCGAGCGATTTAAGTACCTCGCCAGTGAACTACAGAAAGCCCGCATGGACGAGCAGTTGAAGTCCCGAGTGCGAGTGCGCCTTAGCGAATCTGTCAGTCCGGAGAAGATTCGCCGCAAAGTCCCGACTCCGGCTCGCTCTCCGACGCAGCCTATCTCCGTCAACGCCTCAAGTGACTCCGATTCAGAGCTGGAGATGGAGGAAGACGCGCCTACTCCTCCTCGACCACGTCCTCCTCCCCATGTGGCCCCGTTGAAAATAGTGGCAAACCACTCGACCACCCGGACACGCCAGGTGATGCATACACAATCCACCTTGGAGTTACAAACCGTGGGAACTCCTACAACTCAAGACGACCAACCCACACCGCCGAAGCCGCAGCAAGTCTGTCCGGTCTGCCAACGCCCCGCCCAGCGACTCCAGCACTTTCGCTGTTCCTCGTGCAAGGAGTTTTGGGCTCGGCTGATCAAGAAGTACAAGAATGGAAAGTTGAGAACCTCCTGCAACGGACCTCACCTGGACGACGACCCCGCCTGCATTCATTGCCGAAGAAGACAGTACGAGTTGCATCTAACAGTGGCATACCCGACGAAGCCACTCCCCATCCCCAGTCTCTTCGGGTGGAGTCCCGCCGCCGAGGACGACGGCTTTCAGGAGGGGGAAGGGTGTAGGCCGCCGCCTTCCCGCGGCAGCGCCACCGTCCGGCCTCGGGCTTTTGAGGGACTATTTCCTATCACCCGGTCGTCCCCACTCGCAAACGAGGGTGTGTAGTCCTCCGCGCTGGCCCGGAGTGGAGGGGAGACACCCCAGCTCAGGGCGTCCGTCCCCCTACTCCTGGCCAGTCGTCTTTCTGCCAGCGAAGTGTTCAGTTGTTCTCAGACCGAAGTATTTTTGTCACGAGTGAGAGTTGTAGGCTTCTATGCCCTGTGCGAACGATAGTAGTAACGCGTTTCCGAATTGTTGGAGTAACGGAGTGTGTGTTTATCCCGAAACTGCAGTTATACCAGTTTCCCATTCCCCCCGAGACAGAGACTCATTATTAAATCTTAGCAAGTCTTACCTTCGGGCGACCTCTGCGAAAACCCCCCTGGTGAACTACGTAGTGACGCGCAGTAACGCCATTCAAGACGCCATCGACGCCAACAGGTCACAATCCTTTGTTTAGTAACGCATTTTCACTTATGTATGTTTTCGATCCGTACTCAGCAAATTCTTTCCTTTTATTATTCTTTTTGTATCATACTTGTACATATCACCTCGTAACGAGTCTATAACTATACCGTAACGCTAAGTGAATTACGTCAATATCTCTTACCTTGCATTTCCTATTTCATTAGTATTATTATCTATTTCTCATTGTATATATGTGTATGAAGTAACGTCCCTCCCAGGCCTTCAGCACCCTTATCTTTTGAAGTAACGAATAACGTAACGTAACGTAACGTCTTTGCCATCAGCCTTTGTTTATCCTCGAATAGTAACTAGTAACGTCACTTGGCTTTCAGCATTCGAAAACGAGCACCTTCAGTGAACCCCATTTCAAGTTGTATTGATAGTAACGTTTCCATTCTGCTTCCTTTTAATTATACTTAATTACGTAACTCAACTGTACCTACGTGTTCTCTGTTATCCCGATTCCCTTCAACATAAGGTGGTCTCTGTGTATTTTGATAAACCCCCGAAACGATCGTACTGGTGCCTCCGTAATTTCAGGCCATCAGCCCTACCAAAAAGCCAGTAACGTTTCGTATCAACAGAGGGGGCTTACACTTATGTAGGTACCTTACTGGATGTCTTCAATTTAATACGCGATTTCTTCGTATTCAGGGTTCTTACCTAGGTTTAGGAAGTATGGGTGCTAACTATCTATATGTTTAAGGTTCTTGACCACTCAGTAGGAATATTGATTGCCATTGAAGTTGATCTGTTGACATTGTATGAATCGTCTTTACCACCTAGCTGAAATCTAACAGGTAGGTACCTAACTCAGACTGAATTAACATTCTACTCATTTGTTTCATGTCAAGCTGTCTTGGGCAGATATTGTTCTGTTTGGATTTAGCGATACTTTGAATGCCCAACTACAAGATGATGTGTTCTCGAGATTCCCCAATATCAAGGGATGGAGGGAAACCATTGCAAACGTCCCGAGCATAAAAGAGTGGATATCTAAGAGACCAAATACCAAACTTTGATCTCTCAAATGAATCTCAACGTAATGGTTGGGTAAGTTGAAATGCGGCGGGAAAGTTGCTTGTGTGCTGTCCTCTTTGCATTTTAGCGAAATTTGATTAGCATGTATACAACAGCGTATTTAACAAACAGCGGATTAAACATGCAATAGGGTGTGTTCAATGCACACGCTGCTGTTGGCTTAGTCCGATCTGAGACTGATCTATTTAAATGCATGAGTAGCTGCTCTCTATTTAAATTTTCACCACAGCCAACTTAGCTGCATTCGTTATCAAACTACCACTCAGGGCCGCTTTCATAGGTTTGATTATGTGATGGAGGGGGGTAGTTGAAAATTCAAACCAACTGGAAAATTTAAGTTAACCTATACCTATTTATCTTTTGTTAAGGTAGGTAATCCATTGCAGTTTTAGGAAAAATTTAGTTCAGTTGACAAATTGGAGATATACTACTGGAGCCAGTCATATTGTATTAATTACCTATTTGGAATATTTGCGTAATACAGTAGAACCTTGTTTATCCGGCTGTCGTTGATCTGCATAATCGGGATTAGATTTGTAGAGATTTGTAGCTTTACATTATTAGTGTCACGGGGCGTACCTGTACATGGATTGACTCGCCCGCTACGGGCGCTGGGAGATTGGTTTTTATCGTAATAAAGGGTAAGTCAGATTATTTAAGCATTTTATTTTGCTGAATACCCGTATCACCTAGATTTTCTTTTGTCGCGTTGTCTTGTGTCCCATTTTGTCCGAATAAACGAAGTTGTACTGTAATTGCAATTCATGATATTTATGGTAATCCGTGCTCTTTGATTGGTATAAATTTGAATTCAAATCTCAGCCAGTCGGAAAATTTGAGCTCAGTTGTCTTATCCTAGTCAGTTGGCGTACCTATTCAAGTTCAGAGTCGGAATTTGGTTAGTAGGTAGTTAGCTATTATTTACGCCTGTACAGGGTGTTCACACTCAAGATTGAGAACCTTCTGCGACTCGATTCAACAACTAATTTCCAACAAAAAGTTCCTCTATGCAATTTTTTTGTGACCCCATTTTCGTGAGTTTTTTCACTTCGAAGATTTTTTCGGGTATTCGACCTTTTACTATTAAAATAGACAAAACTCCCTTATATTACTATGTAAAATTAAAAATAAGGACGCCGTTGGAAAGAGCGTTAAATCTCTCATCAGAATATGACCGTAATATACGTTTTGAAGTACTTACATTCACTGGGCAAAAAATTGGACTGAAAAGAAAATGTCTCAAATTTTCAAAATCGCTTTTTTTCTCTAATGGTTCTACGTCTCAAAAATGAGTGATTGAACTGGCACGTGATGGGGAAAACTTCCTCTGGATCTCAGCTTCCCATTTGTGTGGTTATTTTTCAGTTTATTGCAGTAATTAGGGGAGAAAATGCACACAAAAAAGTGTGTTTTTCGAGGAAATTGAGTGTTTTTGGGTACCTAGGTGTTTATGGCTTGACCTGACCATGACTAGAGGAGTTAGGTGTCGTTTACTCAGTACCTAAATCTTATGCTGAATCGACTGGTGACACTAACGAACATCTGGGAAAACTGGGGTTTCGAACTATTGGTACTATCAGGGGAACTGTTGGTACGAACTAACAGGGACGTGCAAAATAGCCTTTCTCCAGTCATCTTTTGCTGATCTGTTAACAAATGCGGTTATTTTTGCTTTACGGGATTTTTAATGTATCGTACCATTTCAAAGTAAACAGCTGGTTTTTACTTGTTATTTACGCTGTAACTGATTTTTTAACGGTGTTTTTTTACGGTTGGGGAGGCTCGGTAGTGTCGCCATTACATTCAGCTTGAAAACAGTTCTTTTCGACTTGGCATGATCACAACCTGTGCTTCTGAAGGAGGTAGGTAGACCTACCTTCCTGCCTACAGTTATGAGGAAAATCCTCATAAGCTGGGTTCACATTAACACGTGTAATTGACGTAAAGCGCGTAAAACGCAAATGCCATAAAGGTTCGTGTAAACCGCGTAAAAACGTCAAACCCTTCACATGAACAGCACTAGTTACGGACGGAAAGCCCATAATCGTCTAGTAAAGCTGGGTTCACACCCGTACTCGACGTAGAGCGCGTAAAACGCAAAGGCCATAAAGGTTCCTGTAAACCACGTAAAAACGTCAAACCCTTCACGTGAACAGCACCAGTTACGGACGGAAAGCCCGTAATCGTCTAGTAAAGCTGGGTTCACACCCGTACTCGACGTAGAGCGCGAAAAACTTATTTGTAATTGAATTTCTGGTTTACTGGTTCAAAAGTCGCCACGCGTAAAGAGAATAAACCTGACGAGCCAATCAACTTCAATTGCCCGTTGATTTTTACATGCTTTACATCGAATGTGCGTCAATGTGAGCCTAGCTATAGTAAGTAATCGTCTTGTTGTCCTGTTGTAGTTGTCCTGGGGAGACATTTACCTCGCTGGAATCAGTTGTACGATGGTAGCGCTGTTGAAAGAAGAAGTTTTTGAACCGTTCCCGAACCTCAAAGAATGGCGTGCCAGGATCTTCAGCATTCCACAAATTAAAACTTGGCTCGACAAACGACCAAATTCTCACATTTAATTAGTAAAATGATATTGTTGGGCTATGTTAATTCAGATAACGTCAGATTCAGAGAAGTATTTCGTGTGGTGAATAAATAGATACCCTAAAAATGTTGTCTGTACTCTTACCAACCTTCGTATGTACTTCTACGAAGTGCAGGTAAATCCACAACCAACCGCAAATATCCCAGTCAATCGCAGAACGTAATGAGCATCTTTTCTTGCACGTCACATGATAAAAGGAGAGTAAGTATGTTGACGAGGGCTGTCCACTAGATCAGCCTAAATGATGTGTGGAAGAAACTACTAGGTCGGTAGTACGACCTGTTGTCAAGTCGGGAAGTGCCTGAGGAAGATCGAACTCCTTTTGGGCTGTTAAATGTTATTTATACAATCACCCCTCATGCAGAATACCAGGTGAAGCAAGTGCCCAAGTTCGAATCCCGAGTTCGACCTTTTCCACATACTCCCATTCATGATCGGAGCTCCATTTTCATTTCTGCGCAATGGGCAAGTTCTGTGAAAAAAATTTGTTGCAAAAAAATACTCTTAAGTCTTGAAGAAATTGTAGTTTAAACCAGTTTTTAAAAATAGCAATATTTTTGACGTATATTGAAAGAAAAAAATAACGTCTATAAAAGAAACAATCAGAGGTCTATTGACATCTGATTGGCTGTTGGCCCAAGGAGTGGAGCGAAGTTCTCAATGCTGCCAACAACCCAACATTAGAAATTGCAAACTTCGTGGCAACCTTCAAGAACCTTTACTGTGAACCTCCCTCTCGATTTGGTTTTGAGGACTTTGAAACTTATTTATAAATTTGCGGTTCTATCCATCGATGGAGGTTCTGTGAATCGTTTAAGTGATGCTCTAAGCAGGATTTGAGCTAACTATTAGGCCATTTACCTGATAGGTAATTTCTAGTGGGAACTCCGAAACTCAAATTTCACACTTGTCTGCCTATACTTTCTGTCGAACACCTTTATGTGGTAAATAAGTATTAATTTACATTATTGAACAGAATTTGGTCAAAAAAGTGAGAATTTGTAACCCAAGAAAATTGCCCATTGCTAATATTCGAATATACCGATCAATGTACCAAAAAACCTTACTAGTAAGCGTCTGTTTTTTTACTTACGTTATGGACTTAATCTCCTTCCCCGAATCGTTTATAGTTAGGTAACATGCGACCTAAATCATTGTGCACCTACATATATGTTTTGAAATTGGCATAACTTATTTCCGTTTAATAATAGTAAACAAAGTACTATAAAATATGGTAAAAGTTCAAAACCTTCAACACGCAAGCGGAGGGACCTCCACCCGAGTGTTGTGACTTCCATGAAACTGGCAACAGTTGGTATCGGTTGAACTGGAGTTTTACTCAGAAAGAATATTATATCAAGGGAAAATTAAATCAAATCCTTGCAACAGCGATTAAATGAGATATAATGTATTTTTATTTAAACAAAAAAAATATGCCATGATAAAGAAAAACAATTAAAATTATCCACCCGTCCTGTCCTAACAATAATGCAACAGCTTAATTTTTTTGTCAACCATTCGACTAGCAATTTAATAATTAAGTTATTAGTCTCCAAAAGATACAAGATCACATCAAATGGTAGTTAATACTCTAATGGTAAAGAAGAATAGAAAAGTTACACACCATCATGGGATGCGATGATCATCGCATTCGATCGGCCATACAGTTGAGAACATTCCAAAACTTCGTCGTCCCAAACCCCTCACGAAGTTGTACCATGAAAGAAACCGCTGTAGTATATAACGCGTGAAGTCTGGCTTTATTGCTCAAGTGGTTATTATCTATTAGAATTTCCAAATTTCATGTGTAAAAGAGGATTTCTGGGATTTGCCCATCTTCGACGGAGGTGCCGTTGTTGTTGCCAGCGGCGTAAGTGAACTGGAACACTATTTTGCCATTGGACGAGTCGACGGATACTTTTCGTTGTCCTCTCGTTCCATAGTGGGAATCAGGACCCTATAATGGAATGCAGTGAAAGATTAGACGGGTTATGACGGGTAGGAATAAAAAGGTAGGAGAAAACCTGGGGCCCATTCCTAAAGACTCTTCAACCTTTCACTTTGCAAGTCTTCATTTGTACTCTTCACTTTGCGAATTATGAAAAGTAGGAGAACTTTCTGTTTCTAAAGGCTTCGCGGTCCCACTCTGCAGTTCTGCTCGAAACGAAGAGTGTTCTGAAGAGTGACCTTCGTTTTGTGGAGTAACCTCCAATAACTGTTACAGTTTATTGTTCGATGTTCCGATCGTTTTATTCCGAATCCGATTTCATCAAGTCTTCCGTCTTTCTATAAGTCAACTTACTTGGGATTTGGTTAGGGCGAAACGACTCCCTGAAAGTCCCTGGCAACGAAATTAATTCGTGCTCAATGAATGCGGCCAACGGAGGGTCGAGCAGTTCAACATCTCATCATCCTCTGATGAGAAGTATCGGAAAATTTCCATTAAAAACAACTAGGCATTAGGCTAACTACAACTACCTGCCACTTCCTAATCTTTCCTTCTCCGCAAATTTAGATTATTTTGATGGCCTCAGTGGAGCTATCTTCGATGCTATTATATTAAGCTTGCCCTCACACTACCTGGACCACCTAATCGAAAGATTGAATTCTCTTCTTTTTATTGGTACTACCAAACACTGAATTTAACGAAGAAATAAAACCTAAAAACCGATTTGAAAAATACATCATTCTACCGCAGAGTCATTTGGGGCTCTGCAAAATGTTGTAAACTCTTCATTTGAAACACAGACTCTTCACTTTGCACTTTGCAAAAGATAACCTTTAGGAACGGAACGGTTCAAAACAGGGTAAAACCGCAATTCTACACTTTGCATTTCACTCTTCCTCTTCAAATCAAGAGTGATCTTTAGGAACGGAAATTCATACACAAAGTGCAGAGTGTGGATTTGAAGAGTGAAGAGTGAAAGTCTTTAGGAACGGGCCCTAGGTAGGTGCGTTCGACCCCCCCAGTAGCATGTCGTTCTACCCAATTCATCAGTTAAATTTCAGTTGACCATCCCAGAAGGGGCGTTGCGTCCATAAGGCCACTGCCCCGGCACCCAAAAACACGGAGTAAAAAAAAGATCAAAATTTGACCCGTATTCTGTATGTAAAACAACTGAAATTGTATTTTTCTGTCTTCAATCACCCTTCCTTCCTTATGGACTACTTTCAGTGATTTTAAATCACTCGCAATTTTAGCAGTTTTTTACCGATTTTTGGCCCCTGAAAACTCAAATTTTACCTCGTTTGAATTGCTGAAAAATCAACTTCAAATTCATCCTTTTGTTTGGCTTTGGCAATACGAACATTTTGATGCAATTTGGCATTTTATCGTGTACCCACGGTAAGATATCGCCCGGAGTGACATATAAACAAATACCTACATACATTTTCGTTAAAATCTAGGGATGAATTCAGGAAGCTCCAAAACGGATTGCCTATAAAAAATATAAAAAATTCATTCTGAAAAGTTTGAACCCACTAAAATAGCTTCATTTTCTTAGAAAATTCACTTTAAAAAAAATCAAATAATGGTATATAGGTACTTAGGTTGTCGAAGTTTATCACTCTCATAGGTCGTCTTGACTCATACTGTAGGTACCTAGTCTCTCTGTCTTCAGAAACAATCAGAAAATACGAGTTAATGGACAAGTGAATTCTACAAACCTTAATGAGCGCAGATGCCATGTAATGAGTGTGGGGTCGGATCTCTATTGGTTCCTTGAACATAACTTTGTAGGTGGAGGAGGACCCATCGTAAGTCACTCTGGTCGAATTGGAGCCACAGACTTTTCCGGAGACTGGGATGACGATTTCGATGGTGACATCATACTCACAAGAGCCGTGTATTGAACCATACAGTCCAAATCCAACGACATACACCCGTCGATCTACCATGAACCTGCAAATAAAAACATCCAGTAGAGCAATGCATGCATTACAGAGAACGACCCTTATGCTGGTGATATAGATCAGTCTCACTCATCGCAGATCGTCTGGATCATCCCCCCCCCCCCCCCCCCATCAAACGCAGAGCACAACCAGAACGATTTCTGAATCAAACTAATAACTACCACCCAAATCGGTTGAGTATACAGCCAGTGGACAACAGATTTGCAGAAAATCCCGCGTACTCCCCCACCCCTCCACAGACCGGTATAAAACAGTAGTCGTAATTCCGGCGAAGTAATGCACAACTACACTGAATTCTGTGTCGAACAAAAAAATAAAATAAACATGTAAATCGGTAGAGAATTAAGCCCTGGGCAGCGCACACAAGAGGTTCGTACCAGCCACACTGAGTTCATGAAGAAGTTTGACGCAGAAACCACGCGCAGGGCAGATGGTTGAAGTGACGCGTTCCAGCCGTTTTGAGTTCATGAACTCAGTTCGACGAACTGCGTTCCAGCCAAGTGAGTTCATGAACTCAAATTAACCCAACGAGAAGTGAGTTCGCCTCCAGGTAACCTCGTCATAACCCTCCCGACATAATAACCAGCTTCATTTTTTCCAACATCACCTGACAGATGTTTGGGCAGTATTTGGCGGTTTTCACTTCTTTGGCGTGCCCCTTTCGGTGTCTCCAGAACTTTCAGGCGTTCCAGCAGTCGGTTTCATGAACTCAGGACCTACTTCAACACCGATGAACCCGGTCGAACTCGGTCGGTGAACTCATTCAAACCAGAGTTCATGAACTCGGCACAGCTGGAACGAACCAAAGATATTGCCGAAAACCCATGTTTTTTGGCATTGAATCCCTCCCCCCTCCCTTTCCACCCTCTAGAAATGAGTGCACAACCAGACTGAACTATGCGTCGAACAAAAAAAACCACGTGGATCAGTTGAGAATTAAGCCCTGGGCAGCGCACACAAGATTTTGCCAAAAACCCCACGTTTTTTCAGCATTAACCCCCCCCCCTTCTAGAAGTAGATTTCGAAATTCCGGCGACGTAAGGCACAACTGGACAGTTTTCTGCACCGAACAAGAAACGAACCACGCAAATCGGTTGAGAATTGAGGCCTGGGCAGCGCACCACACGAAGATATACACCTATGGTTTTTGTCTTCTTCACGGATTTGTATTCAGGATGGTCTGAAATGTATCTGAATGTGGTTCTTTTCATTCTCGGCTGAGTGTTGTCCTATTCTAACCAGATCAAATACATAAGGACGTCTCTTACTGCTGAGGGACGTCCCAAAAACAAAACAAATACACTAGGAACAGAAGATAGAAAATTCACACATCGAAGGACAAAGATGCTGTTCCTTCAAAAATTGATAGCCATGTTTCTGCTACCTTGGCAGGCTCTGAAGCTACACCACAATGAAGGCCAATGGTCATTTGCGTGTAATCAGGAGGCTTTGATCCTAACATCAGTATTACATAATATACAAATAATTGTCATGTATACATATACATATTTATGGCCTGATTTTTTCCCCACCATCACCACTGCCCCACAAGCACAACTCTAATTTTTGTTTCCCATGTATTTTTAATGCACAGCATATAGTTTGGAGCCATGTAATTTTATTAGTGGTAGCAATGTAGAATGCCTGCCTTCAGCTTGCTTGCTTTAAGCTTGGTTGCGTAGTGAGGAGAAAATCACAATTGAATGTAGAAAACAGATTGAATAACTTGATAAGGAACGAGGTGAATCATGAGCAACTCGAAATTCATCGAAATAAAAAGTTTATTTGAACTTACCGGATCCTGTCGCTGGTACCGCTGTAGCCCCATCTACTGTCCTCTTGTTGAAACCTGTTCACAGACTGTTCTTTCCCAGTGAGTGAACAACGAGGAGTATCCCTTCGAAGAAATACATTCAAATTAATTATGACAGACCTTAAATGTTTGTGGACAGTTTTGTATTTTACACGCTGAAATAAATTAACCAATAATTACTGAACTAGTATACTGTGATAAAAAAGTATGGCTAGAAGGACTCGAGGATAAAAGCTACACATGGACCCCGAAGACAGTTTTATCTACTTCTTAAATCGACACCAGAAACTTCAGGGGTGAGCAAAATGGCCCCTGAATACACGAGAGACTTACGGGGCAGAGTTGGTTACTCAAAATTACATTCTTCAATTAAATGCACCAATTAAGAACTTATTGATAGATTTACCTGAGCCCTGGGAGTCAAACTACCTCATTACTTCCAAGCATTTCATAGTTTATTACAGAGACCGAAATACAAATGTTTCATTCGCCGAAACTACCATGTATAGAGGATAATATAAGTTTATACTAACGAAATAACCTACCTACTTGTCATAAATAATAGGAAGACTCAACAATGGAGCACCAAGACACTAACTGAATAAAACTGATCGGCATATGACTAAGCAATTTCAGTTCATGATTCATAACCACTCTAAAGCCCCATTTACACGAGCGGACCGGGCCGGATACTCCGATCCTCCTGGCCAGGAGCCTCCTGACTCGCTCCGAGGGGGCGGGGCTTCCTTCCCCTCGTGCAGCCGTTTACACGACCGGACCGAAGACAAGAACATAATAAACCGTTGTATAGCAATTTCCACCGTTTTGGTTTATTATCTTCAGCAATAAATTTGTATAACACCCCCCCTCAAAATTTTTTGTTTTGCGTTTCAAGGTGCCTAGATTCAGAAAATGCAATGCCTGTCTGCCGTACGCCGTATCATGCATACCGGCTTCAATTTCTGTCTAAAAAGTCGTTCTTTCGCACACATGCTCCATTTGGGCCCTAGTTGTGTCCCGAAACTTTGCAGCCCGATCGGAATATACTTACCCAGGGGTGTTATGAGTGAAAATGTGTATAAAAATAGGTACTTTTTGTGTTTTAGTAACATATTACTAACATGAGCTTTTGAGGTATCGTTTTCCATGTTTTTGGAAAGAGAAGACCGAATATGAAGTCGATTTTTACCAAAGAGGCGAAAATTGAGTTTTTACCAAAGGTTCATTTCCGAAAATTGATTTTTAATGAGTCAAAAACCTGGGAAATTGTCTGAAATCACCATCAATTTGTATAACAACACTAGAAAAGGTGTCAACAGGTGAATCAAGACAACTAAATGGCACTACCAATGATCAAAGATAATTTGAAAAAAAAGGAGCGTACCTACCTAATTCGTGTTTTGGGGACCAAAATTGGTGGATAATTATTTCACATGAAAGAAACAATAAATGAACAGCCAACATTTCTGTAGGTTGTCCAATAGAATAATAAACCCATGTGACAAGGACTTCGCAGCGTTTTTTAAACTATATGCATGTTTATAGGGATGTAGGTACCTAGTCCTGGAGAAGATCCTGAGCGGATGTGCGTTTACATCACAGGGTGACAGGGCAAACGGGTGGGGAGAGTAGGATCGTCGGGTGAGGGGATCCGAAGGAATTTCCATCGGGCCTCCCTAGCAAGTGGGAACGCCCATAACCGGTCCGGAGGAGCGTTTACACGGCAGGGCGGAAGTACGCACTTACTGTACTCCTCGGATTTATCCGGCCCGGTCCGCTCGTGTAAACGGGGCTTAACGAAAATAAATTGATAAAACTCTGGGCGCTAAAAACTCTGTATGACTGTCAGCAGTTTTTTGAGGTTTGAGAACAGCAACGTATCTAGCCCAGATTTGAAACCATTTCAACAAACACTTTTCACAAAAATATACAAGTAGTGAGTTGAGGGTCAAAAACCGATAATTAACAGGAGTAGACTACAGCCGTGGTCAATGTGAATTACCTCCATATCCCTGGTTTAAAGCTCTGCTCATGAATATTTGATCAAAAAATAACTTCAATTGTCTTTGGAATATATATGTTAACCTTCTTAAGCGCTTCAAAAGGAAACTTCTTTTCATAATAGAAAATGAAAGTTTTTAGCTTTTTTCTTCATCTTAATTCCAAGGTCCTCGATGCTTAACTTACTGCGGATAACCACGGATTACTTTTTTGGATCCACGTGTCACGTAGTCAGCTTCGACTAATCCCAAATGAAACCTAACACAACTATGAATGTAGCGAAGCACAACGGCCTTATCAGGTGGAATAAACCAGTTCCCATGAGATCACCGAAGTTAAGATACCTCGAGCGTGGTTAGTACTTGGATGGGTGACCGCCGTGACACCTGGTGACACGTCCTAGTATGACTCATGTAGCTGATGGGCAAACCCCTCTCCACTCAAGGGGGCGAGGCAATGAATACCCAAAAGCGAAATGATCAGATCGAATTCTGATCCTCTCATTGGATGACAGGTGATCACTTCCGCGATCAGCTGACAGGGCTCAGACAAAAAGCACCCGCCTGAAATAGCTGTTACTTCACTTTTATAAACTGTACTTTTCTCCCTTAGGGGGGACTGAGGGTGTCTCCGGCACTCCGTGTGAGAAGAGGCCTCAAGCTGTCTCCTCACTTATATCACAGTGTAGGGATGGTCTGAAAGAATTGGTCACAATACCCAATTGGTCGTCTCAGTAAGTGAGGAGACAACTTGAGGCCTCTTCTCACATAGAGTGCAGGAGACTACCATCCTTCACTTATGAAATCTCGGAAGGATCGGGAGCGCCCTTTCCAAAGTGCCGAAATCTTTTAGATGCAACAGCAGGGCAATTTCAGAAAATATGATCAGCCATCTCTGCCTCGCCATTGCCTGTCCTACACCTGCCTGTTTTTCAGGTTGTAGCTCAGGTGGCAGTGGCTAGAGAGGAGGCCAGCAATGGTGGGTAGTTACTTAAGTCTCAAGTACAGAAGAGCTTGAGCTCTTTTCTTGGATAATCTAATGAACTGCTTGCCTCAGCCTGGGAGTGTTATGCCAAAGTATGATTCTTATGGTGTCGAGGGATTACTGTACTACATTTGAATTGCCCCCAGAGATGACGCATTTATTCGCCACCCAGAGTAGGTATCCAGATCATATTTCCCTTCAGATACGTTGAGTGTCGCCCATCAGCAACACGAGTTAAGTATACCATGAAGGACCATTACAGTTATTTCACAGGAGAAGCCACAAATTTGAACGCCATTATTTAGTAAGTTATTTATCTAATTTGAATACTCATCACAACTTATTTTTTTTTAAATCAGGATTCAACAAAAATTTATGCAATCAAAAATATGTCGAAAAATGCCAAACGCATGAAAGAAATTGTATCTGATATCATCATACTTACTTGAATCTAAGCGATGGTTTAGGATTGACTGTGAAATATAAGAATAGTGAGACGACCTCTCTGTCAGTCAGGAGCCCAGACTGGGCCGGCCCCTGAGCAAACTCCTCTAGCCCCATCAGAGGAAACCGTATCAGATACAGAGCTGTGTCTAGCACTACCCTCATATTCTCAGGGGTGAGAGGTAATTGTTTCCTCTGGCACTTCGCCTCACACCATCTGAACAAAGAGAGACTCAGTTATTTGGATGTATTTCCAGAAACTACGAACCTGTCAATAAATACATGCCAGTCAATCGTTGTTTTAGTTTGTTACCTGATTATCGCGTTGTACAATTTGGACTCCCTGATATGCAGAGTGTCTCTGGACATGACAACAGAAAGCGTTTCGAGATCGACATCAGTGAATCCGTCAGCTGAAATGGCTTCCGAAGTATCCTTATCAATTTTGTCCAAACAAAGAGAAGCAAGCTGGGGCTCATCGAACAGCCTGGCTTGGGTGAGGAGCATGAAGGCGTTATCTGCTCTGAGATTGCTCTATAAAATTGCGACATTGTTTTTAAATTGTGTCTTGGCCCCTGACCACCTTGAGATCTCAATTTACGGAAATTTACCTTTAAAAAATCGACACAGTGTCTTTCTAGAGCAGGAACCGCGTATTTTTTTGCAGTGTACAAGGTTGTCATCACAGTCTCGGGTCCAATTTGAACTTCATCAGAATACAAAAATCTAGAAATAAAGAGACATTTCGATTATGTACCTACCTTCGTACAATAACAAAAACAAGTAGGTACATAACAATAATCATTTCGTAATTATTGTTGATGATAACGTCCAATAACCAAAACTGATTGGCAGGCGTAAGAGGTTAACTGATTTATATTTTGTTAAATCTCTGAGAATTACAAGTAAGTTAGGGGCAATTTCAGTTTTCAACTTCCATGAACCTCTGACGATTCTTAGCAGATCGACCGACCAGACGAAAGAATGGGGTCTAACAGACACACAGAAGTCACATAACATGGGGAAAAACGCTGCAAAGTAATAACGTTATATCATTTTCCTGTATAGATAACCCTTCTGCCCAGAACACAGTTGTTACAATTGTCTCTACCGCAATGGTCAAGTAGTGTACAACTTATAGGTACGTTTTCCCGCGTATTGAGATCAACAATAATCAGGCCCAGTCAGAGGAAGGGGGAGAGTGGAATATATAAACCCCCTCCTCGTTCGACCAGAACACATTTGAGTACAACATACTCGCACAATATTGGTTTAATTAGCAGTATCAGCCTCAGCATAGGAATAACCCAGTATTTGGTCGATCAGATTTTGTTCGAGTATGACTGTGTGAAATGTGATCCGTAAAATTATGGTATTTGCCGTTTGACATCCAACCATGCCCTAACAATAATAACGTAACATCGAGAGGTTCACGATGAAGTAACCAGGTACCAGTATTTACCGAGATTCAACGAGCTTAGGAAGCATCAAAGGAATACGAAACTCGTTCATTCGTGAACGTATATCAAAATGTTTCTCGGTACCGGACACCAACTGCCTACTACCTGCATCGTCAATTTATTTTCAGGAAGAACTATGTACCTATCAACAAAAAATAGGTACATATCCTAAGTAACTTCCACCCGCTGGGCTCAATCAGTTATTCTGAAGATAAAAAACTTCATAAATAAGTCCATGCAGGCAAAGGATATACAGTAACAATTTTGGTGAGCCAGCCACAACAACCCTGAAGTTCAGGAAAAAACAAACAAATCATTCATGTTATAATATGATCGTACAATTAGGTGAAAATTAATCATTAAACAGATTAATTAATTATCACAGTTGATAGACAGTAACAAGAGACGAAGCCAACCAGCAATATTCACAAGACATGCAGCTAAAACTGAGCATTAGCTCAAAAATATGTAACAAAAAAAACAGATTTGCTTTTAACCAGATGTGGTTATTTTTGAGGGATACGAGCTCCACAAGTCATCAAGAAACGTCAAAGAAGCAATAAGCTGAAGAAAATAAACCTGCTCACCTCAGCAACGCTAAAAATGCTGCAGGTTCCACATCTGGCACTTCAACTTCTGGGGCAGACGTGGCCAATGTCCCGTTGAACATCGCGTCAAACACAGCAGAACCTGCGGTGAGTATCAACTTGTGGGCTGGGATCCTCTGACGACCAGGCTCACGCCCCACAAGGAAATGGACGTCACTCAGAATTTCGTTGTTGAACAGATAGGAGAACCTGCAAAACATGAATCGAACAGAACTAAATCAACTGAAAGTTACTGTTTCTAGTTTGTGCTGTTGACATACTTAACACTGTACAGGCGCGTCCTCACTATGCTGTATTATGCTGTCAGCAAAGACAACCAGGAAAGCCAAATGGTAAGGACAAGTAGAGCAAAGCCCTCATGTACAGGTATCTGTTGGCATCTAATCTTCACAAAATTAGTAGAAATTGGTGTAGCCAGCAGAGGCACCACCCCCACTACATCTTGTTGGAATAATTTTTAGTGGACAGATACCCAAGTGATTCAGGATTCAGACTGTCAAGCGGCAGCCTGTGGTCCAGTACCTACCCCTACAACACAACTCTTGGCTTTATCAACGTCATTCTGCAGCAGTGTTGAGCATATTTCACTTATGAATAATGAATTATCATCCCAAAGCTTTGAATAACGAATAATTCCAAAATTACGTGATATTAACAGTTAATTAATAATGAATGATCATCTTCACAACATATGAAAAATAGTTCCTCCATATAATTTCTGAGTTAATCGTTGTTCTCCAACTTCGAATTCTCCAACCTCCAAAGGTCGGTGCTCCAACTCCTAGTAGTTTCTCAAGTGCTCCTCTTAAGATATCCACAGATGAACAGACCAGTCGATGGCGCAGGTCCTTCATCCACAAATTCGCCATCTTCCCAGACCACTTCCCGGCTCTCTTTCCCTGGATTATGAGCCAAAGAAGCTTGTACCACTGTCCCTCCATTTTTGCTTCATGAACGTTGACAACTCACGTTCCTTGCCCATTCTGGCTAGGACTTCCTCACTACCTTCTTAGTTAGGTAGGTAGGTACCTTCTGGACCAACGATATTTGTAGCATCAGTCATCGATAGAAATACATTTCCAAAACATTGATTCTACCTTCCATCGCTGGGTCAAGCATCCACTTTTTACACACATAAAGAAAAACTGAGAAAATATAACCTCAGCATTCTGACGTGCAGATACAGACTGCGAACTGCGACTTTGAATAAGAGAGGTTATTTGTAATCTTCAACAGCTCAGCAGGGTAAGCAGCTCAGAATCACTCACAGCATGAGCAGCAGCTGTGGGCACCTGCAGCAGCAGTGGACACAGCAGATGCTAACCTTAGTAATGCTAAATACGAATAGAAAGAAAGCCTCTACCAAACAAGATCAACTAATCACAATTCCCTTGCACTAAGCCGAATGCTTCTTTCAATCTTTGCTTCTCTCGTTGACAGATATGCTCAATTCTATTATTTGTCAACTTCTAGTAACGATTAATTTCAATTACCATACCTTCCGGAGGAACCCATCATCACTAGCAAGTCAAGTACTGGAGACAGGCTCTTTCAATCAATACCTTTCGATGTCAGAACATTATCACCCAGCTGTCGAGGGAACATTCAAATAAACTTCGGCTGATCTGAACAGGTTCAGATATTCCTCCTTGCTTGAGCTGATGAAGCAGAATTCTTCAAAATGACATTTGTAACTGTCACCGATAAGTCTTGTCCTGTTCCAGAAGCGTAAGCACCATGGTGGACATCCATGTTCATTTTTATATAATCTTCTTATTTCTTCACATTTCTTGTCTCACCACGATTGAGAGAATTCGTGTTCCTTTAAAACACTAGTTTTCCTCGTGTTCCGTTATTGTTCCAGTTGTTCTTCTTCTCTGGGCTTCTGTTCCTGTTGTTAGAACATTTGTCTTGGTCAATGTTCAGTTTGACCTTCAACATTTTTAGAGTAGGACCGTACATAGGTACTTCGAAAGGCTTGGCTAAAACACCATTTTATGCACCTAGATAGCTTTAGCTGTTAATAGTAACCATTCCGTTTGAGGAATATTGAGAATATTCCCAATAAATTCCGTTACCCATCATTGATCACAGCCATTCAGGCGAGTTTTGATGCATGTACGACGTCCATAGAAATGATCCTACGTGTGGTTGAAGGTACTGTAACGGAGGTACACGAAGTACTGCAATTGAATTGAAAATAAAAAACCTTCAGGAGCTCCACAGAAATGTCACTAACCAATAACAACAAAAATCGAACTAGATCCCTTTTTTGAAAATCTTGCAGTACGATACGACTCATACAAGTTACACGACAAAAGTGAGAGATAAAAGTGAGCTGGTACCACAAAACATTGCCACGACGAACCTGTCTTTCAAGGAAGACTTGCTGGCTTGCCAGTTGAAAATTGGAGTGCCGGGAGGGCCAGGAAGCCGGTTGACTTGTGGAGACGAGGGAGGAGGAGTTTCGCATCGGCTGGCTCGGACAGACTCTTCCAAACCTGAGTCCTCCGAATCAGAACAGTCAGGTCTGTAATACTGATTATCACGTCCTGAAATGGATAATACTATTAAGTAGTGCAATATTAAATCATTTTCAATCTTATTAAGTGCCTTCCTTAAGCAGTAAAATGGGTAATTTTCGTGGGTTATAAATTCTCCTTTTTTTTTAGCCAAATTCTGTTCAATAACGGAAATCAACACTTATTGACCACATAATAAGGTGTTTATGTCAGAAAATCTAGGCAGAAAACGAGTGTTTAATTTTAATTTCTGAGTTCTCGCTAGAAATTATGTATCAGGTAAACCGCAGAGTAGTCAAATCAGATCCAATTTACAGCCCTAATGCATCACTTTCAAAAATGTACAGAACCGCAATGGATGGATGGATGGAACCATAAATCTATACATATAATAAAACAGTGTCTGTCTGTTTGTTTGTTTGTTTGTTTGTCTCGGCATCAATTGAGAACGGCTGAACGTAGAAAGTTGCGGCTGGTACCATTTGACGCAGAATTTATCTGGGAAGGTTTATGAAAAATCCGCATTTGAATCTGTCCATCCGTTGAAACGCTATGAATGAAATACTACTAAAAAACGTGTTATAATCACTTCTATGAGGACGTTTATGCTTATAATAACTTTGAACGGTTGGATGTAAATCCGATTGTAATTAGATTCTGGATTCAGCTCGACGAGTACATTCAAGTGGTACTTCAATCAGGATGTTAGTGGGAGGGGGGTACAGGTTATGAGAGGGGGGGGGGGTCTACAGAAATTTCAAAACTACTTGACCAATTGGAGTGCAACTTTGGGAATTTATTGTGTGAACATTGAGGAATGTTTCTAACCAGGTAGGGAGGGTTCATAGGATACGGGGGGGGGGGGGGGTTAAAGGCAGTTAGGGTTGGCATTGGGGCAAGACCGTTGGCTCCATTTATTTAAATCGCAGCAACACGCGTCGGTTCAAATAGTATAATCTATACATATAATAAAACAGTGCTGTTTGTTTGTCTCGGCATCGATAAATGAGAACGGCTGAACGTAGAAGGTGGTATCTGTTATGAGTGGGGCCTGTCCTAAAGGGGGTGTCTGTTCTACCGTTGCGAAGCGCGGGTACACAGCTAGTTTATGAATAAATTTTAAAAACACATTCTCAAAATCAAACAGAGGAAAAGGAGAAAGGTCACGACAAAGGTTCTTCAAGGTTGCCACGAAGGTGTGCCACTTCCAATATTGGGTTGTTGGCAGCACTGAGAACCTTCGCCTTCTAAGCTTCGCTCCGCCCCCTTGGGCCAACAGCCAATCAGATGTCAACAGACCTCATACATCATTTTTTGCTGCATTTTTACTTTTAATCATTCGCATTTAAAAAATAACGTTTATTTTTGAAAACGGGCTTCAACTACCATTTTTCCAAGAGTTTTTAAGTTGAAAAAAAAAAAGATTTAAAAAAAAAATCTGACGAAAATTCCTCATTGCAACTTTTTCTGCAGTGAATTTCAGTCAAAATGCATACTGTGCATACACAAGGATGTATTCTGTACAAACTTACTTTTTTTGTACAAGTTACATAATAGTAGTTGACTGACTGCTATACTACGTTAACATTATTCATGATTTGTTGTAATGTTTTACAATTTTTCCATTTTAAAGCCCTGATTTTCCAGGATTCCAGATTTTAGTGGTTAGATTCAAGGGCGAAAGGAGCATAGCCAATACCTTTGCGAACATACCAACTAATTAGGTGGAGTGATTTCTTTGTTGTTTGTGGTCGAAAGAACGAACAGGAATAGTTGAGACGATAACATAGAAGTCCACTCAACAAATAAATTAGTGACCAGGCATCTCAGAGCATCTCCTGGGATTTTGGACATAGCCACATGTTTGCTGCACATGGGCGACAAGGGGCAACTTGCAATATTTTTATTGTTTTGTTCATATTTATCTCACTAATTAGCATGAGGATATTACTTCAGAAGTCCCTCCCTTTGTTCAGCAATGCTGACCTTCGGACGAAGCCTTCAGAACCAAATCCAAGAGAACAAAGACATGTTATTCGTCTCACTAAATAGCAGTTCCCGAGACGTTAACATTGGTGATACCTATAAGGCCCCTGTCACAGAAGATATCTGTACAATGCTGTTGATAAAAAACATTTTTAAATGCATCTCACCAGGAAGCATATTGTGGGGTAAGGAGGAATGATGCCCAGTGCTGAAGTCATCGCTAGCCTCCGGGAAAAGGATATCCCCCAGGGCCTGAAGATCTGCGTTTGCGGCAGCAGTTTCATCCTCTTTACTCGCAGACATCTGAAACACAAGGAAACAATGTTGAAGTCGAAATAATAGCACAGACATTCTACTACTAGGTACGTGCATGAGATACAATCATGGCATATAAGGTGCATAGGTATAGAAAACATATGATGCTTTCTGTATCAGCAAAGCTCAGCTTCAGCATTTTCTTTTTGAGCTGTTTTAGTGATGTGTGAGGTGGTATAATCAAAAAATGGGAAATTTTAGTCAAAGTTTCTTGGAGAAAAAAAATCAGACCTCTCAGAAAAATGGCAGTTTGAAGACTGTTTTCAATAATAAGCGTTATTTTTTAATGAGGGTGATTGAAAGTAAAAATGCGGCAAAAAATTAGGTATCAGGTCTACTGAAATGTGACCGGTTGCTGGCCCAAGGGGGCAGAGCGAAGCTTAGAAAGTTCTCAATGCTGCCAACAACCCAACATTATAAATGGCAAACCTTATGGCCACCTTCAACAACCTTTGCCGTGTGCTTCCCCTCGGTTTGATTTTCAGGATGTGTTCTTTAAATTTATTCATAAATTTGCGGTTCCATCCATCCATGCATTACAGTTCTGTACATTGTTTTAAGTGATGCACCAGCGCTCTACGTGGGATTTGAGTTGAACTACTTGGCAATTTACCTGAAACGTCATTGTTAATGGGAACTCAGAATTCAAATTTCATGCATGTTTTTTTTCCTATACTTTCCGTCATAAACACCTCATTATGTGGTAAATAAGTGTTTAAGTTACTAACAGAATTCGGCCGACATTTTAAAATTAGGTTGCATTCCAAGAATTTTGGGACCAACCACACTATTTCGATTACCTAGCAGTTCTTTTACTATGAGCTTTCAAAGTTTCGGCAGCAAGTGACGTCACAATCGGCCAGTGGGTCCCGCTCGGCAAAGCTGGAGGAGTGCAATGACTTCACTTGTTGCCAAAACTTTGAAAGCTCATAGAAAAAAGAACTATTCATCAAGAGAGTACGGTTGCTCTCCACCCACTGTCATTTAGAAATGAGAAAGTAATACAAACAGAAGTCATGGGTACACTTCATTAGAGAGTTCCTAAAGACTAAAGTCGGGAAGATGTGTTTGGATTTATCTCAACTGCGCATGCGCGTCGCCCAAGTTCAAACTTATTTCCTTAAGTTCGACTTATTCGGCCTTATACATAAGGCGCGTTATCTCCCAGGGCACAAACTTTAGGAATCGTCTCTAACCTTACTCAGGGGTAACAGTGCACAGCTGTTTTGCCGCGTTTTGTCTTTTTTTTTAACGCGTCATGTGTCGTCGGTCCTCGCCATCGCCAGCGTCTTTCAAAGTTACTCCAAGCGTCTTTCAAAGAATTTGCTAGATTGTTGCGATATCAACTTAGGATAAAAAAGTGAGTATACCTACCTATGCTATGGAATGGAATGGATTTCGCGTTGTGCTAAGTTAAGTGACGTTACTTTTTAATTCACTCCTACCCCCACCACTTCTGTCAAACCGGACTTATTGGTTAGCATCCAAAGGCTGCTCGCCTTAGATGTGGCCAAAAGATATGGCCGTTCCCTAATGAACTTATCTCTTAGGAACTCTCTAGTATCACTCCAAATAACAGAATATCCGAAATCGTATCACTCCGAAAGTCGTTTCTGAGGTAGATAGGTAGGATTTTAGGTGTCACAGAACCTAGACCATCTCCACTGTAACAATAACTAGCTAGGTAGGTAAATAATTTAATGATGGATAGAATGAGATCAACTTCACTTTGTCCAGCTAATTTCCCGTCTGCTGTTGAGGAGACCAAGAGTAATCACATGTAGTTACTCAGCAAACTCAGCTCCCATTGAATCTGTAATCCAACCATGAAAAACACAGATAGGTAGGTATCTAAGATAATTGGAAATGTTAACGTACATACATCTTACTTTCAAACGATATTTTCCCGCTCAGTTTATATGTTTTACAACCAAATGTTCTTCTCCATTTTAGAATAACCTGGACTTCTCCAGAATAGAATGAAATCTTTCAACATTAGATAAGATACCTATAGCAAATAAGTATTGAATGTAAAAAGGTGTAATTCTGAAGGCACATACCTATGACCTTCGAGTACAAGACTGTTGATGCCACAGAACATAGAAGGCACTCGTTTTATTGGCTACGTTGAATAGCTACTAACCGCAGAGCATTAAGACCACCGGTTTTAAATAGATTTCTTTATACCTACCTAGTCGCAACAAAAATAAAAGCAAGATAATAATACCTAATTTTAGGTACTATATTATTGTCCTCGCAGTAGGTACTCGTAATTGTTGGAAGCAAGGTTTGGGACACACCTATAGACATACCTACCTACTTTATTAACAGCATGCGTATGTCGGTAGGTACCAAATACTCTAGCCAGGTACTCAACTTTCACAGATAAAAGCGCCTGCTGTTATGGCATTATGCAATTTTTATGGACAAAGAAGCAGCGCCAGACAAAGGTAGGTAGGCAAACTAATAACAAAGGTAAGTAGTAATGGACGTAGGTAGGTTTTGAAATCGTTCAAGATGGAAGCTGTTTGATTCAGAATAATGATGGAAAACCGAGTGGACTCTTTCAACTGGTCATCTCCAAGCACAGCATAGTAATCATAAAACATATTGATGATATTTGAAACTACTTATACACTAAAGTACTTGCCTAGAATAAAAGTGAAATAGTTTAGTTTACTGGTAGCCATTTGGCTGCCAACAAAAACGACACAGATGAGGAAAGAATATGACTGAATGCATAACATACTACGTACGTTTCCGACCAACCCCAACAGTGCAGGAAGGAAATTTTGAAGCAGGAGAAAATGTTCAAGTAGATGGAAATGAAATTAACGGGTAGACTAACAGTAATCTAAATTAAATTCAAATGTAAAAAAGTGAAAAAGAAATACCCACTTTAAGCTTCAGCGACAGCTACAATCACTGATAAGGAGAGAGTAGGGTGGAGGAAGAAACATGTCGTTGATAAGCATTGCCTACGTCATGAATGAAGATGTTCGACTATTGAGAAGTGTTGGCAAGCGGGCACGGAGTACAAACTGAAATTTTGTAATAGTACAAAGGGTTATTCATTTTCAAAATTTGAATTTGAAATTAATAAATTTTGAAGAGGCTGGGAGAATTATACTACTCACGAGATCATTAACTTTCGTACTTAACCTTTGATTTGATCATAGAATAGAATACATGATACATAATAGAATGTATACCTACCTATATAATTATTAGATTCAATTTATTAATATAGCTCACCAGGCGCGGATCCAAGGGGGGGGTCACAGGGGTCATGACCATGACCCCCCCCAGAATCAGCCTGCATTTCAAAAACGCTGCAAAGTCCTTGTCACATGGGTTTATTATTCTATTGGACATACCTACAGAGATGTTGGCTGTTTATTTATTGTTTCTTTCATATAAAATAATTGAAATAGCTATTTCTGGTGGTTTCCACCAATTTTGGCCCCCAAAACACGAATAAGGTACGCTCCTTTTTTTTTTAAATAAATTATCTCTGATCATTGATAGTACCATTTAATCGTCTTGATCCACCTGTTGACACTTTTCCCAGTGTTATTCTACAAAGTGATGGTGATTTCAGACGATTTCGCAGGTTTTTGACTCAAAAAATTCAATTTCGGGAGCTGAACATCTGGTAGAACCTCAATTTTCTACTCTTTAGTCAAAACCGACTCCATATTCGGTCTTCTCGTCCCCAAAAACATGAAAAACGATACCTTAAAAGCTCATGTTACCAACATGTTGCTAAAACGCAATAAGTACCTACCTATTTTTATACACATTTTCACTCATAACTCCCCTGGATATATTCCGATCGGGCTGAAAAGTTTCGGACACAACTAGTGCCCAAATGGAGCATGTGTGCGAAAGAACGATTTTTTTAGACCGAAAATGAAGCCTGTACACGTGATACGGCGGACGGCGTACGGCGGACGGACATTGCATTTTTGGAATCTACGCACCTTGAAACGGAAAAGAAAAAATTTTGAGGGGGTGATATACAAATTTTTTGCTGAGCGAATACATAGGTGTATTGTTCACAGAATAATAAACCAAAAGCAGAGCTGAACGATTGTTCACAAACGGAGCATTTCCCTCTGAGAAGAGCGTTTTAAAAAATGCTTGTTTCTGGCGTTTGCCAATTTTGGACTTATTCGGTTCTTGTGGGGAACCCCTCAAATAAAAGTGATAAATATTTACGAGAAATTCTATAAACAAAACATTATTGCAATTTGAATTTTAAATTAAAAACTGATTTGGCCACATGGTCTTCTCAATTTTGCTTCATATACAACTGTGTAAATATTTACCATAAAACATCCGTCAAATTGAAATTCCAATGCCCTCGCCACTAATTACTGTAATTTCTAATTACACAAACGGTAGACAGTGTTAAAAAAACTGAAAACAAAAAAGAACTATATAAAATCTAAAAAGATTCGATCAAAAATGTCAAAATTAGTCGAATATAATCGTACACTTGGTCCTACCAATGTTACTTTATATACAATTATGTCAATTAATTTACCTTGCGAATACGTCAAATTAAACCTTGTTTATTTCTTCTTATTTTTGTTAATCATTATCTTGTTTTTGTTTCGTTCTCGTTTTCTTTCCTGCCAGATTCAGTAAAAACGATACTGAATCCACTGAGATCAACAATAGATTGTTGTGGTTTCAATGTTTTGATTTGCAAACTCTGAAGTTAGCTACGCTGCCATAAAATGCGCCAATTTGTTTGAAAACACATTAGGACTCTTTTTTAGAAGAAAATTGAAAATAAATACATTTATCAGTTAAATAATTAATAGATATTGAAAAATATTTTTTACTTAAACAATGAATTTTATAAATAAATACAATTAATTTTGTAAGTAGACAAATTGGACGAGTTTAGGCATAAGGTTGAAAATTCGGTTTCTATTGTTCGTTTGGTTATTTTGTTATTTTTAGTTATTTTTTATATTATTCTACCCTGTGACCCCCCCCCGGAAAAAAATTCTGGATCCGCCCCTGTAGCTCACAATCGTGTTGTGTGTTCGTTCTAATCGGTACTTCGATAGTTACTAGACTGAGGAATTACCGATTCACCAATTCTAGTGTCTCTCCTTGAAATGGAACCATGGAATTACCAATCAGTAAATTCTCTCTACTGTAAAAATGCTGACCTCAATAATCGGTGATCTACGGAGAAAGGGTATCAAGAAAATAATAAACCGTTAATAATTTGCAGCGGTTTTTGTCTAATTTGACTGGGCTGAGGAGAACATCCACCCAGTACAGCCAACATAGGTTTTAGGTTACCGACATGTGTTGGCTGTATTGGGTGGATTAATGTTATCCTCTGCTCTAAAAAAAAACCTTTTAAATTACAGCAGTACTAGCAACCCAGTAAAATTAAGACAAAAAATTTCCACCATCTCCTACAATGCACCATTTCGGCTCAATGATCGCTGAAACTAAAGAGGACCCCAAACGCATTCCCAAATATTCACATAATCTGGATGATTTGTGCTCTCATGAATAATGAATAGGTAAGTAAAATCCAAACTGGTGTACAGAACAACAAATTAAATTTTATAAAACCAAACCTGTTTATATTTATAATCAGCTATCTAATATTATTGGGCCTATGATCCACACTTATGTTGCATAAGCATTTTGGTTCCAACTTCAGGGCCTAAGGGTGAACCCCAACGCTCCCGGTGGTTTCAAAAAATACTAAAATGACCTACCAAACCCCAAATTTCATCCTTGGTAGGTAATTAAACTAAAGAACTACTGTGGACAGACAGGAAATGTTGGATTCTAACTGAATACCTTGAAACCGTAAGATTTCAAGAACTTTTTCGCACTCTACTCCAAAGATTCATTATTGAAAATGAACCACAAGGGCTGCGCGTTCCATTAAATCCTGGAAACAAGGCATCCCGAAATAAAAGGATTAACAGAGTTCGCCAAAAATTGGATTGTAAACACACGTACAGGAATACCGTCAACCACCTGCTCCTAGAATGAGGGAAATAGGTATCTACGCTGAATCCTTTTCAATTCTTATTGAACAGCTAAGGGTGTTTGATAGATTTCAGTGAAAACTAAGATCCAGAATAATTCTACTATTGCGTAAACCAACAAACTTTCCATTTTCAGGGGGAAGGTAAGAGAACAACAAACAATTTAATTATATATTAAAACCAAGATACAAATGATACCTAATGATAAATATCGCACATTTGTTAAAATAACGCTTCTTTTTTCATCAACTTCTTTTTTCTTTTTTTTTTCTTTTCACTTTTTCTTTAAAGCTTGAGATATACCTCAGATAAATGAACAGCGCTCGCTGTAAAACATATCTTTTATACTCCTCAAACGGCATTGCTGAGGTTGAGTGAATTCAATTTAGTAACAACATTTGGGGGAAGCTGAGACAGAGCTATGTTGAAATCGTCAGGAAAGCTTCCGATCATCATTGTTAGAAACTGCCGCAACACGTCGGAGGTTTCTAAAACAGATAACACAATGATCATTTATATTAAACATAAGTACCTATACTTAAAAAACTTGATACAAGAAACAGCAGAAGGTGCAGTATTGATTTCGTCATTGTACAACTCATCCCTTCCCCGAATGTCCACTAATTCTGCACATAGCTGTAACATTCCTCGTTAGTATGCGCACAGGGGTCACACATATGTGGGAACTGGGAAGGCAACAAAAAATGAATCATGCGAGCGGAGGACATGGGTGGAAGAATGATGCAAAACTAATAAAATTACGAGTATCATCATTCATTCGCCCGTTGAGGTTTGTGAATTTCCTCTTTTATTTCCCAAATTTCAACATTAGAGAACCCACCTTCATCCGGGCTGTGTTGATCTATCGAGATGAGAGCGGCTTTGAGAATATGGACGTTGTGGGGAAGTAGATACTCCACTTGGAGTTGGTAGAGGTGACCCAGAGAACGGTACACCCATTTGTCTTCGCTGAAGTCTTCCTTCAGAGGGAGTTGAACGACGAAAGAGGGCAGAATCTGAAAAGCCCAATTTACAAGCTGTAAAGAAAATCAAAATAACTGCGATACCGAAGCACCGACAAATGACTGCAATAATAACGAACCTGTGCAAGGGGCAGACCATCAGGATGAACGATTAGCATTCTGGCAAGAACACCACATGCATTATCCATAACGTTCGACTTCCCTTCGGAAGTCAAAACCTGAGCAAGCAGACCGAGAATCGTAGTATAATGTCTGACAACAGTGAATTAAGGAAATCAGGTATATACATACACAAAGTAACGGCTTCAAAAAAAAGTGTATGAAACTTCGAAGTAAATAAATAAAATTATTTTTATGTTGAAGAAATTACTTGGCTTTGAATAAATAAAGTTTGTTTAGCATATTTTTTTTTTAATTTCTAGTTTTGTACGCCAAATTTTAACTAAAATCCCCACACACAGCCTTCATAACGCGTCCAATGGTTTTTGGTTTTCACACACATCTTAGTTGAAATTTGGCACCGACTTCAAAAATGTTGTATCAGCTTCGTTTGTTCACAATAAAAATTATTTTCATTTATTACCTCCAAGTTCCACCTTACACCTACCTGGGCTTACATCTTTTTTTTTAAGCAGGTTTTTTCGTTCATTTTTTTGCGCAATCAACAGATTATTAAAAAACGCTGCAACGTCCTTGTCACATGGATTTATTATTCTATTGGACATACCTACAGAAATGGAAATAAATTTATTGTTTCTTTCATGTGCAATAATTGAAATAGCTAATTCTGATGGTTTCCACCAATTTTGGCCCCCAAAAACACGAATTAGGCTCGGTTTTTTTCACGAATTATCTTTGATCATTGATAGAACCATTTAATTATCTCTAGATTCACTTGCTACTTCTAGGATTATTATACAAATTTATGGTGATTTCAGACAATTTCCCAGGTTTTTGACTCATAAAAAGTTATAGACAATTCTTCACTCTTCGGTCAAAATCAACTTAATATTCGGCCTTCTTGCCCTAAAAAACATGGAAAACGATACATCAAAAACTCATGTTCACTAAATCCACAAAAATCCCTCGAAAACACCCATTTTTGCGCCAATTTTCCCCCCACAACACCCCTAGGTGTATCCGACCGGGCTGCCGAGCTTCGGAGCATAACTAGGGCCCAAACGGGGACCCAAAATATGTGCGGAACAGCGACGATTTTAGACCAAAATTTAACGTAAATTTAAGGCTGAAACTTCGTTAGAACCTCAATTTTCCACTCTGGTAAAAATCGACTTCATATTTTTTCCTCTCAAACCAAAAAACATGGAAAACGATACCTCAAAAGCTCATGTTACTGGAACACAAAAAATACCTATTTTTATACCCATTTTTAACCCACAACACCCGTGGGTATATTCCGATCGGGCTGCGAAGTTTCTGGACACAACTAAGGCCCAAATGGAGCCTGTGTGCGAAAGAACGAATTTTTTAGACCGAAATTGAAATAAATATGCATGATACGGCAGACAGACATTGCATTTTTGGAACCTACGCACCAAACGTAAAAGAAAAAGTTTTGAGGGGGTACTATACACATTTTTTGCTGAGCGAATACATAGCTGAATAAACCAAAAGTTCATTTTCGAAAAGGTCTTAATGAATTGTTTTACTTATATAGGTACTTTTTAGTGCGTTTTTCGAAGCAGCGTTTTCAATTTTTTTTGTAGAATATTTTCTTCAAATTTAAATGGGACCACCACCTTCGAGATATGGCGTATTAAAGTTTAAAAAAAATTCAAATCGATTCGAAATCGACAAAGACATCGCGTAACACACACACAAAAGAGAAAAACCGTCGAATTGAGAACGCGTTACACCAAATAAATAATTATTACGAAATTATCATAAAGGATACGGGAACATGGCCTCTTTTCCATGGTACGCCATCTCACCAATACAGTACAAAGCATTGTTGCGTACGTCTGGATCTTCGTTGCGTACTTCACTCAGCAGGTAGGGGAAAAGTTTGTTGATGAATTTAGGAACGTGGACCCCAAGCCCAGGCATACTCTCTGCAATCACTCCAATCGTGTTCGCTTTACTGTACTCCTCGCTGGCATCTTCGTCATCTTTAGCTTTCTGAAATGTACAGAAATAAAGCCACCATTTACTCTTTGATCATATGGTTTCAATAAATAGGAAAATGTGTGATACAGCAGCTTGTAGAGAATAAATCTGTGTATAATACATACCAGCCTAGAATCAAGAATGTCGAGCATACTAGAGAAAATGTCAGCGAATTCGTTAGGATCCATTATGTTAGCCAAGGTGGGGATAACGTACGCAGCTGTGTCGCCCACTTCAACTTCAGCTTCCTCATCATCATCTTCGCCCCACCCTTGAACTTCAGTCTAAATACCAGTTCGAATAAATAAATATGCATGTAAGGATAGGCTGAATATAAATTTGAAAGAAAATGTCAAGAGACAGAAAGTTAGGCCACTCAAAATAAAATCAAAAGCTGAATTCCTTAAAACTGCAATGCATTAAATTGAGAAAAGAAAAATCATTTAATTACATAATTACCCACAAGGCAATGCAACCAACAAGAACAGCCAATAAGAATTATCTTGAGTTGACTTGCCTTATTATTCAGGACGTCCTTCACGGTTTTGACCAAGGTCTCCTTGATGACATCGCTACCCCTCAATCGGACACCGAGTTCTTTACAAATCAACTGATAACCTTCCAACCCTGCTTGGACTACGTCGCTGTCATCATCTTTGGTAATAAGTTCAGCGGCCTTCACCACCAAGTTGGCAACCACTTGTTTCAGTCTTTCATCACCTGCAAGAACCAAAGCACCAGTTGTAGTGCACGAATTCTTCAAGCACAACTAAACGTGATCGGATAACAATACTAACCATATTATTATCAAGATCGGACAACAATACTAACGTAACATTGCGTAAATATACCTTGAATATCTGATTCTGTAAATTTTGCGAATGATATGCAGAACTGGAATGCTGCTTCGAGGGCAGCTTTGCGGACATCACAGCTATTGAACTCGAGCAGTTTATAAACTTCCGTAAAACTTCTTTCCAAATAAGGGAAAAACGCGGGCCTAAATTTGGAAAATTAATGTTATTAAAATATTAACGAAGTTTGAAAAACTACCACTGTGACTGGTTAGGAAGATATTCAACTTACCCCGTGTTCGATGCTAATTCGCAGAGAGCCATGCAAGCTTCTTCCTTCTCTTCTACGTAGTCATTTTCTACACTGATATCTGCCAAAGAAGGTTTATGGTCAACAAATAACAACTGAATAATTCCAGCAACAGGTAAAGCAGTGATTTACAGTGCTTCAGGTTTATGACTGGCAGCGTCATGAGCTGCGTGGTTTCATTAATGATAAACTCAGCACGTCTGATGAGAACAGCTGCACTACTCGAATCACACTTATTTTAAATTAGAAGAAGAAAATTTAAAACCACATTTTCAGAGGACTGAAAAGTATAAAATCATTATTCTCATAGCCATAAAATAATGGGGAGCATGCAATAGATAATAGAGCTGCTCCCTATACTCCGTCTTTCGTATCAATGCATGCAATGCTCTAAATTTGCTCAAGGTTGCACTTATCTGCTATTGGCTAAGTGGTGACACTTGCAGAATGGATACTTATGGCATATGTGGCAGTTGTAAGAGCTAACCAAATGATAACGTCCGGATCCACTCACCATCACAATAATCTTCGTCCTCTTCATCATCGTCTTCATCATCAAGGTCTGCTCCACACAGAGCATCCAGCGTGGGGAAGTTCGGCCTATCTCCACTACCGTTATTATCTTGTTCCTAATAAAATAATAACATACTAACTTCAACAGAATATTCTTAACTAAAAGCCAGGTGAGCAACAAAACAACCATGAAAATAACCCGGGTTTTCAAGATTTTCCCAACATTGACAGCTTCGATAGAAACTTTCAAGGGACAAAAGGAGTCGACAAAAACCAGTCATGCAGCATGACTTAATGAGCGAATTTTCAAAGAAATATTCGAATTAATGGCTATGGTTTTGAATAAAGGAAAACTTCGGTCTAAAATTTGGTTTGCTATGTATATTCTCTTCGTATTTATTTTAATTTGTACGTTTTGTCCATCCTGATTCTACCGTTTGTTATGAGTAGATTCCTTGTTCCTTCTGAATGGCCTTTCCTCTTGACTACGATTTCAGGCCTGGTATCTAAAACCAGTTCAAGATTTGCTCTACTAGGTAGGTAGATCCTTCCTTCTTCATTGATATTATTTTTATCATGTTAAGTACCTACCTACCTTTGAATATCAAATATTCGTATGATACTGATAATAAATTGATAAGATACCACCTACCTAACCTTCTTCCTCCTACTGTTAGTACCTAAATTGAATAATTTGAAATAGATTTTTTCTTTCGTCTTCCTTCTAGTAATACGTGGGCCGGTACTTGTCTATCTATGAAGGTATCATAACAATTATATGTCAAATGGGAAATTCAAGGAGTTGTACTAATCGTTTGCCTCCCCCTTTTTTGCTTCGAACTCTCGTCTTCAATTAATACTTCTCACATGTTTCAATCTGACCACTCTAAGGGGGTGGGGGGGGGGGGGGGGGTAAGAGTTTAAAGATTATCCTAGTTTTGGGTAATTTTTGCGCACTTTAAATGCTCTAATTTAAGAACGGATTTAGATATCTAAAATCCGATTTCACCATCGTGTTCAGCGTGCAAAAACCTTTAAAATGAGGGGTCACTTGTTAGAAAATAACATTTTGGGGATTTTTGGGTAATTTTTGCGCACTTTAAATGCTCTAATTTGAGAACGGATCAAGATATCTAAAATCCGATTCCACCATCGTGTTCAGCGTGCAATAACCTTTAAAATGAGGGGTCACTTGTTGGAAAATAACATTTTGGGGATTTTTGGGTAATTTTTGCGCACTTTAAATGCGCCAAAACCCTCCTTAGAGTAGGCCAATTTCGCCCATCTTCGAACTTAGCCTTTCGATTGCCAAGATAGATTTTTTGTGCAAATTTGAGCTGTTTATCTCAATTCTATCGAGAGTTATCGTCTGGAGTGACACATATATAAATATATATATACATATAAAAAAGTGTTAAATTTCAGGAATCGTTTTAGAATGGTCTGAAACGGATTTCTATGAAGAAAATTTCCAAAAATTTATATTATTTAAATTTCGAAGCCATTGCAATAGCTTCATTTTCTTTGAAAATTCGCTAAAAATAAAATCCGAAGACAGAAATGTAGCCCAACTTACAGTAGGCACCTCCTCTTGGAGGGATTTGATTATGTATGGCATAATTTCCTGAAGCACGTTGCCCATGTTATCCTTCAGAACGCAGGAAACACAGGCAAACAGACCGTAACAACTTTTCTTTATATCCGGGTCATCGGTTGACTGGATGAGAGTGAGGCCTAACTGAACTGATTCAAGAGCCAAAGGCCTGAAATTGTCTTCCCCGACATTCCTTGCCATTGCCCCCAACGTGTCTGAAAAAAAATGAATGTAAATGTAGAATTGAAGTGAGAAGCCAAAATTCTACTTTCAGAAAATGCCACTAGCTAACTGACTTGAGTCGAATAATATGCAGAATTATCGCAAAATACAAACCAAGAGCTTCTACTTGCAGAGACACGTCATCGCCTTCAGCTTTGTTTGTGAGGTAGACATTGAGTTGAGACATAATGTTAGGGAAGTACGGCATGATTCCTTCTTTAACGGAACCCGCTGGAAAATAATCACAGCATTTAATGAATTACACTGAACAGAGGGCGTATAATACATTTATGGTATCCACCTTAGAGTGATATAATCCTCAAAACCCACTCACCTATGGTGGCGATGCACGACATGGACAGACGACGGATGTGCATGTGGTACGGTGCTTGGAAGAGAGGTAAACAAGCGTTCACCAAAGCCTCAGTGAATTGGTTCAGCTCGTCCTCCAAATTCTCAGCAAACCTTTCAACTGCGTAGAACAGGCGGTCGACCCGTTTCCCAAGGCTGTCTCCCGTCTTACCAACCTCGTTGAGTTCTTGGATTTGGTTGATGAGGATAGGAAGGAGTTTAGGGCCATGAACACTGATCTCAGGCTGGAAAAGAAAAGTTCACACTTGACAGTTAGTTTTAAAGCAATTACATAACTGGATTTCAATTCCTGATTTGGAGTCAGACTAGCAGAAATCAGTACAGTCACAACCTCCAATTCAAATTCTGAATCACTTCTTTTGTTGAATCTTCAGGTTCACATTTTCTTCTCAGCTATTCATCAGTATGTTGAATTTCATGGACGCAACATACAAGGCCTGTTGACCATTCAAGGGGAACACAATTCTAGTTGAAATATCAGGAGATGGTGGCAACCAAATCAGGCTTCGAACCATCCAAATCATTTTTCATATTTACCACCACTGCCCCTAGACCCCTCTTCCTCAGACCTTGCTAGTCAGTGGCTGCACACAAGGAAGAGCACAAAAAGTTGAAAGCACTAGCCCTACATGTTATTTATACTCAGAATGACAATCTGTCCAGCAGAACAACTCCGTCGTGGATGAGTATACAAATATCAATCCTTTGAGATCAAAATCATGCTTAAGCCTGTTGCAACCACTAAAACCGTATACTCCCTGTTATATGAGTATGACCTCCATTACCTGAAGGTATTCCGCAAACTGTCCCAATGCAAAGAGCGCAGCTGCTCTCACAACAGGATGAGGTTCTGCGACACCTATCTGAACGCAGGATACAACTTCCTCCAAGCAGTGCCGCCTGATGTAAGCTTCGCATCCTTGGCTTATAATCCCCAAAGTCAGATATCCACCTTTCTTTTGATAGGCATTGGCGCTCATCACAGAGTTTCGAACAAATTCCATCTGAAACGTAGGTTGAAATGATACAGATAAATAATTACAAACGTCACTATTTAAATTCGAACAACGCAACACAATTTATTCCAGCAAAAGTTAATCAGTTAATGACTGACCACTGGGCTTATCAACTTTTTTGCGTCTACACTCAGGGCCACGTTATCCAGCGTTTCACATGCACAAGTGAGCAGGGTATCCTCATCAGGGTCAGATGTGAAATATTCCTCTTCTTCGTCATCTTCCGGCTTCATGCACAGCAATTCAAATAGGACGCTGAGAATAGGCGGGATCAAACCATTCTTCACGAGCGCCTACAAAAATTCCATAATAAAACGTTGGCCCATACTCAGGAATTCAGAGCGAACAGCGAATTCAACGGAATCTAAAATAAAACTATACCTTAGCTTTAACTTTGACGAGGGTGCTTAGGAAACCCAGAGCTTTAATTCTGATTTCTTCTGAAATAGATCCATCACTGCAGAGCACAAGGAAGAACTGGACGAGGGTTTTAATATGGGGCATCAGCACAGGGAAACCGTCTTTTTCGGAATACTCGTAGAAAAAATCGAGCGCATCGAGAGCATGTTCAGGGCGCTTAACGGCCAGAGCTTTGATAACCTCCATCACCATGGGGAGAAGGGCAGCATACAGATTGATCAGCTTTTCAACAAACGAAACTAAATTATTAGTGGTTCAAATATAATATATGTATACCTATTTGTAAAAGAAACTAAATTATTATTGGTTCAAATATATACCTTTTTGTAAACCCATGCCTATCAGAGATGAACATAAGTAAATATCTAAAGTGAGGATACGTAATTATAATCATAAAATTAATCTTGTACATACCTCACGATCATTTTTAATAGCAGATGAAAAGTGAATCATACAGGTGACGATGAGTGATGATACATGGGACGCTTTATCAGTCTGGGCGTTAAGGGTGTTTCCAAATAAGATTGTGAAGGGTTTCGCGTGGGTCAAAAATTCCATTGGGCAGATGTCCAAAAGTATGCTTAGCGTGTAGAATCCAAGCTAGGACAGCGGGAATCACGATTAATATGAAAAACAACATGAAAATAAACTCGAGGACAGAACCAACTTTAACCTACCTCTTGCTCATTCACGTTGGCAGAGGTCATGGATTGCTGTAGGAAGTTTGAAAACTCCGGCCATCTATTGGCAGGCATCTCATGCTTCAAGAGGGTTCCAACAAGCTGCGCGATGCTGTTCTTGACCAGTTTTTCTGGTTCATTAATCAGAGTTTCAAGGATACCGGCTTTGATTCTGAAAAGAACGTTTCCATCAGCCCCCAATTCGTAATTTGCATTGCACCGGCATTCAGTCAATACTGGTGACTTACTCTTTCCGCGTATCCCCAGGAATGTGTTCCCAGTTCGCCTGTTTGGAAAATGACTTTTTGAGGATAACCGCAGCATATTGACGGAGCTCAGGGTCCTTGCAAGTTCCCAGAACGCTGCAGATGGATGCCACAGAATTGGGACTTTGCAGCAGTTCTTTCAGCTCATTTGTTCCCTGAAAACCATATACACATTCATAGACCGTAGAAATTTGTTACACTATCAAAGTTTGTTTTCCAGGACCAAGCCAAAGAATTGTTTTTGAGCATAGGCACACCGAGTGGAGTGCGTAAGGTAGTATTGTACAGACCAGCACACTGTTCTAGCCCAACTGACTGTTCAGCTCTTCTGCTGAATTGTGAAACATCCCAGCAATTAAAGACACGTCACCGTCCCAGGTTGGGACGAAAAGGGCTAAACACCTCAGCAACCGGCTAAACAGTTCACTCCACTAAAATATGGACAAGATAATTACTTGAAATGGTGGCGAGTCAGTACTACACTGAAAGGCCAGTTCTGCCGAGGTCAACCTAGTGGGAACACATGACTCAGGGAGATTTCCTCAACACTGACACACACCCTCAACTGCGCACTACTTACTAGGAGGGTATCAGAATGTTCGGATCATCATGTAATAAGTATTCAAGTTAAGATCAAATAGGGATATGGCGTTCAGCACTGAACGGATCTTTCGATTGAACGTATCCCAACTGAACGGATGACCAAAGAGTTGACGGTCTCACCTAACGGGCGATCCTAACCTTACTCCATTTTCACAACTCACCAGTTCGTACAGTTCTTCCCTTTCTCCTTGCCGTTCCCATCGCTCTTCCATTCCCCACTCAATGTTCCTCCTTTTTCACAACTTCTCAGTTCACCCGTTCCCAACTCCTACCAGCTCATCAACCCCTTCTCCACTCGTTGACAATCAGCTAGTGAAGCAGGGTTCACATCCATCCGGAAAGTGCGTACGAGCAGCTGATTGGTTGGACATCAGCTGGGGAGGGGGGAATATTCTTTCCGGAGAAGCACTTTTGAAGCGAACTGTACGCATCTGATTTTTCAGATATTTTCCGCTCCGCATCTGCGCAGTTCACTACTGCGCATACAGAATGGCGTCGGCAACCGAAACAGCTGTGGGAGGAAGCGCGGGAAACGAGTTGTCAGCCAAAATTCCGGATGGTTATGAACGCCTTCCCAACTTCCGCGATTCCCCTCCATCCCTTCCACTGCTTTTCACTAGCTTCCCCTATCCGTATTTCCAGACGGCTCCGGATGGATGTGAACCCTGCTTGAGGCTTCTTACTTATTAGCAGAGCCCTTCAAATGCCATATTGCCATGGCGCCATACAAAAATGCCATATTATGCAGATTTTTTTGTAAAATGCCATATTCGGCCGATTTTTGGGAAAATGCCATGTTTGTGCCATGTTTTGCCTTTTTTTCGCCAAACTGCTTAAACAAAATTTAAAAAAAAAAAAAATTGAAGTGAAAATTTCTGAATGACATGAGGTTTCTCGAACCCTGAGGCCATTAGTGTAGAGAGATTACTACTGCCTCTAACCTTTTTGGAATGGGGTGCTTCCAGGGGTCGCCACTCTGTCTGGTGAGGAAGCCACTCTGAAGGAAGGCTGGGAACCTGCTGATGTCCTTTCTATGAAATACGCCCCGGCAACATCAGCTGATGTGGAGAGGACTTTCTCAAAAATGAAATACCTTCTGAGTGATCGATGGCTGGGATTTTCAATGGAAAGCGTTGCACATGCACTTGCGAGTGGGAATAGGCCCTTGGGCCCCCCACTCGCGTCACCCCGTGGCACTTTTTACCCCCCACGGGTGATGACCACCCATATAATAATAATAATAATAATAAATTATTTGTATAAAGCTTTGTAAATAAAATAAATTATTTAGCATAAATAACTTTATGTTGTGATATTATCGTCTCAGAATAGCTGGGGTGGTCGGAGAGGGTTGAAAAATAAATGCCATATTGAGAGAAATAAGTGCCATATTTGGGCCAAAATAAATGCCATATTGCCATATTTTTTAGGGCCCTATTTCACAGAAATTAGTGCCATATTGTGAAGGGCTCTGCTTATTAGATTCCAGCGACATTTTTGATTGTGATGCATTTTACAAACCATTGTGATTTTTTATAAAAATATAGGTATATTATTAAACTATTAAATTTGTATAACTTTTTATTGAATTAAACCTATCAAAACCCCGTTTTCGTGATTTTTCAGGTCGGGATAATTAGAATTTGGATTAGCGACTCGGTTGAACTGGTGAACGTATCCCAAAGAACGCATCTCAGAACTGGTGAACGTACCCCAAAGAACGCATCTCAGAACTGAGTGAGTTGGTGGGAGTTAACTCCTGGAACTGAACGCATCTTACACATCTCTAAGATCAAACAATGTTTGGTTGCAGATGCTAGCCGAACTATACAGCGGCTTCAAATAATAATCAAGCCAAGAAACGCTAGGTAGATGCTAAACAAATAATGCCGAAAATGCACCATGTGCGATTACGGTAATCAGAACGGCCGTGTTCCAAATCCATGTTCTTTATCAGACAGGCGGGTAGTTTGGCATGAGAGCTTCAGTCCGATTAGAAAGGGATCGTGAAGTACGATTGACAATAGAAAAACACTAACAAAAATCAAAACCTATCGTTGAACATCATGAAAAAAACCCTCTTGAGGTACCTGCCAAGCCTTATGCTACGTTACAAGCTAAGCGTAACGCGTATGGTGCGCTTAGCAGCCAACTTCCACGCCTGCAACTATCCAGTGACTGATAGGTACCTCACAGGGTAGAATTAAATTAGGAGAAAAAATAGCTTTGACTGCGAGACGACGAAACAGCATGATTTAATTTCCGCCAGTCAAACGCGGTACTCATTTATGGCCATGACTCACCTCGTCAATAACTTGCTTTTCACTTGACAACAACTTTCGAAGGGTGTTCTCCATATTTGAATTCTAGGTTTGTTACAGACTACGTTCAACTCAACTGAAATTGAAAACTTAACGGAAAAAGAGCATACTTATTCACCAAATCTCACTCATATGAAATGGAAAGAATAGAACGTGCACGCTGCCCCGGGAAGAAGGAAAATCGAAAAGGAATAGAGCCGCGATCTGCAACTGCCGCCTTGAATCACAAACCCACTAAACCCACAATGCACTAATTTTAAGCTACGGATAGCAAATTAAAACAAACAAAACAGGAACCCACAAAGTAAGCCTAGGAATTTATAAGAAAAATACGACTTGATAACTAGGATAAGCATTTATAATTTATTACGACCAGGAAACTAGACAAGAAAACAGGAATAATGCTCATTTGTATATTTTTGAAGTTCATTAAATACTTAACAGAGCTCTCTTGTCATCTCTCTCTGTTCAACTGAAATCTGAAATTCACATCGCTAGAAAAACAAAACAAGAAAATGGATACTGCCGCGTTTGGTAGAAAAACAAAACAAGAAGATGGATACTATTTTTCCGCCTTATGTTTGAATCGCACTATTGCCAGGGACAGTGAGTGGTGGCTTAATTTATTTGAAATATTCTTGTCTTCGTTTGTCTATTGTTGTTTAGCTTTTTCTTGTTATCCATAACAACTCAACTATGAAATAAATAGTCGGAAACAGCACAATCCTTATAAAAAGAGACATCCTCATTAAATACCGGCGACCAGTATCAATGATATCAACCTTGAATCTTATCATCAGAGGGTGCTCGAGAGAATCTGACTCCTCGAAATTCCTCGTTTCGTCTTGCATTGTTCGTTTTGAGAAGAGATTCACGATGTCTAAAGTAAAGGTTAGTTTAACTTGGTTGATAGAGATATGAGTTTATATATGGTAGATAATAATATTATTGTAGAGGGGAAAAAACAAAAGAAATCCTGCAGTAGTTAGCTCTTTGGTGTAGCCCTACCTACCGGATTATTTTAATGGATTTATCTATATCAAGGTGGAACGTGGAAAATCCGGGGATTCATCGTTCGCTGCCCAGCCGATGGAAAACATGTTTGTAAAAATAGGGTAATCTAGGTAGGTAATCGTTAAAATTCCAATAGTAGTGATGGATGGACGACGTCAAGCAATGAACAGAATGGATGCAACGAACGAAATCATTCATCATTCCGTCTTCATGATCCCTTCCAAATTTGGCACTTACGTGTCATACAGGTAAGTTGGCTTTTCACCGCTTTCATTTATAGCGAATTTTCAAAGAAAACGAAGCATTGGGTCCAAAATTTCAGAACATGAATTTTGAAAACTTAAATGCAAATCCGATTCAGAGCATCCTGAATTGATCCCTAGATTTTAATAAAAATGTATATTTATATTTATTTATGTGTCACTCCAGACGATATCTGTCCTTGGATACAAGATAAAAATTCCAAATTTCGCCAAAAGTTCGTACAGCCAAACAGAAGGATGAGTTCGAAGATGAGCAATTTCAAAAAGTCTAAGGGAGTCAGATTTGAGTTTTTAATGGCTAAAAAACGGCTAAAACTGCGAACAGTTTATATAAAATCACTAAAAGTGTTATGGAAGGGTGAGTAAAGACAGAAAAATAACATTTCAATTGTTTTTCTTACAGGATATGGGTCAAAAATTGGCATTAAGGGCTAAAATCAGTATTAATACACCTGAAGTTGTGTGGGATGGTGATTCACGACACGACAGAGGGACTATGTCGATGATAAAAATATCTGTCTTCATAAGGGTCGAAAATCAGTAAAAATAGCTAAAATCACGAACAAATTATATGATTTTACGAATAGTGGTATGGTTTCTCGCTAAGTATATAATATTTTTACACATTAGCACGAACATTTCTTTGAAAATTCGCTCTTATAGCCGTGCTGCATGACTATTTTTTATAGAACTTTTTCTGTCAGTTTCTCAACCCATCTAGCTTTACGCTGCGTTCGGATGGATGGTGTTGTAATGATGGACTTGAGCGTTATTTTCTGATAACGCGTTAATCGCTAACCGTTATTTTCTGATAACGCGTTATTCGCTAACCGTTGTCGGTCAGTAACTGGTTCCTATTACTGGTTATTCTGATAACCGGTTACCAGTTTATGGATGGGGGGGGTGCTGTTCACCCAGGTAGTAGAGACGAACGTGAGTGTTCATTTGAGAGCGGATGACGAGAAGTTAGTTGTACGATACCTACCTACGTATTGCTTCATCTTGTGAATCTGACACTGATGGGGTTTGCATACAAATGCTGTCCAAAAATATAATAGAAATAAATTGTTGATGGAGGGATTCCATTGTAAAATAGGAGGTAACCTGTTAGGTACAGAGTAAAGGGTAAAGCGTGAGCGCTACAGGTACGCTGTGTCCTATAGCGCACAGTACCATCTCATCAAGGGAAGTGAAAGGTCCTAAGCTGATGGATAACTGTCAAGAAGTCGGTAACCGTTTATGGGGTAAAGCGTTATTGGCGGCAGATAGTTACTTAATACCATCCCCACATCAAAGGGTGCGAGAGCGATACAGCTACCTACCTATGTATGTGTGGTCATGCTCACATAGTAATTGGGTAGTGAAGGCAACCACCTCCCTTGATCGTTCTTTATTCCACTTAAAAAGTCAAGTAGATACGCATTTCGGACTACCAGCCTTTTTATTTTAAATAAAAGGTCTCATAATGCCCTAGCCGGTAGAAGTACCATCTCTTCAGTACTGCCCAAGCCCAATGCCCAGAAGAAGTGAAGTAGTTATTCCAGTTGCATAGGTTTTCCCATAACCGGTTATCAAATAACTGGTTCTTGGTCAATAACCGGTTATCTAAGCGGTTCTGTTCTTCAACGCCAACCACTATAGTGTTGTAGGCACTTTGGTGGGCTTCGTGGTTGTACGTTGTGGTATTCTTCCGCTTTCACGACGTTTTTGTGCTGTCGGGTTTCAAGTTGGCTTTGCAGCCAAACTTCCTCTTGGCAGCACATAGGTACCCAGTGATCAACACCACCTGCTAAGAAACGATTTTTGGAAACAAAATCGGAAATTGTTTTCTTTCAAACTCCGTGGCTCCCCTTACTCACTCGTTCAGTAAATATCGCATTCATCACAAACAATCAACTGACGATGTGAATTGACATGGATAAAGATGATCGCCGAACCCGCTTGGGGAGCGAACGTCCGTCGCTCAAAAACCCATCAAGTCTGTTAGATTTGTGTTTTTCGGAACTAACCAATATAAATAGAACCCCATCCCCCCTTGGGCTTCAATGCCAGAAATCTTAGTTCTGTGATTCTAAAGAAGAATTCCGAAATTCGTAAACGGAATGTTTTACTACCTGTGACCAGTGAGTTGGTCACTCATACCCACCCGCCCTCCCCCAACGATCCAGCATACCATAATCAAACTACGGAAATCTTGACGGTAAAGCGTCAAGTCGATAATCGAAGCGGAGTTCACACTGACTGGAACGTCAGGGCATCTCTTACAACAGATTGCCAGGAAAGACTTCAACTAAAGGCCGCACTGGGACAAAGGTGTGTTATTTTAGAAACGCATCTCAGCCTCTCCACTTGTGTCTTAGTCCCCTACCACCACCCCAAGGGCCATGTATATGATCCATATGAACTCGGATTTTGGTTTATTATTCTGTGATTAATACACCTGTGTATTCACTCGGCAAAAATATTATAAAACTCCCTCAAAATTTTTTCCTTTATGTTTCAAGGTGCGTAGATTCCAAAAATGCAATGTCCGTCCACCGTATCTGCCATATCTACTTGAATTTCGGTCTAAAAAATTCGTTCTTTCGCACACAGTTTCCCATTTGGGCATTAGTTGTGTCCCGAGACTGCAGCTCGATCGAAATATACCCAGGGGTGTTACGGGTGAAAAAAAATTTTTTTTTGGTATTTTACTAACATGAACGACTCCTGTTACAGTGAGGGGGATGCAGACCCCACAGATCTCAGGCAATGGGCTATTTGCATGGGTTTCATTTTTTAAAATGAAAGTGGATTCCATCCTGAGAATTTTGAGACCAACCTCACGCACCTACGATGAGTAGTTCTTTTTCTATGATTTTTCATAATTTCCAGAGGTTCCTACGTCATTGCACCCCTCTCGCCTGGGCGGGACCCGGGTACTGTGACGTAGAAACCTCTGGAAACTTTGAAAAATCATAGAAAAAGAACTACTCATCGTAGGAGCGTGCGGTTGGACTCGAAATTCTCAGGATGGAATCCACTTTCATTTTAAAAAAATAAAAACCGTGCAGATGGCCTCCGTTGAAGGAGTTCCACGTCCTGTTTGTCCTTCTGCCGATGCACCAACCCTGTACACTCTCTGCTGTCCCCCATCTGGCTCCTTGAAGACGGATGCACATGGACAGGAATGTCAGGACGATGCGTGAAACTGTAAATTCACGAAAGACTGGGGAGAAGTTGGTGCACTGACTGAATGGGGGGGGGGGGGGGCGCAGAGAGCTTCTACACCGAAGACTAAATCAATAATAAATCATTATTCACTGACAGGGCTGGTACAGGGTTCTGGGTACCCAATCCAGAAAACGCTGCAAAATCCTTGTCACATGGGTTTATTATTCTACTGGACATACAAGAATGTTGACTATTAATTTATTGTTTCTTTCATGTGTAGCAATAATGAAATAGCTGTTTCTGACGGTTTTCACCAATTATGGCCCCAAAAACTCGAATTATGCTCCTATTTTTGACAAATTATCTTCGATAATTGGATTGTCTAGATTCACCTGTTAATACTACCTCCTGTGTTATTATACAAATTTCTGGTGATTACAGCCATTTTCACAAGTTTTTGACCCATAAATATTGAATTTTGAGAGTTAGAACTTCTTTAGAACCTCACTTCACTCATTCACTCAGTGGTCAAAATCAACTTCATATTTGGTCTCCTCACCCTTAAAAAACATGGAAAAGCCCAAGTTCACTAAAACGTCAAAAATACATAATTTGGCACCAATTTTTCACCCATAACACGGGGTGTTTTCCGATCGGACTGCCGAGATAGGGAACACACCTACGGCCCAAATGGAGCATGTGTGTGAAAGAACGATTTTTTTAGAGAGCAAATTAAGGTAGATGTCGATGACACGGCGGATATTGCATTTTTGGAATCTAAGCACCTTGAAACGCAAATGAAAAAATTTTGAGGGGTGTTCCAAAAAAGAAAAGTTTTTTGGGTGTTCCAAAAACATTTTCCGAACCGAATATGTAGGTGCATTATTCAGAGAATAATAAACCAAAATCTGAAAACTGGTTGGAACGGAGCCCGAGAAGTTGAAGGCGCTGAGCCCATAATGGTGTACTACGGACTATATAGTCTTGGTGTTGTCCCTAAATACATGGTGAATCGGTATCAGCTCATGCATGATGGTGGAGCTTATAGATCTTGAATTTGCAGATACAGATGATAGTTTATATTAAGGTACTCTATGCGCTGTCCAGCACTTCAGGAAACTGTTAGCCACCCTTGTTTCTAAATTGCCTATGAGTAAAGACCCTAGATATTATAATTGGGTAATATTCTTATGACGTTCTTGTGACGTTGGTAAGGTTCTTGACATGCAACGCTCCCAGTGTGAAAGAGCCCCACACCTTGATAATGTGTGGGTGTGGTAATCCTGTAATAATCAAGGATCATCAAGGAATCATTAATTTATTTAAAACTGTTTGGTCTCTGACATGTTTCAATTTTCCTTAACTGAAGTGGACTGCATTCACTTGTTCAGATCGGAATCATCGGTGGTTCAGGATTGAACAACCCGGAGCTGTTGAAGAATGGGGAAGAGAAGTGCGTTGAAACTCCGTTCGGTTCTCCTTCAGACGTCCTTATTGAAGGTCAAATCCAGGGTGTAGATGTCGTCTTACTCGCTAGGTAAGGTCTCAACTAGACTACCTCCACATATCATTGATAAGAGTCTGATGGGAAAGTGAGTGTAAAATAATAAGACAGAAAAACGGAACACCGAAGCTGTATTCATTTCATCAGGGTCCCAGGAAGACACGCAGTCTGTTGCCAGTCTCCATTCAACATTCCTTAAGTGTGTTTCACTACAGGTTCTTGTAAGTTGTGGATAGGGAGGGATTCTTTTGCTGAGGAACTCTGTCAGGAGCAAAGAAGTGGGACTTGGAGCTCTGCGTGATTCATTTCTAGTCATAGAAAACAACCACCATCGATTTGATTTGAGCTTTTTGGGCGTTTGAGTTAGGCACTCTTTACACCTTCTGTGTTCTTGAGTGGGGTCACTAGCCACAACTCACAAAAACGTATAAACTCCACTCAGGGTGCCTGCCTATGTTATGTTGAATGGAGACTGGCATCTGTCTGCACATATGGAATCCAGATAATAGGAGCCTAGCCCCCCCCTCAGGCATCATTTAGTCTCATTACTTTATGGACAGACCTCGTAATATATCTCAAGACAAAGAAGATTAACTAGGCGAGCAAGATCTATAATGTTTATTTAGATCGAATCAACAACGTAGTCCGGTTTCCGTCATCCTCTGATGGATTGCCACAGATATTGATTCCAAGTCTCTGTGGATGGTTTTTCTACCCTGACTGTTATATTATAATATAGCTGTGTACCCGCGCTTCGCAACGGTAGAACAGACACCCCCTGTATCCCCCCCCCTCCTCGACTGATCAGAAACCTTCCCCAATGCCAACCCTAACTGCCTTTAACCCCCCCCCCCCCACCCGTATCCTATGAACCCTCCCTACCTGGTTAGAAACAGTCCTCAATGTTTCACACAACAAATTCCCAAAGTTGCACTCCAATTGGTCAAGTAGTTTTGAAATTTCTGTAGACACCCCCCCCCCCCCCCCTCTCATAACCTGTACCCCCCTCCCACTAACATCCTGATTGAAGTACCACTTGAATGTACTCGTCGAGCTGAATCCAGAATCTAATTACAATCGGATTTACGTCCAACCGTTCAAAGTTATTATAAGCATAAACGTCCTCATAGAAGTGATTATAACACGTTTTTTAGTAGTATTTCATTCATAGCGTTTCAACGGATGGACAGATTCAAATGCGGATTTTTCATAAACCTTCCCAGATAAATTCTGCGTCAAATGGTACCAGCCGCAACTTTCTACAATCGGATTTACGTCCAACCGTTCAAAGTTATTATAAGCATAAACGTCCTCATAGAAGTGATTATAACACGTTTTTTAGTAGTATTTCATTCATAGCGTTTCAACGGATGGACAGATTCAAATGCGGATTTTTCATAAACCTTCCCAGATAAATTCTGCGTCAGATGGTACCAGCCGCAACTTTCTACAATCGGATTTACGTCCAACCGTTCAAAGTTATTATAAGCATAAACGTCCTCATAGAAGTGATTATAACACGTTTTTTAGTAGTATTTCATTCATAGCGTTTCAACGGATGGACAGATTCAAATGCGGATTTTTCATAAACCTTCCCAGATAAATTCTGCGTCAAATGGTACCAGCCGCAACTTTCTACAATCGGATTTACGTCCAACCGTTCAAAGTTATTATAAGCATAAACGTCCTCATAGAAGTGATTATAACACGTTTTTTAGTAGTATTTCATTCATAGCGTTTCAACGGATGGACAGATTCAAATGCGGATTTTTCATAAACCTTCCCAGATAAATTTTGCGTCAAATGGTACCAGCCGCAACTTTCTACAATCGGATTTACGTCCAACCGTTCAAAGTTATTATAAGCATAAACGTCCTCATAGAAGTGATTATAACACGTTTTTTAGTAGTATTTCATTCATAGCGTTTCAACGGATGGACAGATTCAAATGCGGATTTTTCATAAACCTTCCCAGATAAATTCTGCGTCAAATGGTACCAGCCGCAACTTTCTACAATCGGATTTACGTCCAACCGTTCAAAGTTATTATAAGCATAAACGTCCTCATAGAAGTTGTGATGAATTTAAAATTCTCATCACGGTGGCGTGGAAGGAAGGTGAGTGAAATTTTACCTAGGCGGCTGTAGTCAACCGTTCATCTAGGTAAAGGAAAGGAAAGGAGGAAAAGTCGCAGGCGGCTGTAGTCAACCGAACATCTACGACTTGGGAGGAGAGGGAGGTGGATGAGTGAATTTTACCTAGGCGGCTGTAGTCAACCGTTCATCTAGGTAAAGGAAAGGAAAGGAGAGGTCCCTTGTCTAGGCGGCTGTATTCAACCGATCATCTAGACAAGGAGGAGGAGAGGAGGTAAAATTCTCAGGCGGCTGTAGTCAACCGATCATCTGAGAGGGAAGGTAAGAGAGAGAAGAGAGAGCTGGTTAGAGGAAGTGTCGAATGAAGCTTGAGCTCCAGGATCCAGGGTTTTATAGGACTTGGGGGCCTCTCCCTCCAACTCCTTGCAAGGAGCTGGTAGTGGGGCCCCAGGTTGAGTAACCCTGGGTTCTGTCGCCTGTCCCCACTCATATCTTTATTTACGGAGCTTTAGTTTGGCGTTTGGATATTGGTGAGAACTTAATATTATAGGAGTGTTCCCGGGAGGGACTCACGACAGAGGTCCCCCCAGTTTGAACCAATATTTGTGGAGCTGAAGGCGCAAGGTGACAGGAGCTGAGGGCTATGGCAAAAGAGAGGTGAAGCTGAAGGCGCAAAGTGACAGGGGCTGGGGGCCGATGCAAACATTAAATGGGGGCGGAAGGCCCGGAGGAGGGGTGCCGGAGCTGAGGGGTGGAGGTGGCGGTGGGGGTTTGTCCCCTGGGAAGGAGACGCGGGTGGTCATGTTGCCGTTCTGGGGTGAGGGAACGGTGGGGGGTTTGTCTGGAGGTGGGGTAGTGGCGTCGCGAGGTGCGGCCGGGAGGTTGGAGGACCTGGTGGCGGTTGTGGGGGGTTTGTTCCGGGGTGGGGGAACAGTAGTTGGCGGGGAGAGGGTTTTGGCGGCGCCGTGAGGTGCGGCCGGCAGGTTGTCTGCCCTGGTGGCGGGCGTGGAGGGGCCGTTCCGGGGTGGGGGAACGGTAGCGGCGGCGTGAGTGGCGGCCGGAAGGTTGGTGGCCCTGGTGGCGGGCGTGGAGGGGCCGTTCCGAGGTGGGGGAACGGGAGCGGCGGCGTGAGTGGCGGCCGGAAGGTTGTCTGCCCTGGTGGCGGGCGTGGAGGGGCCGTTCCGGGGTGGGGGAACGGTAGCGGCGGCGTGAGTGGCGGCCGGAAGGTTGGTTGCCCTGGTGGCGGGCGGGGAGGGGCCGTTCCGAGGTGGGGGAACGGTTGGTGGTGGGGTGAGGGGCTTGGAGGCGCAGCTAGGCGCGGTTGGGGGGTTGGCGGCCGTGGCGGCGTCGTATGAGGGGTAGCATTGTTTGGGGGCGGCGCAGGGAGGCGCGGACGTGGGGGAGGTGGAGGGGCTGCCGTTCCTGGGTGGGGGAACGGTGTGTGTTCGGGGACGGGGGTTGGTGGCAGCGCAGGGAGGTGCGGCCGTGGGGGAGGTGGAGGGGTTGCCGTTCCCGGGTGGGGGGTTGGCGGCCGCGGCGGCGGTCCCCCCCGTTTTGGCGAGGGGGGCGGCCCGCCGCGGGACGTCGTGGTGTGTTGTCTTGTCGGCTAGGCGGAGGAGGTGCATAGGACGTCGGCGGCGGCGTGTGCTGCGGCTGCAGCGGCGGTGGCGGCGGCTGATGTCGCAGAGCTTGGTGGCAAGAGGGTGGAGAAGGGGTTGTCGGTTGAGGCCGTTGCGTCAGTTGTCGCAGCGGCGGGCGGCTGCAGCGTGGCTGGTCGCAGGAGCGGGGGCGATGGTGAGTTCGGGTCCATAGCTGTAACTCAAAATTCAAATTTGTTGAATTTGAAATTCGCAATTAAGGGAAGTGGAAGTGCGTGTGGCTGGGCGGAGATGTGAGAGGTGTGTGGTCTCCGTGCGGTTGAGGTTGGGCCAAAATTGCGAAAATTGTTAAGACTGTTTGAATTTTAAATTTTAAAATTTGACTTTTAAAATTGGGGACACCGAACTATTTGACTGGGGCGACACATTAGGTGGGAAGGTGGGAAGGAAGAAGGTTGAGTGAACGTCGGGTTCACCACTGTGATGAATTTAAAATTCTCATCACGGTGGCGTGGAAGGAAGGTGAGTGAAATTTTACCTAGGCGGCTGTAGTCAACCGTTCATCTAGGTAAAGGAAAGGAAAGGAGGAAAAGTCGCAGGCGGCTGTAGTCAACCGAACATCTACGACTTGGGAGGAGAGGGAGGTGGATGAGTGAATTTTACCTAGGCGGCTGTAGTCAACCGTTCATCTAGGTAAAGGAAAGGAAAGGAGAGGTCCCTTGTCTAGGCGGCTGTATTCAACCGATCATCTAGACAAGGAGGAGGAGAGGAGGTAAAATTCTCAGGCGGCTGTAGTCAACCGATCATCTGAGAGGGAAGGTAAGAGAGAGAAGAGAGAGCTGGTTAGAGGAAGTGTCGAATGAAGCTTGAGCTCCAGGATCCAGGGTTTTATAGGACTTGGGGGCCTCTCCCTCCAACTCCTTGCAAGGAGCTGGTAGTGGGGCCCCAGGTTGAGTAACCCTGGGTTCTGTCGCCTGTCCCCACTCATATCTTTATTTACGGAGCTTTAGTTTGGCGTTTGGATATTGGTGAGAACTTAATATTATAGGAGTGTTCCCGAGAGGGACTCACGACAGAAGTGATTATAACACGTTTTTTAGTAGTATTTCATTCATAGCGTTTCAACGGATGGACAGATTCAAATGCGGATTTTTCATAAACCTTCCCAGATAAATTTTGCGTCAAATGGTACCAGCCGCAACTTTCTACAATCGGATTTACGTCCAACCGTTCAAAGTTATTATAAGCATAAACGTCCTCATAGAAGTGATTATAACACGTTTTTTAGTAGTATTTCATTCATAGCGTTTCAACGGATGGACAGATTCAAATGCGGATTTTTCATAAACCTTCCCAGATAAATTCTGCGTCAAATGGTACCAGCCGCAACTTTCTACGTTCAGCCGTTCTCAATTGATGCCGAGACAAACAAACAGACAGACAAACACTGTTTTATTATATGTATAGATGACAAATTGATTTGAAGTTATTCTATTTTTCAGACATGGAAGAGGGCACACAATTAACCCTACAAATGTCAATTATCGGGCCAACATTTGGGCTCTGAAAGAAGTAGGATGCACCCACGTCATTGTTTCTGCTGCAGTCGGCTCCCTCAAGGAAGAAATCAAACCGGGCGATTTCGTGATTCCCGACTCTTTCATTGACAGGTAAGTAATTAATAACATCCTCTAGGTCACTTCCATTTTATGGCTCAATCATATTAAAAACTTTACAAAATGCTTCCCATTGGTGTAAAAATCAGTCACGTTCCTAAATGGCCTAAATGGACTAAATGGCCTACCTCAAGTGTAGGTATGGTTTTATTTTTATTTTTATTTTTGTCTTCTCTCTCCCTCCACCGAATGGACCCCATTCCCCTTCCCCCTCCCCCCCCTTCCCCTTCCACTCTTCTGAAATGGTAGCGGGCTCCTTTGTAATTGACCGGTAATTACAGTAAAAACGCTGCAAAGTCCTTGTCACATGGATTTATTATTCTACATTTATGGTTTCTCTCATGTGTAATAATTGAAATAGCTATTTTTTATGGTCTCCACCAATTTTGGCTCCCAAAAACACGAATTAGGCTCCTATTTTTTTTTAATTATCTTTGATCATTGATAGTGCCATTTAATTGTCTTGATTCAGCTGTTGATACTAGTTCTATTGTTATACAAGTTATGGTCATTTCAGAAAATTTCCCAGGTTTTTGACTCATAAAAAATGAATTTTGGGAGGAACCTTCGTTACAACCTCAATTCTTCACTCTTTGGTCAAAATCAACTTCATACTTGGTTTTTCGCCCTAAAAAACATGGGAAACGATACCTCACAAGCTCACAAAAAACACCAAAAAACCCCATTTTTCACCCATAACCCTTGGGTATATTCCGATCAGGCCACAAAATTTCGGGACACAATTAGGGCCCAAATGGAGCCTGTGTGCGAAAGAACGAATTTTTAGACCGAAATTAGAGTAGATATGGATGATACGGGATAGGATGATTGCAGTCTTGGAATCTACGCACCTATAACAAATTTTTGCTGAGCGAATACACAGGTGTATTATTCACAGAATAATAAACCAAAAGGCGGATGATGCCAAGTTTTTCACCACCACATTCAATGTCCAAGGAACCTTCCTGGCATGTCTCAGCAAAGACTGAAATGTTTCCAGGACGACTAAGAGGATCCAGACTTTCTACGATGGTTCCAAGGAAGGGTTACCGGGCGTGTGCCACATCCCAATGGAGCCAGCGTTTTGCCTGACAACGAGGGGAATCCTTCTGGAGTCGGCCAAGGAGCTCGGACTGAGTGTACACCCCAAAGGGAACCTGGTTGTTATCGAAGGTCCCCGTTTTTCTTCGAAGGCTGAGAGTAACATGTACAGGACGGTTGGTGGCACAATAATTGGAATGACTCTTGTGCCTGAAGTGAGTATATGTCTACCTATTGTTTATTCATGCGTCTTATTAAAAACTCCACTTATCTTCCGAACTAAATCAATGACTTCGAAATCCGACTCTAATTCTGTAAATTGTTTGGAACCAGGTTATTCTTGCTAAGGAAGCTGGATTGTCTTACGCCTGCATTGCAATGGCCACTGATTACGATTGTTGGTACGACCATGTCGTCGATGTTCCTTCCGTCTTGGCTACTTTCAAAAAGAACGTGGACAATATCATCAACGTATTTCTGACCGCCATCCCAAAAATAGCCAAAATGGATTGGACTGATATACTCGAACAAAATAAAGTAGGTAGCGCTCCCAGTGTGGAAGATCTATTCGTGCCATTGAATTTCTAAGTCATTACCTATTTGATTTGTTTTTTTCTTTTTTCAGTTGACTGTCAAGAACGGAATGCAATCAGACCAAGTGAAGAAATGAGCGGTCAGACGTTGATGTGACCGAATCGGCGGAAACTAAAAATATCATTTTCTATGGCAAATCATTGTTTGATACAAGGCTGTGGGTGTATAATTTGTGTCTGTCAGACAGACTGAGGGAGGATTGTCTCCTTATGCTGAGTTTGCTTAGCATTCAATGCACGTATTAAAGGCACCTAAAAAAAAGTCCATGCTTGTATTGTAGAGATACCTACAAAAAATTCTTGTGTAATTTTCTACACCGAATTAATTAGGAAATTTTATGGTCTTTCTGAATGTATTTTTATGCCTATCAGTTTGTTCGTCACAGTGGCGAAAAACTTGGTCAAAATCGATTGGCGAATCTACGGGTATACCAACCTGCCCCTGTCTCTCATTTCATGCGATTTTGTGGCAATAGAGAGTGACAGGCAGCTTCCTATTCAAGCTGGTTTTCGAAGTGGCGGATTTTGATTTATTATTGCAGTAATAAACCTTCGGAATCAACCGTGGAAAAAAGAATGGTTGTGCCGCCCCTACCACAAATGTTACGGTTTGCGTATCCAGGTACATGAAGGGTTATGGTTTTTATGACTTGAATTGATTCCGAATTTTAGGATTTTTTGAGACCACCCAGAGCGTTGTACGTCCAGCCGTTTGTTCACAGTAAAGCCAGGTTCATGTGGAGATGCAATTACAGACGGCAGTCCAGTACGGCAAGTCGTTCTGCAGTGCTATTGGTCAACGCAAAATGGGTTATTGCAACGCAGTTACATGAATACTATGTACAAATCTCCAGATATTTTCCACTGTCGAGTCCGTTGCCGTATCTGCGCAGAGGTTACTGTGCACACCTCTCCTATTTGGTTGTTCAGCCATATTGGGATTCGACATTCCTGGTTGATTTTGCCAGTTATGATTCCGCTGCCATGTGAACGCCTCTACGGTAAAAATTATGGCGAACACGTTGCCGTCCGGAATTGCATCTCCATGTGAACCTACCTTAAGGCCCTGAAGTTTCAACCGAAAAGCGTCGGTATGAGTGAATCATACAGTATGCATCCAGCCCAGACACCATTCATAGAGAACAGCTGAGTATAATGACGCATGGCATTATTATGAAATCGAGTTTGCTGTAAACTGCCTAATGAATTTAGGGCCCCAGATACATTATATACATTCGCTGGGGGAATGTAACTATTGACAACATAGATCTACGAGGGTTATTTATACAGGAAAATAACAAACTCTTGTAATAATTTGCAGTGTTTCCTAACGGTCTGTGAATCATAGGGGACCGTCTGGAAGCTACAACCCAACTTCGAGCAAAATCCGGCCGTTGGTTCGTAAGAAATTGTTTGCCCACGCGGTGGTCATACCAATGATCCTATATAAATTTCATATAGGGGACTATTTACAAGCTACACTCGACCCACCAAATTTGAGCAAAATCCGGCCATATCTTCGCGAGAAATTGAGTACCTCGGATTCGCGTTTGCCCAGTGTCAGTACTGTATGATTAATCGTTCGGTAATTCTGAGGCGGCCATCTAGAAACTACCCACAGAAATTGAGCAAAATCCGGTCAGATTCGCGAGAAATTTGAGTACCCGCAGTGACTATACGAATAATCCCATCGTTCTGTAATTGACTGATAGACTGCTCCCTGAAATTTCGGTAGGTACCTGTGGATTATAACACTGCGTGTGCCTGTATTTCCCTAATTACATTACGTGAAAAATATTAATTTCTCTGTAATTTCCGTGATGCGTAGTATAAACATTGTTTTGTTCAACACTGATCTTGGTTTGGGAAGGTAGGTACCTACTAATAATCAAATACGACTGCAGTAACGTTAGGTATTTATTCCATAGACGATGCAACTCGAAAATATAGAAAATCATTGCATGGAAAATGCAATATGAAAAAGGAAAAATGGCTTGAGACGTACAATAATTTTGAAAAGGAAACTGCGTCCCTGAGGTACTTGAGACACTGGAACGCATTAATCTTCTGAATGCTATTTCGAACGCTGGTCTTATATGTAAAATAACCAATGCTTTGAACGTCGAGGCAGAGATCAATTGGTATCAATCAATCATTATTCTTCAAAAAATCCGACAGAAGACGACTAAAACGACATGCTCATAAAACGGAGATATTTACAAAAAAGTAGTAACGATAAACGACGTGCAGATTACACTAGTATTTTACTTCATCTTCGTTGAGAAGCATGTTGGGTATGCCGGAAGTGATGGGGAATTTTCTCCCCGTTTCTGGGCAGATCAAGTCCCCTTCAAGGACCTCAACCTGAAACAGGCAACACAACTTCGTTACATCAGGTATGTTCCACATGGGCAAAAAATTGATTCCAAAAAGTCTAGTTCCAGAACAAGAGGGAGTTCATTCTGGTGGAGCACCTGGAATTAAATATGAGTTAGGGATATGGCGCTCAGCAAAGAACATATCCCAACTGAGCGAATGATCAGAGCTGACGTTCTCACTGAACAGGCTTTTCTACCTCCCTCCATTTCCACAACTCCTCGGTCCCATCCGTTCTTCAACGCCTCCCTCTACTTTCGTATTAGTGATGGGGGTTGAATAACGGAACCACTAAGAATAACCGGTTACGGGAAAACCTACGTTTTGGAATAACTACTTCGCTTCTCCTGGCAAGGGCAAGGGAGGTGGTTGCCTTCACTACCCAATACCTATTGTGTGAATGACCGCACACAGGCATCCGTCTCACTCTCGCACCCTTTGATGTGGGGATGGTATTAAGTAACCGGTTAACACTTCCTGAAAGTTATCCATCAGCTTAAGACTTTTCACTTCCCTCTGACGTGAGATGATATTGTACGCTATAAGACACAGTGTACCTGTAGTGCACTCTACCCTTCACTCCTCAGCTAACAGGTTACCTACCTATTTTAGGATGGTATACCTCAGCTTAGTGCCCTTCAATAAATTAGGAGTTATTCCTCATTCCCTCAGTTCAGTTCTAGTTATCTAATAATAACGTTAAAAATGTTGAAGAGACTAAAAATTAATCCCATAACGTTTCACGATCCAGTTTGTTGTGATGTAAGAGGTTCTAAAACATATTGCCGATAATTAATTCAAGATTTTATTTACCTATCACATTAAACCGCAGACCTGTAATTACCGACCTACTTAACTCAATTTTACGAGATCCCAGGGAGGACACTTTTTTAGATTAGGAAATTCAAATATTTTTAACCCTCTATCAACAATTTATTTCTATTATATTTATGGTCAGCATTTGTATGTAAGCCCCATCAGTTAAGTGACAGATTCACAAGATGAGGCAATAGGTAGGTAGGTATCATAGGACGAACTTTTCGCCATCCGCTCTCAGGTGAACATTCATGTTTGTCTCTCTACCCGCATCGGTAAACTGGTAACCGGTTATCGGAACCAGTAACCGATAACTGTTAGCGAATAACACGTTATCAGAAAACCCATCACTAGTTCGTATAGCTCCTCCTTTCCCCCCTTAATTATACTTTTTTTTGCCAAATTCTGTTCAACAACGGAAATTAACACTTACTAACCCCATATGAGGTGTTCATGTCGTAGTCAGACAGAAAACGAGTGTGAAATTTGAATTTCTGAGTTCCCACTAGAAATGACGTAACAGGTAAATCACAGAGTAGTTCAACTCAGTAGATAAATCCTACTAAGAGTGCCAGAGCTCCACTTTGAACGGTGTACAGAACAGTAGCGGTGCGTGGGCTCTGAAAATGGTGGGCCACCAAACCGGAACACAAATTAACAGCTTTTTCTACAAAATACATGTACTTAAATGTTTTCCAACAGTGGAGTCTTCTTATGAGAAATGGGTGGATTTTAATCAACCGCAGCTCTTAGCAAGTCAGAATGTAAGCACTGTGTTCACAATAGTTCTGACCAGTACCCGGGATTACCAGAAGCTAAAAGTTCTATAGCTTCAAACTGACTAATACTCAGCAAAGGCCTATCTCTTCCTAAACTTAATCATCACTCTATCTTCGTAGGAAAACGTAGAAAATTTCGACTGTAAGTTAGCCACCGAATTCATGGGGTACAAAAATAAAGAAGCAAATAAACTAAACAACAACTAAAAACAACGAACTACACTAAAATACAACGAAGTAATGACCCGCCGGCCAGTACCTACTTGGATGGAGAATCAGACTACAAGCTAGGTAGCTATAGGTCTCCCACTAGAATAAGACGCTCCGACCCTGCGCTCTTGAGGCCAAGAAAGGAAACGCAGAGCATGGCATCCTGCACTTACTTTGGCCGTTGGTAATTTCACGTTGTTCAGTTGGCAACATTGCCTCGATTTTCTAGTAGCTGACATTTTGTTTTGGTTACTATTACTACTGTTTTGACTGTTTCGATTCTCAACCAGTTTTTTCAATCTGTGAGTATCATATTTTCGAACCTCAGTTTTTAATCTGTGAGCATCATCACACATCCTCTTCATTTTTGTACTGCGATTGAAGATAGCATGATGGACAGTGTGCCTTCATCGTGTTCTGCTGAGAACTCGAAGAGCAGGATCGCTCGTGGGAAGCCATTACGAAGTCAGGCAAGAGAAATTGTCTACAACGTAGCGCAATTTTTCATCAGAAAGAAGAACGAAGAGAAAGCGAAGTATAACATCCGAGATTTGACAAGCGAAGCAACTGGAGTATCGCCGAAAGTAGTCTCCGTTATTTTGAAGGAAGGGCGTCAACTGTCGGCAGTATCCCCAAACCCTTTGTTTACTACGCCAAAAAAAGTAACAGAGCACAAGAAAAGGGTTGAGGCTGACGACTTCACTGATGCGGCGATTAGAAACAAAATAAGAGAATTCTACACCGTGCGAAAGAAGTGCCCATCAACGGGATCGATTCTTGGTGCGTTGAAAAGTGACGGAGTTCTTGATTGCGGTGCTGAATATTTAAGCTAAAGAATCCATTCGTGTGGTTTCAAGTGGAAAAAATGCCAATCCAATCGCAAGGTGTTGATCGAACGGCCCGAAATAGCTGCCTGGAGGGTTAGGTACCTACGTGCCATGACATCCTACCGCTCACAAGGTAAAAACATCGTATACCTCGAGGAAACATACGTCCAGGCATCCCATGGTGTTTCTACGTGCTGGCAGTCTGAAACACAGCTGGGAGCTGTGAAACAGATCGGTAAGGGCAATAGACTTATCATAATACACGGCGGAGGCGAGATGGGATTTGTAAAAGAGTCCCTTCTTGTGTTCAAGTCATCATCGAGATCGGGGGACTACCACACCTCTATGAATTTCGGCAATTTTTCTAAGTGGCTCACGGAAATGTTCCTTCCGAATTTACCAGCAGGTTCCGTAGTGGTAATGGACAATGCGAAATATCATTGTGTGGAAGTAAACAAAAAGCCCAACACCGGAAGTTTGAAGAAGGACATTGTAGCCTGGTTGACACAAAATAACGTGGATTTTGACGAAAAGTGCACAAAGGGAGAACTCCTCTTAGTGAGAAACGTACCTTCGGAGAAAACGTATAGGGTTGACGAGATTATTAAAGCGAAGGGCCACCATCCCCTTCACCTCCCCCCATACCATCCCGACCTGAATCCAATAGAACTGGTGTGGGGTGACATTAAAGGTCAGCTCGCAAGAGATTCTGTCGGAACACCTCTTGGCCAAAAAGAAGTGGTGTTGAAACAATTATAAGTTACTGAGAAGAGGAAAAAAGTGTGCGAGCACGTGAAAACAGTGGAGAACAAGTATTGGACCAGCGACCACATAGTAGACACGGAAATTGACAATATTATTGTGAATTTAGGCGAGACTTCTGATACGAGTTCCGACGAAGAAGAAGACTGGTGGGACAATGATGACTCTGATTGAATGTATTATCAATCATATTTTCTATTTTTAATAAAATGACAAAATTACTAATAAATTTTACTGCATTGTTTACCACTTGTCCATTTAATTAGTAACGGCTTCCCTATAGCTAGTGTTATTGTCACAGTCCCAAGGTTAACGCAAGTAGTGTCACACTTTCCATGGAATAGTATTGTGTTCCTTCATCCTTACACAGGTAAGTTTATTATTTTTATAATAATTTAAAAAGTAGAGGAAAAATATAGTCATTCCCAATTACTTTTTCAAAACAGTGGGAACTGGGAAGAAAAGTACATCAGAGAAAAGTGCTACCACTCAGTAGGGAAAAAGAGGAAACAGCTGGGAAATTTTGGTTTAAGGAGTAGTACCTACTTCTCCGCTAGAGCTCAGCACTGGAGCGTCTTATTCTAGTGGGAGACCTATACTTATCTGTGTATGTTGACGTCGATCAATCCACAAGACCACAGACAGGACACAACGCACTTAATTATCGCAAATCCAAATCTGTCCCGGGAACTCGAATGGGAACATAATAAATTCGAAACGTAAGCAGAAAATTGAAAACTCAACATAGGAACAGAACGGCGAAAGTGATAAGAATTTTTAGGGGAGGACAGATAGAAGGACAAGCATCTCGTATCTAGATAACAACATGAATTGAAACAATCCAATCGATTGTGAACACAAACGATTTTTGGATGGAAATGTCGGCCACGGGCCCAAAAGGGGCGTGGCTAACCAAATTTTTACTCTACTGAGCTTGCGCGGACGGGCCACTTTTCTCCGTTGCCATAGTAACACCCGGTCCCGGGACCTATTAGTTTCAAAAACTTAGGTTTCGATTTCGATTGCAAGACATCGATTACTGTAGCTATATTCCGATAAAATGCTCGAATATCCATAGCCAGAGAACTCTGTCTTCTTCTTCACAGTTACTTGTCTTGGCCGCAGCCATGCCAGACATAGGTTGAGAGAGAGAGAACTATGTCGAGTCGCTGTTGAACTTCGTGAAAAATGCTAGGGTACAGTATACGGAGGGAAATTCGAATGCCAGCTGAACAAATGGTTGGAGTTTTTTGTGTTTCTGGATGCCGGGGCAGTGGCCTTATGGACGCAACGCCCCTGGTACAGAACCACAATGGATGGATGGATGGAATTGCAAATTTATACATTTAAAAAGCACGTCCTCAAACTCAAACCAAGGGAAAGGTCACAGCAATGGTTCTTGGAGGCTGCCAGGAAGGTTTGCCATTTATGCACTGAGAACCTCTGAAGCTTCACTCCACCTCCTTGGGCCAACAGCCAATCAGATGTCAATAGACCTGATTCTTTTTTTTTGTACCTCGTTTTTACTTTTAATCAACCTTATTTAAAAAATAACGATCATTTTTTAAAACAGGCTTCAGACTGGCATTTTCCCAAGAGTTTTGAATGGTTAAAAAAAAATCCCCATTTGCAACAGGAAGGAAGCGAGTGACATTACTGCAGCCCACTGATTCCTTTCTCGTCAACAGCCAATACAAATAGACCTTTCACTAATGGACTTAACGAGCTCACCTCCAAGTACATACAGTCAGTATAACGGTGTATTTTGTTCTTAGTGAAATCAGGCAGCAACGTTTCAGTAACTCCGTTCCTATATGAAATGGGTTTCTACGACTTCATCGCAAGTGATTTAGTTCGCTCAGGGCTTCTTGGACACAACCCTGTTCAACACCATTCTCTTGGCAATTACATCAGAATTCAGACAACTCACGGGTTTTATACTCGAATATGGAGTCCATGATTTCAACGTTAACTTGACCTTTCTCTCATTTTATTCCATTTCTCGGCCAAAGCAAATCGAAAACAGGGAAGTCTACAAGTGGTATGGAAGGGTGCGATTGACCGGCATTCATCCTTCACGTCGTCAGAATCTGATGTTACAGTTTACCTAACGTCCTTAGTTGTCCTGTTGCTACATTCTGTTCAAATCTTTCTAGGCTATTCATCTCCTTTAACCTTAACAATACAGGAAACTGAAAAAATTAGTTTCATGTCAAGTGAGTGGTGTGTGACCTGACCCCCAAGCTATGGAACTCAGCTCAAAATGTTGAGCTAAGTAGAGGGGGGGGGGGGGGTTTATGGGTTTTCTTAATACCACGCTTGGCATTCATAAAACCGTATAAGTAAAATGTCCTCAATTGAATAAAAATATTGGGCTACTTCGAGTGTCGAACAGACAGAGTTCATCATCGCTGAACCTGCTGAAAATTAGATCACAGAGAAAACCAAGATTTTACACCAGCCGCTACCTTCGAATTACGGATCATAATATTGAGGATATTATTTTGGCATCAGCTTCTAAAATAAATTCTCGCTAAGAGCCATTTACCTACCGAATTTCAATAATTGAAAAACTGTTATTCCTTACACATGCACCCTTTTGCCTGTCTCCAAATTCCCTGGGTGCTACACTGTTACAGCGAAATAACCGTTTTTGAGTTTGGGTACGCGCCTTTATTCCCTCTTCGATTCATACATTCTAAGTGGTACTCCTACCGGTTTCTGCTCTGGTACAAATCCCCTGATTTGAACCTTTCGTCAAATTAAACGATTTACACGCCAAATATGCAAACAGAGAGGTGTTTTCGGGAAGGTAACAATCCGAAATGGCCCACAGTACCTCAAGGAGAACGTGGTGAATCTTCTTCAAGAAGTCTTCGTTACTCTCGTAGTTTTCCACGAGTTTCTTAGGTAGTTCGGCAGAAAAACCAAGCTGCAACATCAAAACCGTGATGAGTTTCATAATCTCAATCACTCCGGTGAATGGCGAGAAGACTCACGAAGATTCACAGGAAGAATTAACTTGGTAAGATGTAGCACAAAAACAGATAAAACCCTAAACAAAATAATAATACAGTTGTCGATGTAATAATAAAGTATGAGTACCCCATCAGCAGCAGTCCACAGAGTGTCGTAATCCAATTTTGGTATTACTCTGGACACGAATTCCATGTTGAAGTCGGTTTCTGTTACTTTTACCATTGTCGCCTGTAACAGAAAAAGTTCTCTGAGAAAAACCATCAGATTTTAAATCTCAAAACTAAGGAAACCGATTGTTAGACGTAATGGTTATATATAATACTAGCATGACCGCTCGCTTCGCTCGCTATCCGAGATTCGCTGTACGCAGTATCGTACATAATTCCGACGTTGCACAACTTGGGAGCCTACTGGATATTGGTGCCAAATTTGGTCGATATCCGTCGAGCCATTCAGGAGTTGACCATGGTCGACCATATTTCCGCTATGGTGAAGGGGACCGAAAAATTTCGACGTTGCCCAACTTGGGAGCCTACTGGATATTCGTGCCAAATTTGGTCGATATCCGTCGAGCCATTCAGGAGTTGACCATGGTCGACCATATTTCCGCTATGATCAGGGAATTAAAAATGCGCCTACGTTCAACTTAGGAGGCTACCGGATATTGGTGCCAAATTTGGTCGATATCCGTTGAGCAATTCGGGATTCGACCATGGAGGGGCCCATGGATGCGCTATGGTCGACCGCAGGGGGTATTCCGAAGGGTCGATCGTAGATAGAATTTCACGTAGATTACGAATAAGCGATAAAAAATAGGGGTTACCATTTCAATTAACGAAGTTGACCATGGTCGACCATAGTTCCGCTATGGTGAGGGAATTAAAAATGCGACGTTGCACAACTTGGGAGCCTACTGGATATTCGTGCCAAATTTGGTCGATATCCGTCCAGCCATTCAGGAGTTGACCATGGTCGACCATAGTTCCGCTATGGTGAAGGGGACCGAAAAATTCCGACGTTGCCCAACTTGGGAGCCTACTGGATATTCGTGCCGAATTTGGTCGATATCCGTTGAGCAATTCGGGATTCGACCATGGAGGGGCCCATGGATGCGCTATGGTCGACCGCGGGGGTAGTCCGAAGGGTCGATCGTAGATAGAATTTCACGTAGATTACGAATACGCGATAAAAAATAGGGGTTACCATTTCAATTAACGAAGTTGACCATGGTCGACCATAGTTCCGCTATGGTCAGGGAATTAAAAATGCGACGTTGCACAACTTGGGAGCCTACTGGATATTCGTGCCAAATTTGGTCGATATCCGTCGAGCCGTTTGGCCGTGCATAGAAGGACAGACACACAGAAACACGGACAGACAGAGATTCGTTTTTATAATATAGTAGGGAAGTAGGGATACTTCACATGATTTCGATCTACATACTGTGACAGGAATCTAGTAGGACGTATACCTAGTCAATTACCCTACACCTAGCACACACAGTACAGTACAGTTGTAATAATTTCCTGTTTTCAATATTTAAAGCTACATAATAATGTTATATTACTTAATAACAATATTCTTAATCATAATGGTTGAGTAACCTACCTGGATACCGAGAGGGTACCCTTGCATCACTCCTTTCATGCATTTCGACGTTAACATGTTATGAGTTAGAAGACGCATGTCGCAGTTTGATGAACACCTAAACAGCTCTTCGAAATTATGCAAACTCGAAAATTGTCAACAGATTTGATACACGATTGTAAAAACTCGTTGAGTGAAGAAGCATGAACGACTACACACCGCGAGAGCGTCCGTTCGTGCTCGTGCGTGGGTTGAAGAAACAACGGCATCGTTATCATATCACCAAGTCACCACCGAGTTATCACCATAGAAGAGAGATGTTTTTTGAAAAATAACTAAAGAATGGAAAAGGTAAAAAAAAGGTGCTGCACTCTGTTAAGTCACATGGCGTTTTCGCTTTAATTAGAAAAAGCTCCTTTCAACAGCAAATTTCAACTAGGCCATTGGCAGGTCATGGTAAAGTACAATTAGGAGGAAATATTGAAAACAGGAAATTATTGCAACTGTACTGTACTGTGTGTGCTAGGTGTAGGGTAATTGACTAGGTATACATACGTCCTACTAGATTCCTGTCACAGTCTTCAAACTATTTTTTTAATCCTAAAACATTTGAATTTACTCGTTTTATGAGAAAATGATAGGTATTATTTTGGACTGGTACTAAAATTTTAGGTTTTAAATGCAATACAGTTTGTACAGTTGGAAACATTTTTTTACGACAGTATTTCTTATTTGTAATTTTGATTTCATTTTTCATTTATTTCACATTAAAAATAAAAAATATTATATGCATATCGATTTTCATATTTAGCAGCCTAGATAAAGCAACAGCCCTAGATTAAACTAGAGCCCATACTACTATACTCGTCTGGTACCTGAAGTAGGTACTACCTACTTACTACGTATCAGGCTACGATCAGAGGCACAGCAGTTGATAAATTCCCCGACAGAGCGCAGCTCATTCTGTGTGAATTGCTTTTCGATGTTTTCCTATCGCGTTTTCATGTTTTCAGTTTTATTCGAAGATTCGAACTCTTTCTAACCTTTACCAACTTACTTTGTTGTAGTGTCCACGTTTTTCTGCTCTTACCCGTAAGTATTTCTTATTTACTAGCGTTACTGCCATGAATTTCCTCATAATTTCAACCCAGTTTGATTCATTAGTGGGTGATGCAGTTAATTTACCAAGAGTTTACTTGATTCAGACAGGAAACTTGGTGGTTTCGGTACCGACTAACGTATTCGTCTACCTATCCACGTGACATTTTGAAACATCAACGTTTTTAATAGCCAAGTACCTGCTAACTACTCCATAAATATTCTCTATTATACTGTAAATGAATTTTGGTTGTCAAAGTTTAATATGAATACTTAGGTACTGTCTCATGAATAAGTGAACAGCTTTTAGCTTTTGGAATTACCATAAGTGGCGAACGAAATTTCCGTATACTCAGTTTATTTTTCTTCTGCAACCAATACGGTATTAACATACCCTGCTATTATACTGTCCGTATTCATGTGTCCGAATCCTTTTCACAGGCAGATTTTAAAAGATGACCAACTCGAAAGGTTATCGTCGCGGTACGAGGGATCTCTTCTCGAGGCCCTTCCGTCACCATGGTGTCATCCCTCTCTCAACGTACATGAAAGTGTACCGAGTTGGCGACATCGTATCAATTAAGGTAATAATTATTTTTCATCTCGTTATTAATCTGGTCCCATCTACAGGTAGGTAAGTTCAGATGGATGCAACGCAAGTAACCTACTTGCCCTACTAAAAACCCGGCTCCTCTACTTGACATGAGATAGTCAGGTATATCTCCCTACGCGTTGCACTTGAAAGCTTCGTTCTGTGTGCGTTCTGCCAGTTCCGAACGGTTATGGGCAAGCGCAGTCGAGTTTTTTCGTTCGCAGTGCCAGAACGCCCAGTTCCGGAACGCAGAGTTCTGCGTTCGCAGTGTTTTGCGAATCCAGTTCCGAACGGTTCTGACAGTCCCCGATTTTTTTCGGAACTGTCAGAACTGGAACTCAAGAACGTAGGTGACGCATGCGCACACAGGTTATTCCACTTCCAGTTCTGAAATCGTTCGCAGTGCAGAACGCGGTTCCTCAAGTTCCGGAACGCCCCGGGATTTTCCGTCCCAGTTCTTATGAGTTCGAGAACTGTCAGAACGCCCACTAAGAACGAACCTGAAGAATCCATTCATCAAATATTATATTACTAGCTGTGTACCCGCGCTTCGCAACGGTAGAACAGACACCCCCTGTATCCCCCCCTCCTCAACTGATCAGAAACCTTCCCCAATGCCAACCCTAACTGCCTTTAACCCCCCTCCCCCACCCGTATCCTATGAACCCTCCCTACCTGGTTAGAAACATTCCTCAATGTTTCACACAACAAATTCCCAAAGTTGCACTCCAATTGGTCAAGTAGTTTTGAAATTTCTGTAGACACCCCCCCCCCCCCCCCCCTCTCATAACCTGTACCCCCCTCCCACTAACATCCTGATTGAAGTACCACTTGAATGTACTCGTCGAGCTGAATCCAGAATCTAATTACAATCGGATTTACGTCCAACCGTTCAAAGTTATTATAAGCATAAACGTCCTCATAGAAGTGATTATAACACGTTTTTTAGTAGTATTTCATTCATAGCGTTTCAACGGATGGACAGATTCAAATGCGGATTTTTCATAAACCTTCCCAGATAAATTCTGCGTCAAATGGTACCAGCCGCAACTTTCTACGTTCAGCCGTTCTCAATTGATGCCGAGACAAACAAACAAACAGACACTGTTTTATTATATACATAGATGTGAGTTCCCAGTCGGTCGGTCTTAGTGTATCATAAGCAGCGTTGCCAGATTTTCCAGGAGATAAAAGTGCGCCCCCTTCCCCAAATCCGATGCTTAGGTACTAAACCATAAATAGTACCACACAAATTATTATTGAACTTCAACGTGACTTCATCATTGAACACTTAGCAAAGAAAATAAAGCGCTTATGTATTTTAGATGCAGAAACAATTCCACATTCATATTATGAAAATGCTGTACACATCTCTGATCCACTCAAACCTCACTGGTGGTGCTATAGCATGGGGATGTACGTATAAAACCCACACCTGTAGTAACTGCCCAAAAATTGATCTTGAATAATATTAAAGAAAGGAACATCATGTCCGACCAAACTTGTTTCTGAAAATACAGGCTTATTCATCATAAATCGATCACTAACTTACAAATAATAAAATTCTTTCTAAATTGACCGTGGCCTCTCCAGAAAACACAATACTTACAGTCCACTAGAAACCCTAATTATAAATACTGCCCTGTGCAACCAGCTCGGTTTGTTTAATGTAACACGTCAAGGACACGTCAAGCTCCTGATCCTGGTTCCAACGGGTCTGTAATCTTCGCCAATCATTCGAAAAAACAATATTTGAAAGGGTGGATTTCCAGAAACATTAAATTGTAATTGGTTTCACAAAAAATTTCAATCCAAAACCATGTTTTGGTTCTTTCATGTGTTTTTGTTGTAATTATATTTACACGTCACCAAATGATTTTTGTTCTACGTCTATATCTTGACAACTTCTGCATAAACTTCTTCCTGTTTATGAAGTTTATGCAGAAGTTGTCAAGATATACCTTTCGTCGTCACTTTTATGGTACAATCTAGTAATAATAAGAATTTATTGTTAAACGTTCAGATCTGCCTTTTTTTCATCTTTTTTAACGAATTGGTAGGTATGTAAATAATGGCGAAATTTTTCAGTTTTTCAATCCTAGTTGACTAGTGGGTAATATAGCATTTCCAGCTGATATTTGAGATTTTGAGCCTTTTCATGAAAAAACTTGATTATGAACACGTGTCTCAATCTACTGAACTCTACAGAAAATAGTAGATATTGTTTATACCTACCTAAACAACGAACGAACGAACTATTTTGATTCGTAAACCGCCCTACCTACTAGTTCGCAATGATTTTTCCGACGTTTTTTGCCGTGGTCTAGTAAAGAAAAAACTTGCCCATACTTAGGAACTTTGAAGTATAAAGTACAGTAACCAGAAGTAAAGTAAAAGTCAACCCTGATCATAGGTGGCCCGGCAGGGTCCGTTGTGTATCGTACTCCAACAAGTATTATAGTAAAATGCTTTGGTTTCCTACGCTTGCCAAAATGAATCGAGGTGAGATTTTTTTAAAATGAAGGTAGATTCGAATAGAGAGAGATGATTATTTAAAAAAAAAAAAGTAGAGCCCATCCTGAGAATTTTGGCCCCAAACGACTGGACCTTATTTTTGTTTTGGTTTATTATTCTGTGAATAATACACCTATGTATTCGCTCAGCAAAAAATTTTTATAACACCCCCTCAAACTTTCTTCTTTTCCGTTTCAAGGTGTGTAGATTCAAAAAATGCAATGGCCGTACGCCGTCCGCCGTATCACGTGTACAGGCTTCATTTTCGATCTAAAAAAGTCGTTCTTTCGCACACATGCTCCATTTGGGCCCTAGTTGTGTCCCGAAACTTTTCAGCCCGATCGGAATATACCCAGGGGTGTTATGAGTGAAAATGTGTGTGAAAATAGGTACTTTTTGCGTTTTAGCAACATTTTGGTAACATGAGCTTTTGAGGTATCGTTTTCCATGTTTTTGGGGACGAGAAGATCGAATATGAAGTCGATTTTGGCCAAGGAGTGGAAAATTGAGGTTGTACCAGATGTTCAGCTCCCAAAATTGATTTTTTATGAGTCAAATACCTGCGAAATCACCATCAATTTGTAGAATAACACTAGAAAAAGTGTCAACACGTGGATCAAGACGATTAAATGATGGCACTACCAATGATCAAAGATAATTTGAAAAAAAAACAACCACAGTCATGCAGCATGGCTATAAGAGCGAATTTTTGAAGTTTTCGGCATCTTCCTCCTCCGCCTAAAATTTTCTGAAAATTAATTTTCGGCCAATGTTTTCCCAACTTGATACCATACAAAATTAAAACAGGAGTAGTTTTACGCAAAGTAAAATTTGGGGTGGAAGGAGGGGGAGGGGGAAATCAAAAATGTTTTGAATACCAGAAGAGTAGGTATTGGGTACGTAACAAATTTTTTGTTCCATTTTTTGCCGAGCAACACCTCGGTTTGTAGATTTTCCAACGCTGAACACGATGGTGAAGTCAGAATTGCGATATCCCATTCCGTTATCAGATTAGAGCAGACGAACCAGGAAGAACATCTCAAGAAATAACCACGTTCCTTCATCTTCAAAGTGCTCCAGTTTGAGAATGGAATGAGATATCGCAATTCTGATTTCACCATCGTGTTCAGCGTACAAAAACCTTTAAAATGAGATGTCACTTGTCAGACTTTTCATTTTGGGAATTTATGGGTAATTTTCCCCCCCTAAAACTCCCCAAAACTCCCCCTTAGGGTGACCCGATTCTGCCCATCTTCGAACTTAGCCTGTCGATTGCCAAGACAGAGTTTTCGTGCAAATTTGAACTTTTTATCTCAATTCTTTCGAGAGTTATCGTCTGGAATGACACATACATATATATATATATATATATATATATATATATATATATATATATACATATACATATAATTTTTGGTGTCTTTCGGCAGGGAATTCAGGATGGTCTGAAACGGATTTTGGTATAAAAATCTTTCGGAAATTCGAGTTTTAAAAATTTTGGACCGAGAACAATAGCTTCCTTTTCTTCGAAAATTCGCTAAAAAAAGATCGTACCTACCTAATTTGTGTTTTGGGGGCCAAAATTGGTGGAAACCATCAGAAATAGCTATTTCAATTATTTCACATGAAACAAACAATAAATGTACAGCCAACATTTCTGTAGAATAATAAACCCCATGTGACAAGGACTTTGCCGCGTTTTAGCGAATTTTCAAAGAAAATGAAGCTATTGCAATGGCTTCGAAATTTAAATAATATAAATTTTTGGAAATTTTCTTCATAGAAATCCGTTTCAGACCATTCTAAAACGATTCCTGAAATTTAACACTTTTTTATATGTATATATATATATATATTTATTTATATATGTGTCACTCCAGACGATAACTCTCGATAGAATTGAGATAAACAGCTCAAATTTGCACAAAAAATCTATCTTGGCAATCGAAAGGCTAAGTTCGAAGATGGGCGAAATTGGCCTACTCTAAGGAGGGTTTTGGCGCATTTAAAGTGCGCAAAAATTACCCAAAAATCCCCAAAATGTTATTTTCCAACAAGTGACCCCTCATTTTAAAGGTTTTTGCACGCTGAACACGATGGTGGAATCGGATTTTAGATATCTTGATCCGTTCTCAAATTAGAGCATTTAAAGTGCGCAAAAATTACCCAAAAATCCCCAAAATGTTATTTTCTAACAAGTGACCCCTCATTTTAAAGGTTTTTGCACGCTGAACACGATAGTGAAATTGGATTTTAGATATCTAAATCCGTTCTTAAATTAGAGCATTTAAAGTGCGCAAAAATTACCCAAAACTAGGATAATCTTTAAACTCTTACCCCCACCCCCTTAGAGTGGTCAGATTGAAAAATGTGAGAAGTATTAATTGAAGACGAGAGTTCGAAGCAAAAAAGGGGGAGGCAAACGATTAGTACAACTCCTTGAATTTACCCACAGCGATCAAATAAATAAGCACTTAGTACAATTACGTAATAAACAAACGGTAGAATCAGGATGGACAAAACGTACAAATTAAAATAAATACGAAGAGAATATACATAGAAAACCAAATTTTAGACCGAAGTTTTCCTTTATTCAAAACCATAGCCATTAATTCGAATATTTCTTTGAAAATTCGCTCATTAAGTCATGCTGCATGACTGATTTTTTTTATTTATTTTTATTTTTTTGGGTGGGGGCTTTTTATCCTGATTTTTCTGTTTCCTACACCAGTGACATCGTTGCACCCCTCCCACCTGAGCAGGACCCCCTTGCCCTAGTATGGCCTCACTACTGTAGGAAACTTGTAAAAATTATCGTAGGAGATGCTGTTGGTGTGAAAATTATCAGGATTGTATCTTCTTTCATTTTTAAAAAAGGAAAGGTACATTCTTCAGACCCATGGGAACCGCTCATTCTCCCTGTATTCCTCCAGATGATTGTGAGTAGGGGAGTGAGCCGGGTGAGTAGCCAGCCATGCTGTATTTTCTTCCCCACTTAACTTTCTTAATTCCAGTCAATTCATCGTGGGACACCTCTACCAACCGGTGTGTTTTCAGAGTTTCAATCTCGAAGGAAAAAGTTCTGGTTGTAGTCACACTCACCTGTCATTTGCTCACTTGGAACATACTTCAAAATACTTGATTCAATTTCAGGGTAACGGAGCCGTTCAGAAAGGTATGCCACACAAAGTTTACCACGGCAAGACTGGTCGAGTCTACAACGTCACTCCTCGTGCCCTCGGTGTCATCGTCAACAAGAGGGTTCGTGGAAAAATTCTTCCCAAGAGGTCAGCTATCGCTAATTTCTCTGTATTTATTTATGTGGTTAATTTCTCATTAAACATTGAAGTTTACAGGTCGCCCACACGATAACCTAGCTTTGTTTGTTCAACAGGATCAACATCAGGATTGAACACGTCAACCACAGCAAATGCAGGGAAGATTTCTTGAAGAGGGTTCGTGAGAACGAGAGGCTCCGCAAATACGCCAAAGAAACTGGAGCCCGTGTTGAACTCAAAAGACAGGTTAGCTCTTGAACGATTTTATCAAACGTTTTATTGTAACTCACTCACAAGGCGACCTAGGATGCTACACAGGAACGGTGGACACTACATGAGGAGTTGATGGTATCCACTGAACGATTGTTCCTTTTAGCTCATTAGGAAATTCAGATGGGGTGAATTACTGAGGAGTTTATAGTATTCATGGAACGATAGTTCTTTTACCATATGAGGAGTTGATAGTATCCAATGAACGATAGTTCATTAGGATTCATTCAGATGGGGTGAACTGATAGTTCCTTTACTACAGATGAGGAGTTGATAGTATCCACTAAACAATAGTTCCTTAGCAATTAGTTCAGATGGGGTGGATACTACATAATGAGATTATATCACCGAACGGCAGTTCAAAGGAATAAGGAACTAAGTTAGTATCGTTCAGGAACTAAGTTGGTATCGTATATCTTCGTTCTAGTTCAGTGTTTGTCATGCGATTGGGAACAAAAAGGAACTGGAATGAACTACTGAACTAACTCATGAACTACTCTTATCCACCACTAGTAGAAACTGAGATGTTTCCACTAGAAACATCTCTCTATTAGTTTTTTTAGTCAGGTGTAGACGGGGTCGATTGGTGGAAGCCTAATCGATATCCCTTCTTAACCGGTGATAATCTCACTGCTATGGGGGGGGGGGGGGGGGGCTCTCGAGGGTCCACCGTCACTCTCATCACTCTGTCACATGGTAGCAGAGTGTAGTTTGGTATTATGTGCTGAGCAATTCACTGTACTCCATCCACTTTTTGTGGGCTTTCCAGAAGGATAAGCCCAAGGTTTCCAGGATTCCTTTACAAAAATCCTGTCCCTTTGATAATACATACATCTATTGGCTTCCCCACCCCCATTCACCCTTTAGTGTCAATATAATTTAAATATATTGAGCTCATTTGACAGCGAGCAATGCTGTGTCCCAATAGTTGTTCCATCCATCGATCGAGGTTGATCGCCTAGAGGTTGCCCAGATGAGCACAATTTACTGGACATTTTTTCTCCGCCAACACTCATATGTAGGAGCTTTGTTCTCCACCAGTAAAATATTAATGAGGTAGTACCATCACGGTGGAGGTTAGTCACATGAAGTTGTTCAGATGTCCTATCCTGATCCAGAACTTCACACTACTTTTCATTCCCTCTCATGCTTCTGCTACCCAGAAGTAAATCATGTGGGGAGAAGTGTGACGGTGTGGCTGTTCTTGAGTAGTTTTTTGGTCCGGTGAAGACGGGGTCGCTTGTTGGAAGCAAGCAATATCCCTTCTTAACCGTTAATAATCTCGCTGGTATAGAGGGGGGACTCTCCTTACTCTGTCACAAGTTCCATTTCATTCATTCATGTTTTTTTCTTTTCAGCCTGCCCAGCCACGGCCTGCACACATGGTACGAGCCAAAGCAGTCCCAGAGCTCCTCGCCCCGATACCTTACGAGTTCATAGCGTAAACTGTTTTTAACCCATCCATCTTTATACATTTGAATAAACATATGTTCCCTACATTGTTTCAACTTATTAATCCTTCGTTTCGAATTGTGAGTGCCTGAGTTGAGCAATGTTGGATTTTATACTTCATCTTCTTTGTTTGGTTTCCTCGCTGCCGAGGCATCATACGTTTCCAGGGTATACGGACCTGGAAAGTCAGGGAATTTCGCATATCTCGAAAAGAAAGGAAATTTCAGTAGAACGGACGAAAAATCTGGGAAATGCCATTGTTAGCCTCGTTCATTCTCACACAAGGTGGTGATTCCGTTACTGCTGTGCGGTAAAAAGTAGTCAGTTGTTCAGAGAAAAATACTATTTTTATAAATACAAGAACGTTTCTATTCGGTTCATGCCACCTTTCTCTCATCTCATATCAAGTTCTTTCAACACCACAACTTTTTATAAATGTTTGAATCCAATACATCGGTGTGAAGGGACTTTGTTAGGGAATTTTAGTCACTGCTGGGTTCAGTTCCTGAAGAAAATCAGGGCATTTCATTTGTTTCCCTGTAGACAACCTAATGCCGGCAAGCTGTCAGGACCGTTGGGGTCATTGGTACCTATACCTACCTAATTCCATCCAGTTCGTATGTTCTGATAATTGGTTAAAACTACGATTACAAAATTGTTCTATTATTATGGGAAAACTGGATACTTGATTGAAAACTACGGTTCAATATTACAAGCAAATAAAAAAAGTGTTGAAGAAGGTGCCTAATCTAAGTATACAAGTAAGTTCGTGAAACTGCAGCACGTGGCTCATAATTGATGATTTTGACATTTAATTTTCAAAATAATTTATAATTGGGAGCCACGGGCTGCGGTTATGTGTATATACAGGGTGGTCCCCCACTAGTGGCAAGAAATATGTCTTGGGGAAATTGCAAGCTCGTCGCGAGTTTCGTTGGTGGTTTCAGGCTAGCAGGGTTTTTGGGAATGCTTGAATGGTAACTTTAAAAGTTCAAAACAGCTTGAGGGTTCAATTTAGTTTCATTTGACGCAGAATTATTGCCTATAATAAAACGTTCTGAAACGTGTTTTAATCAAAAAAAGAAGAAACAAATAATGTCTACCAACAAAATCCAAAATAACCTTCATTCTTCAGATGAAATAATGTCAAGGAACAACCCACTCAACTTCATTCAGCCATGCGTAATTATAATCAAGTGTTCCCTTGCAATGATATTATTTTATCTGGGCTGTATCTGTACCATTTCATTCGCGATCATATTGATGAAGCTCTAAAGTGCAAAATGCCTTTGAAGGAACGGCTGGACGTACAGAGCTCCGGGTGGTCTCAAAAAATTAGTGTAAAAATAAGTTGGAGATAATTTTAAAACGCCAAAACATTCGAGATAACGGCGTTCTGGAAATAGTAACCCCTATTTTTCACCCTTTAGAGATGACTGACAGTAACGGTGACCAACTAGACCCCAACTGGGACTTACAAACCAAATTTCAATCATTTTGGTTCATGGAAAGTTCAGCGGAACTATCAACAGTCCCCCATCACTAGATTTCAACTGCACACAGATCTGGGTCTACAAAAATGGGGATAGATAGACAAAACCATGGAAAATGGTTAACACCTAGTTAACTTTGAAAATTCGTTCGTACTCGAGACACGACATGATTTTACCGTCTATCCCAAATATGAGGCGGAGTTTCTTCATATTCATACCTTTATAAAATTATGCCGGTCCCAGGAATTTTTTCCAGTCAACAGCAAATGCAATGATTCCCCTATCTTGGTAGACTTGGAAGCAAAGGCGCAAGAGATAATAAATTGTACGAGGAGTAATACAAGTAACAAAACATTTAAAAGTGATAAAACTGTATTCTTCATGCACAAATGAAAGGCAATAGTTGTTAATCCTCAATACCTGTCAACAATGGAAGACTAGCTCATGATAACAAAGCCCATTTTAGTCTGACATAAAATTTGATGTATCAATTGGTGCTGTATGAAGCTCATGATTCACTACAGATTCTGCAAAAGCTGGGTTGTCCGCGACGTCATCAGTCGATGTATTTTTCTGAGACTTGGGTCCAATGCGCACCTCGTCAACTTGATCTTTCTTGACAGAATCCTCAGGTGTGCTCTCAGCAGGTGCAGCAGCGGTTAGAAATAGCTCGGGGATGCTGTGAGTTGCTGCTGTGTTGAAAGGCGCCTCTGTTGGTTCTGGACTTGAAGCATTTCTCACAGTTTGATGGAGGTTAAGTTCCAGATCCTGTGAGACAGCTTGTCGCTGTTCCTCCAGTTCTTTTTCTCTCGCCAAGCGACGAGCCATCCTCCTCTCCTCGGCAAGGAGACGGTTCCTCATCATTCTCGCTCTCTGCTCGTCCGTCAGTGTGGTCTGTCTGACAGGGGCTGGCACTGTCGAGATCAACTGATCAAACGCATCATCCACCACAGGGCTGGTCGCTCTAACTTCCTCATCAACAACAGTTTCTTGTAGTGCGTCCAAATCAACCATTCCCATTCTCAGCTTGTGCATATTTGTTTGAATTTCCCTCTTCTGCCCAAGTTCTTCTATTCTTGAAATGCAATCTTCAAATGTCATCTTTGGGAATAATCGATGTGCCCAATGCTGCAATCTGGACAATATGTTATTCAAATCGTCCAATTCTCGGCCTTTACCCTTGAATTTCACATTATCAAACGTGGAGCTTAGTACGAAAATCCCCCGAGGACCAATCAATCGAGCTGGGTCCAACTTTGGCCTAGGGGTACGAGTGGTGGTGCGTTTTGGCTTTACAACCCTCCTACTGTCATCATTCACCTCTTCTGCTTCATCAGCCCTCGTTTCTGGATCGTTTCCCTCTACCCTTTCTTCATCGGATGCAGCAGCAGCTAATTCTTCAAATATATCTTCCATGACAGGCTCGTAGTCTAGACAACAGAAAGGTTAGCAAAATTAGTTGCTGACAGTGTAAAATATAAGAATATTTTTTCAATTCCAAGATAACAATTTAGTCCTTACAAACGAGAAAAGTTAGCTAAACACCTGTGTCTGTATGGAAGTGTTCAGCCAAGCAAAACCACCAGCGCCTGTTTTTTGCCTAGAAAGTTATCACGCTCCATTCTGTTTGGCCGTGCCCGAATTTGGGGGCATCCACAACCTCTCTCGGTCCAGGAGCTGCTTTTTTTATTAAAGCGTAAAGGCCTCTCCATACGGGTGAGCCAAACGCAAGCCATAGGTACTAGTGATGGGCACTGAATAACATAATGGCTTAAAATATCAGTTATCAACCGAGAACCGGTTACGAGAAAACCTACGTTATTGGAATAACTGCTTCGCTTCTCCTGGGCACAGGGCTTGGGCAGTACTAGTAAGAGACTGTACCTACTGGCTAGCTGCACATAGGTAATTGTCTCGCTCTCGCACCCTTTGATGTGGGGATGGTATTGAGTAACTACCTGCGCCGATAACGCTTTACCTCTTAACCCGTTATCGACTTCCTGACAGTTATCCACCAGCTTAGGACCTTTCGCATCCCTTTGACGTGAAATGTATTGTACACTATAGGACACAGTGTACCTGTAGCGATCACCCTTTACCACATACCTAACTGGTTACCTACCTATTTTAGGACGGTATCCCTCTACCAATAATTTATTCCTATTATATTTATGGTCAGCATTTGTATGTAAGTCTCGTCTTCTTCTATTTCACCTGGTCCTTCGCTTGAATGCTACTGCTCTCCTCTCACTTTTTACTTCCTTATTTCTTCCTCATCTACTCTTCTTTCAAAATTGCATTGTTCCTATTGTAAGTTCAAAGGCCTTTAATTTAGTTCCTTTATTACATATTATATTTCAGTCCTATTTTGAAATGAAGAAAGTTTACAAGCCCCATCAGTGTAACAGATCCACAAGATGAAGGTAGGAAGGTATCATACGACAAACTTTTTGTCATCCGCTCTCAGGTACACACTCATGTTTGTCTCTCTACTCCATGGGTGAACAGCACTCCCATCTGTAAACTCCTAACTGGTTATCGGAACCGGTTACTGACTGATAACTGTTAGTGAATAACGCGTTATCAGAAAATAATGCTTTAGCCCATCACTAACAGGTACCTACAGTTCAGAAACGGTTTGCAGGCCTGAAATTCCACAGGACAGCAGCGCAGAGATTTGCAAAAGGTACCGAAACTCTCCTTTACGATCCAATTTTGTCGGTTTTTTTTCTCGTACATGCATTTGCAAGCCCTAATTGGACAGGTAAGTAGTTGCTGCCTCGTCCCATACACAATTCTTCTCTCCTTGAGAAAGTTCTTGCTGTTTCCATTTCGGTTTTGTATTAGGTAACCGTTAATTTAGTTTTTCGTTTATCATCATTAGGCGTGCAAGTACCGGATTGCCAGATACCATAGTTACTGTCAACCTAAAAATAAGTTGTATTCAGAATATTTTTCTGAAATACTAAAGATTAGGTAGGTATGGATTAAAAAACAAACGTCAGCGTAGTTTAAAAACAATTTCCTCCTTACAAAATTAAGTCAAGTTTTAACAAGTAGTAAAATAGATAAAATTGTGCTTTTAAGCTTTTAATTCACTTTTTTTATGCCAGATACTAAGATTATTTTCCGTATATTCACTACCTATGTATGCATATACCATGATCTGAAGGAGGATTAAGGTTATAATAATACTATATCCTATGATGGCCATAGCACCACTGCACACGAGGAGCACTCTTTCCTAGTTCCTACTCCATAGCTCTACAGCTAGGCTGGTTCGTGGTGGGTGTGCCAGAATTTCAATATCACGGTCATCCGCGTTCCGTACACCAAAACAGAAACTTACGACGTACCGTATGGCTCAATTCAATTCAATAAATTTGTATTTTTCAAACACTTTTTTTCATGAGTAACATGTGTAACAGTGTGGCTGTTCTCGATACATTTTTTCTTCCAGTGGAGACAGGATCGGTGAGCGGAAGCCTACTTAATCGATATCCTTTTTAACCGGTGATAATCTCACTGGTCTAGGAGGGGGACTCTCGAGGGTCCACCCGCACTGTTACACTCTGTCACACATTTAAAAATAAGCCCAAATACAAAAATCCAATTTAAAAAAAATCATTCATCCACTTTATTTATTAGTTATAGTAAACACCGTTATGAGGAGGCCCAGGTTCTCTAGAGGACTGTCGCGCCGTGGAAAGAAAGAAGAAACACCAAACCGATTGGCGCCGGAAGGTTTGCCATTTAGGTCGAATTGCAGCCCGCGAATTGGCGGTCCTCCACTTCTAATCAGTCTGTCGTTGACTAGAATTTACATCAGCCGATAACTACCAAAAACAAATAGTTTTTTAATAGTTTATTTATTTATATGTTTACGTAGAAATAGGGTTCATAACCCCTCCTCGTTTCTACACATAATAATGACATAATTAATATAACAGGGTGGCGTATATTTATATAATATGGAAGAATGGAAAAATGAAATGTGGGCAGATAGGAAGAAAATGAAAGAAGAAAAAGATAAAGAGAAGGGAACTACCGATCCTCAATGTGCCTCAGGACAGCTAATCCAAAAGACCTGAGCGAGCCTCACCTGCGAATAGCCAAGGAAAAGGAGTCCCACCCACCACCTCGCACCTGCGACCCTTAGGGAGTTTCGAAAATGACCATCCTTCGTCCAAGTCTGCCCGAGAGCAAATAGCCTATCAGACAGGCCATGTTCAAAAACATCCAACAAGTAAGCCGGTGTGTTGAAGTCCTCGGTGGTGTATAATTTTGAAGACAAATTTGAGAAAATTTACCTTCAGATACACAATTACGCCTCAACCAAGAATTTTGATGACGTGTTGGGATACATGTCCACGAGCCTTCAAATGACAAGCATATCTGACAGCACAGAACAGTGGAGTCTATAGAGTTGATAAAAAGCTCCTGGCCATACATAAAGTGAGGGAGTAAAAGCGTCCTTATCAACATAACTCTGAGTTTCTCAAGTGTGAAGTTTATACATTTCATTTCCTAAGGGAAAATAGAGAACCGTAAACTTTTTGAGTATGGCAGCTACATGAACCTCCCAGTTCATATTGGAAGACGAGACTAATCCACTTTATCACTGTAGGGTATGATGCATCCATCAACAAACTGTCGCAATAAATAATTATTAACAGAAAGTGCACTGGTCATCAGTGCTAGTAGTTTTGGCAAAGTTGTTCAAATTTGGCCAACCACAATATTTATTAATCGGGAATGACCGCCATACATGTATAGAAACAAAAGTGTTGAAACAAAATATTGTATACTAAATAGGTAAAATGATACCTATTCATAGGTACTCACGTGAATGTTACTAAAATGAAACTTTATCTTGAATCAACAGGTGAAACAGCTTCGCATGAAATGTAGGAAGTAGGTACGAAATGATAATTATTAGAGAGTTCCTAGGAGATACGGTGATAACAATACCGCATTGGCTGTTAGAGCGAACAACATGGATGCTAACCCGTTGCCATGGGTTACGAGAGACAACTAGCATGATAGTCGGTATCTTAAAGTGACGTCAATTCCTTACTGATTGTTGAAGTACCGCGAACCTACCCCCCTCTTCTACCCCCTTCCATTTCAAAAGACAAAAGAGCACAACAAACCACTATGCACCAGCTCTGTTAAATCTGAAGTCAGAAGCCTGTTAAATTTGAGGAACGTCTAATTAGTTATTGCAAAATTAGTTGCATAAAGTTGGTTTGCTTCTGCAGCACATATTTGGATTCTTTTGCAAAAGCCTGCAAAAGCAGCTATAAATTTGTGAAACTAGGATTTATTATGAGGGAAAGGTAGGTCTAAACTAAAAAAGCTTAAGCATTTGAAACCATTTAATTTTGTAGGTTAAGAAAACAATGTAAAGAACTGCAGGTTAAGAAAACAGTAGGTACAGAAATGTTTTACAGTAGGTACACCAGTACAAAACACGAAAAGCGGGCATAACTTGAGTAAGGATTACCAGAAATGTTCGTGAAGAAAGTTACTGAATTGTTTGCTGTTGCTAAATTTGGTTAAAGCAAGAAAGTTGAATCAATTCTTCACCCTCACTCCAACAAAAATCCGATTCTATGGGCTCTGGTTCATATCATTTTCATGATCTTCTCCGTTGATGTGTGTTTCCGTAACAACTTCTCCTTCCTCTTGATTCTCCTCAGCAGAAACAGCTTGAAAGGGAGGTAGGTAGGTATTTGGGTTGCGAAAACGTTGGTGTTTGAAAGCATGGTGGAAAATTCATCGCGATCACGTTTTCACCGTTACCTAACACGTAGTAGGTACTCAAGGTTTTCAACATGTACTGTTTTCAACATATCAGGTTACGTTTACTCACGGTCTAGTCGTTACGTTTCACGGGATCGAGAGGCGGTGACGGATGTATGCGGCAAAATACGTTACCCGTATGATACGTCAACCATTTGGCGCATGCGCAGAACACTTTTCTGAGACATACGGATGACGCATCTGAGCAACGGTATCGCCTAGGAACTCTCTTATGTTTTACGTTTATTAGAGAGTTCCTAGGAGATACGGTGATAACAATACCGCATTGGCTGTTAGAGCGAACAACATGGATGCTAACCTGTTGCCATGGGTTACGAGAGACAACTAGCATGATAGTCGGTATCTTAAAGTGACGTCAATTCCTTACTGATTGTTGAAGTACCGCGAACCTACCCCCCTCTTCTACCCCCTTCAATTTCAAAAGACAAAAGAGCACAACAAACCACTATGCACCAGCTCTGTTAAATCTGAAGTCAGAAGCCTGTTAAATTTGAAGAACGTCTAATTAGTTATTGCAAAATTAGTTGCATAAAGTTGGTTTGCTTCTGAAGCACATGTATTTGGATTCTTTTGCAAAAGCCTGCAAAACCAGCTATAAATTTGTGAAACTAGGATTTATTATGAGGGAAAGGTAGGTCTAAACTAAAAAAGCTTAAGCATTTGAAACCATTTAATTTTTTAGGTTAAGAAAACAATGTAAAGAACTGCAGGTTAAGAAAACAGTAGGTACAGAAATGTTTTACAGTAGGTAGGTACACCAGTACAAAACACGAAAAGCGGGCATAACTTGAGTAAGGATTACCAGAAATGTTCGTGAAGAAAGTTACTGAATTGTTTGCTGTTGCTAAATTTGGTTAAAGCAAGAAAGTTGAATCAATTCTTCACCCTCACTCCAACAAAAATCCGATTCTATGGGCTCTGGTTCATATCATTTTCATGATCTTCTCCGTTGATGTGTGTTTCCGTAACAACTTCTCCTTCCTCTTGATTCTCCTCAGCAGAAACAGCTTGAAAGGGAGGTAGGTATTTGGGTTGCGAAAACGTTGGTGTTTGAAAGCATGGTGGAAAATTCATCGCGATCACGTTTTCACCGTTAACACGTAGTAGGTGCTCAAGGTTTCCAACATGTACTGTTTTCAACATATCAGGTTACGTTTACTCACGGTCTAGTCGTTACGTTTCACGGGATCGAGAAGCGGTGACGGATGTATGCGGCAAAATACGTTACCCGTATGATACGTCAACCATTTGGCGCATGCGCAGAACACTTTTCTGAGACATACGGATGACGCATCTGAGCAACGGTATCGCCTAGGAACTCTCTATTATGACCACACCATAGTTGCCAAGTCGTTCCCGGTTCGCGCCAAATCCTTTATCCTTATCCTTTTTATCCTTATCAAATCATGCCAAAGGTAGGTTCCGCTCTACACACCGAGAAGACTTTTGACGGAAAGTTGTATGGTTGACGTAGTATACCTAGTAGTGCTTTCTGTGAGTATGAAAAAAGTACATATTATACTCTTTGAACCGTCTGTTCGATAAAATAATTGGAACAAGTTATTGAACAATTCAACGACACGTTATATATCTCTTCATTTATAAAATTAGTGTCTCTTCATTTATAAAAATTATACGATGTGCGTTTTTGTTTGGATGTCCTCTATACATGACAAATATATCTACTTTATGATATGTAAATATAGAAGAAGAAGGAATATCACTGTTATCACACACACACGAAGCACGAACCACTGCCCACACCCACACTCGGTGTAAATAGAGTACCTAGATTGTCTTCCGTGACATGCAGGGTCTGTTCGGAGAACCGTCCGGGACTGCCCAGGATTGCCCCCTCCCCACTTTTGGCCGTTCGGAGAAGACAAGGGACGATCCCGGACGAGTTGCCCGCTGTTCGGAGAGAGCGGGGATTGTGAATTCGGGCAGCCCGGGATCGTCCGGGGCTACTCCAGCTCTGGCGTGGAGTAGAAAGTCCGGAGCATGCGCATCGGTCTATTTTTACCCCTCCCCTCTAACTTGCTCACTTTCACTTTCCCGCGATCCGCGAAGCACAACTCAAACCCACACACGCCAAACCCGTATTTTTTTTTAACGTAGGTATGCTTTACAGTTGTTTACCGTGTAAGCGTTACAGTTTTTTGTTGTGTGTAATAATTTCCAGTTACGGATCAAGTTAGATAATAATTATGCTGTCTGATACGGATTATTCCGACGATGATAATGGGGGTGACATCAATTTTTCGGACGGCGATGAAGAAGAAATGATATTAAGGGAGGTTTTTTCCCGAATTTGAGACCAAAAAATCAAAATTAAGTATATTGAGCAAGTGGTGTCTGATTTGTGTCAAGTGATGTTGTCTGAGTGGTGGTGATTTGGATTCTAGGTGCCTTCTGAATAAATAAAGTTCTTATAACTATGACAGCCTTTTATTTTATTACTAACCACATAACTGAGAATGACTTTATAAAGGTCATCAGGTTGAGACAGGTAAGAACATCAGTCTCAAGAAAAAAACCTATGCGACACTTAGAGGCGCTAATTGGAAGGACAAAGTGACTTTAGGACAAAGAAGTTACTTTTTTTTCTCCATTGTTGAAAAAGTTGAAAACGTTTTAGTTTTTAATGATGTAGTAGTAAATGTAGTTTTAGTTTAAATCGATGAGAACGCACGAAAGCTTGTAAACAAAATGGTGGGAGGTTCTAATACGGCTTCCAGTCCTGGACAAAGAAAAAGCGTTCGGACACGGCACGAAACCGGGACGATCCGGAATTACTCTGGTGACGTCACGAGTCCAGGATTGTTAGAGCTCTGGATAGCCCAGGACTGCTTCTCCGAACGAACCTATGGTAATTAAAAATTGGAATGACAGACCTACCTGTTTGTTGAACAAGGACGATGACATCTGTTTCTCAGGAATCAAGGCACTCAGTCACGAAAACCGAACTGGTTCGGCGGCCAGTTATTCTAGTGCAGCCGTAGCGGTTTCATCAGGTTAGTATCTGAATTATTCTCTTACTACTCCACAATGTTTATTACCGTTGTTTGTCTACAATAATTGTTGGGTACTTCAAATTTTGGAGTAATTTTGAAGTTTATTTAGTTACTTCAAATTGGAATAATGGTTTTGCGGGTGAGGAATGTAATCACAGGTTCTGTTTCCACTTGTTGCATTGTGTATCATCCGAATAAATAGGTATTCTTGTTTGTATACAACAAGCAAAAATGTTATATAGGTAGGTATGTACCTAATAATTTCACATAACTTTTGATGAATAGGTAGGTCAGAATTGTAAGGTAACCGGCGAGTGCCTGACGGGCGATTGCGTTCCTCGCCCCCAAAAACCGACTAGTTATGGTTTTGGCTGTCAGAATCCATCTTAACGTGAACGTATTTAACTAGAGAGAGACCTACCTAGGTATTACAAGATGAATTTTACTGCCAGAGTTTGGAACATTGTAGGTAGGTACCTACGAACGTAATTTGTAGTTGACTAAGTACCTACATGAAAGCTAAAATCAATATTTCGATAGTTCATTACAGTGCATGCCAACGACTTCCTCCATTAAAGTACATACCTCACGGTTCCTAAGGCGATAATTAATGAAATCTTAGAACCACCCTATCTATTATAGAGTAGTATTGATCAACGGTAATACGAGATTCTTCTTCGTACAAGAATATGCCTACATTTTGAAAATTATTATCCCCAAATTTTTATCCTCAGCCAATCTCAAATGAGAGATATTGTCCGTAGGGTTACTGTCACTTTAGTAGTGAGCCGTTGGAAACATGAATGTGAATATTTATTGCACATCTTGTTTCATTAGTTACTACCTAGTAAAGTAGTCGTCGGATTGATTTGAAAATTTAAGAAACACTGACTTTCAAACAGGGTGTTGTTCTAATGCATTACAAATGAACAGGTGAACGATCGATGAAAAAATACAATATTGTGTAGAATGTGGTTGGTACTCTTTTTCACGAGGAGTAATCTGATACTCTTTTTCTACTCGGGAGTCGAGAAGCTGGGAAGACAACCCTTTTCCCAAGGGCACTGTTATGCCAAGAAAACCCTTTTAGTCAAGTCTTGAACTTTGATTGACAAAACACATTATGTTTCAAATTTTGTAAGTAAAACGGACAACGTCGGTTTCAGTTGCCGAAGATGCTTGGTCTGAATGGAGTGTCATTGATTCGTTCTTTGAGTGTCAAAGTACCATTTAAAACACTCAAAAGATTTTCTCCTAAAGCTCTTGAGTGCTTTCAAAAAAATAACAGCAGAGACGTCCTAAAATACAATTCGTCACATCGTCTGTTCTATACGAGGAGTTATCTAAGGAACGCCCTCACTGATCAAAGTTGGTCCGATGCTGAGCACTTATCCACTTCGGGTGACCAGACTATAGATTGCTTGCCTCTTCCTGCAGCGCCACGGTCGAGCACCATGGAGGATGAACAGCTTGTCTTGTCTCTGTTGAAGGACGTCATATCTTACCATGACAAGAATACGAGTAGCTGGATCGTCGAGGTTAGTTTCTGAAATCCCTATGGTCTCCCTTATGCATTTCGCCCCAGTATCTACCTTTGTCCTATGAATCATTACCAACTTTTTTAGGCTGGGGGCTGCTTATTGAGCCAGATGTCGCTGGGTGCTGTCCATCTCAAAATCACTGTTTTGCCCACTCCTCGGACCTTAGAAATTGTTAATAATCGTAAAAATTATGAGTGCCAGGGAGTGGCTCTAAAAAGGATAGCAGAGTGGATCTGGGACGCCCATTAATTGACAGTTTTTGTACTTCCCGTCATCTTCACAAGTTCAACCTGGGGCTGATACGCCAAAACGGACCAATGAGCTTCTAGCATTCTCCACATGAATACACCTAGTTCTTCCCATGTATGTGAAGAAGTAGCTCATCCCGTGTAAACGAAGTACAAGTTTACGGGAAGAGAATGCTTTAGGCTCATTGGTCCGTCTTCTCGTATCGCCCTTTCCATGGTTGAACACGTGAAGATGACGTTAGTACAAAAACTGTCTAAAGACAATACCAATTTGATGGCCACTGGTCCTGATTTGCAGGACAAACACTAGGAACTTGTCTTTTTACTTGTTAAACCATCTTTCACAGTTACCTACATGGGGGAAATGAATAAAAACTTCATCCTGTTTTTGTTTTTTTTCAGAACAAAGTCAAAACCCTGATTATGGCATGCAAATATCTTTCCAAGGAGCACAAAGAAAGTTTCATTAAAGCTTTAGCTACAACTTTCTCCGTAGACCACGATAAAATTTTTCAGACTCTCAGTCAATTCGTAAGTTTATTAAAAGTTTATCTGCACTTCATTTTACACTTTCGTATCGATTGGTGATGTGAACTAGAGAGTGGGCAAGGGGGCGAGGCAATGAGTAGCCAAGTAAAGAGCGAAATGGCGCTGGCAGGGTAGTCGGACGAAAAGCCCCAGCCTGGAATGGCTGTTTACTTTTCTAGAGAGTGGGGCATTATCGTAATCAGTGAATATAATTATTTCAGTTGTAATAGTAAAGTAAATAAAGTAAATAAAGATTATATAGTCATTGTATGTATATTGTCACCATCACCATATGTGATTACAAATATATTAGGTTCGTTAGCACTGGCTTTTTCTGACGGTTGACTGACTCCTAGAAAACTGTAAGAAACCATCCATGATCCATTGCCATCTTGATAAGAGTTTGAGAAGGATTTCAAGTACCTAATAGTCATCATGTAGGAACCACGATTTTTTTCCGTTCATTTATTTATATATGTACATCATTAATTAATACAGAACGGTGTTTAGCATAAGTCTAGGACTTTTGCTGTGGGGAGGAGTTGCCTTAGAAACTAACTTGCCTAACACAACATACATTGGAAAAAATATAATAAATCAATACTTGCTTCATTTAAAAAAAAGGTAAAGTTAAACATTTATTCTAAGGGATGACGTATTGCTGCTTATAATATAACTTCATTTTCTTTTTAAAGACAAGAAGCGAAGGGGAGGGATTGAGTGCAAGCTATCGGGCGAGTCAATAAAAAGGTTAGGTGTCCGCAAATTAATGAGCCAGCTGGCTACAAACAGTTTTTCGAAAAGGTAATCTGACAAGATTTAGATTCTGAGGCCTGGTGACACCCTCCTCCAGAAATTGTAACGCCTTTGTCGTATGTACTGATTCATGGATCCTAGTTACAGTTATTTTATTAATGAGGGCCGGAAATGGAAGAGTTTGGATCTGTTTAAACAGCTCAACAGTCTAGTAAGACTTGTTTTCAAGTAGGTAATACTTTAATCAGCAATTTTTGCGCTACAAAAATATAATCAAGGAGACCCGCACCACATCCACCCCCATCCAGAGATTCCATACATCATAATCGGCTTTACTAAGGCGTAGTGCAACATTTGGATGGCATCCTTAAAGTTTCTCACCTCACGGCAAATGAAAATTAGCTTGAGTAGTCTTACAAACTGATGTGCCAGTCCCACCTCCTGCGCTGGTCGAGTTCCACCCACAGGTAACGTGTGCTCGCAACTTGTCTTATTTCAGGATAAGCACACTGAGCTGAGCACACTTCAAGCTATGGCATTTAATGGTTCCGATGCTGGGGATGTCATTTTCTCTGAGAGCAAAAGCTAAAAAATTAGTTATTATAAAGTCGTAGAACCCAGGCAAGATAGTATTTTTGTAAAGCCTTGGCTTTCCTGTTCACAGTCTCCCAAGTTTTATCTGTGACCATAATAGTCGTGCCATCAACAAATGAAAAAACTACCCCATCACACTGCTGTCCAAAAAACCCATCCATAAAAACAATGAAATAAAGGGATCCCAGAACTTTGCCCTGAGGTATTCCACATATGCACTGTATATCGTCGCTAATTGTATGTATTACCTACTTTTGTTAGGTGGCTTCTTCCTTCCAGGTAACTAGCAGTCCATCCTTTAGCAACACCTGTGTGTCCAACTGCTGCGAGCAGCTTGGTATGAGGAATCGTGTCAAATGCTTTGGACATGTCCATGCAAATGAAAAGGACCTTCTCCACAGCATCCAGCACACTCTTAACATTCTGTACCAAAAAAACTAATCGACTAACTCCGATCTTTACAAAACCGAGCTGCCTATCGTTTCTCTTTCCATTTCCTTCCAAGAACTCGACAAAAAAATTTTTTGCCAGCCTCCTAATACTATTTTTGCAATAATTGAGAGGAGAGAAATTGGCCTGTAGTTGACCATATCCTCAAGGGAATCAGCAAAGCTTTCTTATAGGCCGATGGGAATTGGTTCACACAAAAACTGCAATTTGTAATGGCAAGGAATTCTTTATATTTTGAGTTTTTAAGGTTTTCTTTATATGTTTACTTTAAGATTACTTAATGTTTGTTAGCTGATGGTTATCTGAACATCATAAAGGCGTTGTAAGTGATTGGGAGTGATTCTCGGACTCTTTACTGAGCGTATACCCATGTATCTGTGGCCGGCTGTTTGTAGTGCTTTCTGTCTATCCAAAGGCGGTTTTCTGATTCATTCCAGTCCAAAAAAATTGGGCGGATGAGAACTGGCCAATCAATTCCCAACCATTATCAAACGCTTATCAAGGTGGCATTGGATCATGGTTAGTTTCTTGTTAATGTTTTCTAGGAGTCAGCCAACCATCAACCAGTGCGAACGCGCCTAATCATGTGATCAAACTGCAATGGAATAGTCCAGCATTTTTTTTTTTCAAAGTATATTATATTGCTTGAGGTTAACGAAAATTGGGAATCGGGTCTGTTTGTTTACAAAATGTTAACATGAAATTATAAGAGCAAATAAAAATGGGAAGTTTGAAAAAAGCCGGGCTGTGACATAGAAATAATGCATTGCCTCCTCAAGCTTCACAATAACACGTGGAGTATTGGGGAAAAGTTGAAACGGAATAAACAAGATCCAGATGAAAATAATATAATAGCTGAGTTTTCCTCTAATATTACCTGACCAATCTTGAACGATAAAGTACTGACAGATTGAGCTGAAACTTGAGACCTTGCGGAGATCCCATGTATGCTATAATGCTGTTGCATACACACAGCCTGGCCATGACGTAGAACCAGCGCTTTTTCAACATCTGGTGTCTTCATTTCACATTTCCTTCCTTATACCTATTACACAATTACCACCTCCCACACTATACGTCCTTTCCACAGTTACTTGAACTAAAATTTTCCAAAAATCATGTTACTCACTGGATGGTGTTTTTAAGGGATGGTTTATACCATTTTGTTTTAAAAATAATTTACATTCGAATTTTGAAAGAGAGAATTGCAGGGGTCCAACATATTTGGTAAGTGACGTGATGAAAAGATTTTCGCTACTTTTCCACTTCAGAGCATTCTGAATCCATCCTTGGATTTCAACAAAAATGGGAATTGTCTTGCATTTTCTTTATACCTAAAAATGGTGGATGTCGACCTCCCAACAGAGTTGTGGGGGTCAGTGGGAAGAGGGTGACAAATGGGTGTGAAATAGTTGCCAGATGGCGCCAGTTTGTGGTTTAAAAAAAGTTTGAATCCACCCTCTACCTGTTCTCTAAGTTTGAAACAATGGGGAATTTTCGTCAAAAACGTTTTTGAAAAAAAATATTCCGAACTCTTGGAAAAATGGTACGTAGTTTGAAGCCCCATTTTCAAAAATAAGTGGTATTTTCTAACTGAAATTGACAAAGTAAAAGTGTGGCAAGAAATGGCGTATGAGATCTATTGACATCTGATTGGCTGTTAGCCGAAGGAGGTGGAGCTATGCTTCAGAGGTGTAGTTTCTCAATGCTGTCAACACCCCAACATTAGAAATGGCAACCTTGAAGAGCCTTTGCTGTGTCCTTTCCCTTGGTTTGATTTTGAGGATGTTTTTTAAATGTACGTATAAATTTGCAGTTCCATCCGTCCATCCATTGCGGTTCTGTACATTGTTTAAAGTTACGCACTGGCGCTCTAAGCGGGATTAAGTTGAACTACTCGGCAATTTACCTGATACGTCATTTCTGGTGGGAACTCAGAAATTCAAATTTTACACTCGTTTTCTGCCTAGACTTTCCGACATAAGCACCTCCTTATGTGGTCAATAACTGTTGATTTCCATTACTGAACAGAATTTGAAAAAAAAGAGAAAATTTGGTAACCTACGAAAATTGTCTATTATGTGAATTATCAGGTTCTTTGCATCGACACATTTGTTCCACTTACAGAAAGATCTTCAAAGGGGGAACTCGATTTCTGTAAATGAGGAAAGGCAGTTGAAGGATGTGCTTACACCACTGTACATCTGGCTCTTCAAGATCGTTGGTCGGCTGGAAGGCGGAGTAAAATTTTTGGTAGACCTTAGAATTGATTTACTCGTAAGTTTCTTTGATTCCACACTGTTTTCATAAGGCTGTGATATTTCGAATTGTGTACAATATACGTGACGTTCTCCTGATGATTTCAGAATATGCTCCACGGTTCTAATCCAAAAAGTGAGCATCATTCCTCGCTCCAGCAGCTCAATTCAAATCTCAAAGATCTCCTGACATTGTGGTTCAGCGTCGGGTTCCTCAAGTTGGAGCGAGTTACTTGGAGGTCTTCCTGTGAAATGTTACAGAAGGTAGACTCATTTAGCTTCTTGATGTTGAGCTTAAATTTCACGGATTATTGTCGTTGGTGGGTCCCTTGAACCCTGATTGTATATGAAAACCTGTCCACGAGATCGCTAGAGTTGTGTTACATCGGAAACCTTGTTTCAGATATCGGAGTACGAGGCTGTGCACCCTGTGAGGAACTGGACGGATTTAAAACGCCGGGTTGGCCCCTACAGAAGATGCTTCGTGTACACTCACAGCTCAATGCCCTCGGAGCCAATAGTCGTTCTGCATACTGCCCTTTGTCCTGAGATAGCGTCTAGCACCAAAGGGATCATTGCTGCCACACAACAGATGTCAGGTACGATGTTTCATTCGAACCGCTTCAGAAAAACAAACAGTCATGCAGCATGACTTAATGAGCGAATTTTCAAAGAAATATTCGAATTAATGGCTATGGTTTTGAATAAAGGAAAACTTCGGTCTAAAATTTGGTTTTCTATGTATATTCTCTTCGTATTTATTTTAATTTGTACGTTTTGTCCATCCTGATTCTACCGTTTGTTTATTACGTAATTGTACTAAGTGCTTATTTATTTTATCGCTGTGGGTAAATTCAAGGAGTTGTACTAATCGTTTGCCTCCCCCTTTTTTGCTTCGAACTCTCGTCTTCAATTAATACTTCTCACATTTTTCAATCTGACCACTCTAAGGGGGTGGGGGTAAGAGTTTAAAGATTATCCTAGTTTTGGGTAATTTTTGCGCACTTTAAATGCTCTAATTTAAGAACGGATTTAGATATCTAAAATCCGATTTCACTATCGTGTTCAGCGTGCAAAAACCTTTAAAATGAGGGGTCACTTGTTAGAAAATAACATTTTGGGGATTTTTGGGTAATTTTTGCGCACTTTAAATGCTCTAATTTGAGAACGGATCAAGATATCTAAAATCCGATTCCACCATCGTGTTCAGCGTGCAAAAACCTTTAAAATGAGGGGTCACTTGTTGGAAAATAACATTTTGGGGATTTTTGGGTAATTTTTGCGCACTTTAAATGCTCTAATTTGAGAACGGATCAAGATATCTAAAATCCGATTCCACCATCGTGTTCAGCGTGCAAAAACCTTTAAAATGAGGGGTCACTTGTTAGAAAATAACATTTTGGGGATTTTTAGGTAATTTTTGCGCACTTTAAATGCTCTAATTTGAGAACGGATCAAGATATCTAAAATCCGATTCCACCATCGTGTTCAGCGTGCAAAAACCTTTAAAATGAGGGGTCACTTGTTGGAAAATAACATTTTGGGGATTTTTGGGTAATTTTTGCGCACTTTAAATGCGCCAAAACCCTCCTTAGAGTAGGCCAATTTCGCCCATCTTCGAACTTAGCCTTTCGATTGCCAAGATAGATTTTTTGTGCAAATTTGAGCTGTTTATCTCAATTCTATCGAGAGTTATCGTCTGGAGTGACACATATATAAATAAATATATATATATATATACATATAAAAAAGTGTTAAATTTCAGGAATCGTTTTAGAATGGTCTGAAACGGATTTCTATGAAGAAAATTTCCAAAAATTTATATTATTTAAATTTCGAAGCCATTGCAATAGCTTCATTTTCTTTGAAAATTCGCTAAAATGAACGAGTTGGAGAATGTTGGAGTGTGTGAGGACTAAAAGTCGAGTATTTTGGCTTCGCAACATTCCGATAATGCTCTAAAATTACCCTAGTCTTATCTGTACGTATGTTGGAGGCATAGAACAAACTCGTCAAAATACCTAAGTCGTCCTAAGTAAATTGGTCACTTATGCTGAAAACTAGGGAAAACAGAAAGAGAGTGATTTACTGTCTTACGTAGGCAATAACTAAGCTTTTAACTAAATATAACTTTATACAACTGGATTTATAATTCTTCTCTCTGTAGTTTCTCCTTTTATATAATTTCATGTTAAAGTACCTATTGTTTGTTGTTACGTTTTTTCTAGATGGTAGCAAAAATATTGTTGAGTTCACGGACGATACTCAAGTAGCAGAAGATCCAAGAAAAATAAACGCAGCAATTTTTTATTCGATTACTTCTACCCAACCTGGTTTACAAGTTGGTAACATTAATTCAATCTCTATAACCTCTTCGCGCTTTCATTATTCAGTGTGTTAACATCCTTTGATTGCATGCCAACCCTCTCATGTCGGTCACAACTCCTTGGCGCCTCTAATTCTGCTGATGATCACCTTTAGATGTAATTTCCACTTGTTGCAGGGTATCGAGTTGGGGAACTACCTAATAAAACGGGTAGTTCAAGAGCTACTTGCGGAGTTCCCGCAAATCACGCAGTTATCAACACTCTCTCCCATTCCGACGTTCAAGAAATGGTTGTTCAACAAGTTCGATTTGCTCGAAAAGGGTTTGTCATTCTACTGTGTAAACAGGTTGTCCGAGAAATGCCCCATTATTTTCCTTAGGGGTTGCAGTTCAAGGGAAAAAACATATTTTTGATGTAAGAACCGAATATGAAGTCAAAATTTATCGAAAATCTTTTTTTGGGAACCAATTTTGTTAACATGATAACGAGGCCCTTTTATCATGAATGAGGCCCCGTCAGGTGAAAAATCTCCTTTTTCACGTAAAAACCTAGTAAATTTAGGAGGGCTCTTCGAAGTTGGCTAAAATCAAGGACATTTTCCCCCGAACCCGTCGAAAACCATCGGTCAAATTAATGGAGTTTCGTAGGCGGTGAATACCCACTGTTTTGTGTTGACAGTTTGGAAGTTAAAAAAACCCAATTCCACCAGGTTTATTTAAATTTCATGTGGATCCGATAATCCGAATCTGAAGTTGATTCTGGATAAAACTTGAAGAAATTGGGTGTTACGAATTGTTTACCACAATTTTCACATGTTTTTTTTTTCACTTTTGAAACGCCATTTGGCTACTATCGGGAGTGAGAGTTGGAGCTTCTAATCGTGTTGTCATACTTAGAGGGCAATAAATAAATTAATTTTGAGTTTTTTGAGTTCGCTGGAAACGTAACACTTACGGGTTGATTGAGCAGGTACCTTTACCTATATTACTTGGAAAATATGCTCACGAAGCATGGCTGGAAATTCACTTGTTGCTTACATTGTAAATAATTTTGAAAACTAAGTATGCACTGTACTATCAATTCTACTACTATCTGCTACTCAATTTTTTAAATTAATTGTTGCTCCTAACTTATTTAACTTTCTCTATCAGTGTTCTCTACCTAGTTGTCAATGTGAAAAACAAACTTGAAACACATGGGTGTGCTACATTCAGTATTAGTCAAATTTTGATTCACCACCAGTTGAAAATTCATTTATCAGGGGAGGGTGATCTAATTCTACGAGAACTGTGGGCTCCGTTCGTCTCGTTGTTGGGAGGTTGGAAAGAAGTGAAGAAACAACTCCACAGCAACAGTTGGGTCAAAGACCCTAAACTCATCTCGGCGCTGGAAAGACCATTGATGAACACGTGTGCCTTCTATTTATATAAAGAAAAGAGAAAAGGGATGGCGTTGGACAGCGTTGGTAAGTTCGGGCTTTCTTCAATATTAATGATATTGGTACATAATCGATACCTGAAAGGACGAAGGTGCTGTGTCCAAAAAGAGGAGCTTTGAGGAAGACCCAAAAGAAGTTATGAAACCCCGCACGAATATTAAAATAGTGGCTCGGTTATTGGACATGCACACAGGTGATACGTCCAGAAATGTTCCAGTGTACCCTGGAAGGTTAGAGTTTCTGAGCAACCTGATTGGTCCAGAACCATTAATTCCTCTTTTGTACATAGCACTGAACAGGGGACATAGAACCCAACTGATTTTTATCCGGCAGTTTTTAGGTTTCCTGGTGCTATAAGCTGTATCCTTCCAAAAGAATTTGACAAAGGCATAAATCCGTTTATCTCGAAACTGTCATTTTTGGGCATAAGTAGCATCTGCTATGATTTAAGGTATTGGATTACGGAATAGATTTTCCACTGCGATCATAAATTTGCTGGGAGGTATCGAACAGACTTCACTGAGCTGTCTTCAGTTTAAACTTGAATAATTGGGGGCTAGAATTTTTAACAACAATACTATACCCACGTATATTTATTATTATTTTAGGTTGTTTATTTTTATTTTATATGAAAGTAGGTGCATACTGAGATGAGCTGGTACATATTTCTGATTTACACGAGACATAATTTTTAATTAAATGTGGAAGTTTTGATGAGGTCATGGCCACCTTTTCATGGATACAGCTTTTAGCGAATTTTCGAAGAAAAGGAAGCTATTGTTCTCGGTCCAAAATTTTTAAAACTCGAATTTCCGAAAGATTTTTATACCAAAATCCGTTTCAGACCATCCTGAATTCCCTGCCGAAAGACACCGAAAATTATATGTATATATAAATATATATATAAATATATATATATATATATATATATATATATATATATATATATATATATTTATATATTTATATATGTATGTGTCATTCCAGACGATAACTCTCGAAAGAATTGAGATAAAAAGTTCAAATTTGCACGAAAAATCTGTCTTGGCAATCGACAGGCTAAGTTCGAAGATGGGCAGAATCGGGTCACTCTAAGGGGGAGTTTTGGGGAGTTTTAGGGGGGGAAAATTACCCATAAATTCCCAAAATGAAAAAGTCTGACAAGTGACACCTCATTTTAAAGGTTTTTGTACGCTGAACACGATGGTGAAATCAGAATTGCGATATCTCATTCCATTCTCAAACTGGAGCACTTTGAAGATGAAGGAACGTGGTTATTTCTTGAGATGTTCTTCCTGGTTCGTCTGCTCTAATCTGATAACGGAATGGGATATCGCAATTCTGACTTCACCATCGTGTTCAGCGTTGGAAAATCTACAAACCGAGGTGTTACTCGGCAAAAAATGGAACAAAAAATTTGTTACGTACCCAATACCTACTCTTCTGGTATTCAAAACATTTTTGATTTCCCCCTCCCCATCCTTCCACCCCAAATTTTACTTTGCGAAAAACTACTCCTGTTTTAATTTTGTATGGTATCAAGTTGGGAAAACATTGGCCGAAAATTAATTTTCAGAAAATTTTAGGCGGAGGAGGAAGATGCCGAAAACTTCGAAAATTCGCTCTTATAGCCATGCTGCATGACTGTGGTTTTTTTCTATATAATCCACCACGTTGAGGTGAGCTGTGACATTGACAGTACTTCCCAAGAAGTCTGTTCTGCTGTGCTGTAGCCTGGAGGAAGAAGTAGTGGCAATGACGTCATTGCTGCTTTCTACGTAATCTTGAACTGACCAAATACGTATATGATTCGATTTTTCTCATCAGGAAAACACAAAAAGCCAATTCAGAAAAAAAATCAGCAATTCCAGAACCATGGGTATTTCGGTAGTCCCCATTTCAAGCAAACCAAATCTCTATGTTGCAAAATAGTTGACTTGAGAGCAATTTCAGGGTATCGTAGATGTTCTCAGGAAGATTTCTTTCTTGTTCCAGCCAATTTTCATCTAAAAAACGGGGCTGTCATGTGGCGACTCAATTGGCTTGCGGACACTTCACCCAGAGGACTGACCAACTCCTGTGGTCTCATGGTTAATTACCGGTGTGTTTTTCATTTTATACATCCCTCAAACTGGACTAAAGGTTCTCGCACACTGGAGAGGAACAGGACAAGGACCGCCAAATGGCCGCCGCTGTACTGTCCCATGCCTACACACACACTAGGCAGAACCTTCCTCAACTCAGTTTCCTCTTTCCGCACGTTTCAAGCTCTCCTCGTTCTCAAAAAACATGGGCAGTTATGGTAGGATGGTGTCACTAGAAACGTTTAGTTTGTCTGGATTCTGTTCGGAGCCTGTTGCACATGTGTAAATTAAGTTGTCAATGTTGCTGACCACTCCAAAATTACCGTATCCCTTACTATGTCCCTTCAATATTTTCGCGCAATTAATATAGCCAAAAATAGTGGAAAATCAGCCAAAAAGACTGGTTGGCAACACTGACAACTCATGCTACACGAGTGCAACTAAAAATGTCTGATGGCAGGCAATAAATAGTACGGGTAGTTCCTATTTCGTTCTCAGAGAGTGTGTGTGTGTGTGTGTGTGTGTTCAGTTGTTTCTGTTCATCTGTAATATTACAAGTATATAGCTACATTCATGAGTGGTTCACCATCATCTTCTGAAGAAGAAAAAGCTGTGGTTTTGGCATTTCCGCTCACCAAACCTAACAGAAGGATGTGAGTACATAAGCTTCACAAGAAGAGAGATGAACTTGGAGTGTTCAACACGATGTTTGAGGACCTCAAAAGATGTGCTCACACATTTCTGACCTACTTCCGAATGAGCGACGAAAAATCTGAAGAGCAGTTATGGTGTTACCACACGTTATGGTAAGCATGAACGTGAGGGCAACGACACCCCTCATGCCAACACCATGGTGTCCAACCTGGTGTGCTTGAATGGAGATGATCCTTTCAAATAACGCAGAAGCGAAAAAATACGACCCACCATCCGCTGCTGTTTCCCAGCATTTTCGTGCCCTGTTCTTCTCAAGTGTGTGAGAACCTTAAATGTTGCCTACCATATCTTGCATGTGGGTGATACCCTTTGCATCCCTTCGTTTTGAGAAGCTTCACCTAATCAACGCTGCTGTACGTTCTGTGTTGCAGATATTTTTTGGAGGACACAGAAAACAACAGTAGGGGCTACTTGGAAAACAAAATCATCAAAGCCTCCGATCAAATTAAGACACTAGTTGGTGAAAACGTTGTATCCAAGTTATAATGTTTCTGTATCATAAAAGTAGGTCGGTAACTATTGATATATGTTTTGTATATATAATCAGTAGGGCTAGGGTTTTTAGGCCTATTTTAAAGGCCTTTTCCGTTCCACCCCATTGTGCCCCTAGGCCCTAGGTACCTAGAGTTTTTTTTACGCCAATGAAGTAAATGTCGTTAAAAAAATAACTCCTAAAAATCCTAAAATTACCTTTTTTAAATACCTACATTGGTTATTTTATGGCAATTTTACCATAATACTCTGATAACTGACTGGCAGATCCGACCTCACTTTTTTCTCCTTAGCACTTAGGATGCCTGAGCTTTTGCCAATACAATATTGGCAAGTGAGGCGGAAAAGGAGGTGTTCCTGTGATATACATAATCTGTTGAACTGGTGATGGGCGATTCCGAATGAAGTTTATAATTGAATGATTTTGCATTCGGTTCAGCAATGGTCCCCCTTTTTAACCCCTGCGATTTTCTGAACTCCTAATACATAGTTTTCTGTTATGCCGGTTTAGACCCCCCCCCCCCCCATCCCCCATCCCTTTCCCATCCTCTGCAGACATCTCGTTTTTTATTTACTTTTAATTTTTTAATGACACTTGAGACCCCACAGATCTAACTGAAAGCGTCAAATAAACAAAGATATTAATTTATGAAAAAACTCTTATGATTGTTCGAATGACTCCGCATTCGGATTGTCGACAGTCATGCTCCTAGCGGTATAAAGCATTGTAATTTTCATCGAATCGAAAAATAATTCGAACTATGAAACATTTACAATTTACCGACCACTGCAATAACCATTGAGTCTTACGTTCGTTGAGAATCTTCCTGCATTCCTCATACGTATTTCCATGGAATGCCGCTTCAACGCTGATTATCCTTCCCCACCCGTCCCCCCTCCCAACCGATTACTTTGAGGTCCAACTGTGTTTGTCCAACCTTCATATTCCGTCCGGGAAACGAGAAAAAAAGTATTTGAATGCATCAAGTATTCGAAATATTCAGCTTGACAAACATAACGTTAGATGTCTTTTCGGAACAAGTGATAAAATCGAATACCTGAAATCTTGTATTCGAGTACCTCTAATTAATTCATTAATCGAGTACCGCATTCGATTTTCCATCTGAATAGACCATCACTATGCTGAACCATATGGACAGCTGGGCAAAAATTATGATAACAGGTCTTAATTAAGTTAATTATGTTAACAAGGTCTATGTAAAGCTGGGTTCACATTGACGTTTAATCGACGTAAAACGCAAAGGCCATCAAGGGTCGTGTAAAAACGTCAAACCGTTCACCATGGACAACGCAAGTTACGGATGTAAATTGTCGAGATATAGCTGGTGCTCCAGCCTTCGACTAGCGCGTATATTGATTTTTTCATCTTGGACACTCGTTCAAAAGTATTTGCTCGTAAAGAACGTAAACTTGATTAGCCAATCAAATCCAATTACACGTTGGAGTTTTGGGTGTTTTAGGTCGATTACTTGTGAACCCAGCCTAAGTGATAGCAAACTTTGCTGTGAACATCTGTAGGTACCAACCACTTCCACCATGCAAAATTAATTACTTTATTGTTTTTGTAATGAAGAAAGTATTTCTTTATTAGGTATTTAAAAAAATAAAAACCTATATGATACGTGTGGAAAAAATTTCATCACCTGAAAATCCGAGCCTCAATAATCAGTATTCAAGAACTATCCATGGGTAGTAAGAGGAAGAAGGGTGGCGTTTGGTGATATCAACTGTGATCTTATATTTTACTGGAAAAAACCTAACATTAATTAGTTGGTAAGAGTCCAAGCGGGTTATGGCTCTGTCACTTGTTGCTCGGGTACGCCGGTTTGAATCCCGACACCTCTTGTCCAAACCCTGAGCAGAGAGCTTACCTACCGAAGTAAATAGGTTTTATTTCAATTTTCATGCCTCTTAATTAGTTAGTGATGTTTCAAGGTGGTGAGCCAAAATTTAAACATATCAGCTGTGTGCCAACAGTGGGAATAGTTCAGACCCTTCACATGTCGGTGTGGGACTGTGTCGACACTGTTTTGCCATTCCACAAAGGGTTAATGACTGATGCGAACATCGAACGGGGCAATGCTATGCATGGATTATATTATTATCTTAAATATTAAATCTTTATATTTGCCGCTCCTCCCAAATTCCTTTTTGCTGAATTCCGACAGGTAACCTGGCTGATTCAAGTTATCAGCTGACGAATCTGTCTGTCCTTCTCACATCTGTCTGTCCTTCTCACACTTCCAACATCAGCCCTTATCATTTAACCAATATTTCACAAATGAATTTAGTTTTAAATGGCACTAACGAGTAATTACTTATTGTTCAACGGAAAGTTAAATTCTTTCTCTCTTCGGAAAATTTCTTATCAGGGGCGACTTCGAGAACGTCATATCTTATCGTGTTTACTTTTAGTGATCAATGTATATTTGAATCAGTGGGTATACATACCCGTATCTCAATCTCTTTCTTTTGTTGCTCGAATTCTTTCTGTGCTGTTACAAGGGAAAACTGAAAATGTCTCTTGGCGTAGCCACCTGTCTCGAAACCGTCAGTGCCTTAAAACACTGATGTAATTTCTTCTTTGTACCTAATTGGTGATACTGCTAGATCGTATGATTCTGGCACATACTTAATATAGTTGAAATTCGTTATTTTATCCTTTCATTCGTGAAGTGTTAAGGTGCTAGGTAGGTATTCGTCATAAAGTGCTTGAGTGATATGCCATAGTTGACAGTAAAATAAAAATATCTCAAGCCATATTTTAGTACGAGTGAGACGTGGAAATTAGTCACCCTACATTAGAGTTCCAGCTAGAAAAAAATATTATATCAAATTTTTACAAATTAGTCTGGCTTCCTTAGTGCAAACATGGAGATGATGAAAATAACGGAAAGTAATGTGAACATGCACGTGTATGTGGGCGTTTACATCCAAGGGACACACCATGAGGCTATTCCCAACAGCTTTTACGGTTTTGAAATCATAACACTCCAAAATTGGAAAGCTTCTGTCATTAGAATTAACAACAGCTTACAGTAAAAAGTTGCCACACCCAATAGTTGTTCGCAAAATCACCCAATAGTTGTTAGCAAAATAATATTCAGTTTCTGAATCTAATTTTTAATCATTTATTCCACCAGGTCGTTAATTAGTTCAATTAAGTTTAATTGTAGCTTCTATGAAAGAAGGTAATTCTTACTAAGAACTTGGTATGAAATGTACATCATGCTGAATACTTTGCCTTGTAAAGTTACGTACATGGATACGCCTTAGATTACAATACGCGAACTCTAAACGTAATACATAGCACCTATTACACAAATGGAACTAAAATATATACCAGTGATGAAGGAGACGTTTTCCACAGGGAAGTGGCGTATGATTAACAGGTTTTTCGCCAGGATGTGGACGAACCGTTCAATATAAATAAATTTGCAGATTATGAAATGCTTGAAGAAAGCGATTTTCACTGTAAGGACAAAAATTCGTTCACGGCCTCAGTCGATGAAGGGAGAAAAAATAGGAACCACGAGGAAGATGGAAATTAAGTATTTAATGAACTCTCATAAAATTATAAACGAACGTGATTAAACAATGTAAGTAACGCTATCTAATGAAAAGATCACCATAGGAAAGGTAGAAAAATAAAATAAAAATTTAATTATACGAAAAACAGTCTACAAATACTCGACATTCCCATTCAGTCTTTCAAACCAAGTAAATCCAAGGCACGAGAAATTCGTTAATCAACAACGGAAAGAGAATTGCAGAAATGGATAATTTTATAATAGAAAAAAGAAGTGAATATGAAATAAATTTCATGAAGATTACGCATCTTTCTTGTCTCCGTCGCCGTAGACTTTGAGCTTCAACTGCAGTTTTTTGTGCTCTTCGGAAAGTCTGTCGTACTCAGTTTCCACGCCTTTGGCCTGATCGATGACAGCCTGTTGTTCCTTCTTGGCCTTCTCCAACTCGTCTTCTAGGAGTGAGATTTGGGCTTGGAGCTTGGTGATTTCTTCTTGGTGGGCTTCGTTGGTGGTGTTCTGAGCAGCTTCGCCACGACGTTCCTGTTCCATGAGATTGCGGGCTGTCGAGGAGGCGGACTGAGCCTGCTTCAAGGCCGCTTCCCTTTCGGCCATCAGAGTCGCCTGCGAGGAGATCAGAGTGACAAGTCGACGGATGACCAAACTGAGGAACAAGGCGAATCCGGAGATGTAGAAGTTCCTCTGGGCTCTGAAAAGCTTCATACTCATCTGGAGCTCACTCTCGAGGTGGTGAACGTGCTCGTGGACCTCCTTGTTCGAGTATTTCCTCATTTCGCGGATGGCATCGAGAAGGAGGAGTGCGAGGATAAGCACCAGAAAGCCAAAATACCACTGCGCCTGCTGAGATAGGACTTGGAGGAAGCGCGACTTGAAAAACACTTGCCATTTCTTGGGAGATATGAAGGGAATGACCAGCAGCAAAACCATCGCAATTTCCACGTACAGGACCGATGCAACCAAGGTCCACTGAAGACTCATTACGGAAAATTTGGAGTGATAGAGAAATCAATCAACGTACCAGTAAAACTTTCGGCAGCTTCGACTCGTAGGGCATCCACTACTCGACTGATGTGGATCTGCTGAACTGAGGATGAAGATATTGTGCAATGTATAATGTGTATATATGTCGTGGCAACAACGTATTCGCGCACTTATACCGAGCACCGTTTTCAATCGGAATATTCGTCAGCGAACCAAAATGGACGGGCGACTTCTCTGAATGATTCACCAAAATCTGAAAATAGAACAAGAATCATGAACTTCAGGGGGTGGGGGCGAGAGCGTAGAACCCTATTTTGTGTCCAGACAATATCAGTGGCGGACAAACAAAATAAGGATACAGTAAAATGTAGCAGTGAACCTTACGGCTAACTAATAGGGGTGAGTGGGGAATGGGGATCACCAAGGTTTTTAGAAAAAGGCAGCCTGAAAGAGGGTTACAACTACTACTGCGACCTGTTGAGGTGCCTGCAAACTAATTTATTGAGATGACACGTTTCCCTGTCAACCAGATTCAGTATTCAGTTCGGCCGCCAGACGTTGTTGAAGCTGGTTTTGCTTCTAATTTTGGTTGATTATCAACGCGAGGTAAGTTCACTTATTTTCTTTTTTTTGAAATGTTCAGCCTCTACAGTGGTAGTAGCAACTATTCAGGTGTAAGATATCATAATTATTTTTGCAAAATCGATCAAAACTATGGCAACAGCACGCTTTGTTGTAAACATGTCCAAGTGGGGTAATGGGAATCACAAGGGTGGTGTAATGGGGATCACGAGGTGGGTCGTGGGGTTATGAGAATCACAAGTAAAGTGATCCCCATTACCCCATGGTTCATTTTAAACATCATTTCTGTTTTCTTTGTCTCTGCTTCGTCTTTTAACAGTTTCTATTGATAGACTGAACATTTTATGTTTTGCAGATGGTAAGAAACAGGCCTAGAACGACGCCCAAAGCGAGCTGGGATGCAGAGACACTGACGATGATTTGGAATTCGATCGTGATATTTGTTTCATTTTTTGTCGAGAGTCTTTCGACGAGGATACCTAGTGACTGGAAACTAGACCTTTGGAAAATGCGCTAAAATTCTGATGCGCTTAGCGATTGCTGTGCTACCCGTGGGGGTCGCTTGCACTCACGGAGTCCCTATCAAGATTATTTGTGGAACCCATGTTTCTACTGTTTATTTATTTATTATAAACATAAATAAACACATAGGAAACAAGTCCCACCGAGTGTGGAGTAATCCGAACATTAATATGGTAATTAATAATTAACATTAACATGGTACATAAGTAATTCTACATTAGTAGGTACACTTCATTTAGCAGAAACGAATCCTTATACCCCATAGAAAAATACATTTTTTGATACCTACTGACAAATAGTAGGTAGTATGAAAACTCGCCTTCAGGTAAAGAGTGGAAAGTAGGAAAGGAGAAAGCAATGGAACGACAAAGGGTGGTCATTCAGTGTGTCATGTGGCTAATGCCCCTCTGAAGCGAGCCAGGGTAGGAAGGGCTCGAACTCGAACACTAGAGCTTCGTTCTTAGTGGGCGTTCTGACAGTTCTCGAACTCATAAGAACTGGGACGGAAAATCCCGGGGCGTTCCGGAACTTGAGGAACCGCGTTCTGCACTGCGAACGATTTCAGAACTGGAAGTGGAATAACCGCGCATGAAATAAATGCGCATGCGTCACCTACGTTCTTGAGTTCCAGTTCTGACAGTTCCGAAAAAAATCGGGGACTGTCAGAACCGTTCGGAACTGGATTCGCAAAACACTGCGAACGCAGAACTCGGCGTTCCGGAACTGGGCGTTCTGGCACTGAGAACGACAAAACTCGACTGCGCTTGCCCAGAACCGTTTGGAACTGGCAGAACGCACACTGAGAACGAAGCTTCAGTGGCAATGTGGCAAATCATTCCAGAGCCTTGCTTCACCACCACCCTTTAACCTTTTCCCGACGAGCCTACGCGCGGCCGCTCTGTGGCCATGCGACGAAGTGGTTCGCACGCAGCTGTGTTCGTCCCGACGAAGGATTTCCGAGTCTCGGCGCCTCCCGCGCTTCGCTCCAAACTTTATTAGTTTGGCTTTCACGTGTTGGGAATAAAGTTTGTCTTTGAACGGATTCTGATGGAATTTTAGATGTTGAATCCAATGGAACCAAAGTTGTACATAGAAGAACATTATCTTTATAATATCTTTTTCTAGGTATAATAAGCAAGTTTCAGGAAAATTGCAAAAAATTACCCCAGCAAATTCATTCAAATGTTTTATATTTTATTCAATAGTAATACATTCATCCAGAGAATGAAGGCCAGGAAAATCTTGGAATATGGTCATGTCTTCCTCAGCAAAGTCCCCACGAAATGGTGCAAAACAAGGGACGTCTTCATCACTATCAGACGGAATCACGCCGTCCGAAGACAGAAATAAATCGAAATCTTCGTCTGAATCCATAACTCAACTCACAACTAAACTCAATGTGAATCACGCTAACCTACAGCTTTGTAAACAAAGAGATTTGAGGCGAGGAAGGTACGGAAAAGAAATGTGCGTGCGCCAGATGCCACCAGTGGAATACAACCAGGGAAGATGGGTGGAATACTCACGAACTCTATTGGCATTTATTTGAAACACGTAGAAACATCATTGAGAACTAATGAACTCTAGTGGGATTTATTTGAAACAAGTAGAACAGAAAACATCGCAAAGATGCCGACAGGGAGCGAGAAATGACATTTGTCATCAATCGTCGGCTGGTCCCTCGATCCTCGTAACGGCATTTGCGATCTGTCGTCACCCCACGCACAGCGCTCGGTAATGACATATGTCGTCAATCGTCGGGAAAAGGTTAATGAACTACTGTAGTAATGTCTACATGATGTATGAGTCTGTATGATGGTACGGAACCTCTCACAACATGCTAAATTATAAACAAATTTAAAGTACTTAGGGACATTAGGATGGTTTATGAGCTTAAAAATCAGTATCAACGTTCTATCCTGGAGAAAAGAAACTACCTCAGTGCCTAGGATTTTATTTTTGTAGCCCGAGATATAACCTCTACTCTTCAAGCTAAACACAAATCTAGTGCATGAATTAACCAGCACCTTATTGTATTACACACTGTATTTAGCTGAACGGGATAGGAATAGGTTTTGAACATTTCATTGACGAACAGTCTTTCAAGGCGTTCAAGTTTGTTATTACAAAATCAAAGTTAGTTTTGACTTTTGACAAATACACCTAATTACCGTGCCTATAATACACCTTAAGACCTGTAGGTAGGTACCATTTGTGTGATGTTGGCTGTCACAACGATAGGTACTGTCATAAAAATTCCCATACGCAAGCCCTATGGGTAATTTGTGATTATTCCCAACAACAATATGGTACACTTTTAATGACCCTACGTGAACTTATTGTTAGTTGATTTATAAATGAACTATTTGAAAGTAGTTAGAATAGAAATTAAATTCCGATGTAGGTACTTACAAACCTAAGAACGAACTTACCTATAGATAGGTAACATACCTCATATTCTCACGTACATACTCATCATTATTCACAGTTTGATTCAAATTTATTCGAAGAGGCTCTGTTGTGCAAGTACCTACCTGAATTCTTTCAGAATTGGGAGTTTTGAAACCAATAATTTGCGATGATTAGGACTTTCGAATAAGATCCATTATGAAAGTAGGTAGGAATGAAGAAAAATAAATAAAAAGTAGGAAAGAATAGACGAGAACAATGAAAGGTCAATGCTGTTATGGAAAATATAAAAACGTTGGTGATTTATCAACTTCTTCTATTCTAATGTTCCAATCTTTCCTGTCTTTCAGTAGGCCAGCAATGGGGTGTTGAGGAGGCCAGTTGGCGGAGTGGCAACTTGATACTCCGTTAATTTATGCGTCGCTTTGTAGAGCGCTTTGAAAGCAGGCCTGTGCGCGGTTCCTGTGGAGCCTGAAAATGGCTCCTACCCCACTATTCAAGCCTGTGGTAACCTCAGGGTTACTGGTTACCAGGTTATGTCGAACAGGCCCCTAGAGACACTGGAACTGGATGTCTGGTAGTTCCAGTGTCTCTAGGTTTATGGACTCTGTCCAACGCAGAATCTGATGAACAAACCGCCCTTCTTCATGACAGACATCTTCGAAACTGTAGGAAAGAAAGAAAGCTATATAGTCGAGTTCAATAAGAAGGGACAAGCAGCGAGTAGGTTGCCGAACTCTGTGCAACACATGGCTACAGTGCTGAAGGCAGGTAGTGCTCTGTTCACGCACACAGAATGAACAAAGAAACGCTGCAAATCCCTGCACAACGGTTTATTATTTTGTATAGAATACCCTTCCGTTACAGATCACAGCTCTATGTACAGATAACCCGTCTATATAATATGATATGTACTATTCTATACATATTATGTAGATCGCAGACCCTCCTTAGGTTAGTACCTACCTAACCCCGTACTCGTTACTAGGTACCTACCTAAATCACGAGTTAAATGTTGCTAAAATAATTCTGCCGATGACAAACAGTACCTAACAAAAAGAAACACACATAATGAAGTTCTGAAAAGAAATTGTTGATGAGGAGTGAAAAAAGTTGCGAAAGTACCTACCAACAAACTCCAGCCCCTTCTACGTAGGTGGTATAATGAACCGTTGTGTAATAATTTACCGTTGAGTAATGATTTACCGTAGTAATAATTTACCCATCAATAATACTTCAACGTTTGTTCAAGTTTCACTACCTACCAACAAACTCCAAAAGAGCCATCATTTTTCAAATGAAATAATATCACAGAACAACCAACTCGACCTCATACTCCGCCAATATAATCAGGTGATCCCTAGCAATGATTTCATCTCCGCCTAATTTCCTATTGTGGGCGCGTCTCTGGTTACGAGATTTGGTTTGAATTGTATACAATTTCATTCACACTGGAGTCGAAAATGCCTGTCGGTGCAAACTTCGGGGCCTTACTGTGAACGAACGGCTGGACGTACGACGCTCCGGATGGTCTTAAAAAACTCGCAAGTTCAAGAACTATTTAAAACCGTAAAAATGTTCACGTAAAAAAAATGGTATAGGCGTTTTGAAAATTTCAACCCCTATTTTGAACCCCTTAGAGATGACTCACAGTAACGTCGAGCTTCGAGGACCAACTGGACAGCGAACGGAACCTATAACCCGAATTTCATCAATTTTCTTTCATGGTAACTAAGAAAAGTGACCCGTACGGCGTACGGCGGACAGACAGAAATATTTTTATTGCAGTTTTGGATTCTACATACCTTGAAACGTAAACCATCAAAATTTGAGGGGGTTAGAATTTTTTTGTTTCATGCTCGATTCCAATGGTTCATTATTGAAAATAATAAACCAAAAGTACCATTTTGTTCATATTGCCCGAAGGGTCCCTGGTGATTTGAAGCACAGCATGACAAATTTACAGCCTTAGCCAGAGATATCGCCTCTTCAACCCCTTTGAGGCCTCCGACATAAGAGAAGTCAAACAACAAACTTACAAAGCGATACATAAATTCATCTTATATCCTCCATAACCTCCATTGACCATCTAGGAACAAGCAGTGACTACGACGTCTGCGGCCAGTCAGGTCTAAAAATACGAAGACGAAGGAACTATAGGTCTTGCACAAGTGCCCTCCGACCCTGCACCCTATAGGAGGATGGGAGAAGCTGAGGGCTCGGCAGCTCATTCCGTTCCTGTATCGTGTTTTCCTCATTTGCATCTTGCTTTTCGTTTCACCATCCTACCTATATCGTCGTATTAACCCGTCTTATTTTAACTGTGAGTATCACCACAATCCCCGTCATCCTATTTTTGAACTGAGTATCATCACAATCCCCCGTACCCGTCAGTGTCCGTGTGTCGCCAACACAAATCTCGCGATGGAAGATCAACATTCATCGTCAAGTAAGAAACCGGAAACCTGCTATCGCAAGAGACAGGGCTCCAAGGAGTCAGGCGCGAAAAATTGTGTACAATGTGTGCCAGTATTTTACGAGGAAGAAGAAAGAGGATGACGCGAAATACAACGTTCGCGATGTGACTAGTGCAGCGACGGGCGTCTCGGCGAGAACAGTCGGCAACATTATGAAGGAAGCTGGAAACCAAACAACATCAGATCGGGTGAGACCTTTGTTTGTTACGCCAACCAAGTCCACATCGCACAAGAAGGTCATCGATGCTGATGAATTCACCAATGCTCCTACACGAAACAAGATACGTGACACGAACTAAATCACTCGCGACGAAATCGTGGAAACCCATTTCAAAGAAAAACGGAGTTATTGAAAAATAGTCTATTTCCACTAATACACGAAAAACGCAAAAAACACTGTTATACCGGTTTCGGTGATCAAACCATCGTCAGTAACACACAATAACCGTTATTGTCAGTAACAGTTATTGTGTGTTACTGACGATGGTTTGATCACCGAAACCGGTATAACAGTGTTTTTTGCGTTTTTCGTGTATTAGTGGAAATAGACTATTTTTCAATAACTCCGTTTTTCTTTGAAGATACGTGAATTCTACATTGTTTGGAAAGAGTGCCCTTCATTGAAAACACTTTGTGCGGAATTGGCGAGTGACGGAGTTCTGGAGTATGGTAGAAGTTACCTTCGGAAACGACTGGTTAGTAGCAGTTTCAGGTGGAAGAAATGTCAGTCCAACCGAAAAAATTGAGGGCGACTACCGTCAAAAAGATCACTAGTCGAATCGGAGATCGATAGTTTCATCATTAATGTTGTGGGGGGGCTTCTGATACTGATAGCAGTTCTGATGAGGATTCGGATTTTTCTGATTAGAAGTTTTACGTACCACACTTAAATTACGTAAGTATATAGTATATAGTATAAATGAATATTAATATGTACTAAATAAATAAATAATAAAATAACATTTGTTTCCTTCCTTATTTTCCTCATTGTACCTTTTCAAAAAAGTACTCCTATATTTCAAGAAAACATTTCATAGAAAAATCCTATTACACACGAGTTTGTCTGTCAGCTCAAAGGAGTCACGCTCAGGGGTACGATTTTACTAAAATCGGGAAAATGCTACGTTCATTCACTATGGCTTTTATGACAGTATCATTTTTTATAAGAAAAAAGGTAAGTTTTTATGACTGTTCACACTCAGCTAGAAAAAGAATTACAGGGGGAAAGTGCTGCCACTGGACAGGGGAAAAAAAACGGGGAATTCCGTGTTGAAAATGATTTCCACGTTCTCCGCCAGAGTGCAGGGTCGGAGGGCATTATTCTAGTGCACGGACTATAAATAACTGGATATGAGATATCTAAATGGACATGAGAGATCTAATAAAAACTAACGACTCCACTACCCTCAAGAAAATTAATGATTTTATTACCAACAACAATATTCAAATATAATTATTATAAAAAGAAGTATAGAATATCAAGTAACGCAGAACCTGTGACTAACATGGCCGCGGCCGAGTCAGATAAACGGAGAAAAAGAAGAAGAAGGATAAAGAAGAATGTTTCCATAAATTAATTTTCATGTGCATTGTACCTAATTCGCAATATTCGTATTTAACACTTTAAGCTTAATTTTCGTTATCGTACTAACTTTAACATCCTCTTAAATTAACCGTGTTGAATTAAACATTTTCGTGTTAGAGAGTGTTCGAATGAATAGGTTATTGAAGGTTAGTCGTGTTTCTTTACGTGTCAATTGATGCTTGTAAACAGAGCTTTCGGTCATGCGAGGGTACCTACAACGCGTTCGCGTGAGTAGATTCGTACATTAGGTAATTACTGGTGTGCATTTGATTTGGTGATGGTGGGAACCGTGGAAAAAATGGATAAAGGCGATAACGAGGATTCGGAATCGCTGGAGGAGCAGCCGCTGGATATAGGTGAACACTACCTTGTCCGAAGGAAATCTGACGATTGGCGTAAGTTGTCGAAACCAGTTGAATAGATCATAGTAGAAATACCTACCTAATTTTTTAGGTTGGGGCCCGGGGGAAAACCCCCAATAGTCGGCACTCTTAAGGAACTTTTTGACGTTAAAAGTGCCATAAGGATAGGTTACCAGTTTTGGGTCATTTTAAACCAAATTTGGAGGTTATAGCAATCAAGGTCTCTACTTTCATAATCTGGAACTCGAATTTACGTTAACATACCTATTAGTATTCTAAAAAGCTGTTGGCCCCGATAGTCGGCATACTTTTCGCCAGTAGTTGGCACCAAAAAGTGCCAATAGTCAGCACTCCACTCGTAGCTTAAAGCTAGGTTCACATGGAGACGCAATTCCGGACGGCAATCCGGCACGGCAACGCATTTGCCGCAATTGCAAACGCCGCCGTTTGCAATTTTTGCCGCAGAGGCGTTCACATGGCAGCGCAGTCATAACAAAATGCAATCGCAAAAAACAAACAATTGCTCGAACTCAAAACCGCAATATCAACCACATAAATGTCGAATTTCAATATGGCTGAACAACCAAACAAGAGAGGTGTGCGCAGTAACCTCCGCGCAGATCCGGCAACGCATCCGACAGCGGAAAATATCTGGAGATTTTGATATAGTATCCAAGGCACTGCGTTGAAATAATCCATTTTGCGTTGGCCAATAGCATTGCAGAACGCATAGCCGTGCCGGGCTACCGTCCGGAATTGCGTCTCATGTGAACCTAGCTTAACAGTGCGGCTACAGAAGCATAAAAAGCGCGGCTAAAGCATGTTCCATGTTTCTTGAATTTTAGCCGTAGGCTCTAAGCAGTAAGCATCCGGGGGTCCAGGGGGCTCGCTCCCTGGCGAGGCGCGCAGCGCCGCGTTTCATATTATTATATATTTTAATTGATTTACACGTCATGTGCTGAATTTGTGAGAATGGGTTTACTTATTAAATTTTTAAAAATCACCCCTTTTTAATGAGTAAACTAAAATCATCCCTTAATTTGCAAAATAGAAAAGAATGGTGCTAAGACGAAAACCGCTAATGGGCATGCCGAATATACCAGTACCCGGCAGTGATGATAACTAAAATTAGGGGGTGCCCCAAACTGATAATACCGTCATCAATACTCGGCACCCCCCTGTGCTGACTATTGAAAAACTCAATGTTTTGGGAATCAATAGTCGGCACCCCTATTTTTTATTCACAAAACTATTATTTGAGGTAACATTGATTGTCAAAACCAGGGGAAGGCTATATAGAAGCAGTTAAAAGCTTAAAGTACTAAAAATAATAGGTTTACATATCAAATTATTTTATAAATGAGGAGGCGGAAGCCTAACAAAATCACTTTGGACACCTTCTCCAAAAAACACTTCGAGGCCGACCGAACTTCATTGAGGCCTAATACAGCCTCATGAGGCCTCAAAATCAAAACAACACACTTTTCGTGCGCATTTTGATTTACGTCGTCCAATGAGATCAGTAGAGAGTTTTTGCAGCACCCTCACGCCGAAACGAAAACAGTGCTGCGCATGCGCACTTAAGACACCGAAAAGTTTGACGAAAAATACCGGGATCTCACGGTGTCAGCTTTCGTCCTGTTGAGATGACGAAACGTAATTTAACCTTACATCTGTATAACGCTACCTGCCTTCTTCTGTTTTCCTTGGAAAATAAATGTCGAGCGTTGTATTCACAGCTGCTTCTTCACATTTTTCTATGTTAATGCAGATTTGACGCCATTTGTGGACATAGATTTGTATGCACCACAGAGTAAAATGGATGAAAGAGAGGTTAACATAACGTTAGCGTGACTTCACTAGCCGGTAGATGCCAAAGCTGAAAGAAAACTGAACCGAAAAAGGTTAGCATCTGACTTCGGTCGCCCTATCCGCCATTTTCCGTTTCGGTGTCGTTTTCTGTTAAGTTTCGGCGTGAGGGTGCTGCAAAAACTATCTATTCTAAAAGTCTTAAGCCAAACGGTTTGCTTGTTATTGTTGAAAAAACCATGGAACAGTGCCGGCTATTGGGGGTTTTACCCTATTCATTGTTTTTATTAATCTCAGAACATGTTTGAGCTCTAGCGAGAACCAAAAATCACCTACATAATCACAGATTAATTTGTATGTACTTAACATTATGTACCCCCTAACGTATGGGTGCTCCTGTCATACATGGGATAGGTATGATTGGCATTATCAGGAATACATGCCAAACTTCAGCGTGAGTAGGTACCTACTTATGCCAAATTTTTTTTTACAATTGGCTTTTATTCATGGAAAATACAAAATACATAGTTATTGCAATTAATACGAAAATAGAAAAAATATATTATTAATAATTTCTTTCGTATATCAACAATATTTTAACTTAGAACCCGTAAAGATTAAATTTCTTATTATCACTAAATAACCAATTATGTTCACGTTGTCTATTTCCGTTATTATATTAATTATTAAAATTTCCAATTGACTGCCTAACTGTTGTTTCACTCTCCAAAGCTGATATAAAATAAAATAAATGTAAATGCGTGTATGTACCTACTGCATGATAGTTTTAATAAATATATCTGGTGGGATTATTATACAAAATTCTAGTCTAACTTACTAATTCCCAGTAGGTTATAATTTTTCCACAATCCATTGTTGGAGCTCATTTCGTCGTTTAATATTGATAATTGAACAATTCCATCTCGTTTTCTGAGTTCTTCTGTTCAGTGTACCTAGTACAGTGTACCTAGTGCGTTTTTAAAATGTTGGTTTGTCATATTCTTGGTTGAAACAACAGATAGGTGATTCTTCCTTGGGGATAGGCACCTACTTTCTGTGGAGGAAGTGAGAATTCGAACAGACGGAACAGTCGTCAAACCAACGGCCATTGCTTCATCCAGTACGAACTAAATCACTCGCGACGAAATCGTGGAAACCCATTTCAAAGAAAACTGTTATTGTGTGTTACTGACGATGGTTTGATCGCCGAAACCGGTATAACAGTGTTTTTTGCGTTTTTCGTGTATTAGTGGAAATAGACTATTTTTCAATAACTCCGTTTTTCTTTGCTTCATCCAGTCTTCTAATTTATGTAAAATCCTTGGGTTTGCCTGATTGTCACCATAAATGCAAAAGATCGGAACCTCACATTTCAGCTGTAAAATTTTGGTAGCTAATGCTGCTCTAAGGTAACGGAGCCCCCCCCCCCCCCCCCCCCAGGTTTGTAGGGGATAAATTAGATCAATGTTGTCAATTCGTTCTTCAAAGACTGTATCTCGTTCTGGAGAAGCCTGGCCCAAATTTCCCCAATTTTTGACCTCACAGAGAAAATATGTTTGTGTTTCGTTCAAGAAACAAGTCCATCAACATCTTGACAAAACATATTTTACCAATGGTGAACTCGGCATATTTTGCAGAAAATTCCAACTGTTCCAATATTTTAAAAAAAAATGGTTTAGCTGTACCGCTTCTCATGTCACTACGGTATTTTGTACTAAGTACATATTAAATTTCGCTTGATAGACATATTGAAGCTAGTGTAGGTTGAAAAGGAATTTTTCGACTGTTGAAACTTGAACGTTTCAGACATTTTATGTTGGATTTATACTTATTGGAATTTTTTTAAAGTAAATGTAAAATTTACAAAAACTGAACGGCGACTCAAGACGTGAAGCGTCCGTTTCAACAGATGAACCGAACAGATGTGTCCGTTTTCAAAAAACTAGGTCGAATTCGAATTGGTGATGAAAAATCGCTAAAATCACAGAAAAAATAATATAATATAGCTACTTATTGTTTTTGAAAATTGCTCATTTTTGAATTCATCCTTTTGTTTTCCATTGCGAACATCTTGGCGAAATTTGGAATATTTCATCTCTTAGCTAAGGTCGTGGCTGGTGCGGAAGGTAGGTATCGTCTGGAGTGACACATAGGTATGTGGCTCCGGATGGCCGTTGTAGCCTATGGGCACAGTATTGCGGCTCATCGCGGATGCACATTTGACGACTCGAATAATTGGCCCCGTTTCGTGGGCGAAAATTGGTTTTGTTCCTTAGGTGTTTCTGTGCTGAGTGGGGGACTCCTGCGATGTTGCATTTTCCCTTTGTTTCCTTAGAATCGTGGGAACATGGCCACTCGTCGTTGTTGTGTGAATAAATCATTTTAATTCACACAGTTCCTAAATAAATACACGATTACATGTAAAGTTTTGTTCAGAATATCTTTAGATGGATTCAGAATACTCTGAAACGGAAAAGAATCGAAACGCATTTCTAAAATGTATGTGCAGTTTAAAACTTCAGACCCATTGCAATAACTTACCTTCTCCGAACATCTGCTAAAAGGACCCATTTGCTTTGTGTTTGTAATGATTTGTTCTCAGTTTGGTCACTCATATATTTACTCCATTTCTGGACACTTTTCCGTGAGGTATCCTCCAAGAATCCTACTTTTGTCCATCAACAATCCTTTCTTAGTCATTGTGTTCTGACCTTATTCCATTACAGTCCCAGCTGAAATCATCGAAGCCCGGTTCAGTGATCAGGAAAGCTGTTATGAATACTACGTCCACTACGAAGGATATAACCGAAGGCTGGATGAGTGGGTGCCGAGAGATAGGTGAGCTCCTTGATATTCCTTAGGTTGATCATTTACTGTCAACCATGTTAACTTTCTACTTCTTCCACAGCTTTGATTCCTTTTCCTTCTACGTTTGCAATAGTTTGCAGATGTGTTGCAATCTGTTTTGAAAGTATATTAAATTTATTGCGTTATAAATGGAAAATTCTCTCTTTTATTCTGAGTTCTAGAGCTTTTTGAATAAAGTTGATTTCACATGCTCGCTAATCTTGATTGAATGTTGGAGGGAGGGGGTCTAGATGGTTCCATATAACCTTCATTTCAAACCGTTTCACTTAGATCCCCTGCGTAACCGTCTGTAGAACTACTAACTAATTGCATTACAGTAGAACCCCTCTTAACCGGTCTGGTCGGGACCGAAACCCTGACCGGTTGACCTGAACCTCTGGTCACCTGGTTCCCATGAAAAATTGATTTTCATTCTGAAAGAACCAACATAATGTGTCATCGGTTTTCATGACTTCTGCTGGTGCAGAAGTGCTTGGATCAGCAGCGCGATGTCGACGCATGTTTCATTGATTTTGAAAAAGCGCTTGAGATTGCGAAGCATGGCGTTTTAATTCGCACATTGGAGGGTATCGGGATGGACAGTAAGGAAAATCGCCTTGTAAAGAATATCTACTGGGGACAGACGGCTCGTATACAAGTGGACGGAGCTCTGTTGGAGAGTGTTGGAATTCAGAAAGGTGTGCGGCAAGACTGTACTTTGTCGCCCCTTCCGAGAAGCACTCGAGGACTGCAATATAGGTATCTAATTTGCGTTTTGCCGATGACACTGTCCTCCTGGCCAACTCTCCAGAGGAACTCCAAGTGTTTCTGGACAAATTCTCATGGTCTGAAAGTTTTTCGTGCTCTGAGTAAGGGCTGAGAATCAGTACCAAAAAAACGAAAACCATGTCAATAAGGAAAGCAGGAGCCTTTAATTTCAACTGACAGTGGGAGGTAAACCTGTTGGGCAAGTGTCCTCCTTCAGGCATCTTGGTCAGTGGGTTACTGAAGCATGGAACATGGACAAGGAAATCAAGGTTTGTATAGAGAAGGCCTGTACAGCATTTGCAAGCATGCTGAGTGTATTGACTTCAAGGGACTTGAGTTTTCCCTGAGGTGGAGAGTGGCAAAATGCTACGTAATGTCCATCCTATTGTATGGAGTGGAGTCGTGAACACTCAAGACAGCCCATATGAATAAGTTAGAGGCATTCGAGATGTGGATGATTCGCCGCATGCTAAAGATATCCTGGACTGCATGCATGAGGAATGATTTCATCCTCTAGCATAAAAATCTGTCTCGTGAATTGCTGAGCTCTGTGAAGAGTCGGAAAGTTGCATACTTGGGCCATATTTTGCGGGGGCCAAAATATGAACTCCAGGCAGTTATGATGGGAAGAATACCAGGAAGAGGAGTGGACCGGAAAAGAGTGTCATGGCTGTCCAACGTTTGGAGTTGGACTGGAATCAGTGGTGTAGCTGAGCTGTTTCATCTGGCTCAGGACCGAGAAAGGTTCGCTGAGGTCACTGCCAACCTTTGCTAGCGGAGAAGGCACTTCAAGAAGAAGAAGGTTTTCATGAATAAACAAGCAAGTAATAAGTTATTGCAACTCATTTTATTGTATGTAGGCACATGCAAAACTAACACAAAAAAATTAAACATTACGAACTTACATAAACTTTGAAAACTTAATTATCATTCAGGTGGGATTCGCCAATAAATATCCAATTTCCATTTGAAATATTAATGAGGAGCTTTCTAAAGCCCTCTGGCTGTCATTGTCAACGCAGACTCCAGGACAAAACTTTTCAGTGAGGCAAGCAGCAATGCCACTTCATTGTAGTGGCATTGCTGCCTGCCTCATTGAGACGTTTTGTCCTGGAGTCTGCGTTGACAATGACTGCCAGAGGGCTGTAGAAAGCTCTTCGTTAAACTATTTCAAATCGAAATTGGATATTTGTTGTCGAGTCCCACCTGATTGAAAAAAAGAAAAGTTTAAAATCATTGTTTGAAAATAATTAATTTTTTTCTGGTTGAAAGCCAAGTCTCCATTTTCGTACATTCATCACGTCTACTGCCATTGAATCTTGTTGCTGCTCACCCCGCTTTATTTTCCGTAAATATAGAAAAGGGAGGGAAAAAAAAATTCTGTTCCGTGGGATAGGCCGGTTAATCCGAAGCCGATTGAGAGGAGTCCTACTGTATCTCATAGGCAGTTTACGCAATTTTCCTCGTCAATAGTTTCCCAAGTTCCACATCCTCTGAGCCATTGATTCCAGTAATTAATGAAGAGGTGGATTCTGATGTACAAAATCACGTTTTGGTTGCGAAGGAAGGCTAAATACTCGATTTTGTTTTAGGATAATGAATTCCCGGTTTGACATGTCTGAGCAGCAGTGGAAGAACATTGACAGGCCTTCCAACGACATTTGGGAATCAGCTGACAGGAAAGTCACTCGTAACCAGAAGAGGCGCCACGACGAAATCAACCACGTTCAAAAGGTTAATCATTGAAAGAGCAAAGTTTTCTACCTACGGTTGTTGAGTATATTATATTTACTAGGAGGAAAGCTCGCTGTACTGAATGCAGTGCTGGATGTCTAGAGCAGTAGGCATCGAAGAGGAGCTAAGAAAAATTCACACTTAATAATTGCAGTTTCGCAAATTTCTTGTAGATATGAACCTGTTTCATAATTTTTTCTCTTTCTGTGTCTGTGTTGCATTTATGTTCATTGGACAAATAATGAAAACTGTGGTCCACTAATACATTAGTCTGACAATGAATCTCATCGCTACACATGGGCCCATCATGAAATCTTCTACTCTCCTAAAAAAGCATCACCCCACCCAGCCACTCCTGTCTCAAGATTAGACAAACATTTTCACGATCTTAATATATTATGAATCACATGGGACAGTAAGAAACATGAGGGCAACCACGCGATTATTCTGACGATGAAATCACTATCTTCCAACAAATCCTGAATGACATGCCCCACAAAAATCGTTTTATTGTGGTTGAAACCGCCGTGAAAACTTCTTTCCGACAGCACCCATCTTATTCTGGCTTGGTCGAAAATGATCTGCGACGTGGGATCCACTGTAGCAACCAAAAGCACGAAGTCTGGCATTAGGGGCGCAGTTGCTGCACCGAGTGCTCGTAGACAAGCATCAACAGTGCAGATAGATGATCAATTTTAAGCATTACCTGTGCTATTGGAAATATGGAAATCTATTTGGAAAATAGGGGAATATTCTGTGAATTAGTGGGAATCTAGGAGTGACCAGACGAAGCCGAGTGGTACACTTTTCAAATTCGTTGAAGAACCGTGCAGTTTCTGCTCTCCCGATTTCGCTACATCAGTCTGCCCTTCTGTCTAAGTTGGATAATTTCAAAGAGCTACCAGTGGGGTAGTAGATAGTGGTTTTAAACACTTGCACTATAAAAATCCCCATCGATTCCCATATTGTATGTAACATCCATTGTTATAAAATTTCCAGACGTACGCTGAAATGGATCCCACAACTGCAGCTTTGGAAAAAGAGCACGAAGCCATCACCAAAGTTAAATACATCGATCGCATTCAAATAGGACAATACGAGGTTGACACTTGGTACTTCAGCCCCTACCCAGATGAGTACGGAAAAGCTTCGAAGCTGTACATATGCGAGTACTGTCTCAAATACATACGGATCGAAAAGAATTATTTTGATCACATCGTAAGTTGTCATAATCGCACCTTTAAAAAAATCTAACTACAGTTCTAATGTGTGGAGTAGCGAATTGAAGCAGCTCCAAGGTATTAAAGTTAGTAGTACCTATATCAGTGTTGATGACAGGTTTCCTTGATGTGGCGAAAAAACCTTTCTCAAACCACTTGAAGGTCAGTTGTAGGGATGGGATATCGAAAGAAAATATCTACATTGATATCAATCGATATATCAAATGAAAAAATCGATATTGATATAATATCGGATGAAAAATATCGATATCGGATACTATCGAAAGAAATTGAAATACTTACCAAATTAAATAATTTAAAAAAAAGTAAGCCACACGTTATTATATTAAAATTAGGTTGTCATTTCGTAAGCCGAAGTCTGTACCTACCTACGTGTTGTGAAAATGAAATATCTCCACATTTGGGTCCATTCCTTACATCTTCAAAAGTTTAAAACCAAATTTGAGGATTTTTCTCGTGATTTAAAAAAAAACCGATATTGGAGGTAAATATCGATATTCCACTATTATCTAAGTGAGAATATCGGATATTGGAAGGAAAATATCGATATTTAGATAATATCGATATCGATATCCCATCCCTAGTCGGTTGGGCGTTCGCAGCGGAGTTCCTGACGTATCATGCGTCTTGTTCACTGAGTTCTGTCTTTGGATTCATGCGTACGCGTCCTTTCAGCTTCTTTTCCTCGTTCCGCCAAGTTCCGGTCGAACTCGTCCAAGGTGCTCGTGATATTCAAATGATTTCCAAGTTCACGCAGGTTACGAGTAACCAACTCATAGTATTACCACACAGTTTTTATAAATTCAAGTTATAGGTGTATCGTAGAAATCCATATTATGTTCCAGCCATGTTTCAGTCCAAGATTCCTATTGCCTCTCACTATTGTTGTTTACCAATAATAAATTAAATACGTGAGTTCTTTGTGTTGTTACATACATCATACCCATGAGTCTTTAGTGTCATCACTTTTTATTCCTATCTATGCAGTCAAGGGCTGTTGACGAGGATTTGTACGTTCTACAAATGGAAAACGGTGGATGGTGGTGGTGGCTGAATTCGATTGTCCTACTTGTTAGATAGTTCCGAAATCTGTTAGGTGCGCTGTGATTAAGATTCAAATGGGACTGCAGTTAAGGTCTAGTAGGTATACAGTTCATTTCAATCTGCGACAAATATGCTCTGTATTCATTGTTGGGCATCAGCTAAGTAATTTAGTAGCTAGCTAGAATTTCAACTAATAGCTAAATTAACCTGTAGCTTTTTTTTAGCTGCAACTAAATTAGCTATTATCTGTTAAGGGACAGCTAAATTTTACAGCTAAATTAGCTAGCTGTTAGTTGAAATGTACAGCTATAAAAAATTAGCTGTTGGTTGCAGCAATAGCTAATAGCTTTAGCTGTAGCTGTCAGCTAATAGCTAACAGCTAACTTTTTCTTAAAAAATCGTTTTCCTCCTCACAGACAGCTAATAGTTATTTGTAGTTTTAGTTAATAAATAAATTAGCATTAAAACGTTTTCTGACTTTTGTGGCCTAAATTTTCTCTGTTAAAAAGTGAATTTGACATAATTATATAAGCAATACTGTTGGCCATCCCTGAGTTCCTGGGGCTCCCTGCGTCTCTTGGTAGATTTACGGATTACCTTATCTGTCATAACGAGAAAATTTTTGACCAACACAAAGTTTTAATTTGTTGTTATAATTTATTGGAAAGTTAGCTCCCTCAGATATGCTGCATTACTGTTAAGTACCTATGTTTTTTCACACTACCAGCAATTTTAGTTTTCCAAAAGGTGCTATTATTATTATTATTATTCATATATTAATGACAAATAATAATAGGAAATAACGGAAGTAGTTCTCATAGGGTTTACCCAAGAAAATTCGCTGGATTTGGTATTTAAAAAAAACCCAGGAATTATTCAAAATGTTGAAATTGTCAAAACAATTAAATTCGTTCAAAAATGTTTTAAAGCTAATGTACTTATTAGCTAAAACTAAAAGTGTTACTAGCCATTTGTGAGGACGAATACGATCCTTTAAGAAAAAGTTAGCTGACGGCTACAGCTAAAGCTGTTAGCTGTAGCCAACTAACTGCTAATTTAGCTGTCCCTTAACAGCTAATAGCTAAAAATTTAGCTGTTAGTTGAGCTAAATTTCAGCTAATTTAGCTGTAGCTTTTAGCCGTTAGAAACAGCTAATTTTCCCCCATCACTGTCTGTATTCAACATTCTGTTATATAATTCGAGTATTACAGATGATAATGGAAATTCATGCATCCTGTGTTACTCCCCGGTGTCTGAAGAGCACGCTGGAAAATACCGAGTCAAGATCTGTTCGATCGCTTGGCCATCAACTCAAGAAATTCATAATGACATTATATTATAGAAACTGAGTTTTATAGATGAGGTCACAGTCAATGTCACAATAGAAATATATCCGTCAAGGTTTCAGTGACATGTTCTATTGTAGCATGTTCTAATAAGTAGGTAAAAAAAAACTACAGTTGTTCCTCATTTGCCATGACTACTACTTTGTATCTTGTTTCAGCAAACATGCACTAGTCGTTGTCCGCCTGGAAACGAAATCTACCGTAAAGGGGTGTTGTCGATCTGGGAAATAGACGCATCTCAGGATAAACTCTACTGCCAAAACCTCTGCCTACTTGCGAAATTGTTCCTCGATCACAAAACCTTATATTTCGACGTCGTACCTTTCATGTTCTACGTACTGTGCGTCGTGGACAAAGTTGGGGCTCATTTGGTTGGATATTTTTCAAAAGTAAGTCGCATGTGATGTCGCAGTCATTGATAAGGCAGAGGTGGCTGGCGGGGGTAGGCGAGGTAGGCACCGCCTGACCAGTAATTTAAGCTCGCTTGTGGAATTTATTTGCTGAAAAACAGTTTGAATATTATTTCAAAAAATATTTTTGTTAGATCTAATATTGTTAGAAATGGCCTGATGATACAAATTCAGACCTCAATATTACTGTAATAATGGTTAGGAAATGTTGGTGATGGTAACATGGTAGTGGAATGAAGTAAGTAAATGGGAGGGGATCCACAGGACCTAGAAGAGGTACCGAGGGTAGAGTGATGAGGGAACAGTTTCTGTGACAATGGCATAGAAGCAGTTATAAAGTAACGAGATGTCAGGAACTAAACCTTCACTCGAACTTCTAGCAGATCCTGGTTTGACAAGGGCCCTCTCATTGAATTATTACATTTAAGGGCATTTTGGACCAGATTGATAAGTGCACGTTGTGAGTTCATAAGAATCACAGTGTTCGACCTAGAGTAGCGTACCGTCCACTGACCACTCAGTAGCCTGTGTGGTAAGGACCATTCTCAAGCCTTGTGACAATGGGGATTTGTTGTGGGTCGTAAAAACATCGTCACTGTTGAGCGTATTACGATCAGAATGTTGAAAACAAAGACTGCGTGCCGATTTTCCGTGAGAAATGAGTCGTTTTAGTGAAAATCCTACAGTTGATGTCACAAAATCTGGGTTGGAGATTTACCTAATGAACATGGTAACACTTCCAAGTATGACCCATGTAGCTGATGGCTAATCCCTCTCCACTCAAGGGGGTGAGGCATTGAGTAGTCAGGGAAAGAGCGAAACGATAAGATCGAATTCTGATCCTCTATAGGAGGACAGCTGATCACGTCCGTGACGCTGGCAGGACAGTCGGACGAAAAGACCCAGCGTGGAATGGCTGTTTACTTTACATTTTACTTACTTTTACCTAATGAAGTAATTCAGAAATGAAATTGCAAACTATTTAAAAAACTATAAACTACAGTAGGAGTTGCTTAGTAGAAAGGCAGTTAAAGGAATAAGTTGGATATAAGGATAGAAACAGTTAGGTCCAGGGGCGTTGCGTTCGTAAGGCCACTGCCCCGGCACCCAAAAGCACTAAAAAGATCAACCAATGTTCAGTTGGAATCCGAGTTTCTCTCCTTACACTGTGCCTAGCATTTTTCACAAATATCAACAGAGACTTGCCAGATTTCTCTAGCTATGAATATTCAATATTCTAGTGAAGCATCCATGGTGGTTCCTTCATGTTAGCTCCATAGACCAAGCATGTTATCGGAATAAAGTGACAGTAAACGATTTCCTGCAATCGAAATCGAAACCTAGGCTCCTGAAATTGGCAGGTAGGCCCTGGGACCTAGTGTTCCCAAGGCAACTGAAGAAAGTGGCCCGTCCGCGCATGCTCAGTCGAGTAAAAATGTACTTTGCCACGCACAGTTTGAGCCCTGTGGCCAGAATCTGATTTCCACTCCAAAATCGTTCCTTTTCACAATCGATTGAATCCCTTTGATTCAATTTATCATCTCGATTCGAGATGCTTCTTCATCTTCCGATTTGTTTTTATTGTCTCCTGAATCACATTAGCTTTCTCTGTTGAGTCTTTTGTCAGTTTTCAATTTTTTGCGTTTTGTGTTTGATCCAGTTCCGATGACAGATTTGTATTTGTGGTACCTACATGCGTTTTGTCCTGTTTGCTGTTTGTGGATTGATCGGCGTCGTAACACACAGTACTACCTGGCTTCTCCCTTCAGTCTGGTACAGGCCAACGGGTCATTGTTTTGCTGTATTTTAAACCCTAAATTTTGTTGTATTTAGTTTTCTATATCTTTGGAACATGAGTTTGGTGGCTGATTTGCAGTAGAACTTGTCGACGTTTTCGTACGACCATAGAGTGTTGATTAAAAGAGATAAGCTTTGCTGAATATCACTCAATCGGTAAATAAGGGTGTTGTTGCCTTGGGGTATTTTTTAGACATATCTGTTGGTTTTGTGTTCTGATTTGGTGACCCACCGTTTCCAGAGCCCACGCACTGCTACTGGTTAGGTCCCGATCGGCTTTATGTTAACACACAGGGAATTTGCCGGTTATAGGGATCAAAAGGTCGGTTATAGTGATCAGTTTTTGAGTTATTGGGGGGTCAAAAGTCGCCAAAATAGGTAAAAACGCTGCAGTCCTTGTCACATGGGTTTATTATTCTATTGACATACTTACAGAAATTTTGGCTGTCCATTTATGTCATGTGCAATCATTGAAATAGCTATTTCTGATGGTTTCCACCAATTTTGGCCCCCAAACACAAATTAAGTACGCTCCTTTTTTTTCAAATTATCTTTGATCATTGGTAGTGCTATTTAATCGTCCTGATTCACGTGTTGACACTTTTTCTAGAGTTATTATACAAACTGATGGTGATTTCGGACGATTTCCCAGGTTTTTGACTCATAAAAAATCAATTTTTGGAGCCGAACCTTCGGTAGAACCTCAGTTTTCAAGTGTCGGTCCACTTCAAAGAAAGCTGCGTACAAAAACGTAGTGGGTACGTGCCAGTTGGTATCAGGCGGCTTCAGTTGAGATTCACTTGTGCCTAGATAGTAAGACACCTGCTAGTGCATGGCGATTTTTTCCGGGTTATATTTCTCTTGTCAATTTTCTATCGATGAAGTGGACGAATGATCAAGTTATAAGTTTGATTGATGTGTAACGAGATCCGCAAGTCACAAGCAGCAAATACCTAATTAAATCACTTGCTGCATAACGTGTTTTACTTTGATGACTAGGACGTACCCAAAACCGTCGTTTGCGCCGTTGCAACTTTTTTTTCCACTGTCAGTCAATATAAAAGAAACATCCTCCTTGGTGAACATTGCTACACTGCATGCCAACAGAGATGTGGATGTCTAGGTTTGCCATTTGGCCTTGCTAATGTCACTCAGCGGCACAGTGTAGACGTGCCTTATAATGTTCCTTAATATAAGTAGGGGGTGGGGGCAGAATGTTTGACGAGAAATAGCTTTTAGTGCATATTGTCAGCGTACAGGAATGAGAGACACTGATCGCGTCTCTCAAAGCGACGCGATGTCTTCCTGGGAACCAATGAACCATAGCTGCTTGATGGCTACGGCACTTGTCTGCATCTAGTCCGCTGTAGATATCACCTAATGAGGAAGGCATTGGGAACAACGTCATTTCCCCCTCTCCTCCACCATGTTCCTTTAATGAAATCCCTATAGCATTTTCTCCCGATCCAACTGTTTCCGTTATCCACGTATAGAGTATCAAGATCTTCTAGAAAAAATCCCACCCAAACCACTATGAATTGCCCATTGTGTAGTTTTGTCTACCTTGCTGAAAAAGTTCCTGTCCTAAGATGTCAAATACAGTTCTCAAGAGCCTCTTCATCCAGCTGCTTTTGAATGAGCATTTAAAAGTTTCATTCTGAGTTCATTCCCCTTTCTTTTATGCAATAAAACTATGTTATTTATGAATAACAGTGAATGATAACAACAATGATAACAGTGAATAATAATAAAGCTATAATTATGTTACTTATGAAATAAGAAAATGTTGTGATCATCGTTAATTAATGATATGGAGGTAACAGAAGTTTAGGAGAGTGAGTTAGTTCCATATAATTTTAAGGTTATTTATTTTCTCAGGAAAAGGAGTCTCCGGACAATAACAACGTGGCATGCATTTTAACACTGCCGCCCTTCCAACGCCAGGGATACGGCAAACTCCTGATTGCCTTCAGCTACGAGCTCTCAAAACTAGAAAAACAGGTTGGAAGTCCTGAGAAACCGTTGTCTGATCTCGGCAAGCTTTCTTACCGCTCTTACTGGTCGTGGATACTGCTGGATATACTTCGGGATTTCCGAGGTTCTCTATCAATAAAGGACTTGAGGTTGGTGTCATTATTTCATAGTTTATCTACCTGTGGCTTTTTCTTTGGAATTTTTTCTTCCGACAACTGATAGAGATGGGCGTTTTTGTTCTTTTTGAGAAACGAAACGAAACGAAACAGTTCGCTTATTTTATGAAACAGTTTTGGGAAAGTTGTTTCAAAATAACAGCTTCGGCAACAACGCTTCAAGAAATTTCGGTTTTCGGCCAAAACAACAGAAACGCAAACTGTTTCTTAGTTTTTCCTGCTGCATGCTGTCTCTCACAACGGACATTGGCAGTTTCGGGTCCCAATGTTGCCAGTATTGGACTGTTGGCAACCTTGGGACCCGAAATCAAATCAAGACCGTAAAAGTTCGTTTCGTCTGTGGCTGTTCTTTTGACACAGTTGTCTCAGGTTCTGAGAAACTTTTTCGTCGTTTCTTTCGAAGAAACAGTTTCTTTGAAACAGTTTCACAACTGGACAACACAGAAGTAGATAAATACCCAGCTAGCTGCTTAAACAAACAGCATAACCTGCGAGTGAAATGTGTACCTTGTTGTTGTCGAACTCTCTATATCTGCATTTACAAGTTTAGCATATATTTCATATAGTTGATAAAACCATGAGTTCTCTTAATTTATATTTGTTGGGGCAACCATTCAATTGGTTGGAATTAATAACTTGATTGGCTCCATTATTAATTGAACTGGAAAATGCTGTGATACTATTTTTGTAGGTACCTTTTTGTGGACTTGTTCTTTATTTTGTTTCAACTCTGATCAACAAGTTCTGTCTGTAAAAGTTCCCATTTTTACTGTCTGTTCCGTTGTGCCCCCAGCGAAATGACCAGCATAACCCAGACGGACATCATCTCCACATTGCAGAGCATGAATATGGTCAAGTACTGGAAAGGACAGCACGTCATCTGTGTGACGCCCAAACTGGTTGAAGAGCACATTCGCTCGAACCAGTTCAAAAAACCCCGTTTGACCTTCGACCCCAACGCTCTCTTTTGGGGCCCTCCCAAGAAAATCATACACAACAAGCATAGCAGGAAGTCAACAGTTTCCCAACAACAACAACAAATACAACAACCACCTCAACAATTTGTGTTGTAAACATACCAGTTGATTTTAAGTACTTCTTCCTGTACCTACTAATTCATAAATTCCCAAAGCTGTGACTTCGCAAAATGTATGCTAATATAGACTTTAAATTCTATAGACTTACGTACTTACTAAATTTTTGTACACAAGATTTTTTATTTTGTTCAAATTATATTATTTTTAATCAGATTAAATTGATTATTTATTAAATTCAGTTCAGAACTTAGTGTTTGGTTTCTGATGTTCATCCTGATTTCCAAACGGATCTGCAGTGTGAACGAAAAACAACTCGACTAATTCGTTTACACAAAGAAGAGCTCTCTAAACATTTACTTTTACTTTCTTATTTTTAAATATTTGCTGGTTTGAGACCGCTTTTTACAAAAACAGTTCTTACTGTATAGTACAAGCGGCCCTTATATCTACCAATATTGATAGTCTGCATCTAATCATAGAGATATAGCAATCATGGTCAGTTCATAGCTGATGCTTTTTCCATAATGTTGGTTATTAGGTATGTAGGTACAACAGAATCACTATGACACTAGGTGGTGAAACCTGCCCTTAGTCACTCATCACTAGCTTTGTTCATGCTGTCCTGTTTGGGAGCTCTGAGCAAGTTAAGTTGTTGCTTGAGGCCAAACTTGCTTGGTGTAGGGTGAGCGCTCAACATGCTCTTGCGGAGCAGAGTGAGCCTGCAGCTTATTCGGTCGGCTCGAATAAGTCGAGGGCACATCCGCGGAAGGGCAGGGCTCAGCTGCCCGTGGTATCCTCATTGGGCACGCGAGGGCTTGCTCGAAGGAAGCCCCGTGGCCAGCATTGACACCGGATCATCTGCCTCGGGACATCACGACACTGGTTCACTTGGCATGGAGCTCGCCCTGGGTCTGCACAAACAGCGTATCTTTGCCTCACCCTTACTGTACATGCCCGGATTGCTCTGAACAAGCTCTGCGTGACTGCATGAACAAAGCTAGAAGCTTTGGTCGTGCTGTCCTCTTGGGGCTAGCTCCGAGCAAGTTCAGTTGTTGCTTGAAGCGAACTTGCTTGGTGTAGTGTAGAGTAAGCTCTCAACATGCTTGCTCCGAGGAAGCCCAGTGGCCAGCACGAACACCGGATCATCTGCCTCGGGACAACACGAACACCGGTTTACTTGGCCCGGACCTCACCCTGGGTCTGCACAAACAGCGTATCTTTGCCTCACCCTTACTGTACATGCCCGGGTTGCTCTGAACAAGCTCTGGGTGACTGCATGAACAAAGCTAGCAGCTTTGTTCGTGCTGTCCTCTTGGGGCTGGCTCCGAGCAAGTTCAGTTGTTGCTTGAAGCGAACTTGCTTGGTGTAGAGTAAGCTCTCAACATGCTTGTTCGGAGAAAGCCCAGTGGCCAGCACAAATACTGGTTCACGTGGCCCTGAGCTCGCCCTGGGTCTACACGAATAGCGTATCTTTGCCTCACCCTTACTGCGCATGGCTGGGTTGCTCTGACCAAGCTCTGAGGGGCTGCATGAACAAAGCTAGTATGTCCCTAATGTGTCACTTGTAAATATTCGCATTTCTGGTATATGAAATCCTGCAGCTGGTAGGTCACTGTGGATTTTGTTTTTGTATAAGGAGCCTTTGTGTTTCTTTAGGACTTCCAAGGATGTTTCAATCTTAAAATCTCTGTAAAAATAAAGTCAACAGCCACTGCAGTCTGAGGTTTGTCGTCTGACTGCCCCTCTGTATAAATCATGCCGTTCCTCACATATGGAGGGCTATGGATGACTGATTCTCTATTGCAGTATCGAGTTTCGTTGCTGTTCAACCATCTTAAACTCTGACCGTGAACGTATTCCCCATAAGTAGGCTGACAGGTCCAAATGGGACGTATGTGGGTAGCATACATAATCAACTTGTTCTGGATGGACAAAAATAATTAGTTGGAGGTTGAGGGATTAATTCACGGCTGATTGTGAATGTTCATTATGTAGGTTTTGGTTTCAAGGAATACCACCTTATAGATAGATCATAATGTTACCATCTCCTCAATAATTCTTCCAAACCTGCTCATCAATCAAAAACTGTAAATACATATTGTAAATAGTGTAAATATATTAATTAAGAACGAGCAATGGATAAAACTCCACTCTAGCAATAAGGCAAGATTAGGATCCCACTACTTGGGGATTGAAACGTCGCCGACTAATAAATAACTTTGGCTGCTATAAGGTGGTATTCCTTGAAACAAAAACCTACATGATAAAAATAATTAGGGCTTTCAAGAAAGGGTCTGAGTTGCGATACACGGCTTTTCACTTGTTTGATTAGCTCCAAGCTATGGTCATAAAAATTAAGGCTTCTGTCCAACATTTGGTACTCCTAAATACCCAAGTGCCGAAGCATTTGAAATGGTATGCCCAAAATAGTGCAGCGGTGGTACCTACACAGGAATGGAGCTTACCTATGTAGTGTACACCTTACGACTGTAGATTCATAATTTACATTACTGTCTATTTAAACCACACTTTTTCTAAATCCTCAAGGTGTCGGCATAGACGTGAAAATCTTCAGTATCATTTTTGTTGTGAAGTGGCATATCATGGCAGTAAATGGAGTAAGATGTGGCCCCAGCATGCTTCCTTGAGCCACTCCAGCCCTCGTAGCTCTCATTGTGGATTGACCGTTGTGTACCTACAGTACGACTATTGTAAGATTTATAGTATTACTCTAGAGACGCGTTGAGCCTCTATTGAAACTGGAAGGAATAGTTTATACGCCCTTTATATACCATCCATCTCACCACAGCGCCTGAAACCGCTACTTCAACTTAATTTCCCAATTTTGGTTCACTATTACCATGGTCAGCTACCGTCCTACAGATTCACCTTTTGTCTAGATCACTAGTGAGTGCGCAATACCCTTAAAAAGCCCATTACTATAGGAAAAGAACGTCCAATAAGCTGAAAGGTTCCCATTGGTCACAATTAAAATTCAAGGGAGTCAGTTTTGTTCTTTGAAAAAACTAATTCCTACCTAATGCTTACAAATGTAGCGGGTAGCTGGAACTGGCTCGAGGATGAGTTCATGAATTTTTCAAAAATTAAGTTTCTCTCCGATTGCATGGGTTTGTAATTGAAAAGTAAGCTCATGGATGGTATCGTAAAATGTCGTATGCATAAGTGGCTGCGGATGTATGGGGGGGGGGGGGGTAGGTGTTGCTAAAGAGTAAACATGAATAATCAGTTCTGGTCTCTTGAGCTTTTTTTCCCAAATTACAGTTCGGTTTCTTGATGGCAAAAATCTGTGTTGTTTAGAAGGTTACCTACCTACTTACTATCTATTCAATTATCATTATTTGGGGTCTAGTTGTTCCGGGAAGCTGGGCGTTCATCTCTAAGGGGTGAAAAATAGGGGCTGAAATTTCCAGGACGCCGTCATCTCGAATTTCTTTTAACGTTTTTAAATAGTTCCCGAACTTGGGAGTTTTTTGAGACCACCCGGAGCACTGTACTCTAACCGTTCATTCACAGTAAGGCCCTGAAGTTTTCCCCGACAGGCTTCGCCAACAGGAGGGTGAATCAGATGTTATGCATTCAGCCCAGATATCATTACTAGGGACGCCGCAACAACATGGTCCCCAATATTAGGAAGAGGGGGTGGGGTGTTCATTGTTTTCAATGGGCCATAATATTATATTGCGAATGACTGAGGCCCCATATAGAGGTTATTGGGAACTGGCCATACATATTGCTAGGGAACACCTGATTATAATCACAGATGCCTGTATGAAGTTGGTTGTTCTGTGATATTATTCCATTTGAAAAAATGATGGATGATTTTGGATGAAGTTGATAGAGTTCGCGAGTGATTTATTTCGTATCATTGATAGGTAGGCACTTTTGTAACTTGAATAAACGTTATTATGCTTCATGAATAACAACAAATAATTAATGATTTGAATTATTCAATCATGCACATTTTTATGAAACTGTAATTCCCATGCCGGCTCTAGTACTCAATTTAGGGCTTTCCTGGGGGGGGGGGGGGGAAGCAAGAGGGTAGGTATTGACCACAGAAAATACTTGTCTAAGCAGAAGAGCATCTGTACAGGTAAAAAATAAACCGTTGTGTAATAATCTGCAGCGTTTTTGTAAAGGATACATTGCCTGCTTTCTTAGCATTTTCCCCTCAATCAAAATAATAAAACTATAACTGTTTAGAGTTATCGCCAACGTATTTTTCAGTTTTCACTGCCAACTAGTTTTCAACCTCAGCCTGATGGTAGTTTTGAAGGGTGGGGGTCGGTATACAATAGTACTACTTTTTGCACAATTAAAATAATGTGTTTTTAAGTAATAATAACACACTCTTTAATATAGGTATTATAATATTACATATTGTCCTTCCTTGAAAGGATATTGTCTGTATAGCTTAAGACACCTAGACATAATGGTAAGGTGGGGGAAAAGGATATTCAATTTTGCAAGACGATATCGTGACAAACGTTCGTACATTTCAAGAAGTGAAAGAGACAACATTAAACCACATTGAATAATGAAATGGTTTGTTTTAACAACACATACATTTGGTTTCATTACTGGACACCTTACCTACCGCTTTATTTAAATGGCAAGAAGCTGGATTTTCTGTTCATTATAAAAAGTAGGTAGGTTACTTTTAAGAATCGCAGAAATTTGATAGTTGACGTTAGGTATAGTGGAAGCGACAGGGAAGGCTCAACAACTGAAATAGGGTAGGCAAGCCGCCTTAGTCAAATGACCAATAAACAAAAAGGCTTTATTATACAAAACACGATTTTCAACAGTAAATATTTAGTGAGGTACCTACATACCTTCTTATTCACAAGAAAACATGGTGATTTATTCACTGTTTTGTTGTTAAACATTCGAGAATTCTTTTTTTCAATTCTTGAGGGAGCCTTTCCTGTAACTAGGTCAATTCTGTTTTCATCTATATTAGATCACAATGCTCTTATGAAATCAGTTCTGACTAATAATGTCAATCTCCTGACCAAGATAATAACATTAACCGTAACTAACAGGATAATAACATTAATAGAGGTGATCAGAAAAATCTCCTGACCCACTGCACCATACAGATAAAAAGGCTGAAGAAATCGATATTATTAACTGAGCTCAACGGAATAATTCTAGAGAATTAGTTCACAGCAGTTCGACCTTCAACATAGTATTTCTAGTATTTTTACCTTCGGGATCGGTAGGAACCCTGTATCACTTGGGACATCATCCTGCCCTTGAGAAGGCTACAGTAAAGCGGTTTGTCCCCCATCTACCAGCAAATATTGTTTAGAAGTAGAGAATACTGAAGAAGTGAGTGAGTGAAAAGTTTGATGGTCTGTCGTATCTGTTGATGAGGGGGATCTTCCTATGTAAAACTTGTCATGTTCCATAAGTAGTCACCTAAGTAAACATACGCCCTCTGAGCACAATTTGTAAAAAAAAAAATCTTTTCAATCATGCTTCAGGTAAAATTTGCTTAATTTATCAGAATTTTGAATGTTTTATCCAAATTCGAAAAATGGAATTGTCGCGAAATTGAATTTGGGAGCTAAAGCGCATTGACTTAATGCATATCGAGCTAAGATAAATCCATCCCGTGATTAGGATCGATAACCATATAACTCTTAGGGATAGCCAGAACACCGATCGTTGAAAAACAGCGGAGGAAAAAACGCTGATGTTTTTAAAATAAGTAATGTCAATGTGAAAAGATGATAACCTCAACATCGACCACAATATGTACATTTAAGGTTTAACCTATTTTGAGTTATTGGGGGTGGAGGGCAGGTTATAGGAGTTGGTACGCCCATTTTCAACTAAAATCCAAAGTTGAACAATTATTGGCCTCTAAACTCACTGACACTAAACTGTTTATTGTGTAGGTGCCTATCAAATTATCAACTACCCCAATTTTTGTCGATATTTCAAAATGGGATTAGCCAGAACGTAGTGCAGGAGGCCAATATTCTAGGGGAAGGAGTACAATTGAATGGAGTGATACATTCGACTGTGTGAATCACCTAATTGAGCTCAGCAAATCGAAATCACAAACTGATGTAGCCTCGGAGGGGAAAAAAAATGCAATCAATCAAGAACACGGGTCATTTATATTTTATTGTGATGAATAATCAAGACGATGAGTTAATTGGGCTGCGTTGCAGTTCCTATATCAATAGTCTCGACCTTCATGACAAAATATACAGCTTCAGTCTTCCCATGCACAAGTTGTTTTATTTGTTCATATTATTTTAAACACCGAAAAACGCATTCAAGAGCAGAATGGCCAGTTTCCATGCTCCATGCAGTGCCTATTCTATAGCATCATGCCTCTTCCATAAAAATACAACAGCAACTTTGAACATCTATTTATAATAGGTATGCAAGAACTACGAAGGATTATTCTACATCGTAAAATAGGTTCAATCCTTAATCTAAGTTTTAATGCTTCGTGACGAACACTTTCAGAGATTTTTACTTCAAAATATTCACCTCTTCAACAATCAGCCATGAAATTAACCAGGGCATCTAGAAAATGAATGAGACCGACTTCAGAGGGGAAACGAGCTGATACAAAATATCACACTTTGAAATCTGTCGGTTTTATTAATTTAAAGTTGTGTATCTAATTCCAGTGAATTTTATCGTGGACTCTTTGTAAAGAACGAAGTAATGAATTTGTAGGGAGCTACCTAGGTACTTATTATTATATAAGAACATCTAAATAAATTTTTGTCTCCTCTAACGTTATTATGAATGAAATTTTTCCTGTCGATATGATTTTTACCACTCAATACCAACCATTCATGGATCATCACAATGGTGATTTCCTTGTATTGTGCTTCATCAAGAATTTTGACCCTCTTCGGCAAGGTTGGACTGCAATTATTTAGGATCATTAAAAAAATAATATAATGTGCTCTTCTTTTAATGTGATAATTTCATTTTGATACTTTCATGTTTCTGCATGGCAGAACTGGACGAGGTTAGGTAGTTAAGAAAGCAATACAGTGGCTAAAAAGAAAGTGACATTCCACTATATTTGTTTCGGACTGTACCTATGTGAGAGTTGAAGAACATATATAGCACCAAATGGAGTAAATAACAAAACTGAAACTGAAGACAAAATTGAATGCCCTGTAATCCAACAAGTAATTGTTCAAGCCAGTTAGTAGGGCACACCGCACTAGCAGCTTTCTCTGGGTCACTAGATATCTTGATGTTATTGATTCAAACTTGACACAACAGGTAGCACTGAGTTGGCACGAGATTGGCTCTTCACCAAGAATAAGTAACCAGTGGATTTTCAGAGCACTCAAATCCCTCCTATTACCACTTTCGTCCTAATCTATCTGTCAGTGTTTCAATTGGCTAGAGATAGAAGACTATACGGAACATGTTTTTCTTTATGTAGAACATGAGGCGTTGATGTTTGCCACCATGCATGCCAAAAGTCGATGACAAATCTATGTCTTACCTCTCTGTAAAACGAAAATGCACCCAAGTAACCACAAGAACGCTCTGAAAATCCTTCGTAAATGGACTGCTCCAAATCCCAGACAACCATGTTACGGTCATGCAAGGTCTATCACTATCTCCAGTGAAGCACAGGTCAAACAACAGGGTCATACAGAAACTGAGAACAAAATATCGGATCATAGATCTTTTCTTTCGATAAATAAGAGACGGTATGAAATATTTAAAAAAATACACAATTTCAAAACACCCACATCCCTTTATATCCATGTTTAAATTGGGCTAACATTCACAGGTTGGTACAAAAGGGATTTATTTGCAGATTGTTATTTAACCTATAAAATGATGGGCATCTCAAATGATTTTTTTGTTGTCTACCAACGAACCGACAGAAACCGCCAATAAATAAATTGCAACGTTGAAATGCAGTTGGCATTTTGTTCCTAAATCAACAGTTCTAACTTTAAAATAAATTCACATTTGGATCAATTACCTATTATAATCCAAGTGGATTGCACTCACATGAACATACTTATCCACAGATGATAATTATTTATGTAGATATCCTCCTCTCTTCTAGACACAAAATATTCTTTTGATTCAATTTATTGCTTACATTTACAGTAGGCGATGACGAAAGATTTTTTAATATCGAAAAATAAATTTACTATATATCCTAATACCTACCCATTTATTTACGTAGGTAGTTAATACACATCTGAGTTGCTCATAAATTTTAACGCTGATTCAAAACTTTGAATATTCTTTAAACAAGGTACTAAAGTGACTGTGCTGTAACTAATTTGACATAGGTAATATTAAATATACTACAATTCAAAGAGCACTTTTTCTTGCCTTCTCTTCTGATAGATATATAGATATTATTAAACTTTCGTGAACTAACTATCTATTTACTCTCAATCATTTTTTAAGTCTAATTTCAGTGTGCAGCGTTTTCAAAAATTAAAAAAACTTGTATCAATCACCAAGCATTGATCTCCATGAAGTTCTTTTTCTAGTACAACCATTAAACAATTCAGACGACCATAAACAGTATCTGACATTTCAGGAAACACACGTGCAACAAGAACTTGTTTTGTGTGTGTGTGTGTGTGTGGGGGGGGGGGGGGGGGGGAACAATGCATGTAGTTTAGGTAGGTAACTCTTTAAATTTGCAGTGCTGCCTTTTGTGTGCAAAAAGTTAGAGATGTGGAAAGAAATCTGTTACTGGTACTAGATAGGTCCTACATAATATTGTTCTGCTTAAGTCATGAACAACAGGTTAGGTATATTCAGGTTTTACAGTCACCAACCACAACGAAGAACAAGTTGGGACAACGTTTAAGCCAGGCGCACATTGACCTGCGCCACGCAGTAACCACTGGGCAGGAAAGCATGAGAAATGGAACTGTGTGGCACATTTGTCGACACAGATACCTAGCAGTTTAGTGCTGCAGGGGCGGGGAAAAAACATAGAAGACAGCGCGCCATAATTTCGTGCAGCTTCTGTCAGTTTCACAAGTGCCACATTGGCCTCGTGCGACACACTGCTGCCCTGCTTCTCGATTCCCTCTATCCCCTACCAAAACCGGAATCATAGATACAGAGCTGCCCTGCCTGCTGGGGCTGCATCTCAACTTGCCAGCCTTACTGCCTCAACTGCTGTATTTAGACCACACACTTTTTTCAGGCTTGCCAATGTCAACCATGCAACACCTTGACACCAGGCAGAACAGTTGTGGTGGTGAAACATTGAAATATTTCAACATGAGTAGAGTATGGGTAATAAGGAACGAACTCCCCCCTTAAAACACAAGGATTGCAGATTTAGGTACACAAATAAGTACAGTCGAATCCGCTTAATGGGGCCACCTGTTAGAGTGGGCATCCTCCTATTGTGGGCAAACGATCAGTTCCCGATCCCAATGTATGTAAACAAACCTTGAAACCCCTGGGTAATGGGGGCAGCAGGCCAGTTCATGCGGGCAATTCCGAGGTCAAATACGATTGTTTCCTCTGCCATTTCACACAACTGAGGAAGAAAAGGACACCGATCAGTGAGTAACAGCAAGAGAGGCATAACAATCTAACGAAATATTGCAGAAGTTTTTCATGCAATTGGGTAATGAAAGTACGTATAGTCCATCTGACCAGGATCTTGCACTGACTTCGTCAGTCAAACGGGCATTGATAAGTCAACATGTCACCACATCTTATTCCACTAAGTAATGTTTTTCTCGACCCGAATTATTTATAATTGAATAGCTGATGTTGACTTGGTGAAATACATGACGCTATTTTGTTTTCCAATTTGTTTAAAAGACTGTCTACCCGTTATAGTTTAAGGGGGCAACCACATTAAGCAGATTCGACTGTATAGGTTACTAGGATATGCTTGAGACTTGCTTACAAGTACCTATGTACTCAACCCCATTTCAAATGTTGGAATTTTTGACATTTCAAAATCTGTGGATTTGCAAAGAACGCGCATTAGAACATTTGGAATAACTGTATAAGGCAGGTACATTAGGTCAGATTCGTGAACATTAATTCCCAGCTAGAAGAGATGGCTTTGAGTTGGAATGTTCGATCGAACACTGTTGTAGCCTGAAAATAAAAAATGTTAACCAGTTAGATGTGCTGTATGCAACCACTATGATATTAACGCACTTTGATTTCACTCTAACATGCATTTTATCAACCAACGAGTACATTTATAATATTTAAGAACTTTAGGCTGCACCAAACGTGAAAACTTTTGAGGTCTCAATAAGCTTTGGAGGCAACTGGTAACATTCATGAGTAGTTTTCTTGATTTTTGGCGCAATTCAAAGGCCATCTTTCTGAATTATTTTGTACAGATCATAGTTTATTACAAATAATTGTTTTTATGTAGTATTTGTACTGTTAAAAGTACAACCTGCAACACCATCCGGCCAGTCAAGTTGGTACGCACCTACCAAGGTTTTGAGTTTCTTCCTTAGAATCCCATTCTGTCTTTTGTTGCTTCTTTATTCAAATTGGTGAATTACTGTAATTGGCACAAGACATACGGGTTCCAACATAGAAGACGTCAAGTTTGGAGCTACACTGTGTACATACCAACTGGTATTTTCATAAAGAACTAATGGCGTCTGTCTATTCACAAAATAACTTGTAAATTACCAACGCATTAAAGCAAGTATGGAAGAACTAAAACTACTCAAATTTATTTAAAAGGTGATGAAACTTCGATATTTATTCTGGCAACCTCCAGAGAGGAGCTGAAAACTAATAACAGGGAACAGGGTCAATTTTAACTGGTACAGCCTTGAAAGAATGAGTTTTCTTGCAGCAATTCCCCAAGAAAATAAAATGGAGTGGCACACGTCTACTTAAATAATACACCAACAGATGACTTCGAAAAGACAATAACGATTCTGATTGTCTTGAATTTTCATGCAAAACCATTATATTTGTAACAATATTGCAATTTTTGTTTCTTTTCACACAGTTGGGCAACTAACCCCTTTCACTATATTTTCAGCATGTTAAGTGATGTGACAACTCGTTGATGTTCTTTTAATATTGTCAAAAGGCTCATTCGGGATTCGACCAGGCAAAATAGAGTAGGTTAGTATTGTGGTGTGCCATTCCTGAGTTAACGAATATTTACCTGGTTCGAACCCATGATTTCCTGAACGACTTCTCAAAAACCAATATTGTCATTCGATGATGCAATGAACAGATGTAACCCAATCAAGGCGCTTTGTGACAACTGGGAGCCTATTCACTAAGCCAAAGAGACATCTCTTTTCGGTCACTCTCTTTTGGAAGAAGATTTTTATAGTATCCACGGGGGCTTTCTCATTTCTCGTTTGTTTGATAGTGATCGGTCATTTTGGGTATGTTTTTTCATCCCTTAAAGGTAAGTCAGGTTGTTCATTAAAAATATAGACATATTATCGATTCATGAGTAAAAACGTCCAAGTACGGGTTGATAGCTATTCAGTAAAATAGACGAACTGTCTCCCGGGGGAGACTCTCTCCCAGGGGATTTTCAAAATAGATAATCTCTTTTCACTTTGAATAAGCCCCCTGTTATAACCGAATGGTAATCTACTTCCAACCAACTGTACCAAATGGAGAGCACAATTACAGAACTACTAATCCATGAAATCCCAATGAAATAATTTATATTTCATTGACATTCCCTCTAGCTTCCATTGAAATTGAATGAAATATATATATTTAATTATTATTGCAGTAGCCATCCAGATGCCTAGAGCTCTGACAATCTTGTCCCATACACCAACCACTGGAGCTGTTTACTCAGTGCACTCGGAAAGATTCTTGACAGTACAGTTATTTTCTGTGGAACAGTTACAGCTGGATATTATGCAATCTACCAATGAAAGCTAGAGGATCGACTCCAAGGAAACTCGGGTGGTGGTATTTTTGGTGCAATAAATCTTCTTGAGGAATTAACAGTAACAAATCAAGAAACAGTTCCATCAGAGAAAAAACTTCTTCCATAACTCATTTCTCCATCAATCCAGCAGCCATTTCTGTGTGAAAGGTGATCGACACAGCCTTGATCCAGATTCCCTACCAGCATGCTGCTCCAGAACAGTGGCGCATCCAGAGAGGGGACGAATGAGCTTTGAGGTTTTGTTAGTCGTTGCTAACAATAATAATTTTTAGGTACCTACATTTATTTCAAAGTAAAGTATTGCACGAGCATTGTGCCAATGACACTATAACCATGTTGAAGAACCTAACTATTGACTGGTATTCCATAAAACATTTACAGCAGAGAGAAAATGTAAAGATGTTATTTAAAATAAGGCACTTTGATATCGAAATAAAATACCAAAATATACATAAAAACCTCGTTTCGGGTTAGGGTTTTTTCACAAATTTGTCAGTTAGTCCCCTCTTTTCCATATCTCAGATATGGAAGGCACTGCTCCAGAACAACAATTCTATTAGTTACTCTATTAGGTATTCCTCAACCTGTCTCGAGATAATGTGACATTTCTTGTTTAAATGGAACAGCAAGTAACTCGTTTACTTCTAGCCAGGAGCTATACAACAACAATAAAGATTCCTTGATAATCAAAACAACTTCTCATAACAAATAAAAGCACCATTTGAGCATCCCACTAATTTACGTACCTACCAATCTGTTTACAACAAATAATCTTTCTACGTGATATGATGAAAAACAGTTGTTGAATAAAGCATTTAACAGGTTGAATCCATCCAAATGTTTGTCAGGCTCTATTGGTCGCAGCTTTCCGTGGGAGTTATGTGATGCAGTACTTTCATGAAAAATTAATTGGGGAAACTGTGGGTGTCAATAATATGGAGGGCTATTGCTTCTGCTTTCAAGGTTGTTGATTATCAGAGCCTTACACGTGCCACAATATTGTTCTCAATACCTCATGGATTGACCTACACCTCAGTGGCGTCAGGACTTGGCTTTTGGAATGGATCGTCACAACTGTTTATTCTGGAGTCTTCGTGAAACTGTAAATTAAAAAACTTTCATGAATGCTATGGATGGATTCATATGATGAATGCTATATTTTAAACAGGTTCCATCAGGCCATTTGGCCTGCCAGTAATACAGTGGCCGCATACAGGTTTGGATGCTGAACTAACAGACCAATAGCCTTCCACGTTATTTATTTACACTCAAAGACAAATATTTATACTCCTTCCAAACATGCTCAAACCTTTCATAAGAGAGTGAGTAGCATTTCACGAATGATCGACTCTGATTTTCTTAACCACAATAGAGAGTTGTCGCAACCAAAAATTGACGATCAGGAGTGTTTTCAAGACTTGTGTTGTCCAACACCACACAACTATTGGAAAGATGTGTGTCACGCATCTCAAAGCTACGTTCTATGTAACTCGTAAGTAAACTTCTTCGCGGATAACCAAATACGATCTCCATGGCTACGCCATCGCGTCACCCCGAATTTTGTAGAAAGACGGGAGGAGCCGGCCTCGGGAAGGTTTTCCGCCATTTGCATTATCTTTATTTTGCGTTCTCTTTAGGTGTATTTGGAAGCTTGAACTACATGTGGTTCGTGTACCTATTCATCTTGAGCACTGCCATCCGAAAGCCATGAGCACGGTAAGTGAGTGCCTTATAATTCGCAATTATTGTGGGTATATAAAATATATAAAGAACCCAAGGTGCCCGTGCCGTGCGTGTGGTTTTACAGTAAAAGGGCACGATTGCTCTTCTGTAAATTGTTCATAACTCATAGAAAACCATCAAAATGGAATAATTACTATTACTGAATAATTATGTTACGAGCTAGTATGAGAATAAAGAGGTTAACTTGACAAATTATATACCATTGACAAGTTATTAATTTAACGTCACTTCAACATATGTCCGGAGTTATGTAAACACATAACTTTCTCATGGAACTTATGTTGGATAGTTAGCATCCGAGTTTGTCACCCTAGAACAGAGTTACGTTTTACAGTTGCGTTTTTCGGAAATGGTTGCGACAACTCTCTATCATGTTCACAATTAGACACCGTCTAACGACAAGCTCTAATGCAGATTGTAGATGATGCTTCGAAATTTATTCATGATACGTGTAACACATCGCAGCTAATCAAAGGTACTAAAAGCCTAGGTGTTTCCTGCACTGAGTTACCTACAGCACAATACATAGTTAAGGAATAGGGATATAAAAACATTCTCTGAACGAAAATCAACGGTTTCCTGTCAACACCTACAAGTAGAATCACTAGGCCTAGCTATCCTACTATTGTCAGCTCTGGAAATGGCACTTAGGTAGAAGAAAAGGGGGGCAGGCAATACTGGAAGAAAAATTTACATGAAAAGAGGGAAGCAGATAGGAGAAATTGAATGACAACGACAGATTCGCAAGGTAGTTGTAAAGTACGAGGTTAAATTTATACGATTTTCTGGCCACTTATTATTTAGGCTCAACCACTGTAGATCACCAATTCTAGGTAGTGTATAAATTGCCTAAACTTTCTTATAACTATAAAACATTGACTATACGTGGAATGTAGGTGCTTGATTAAGTAGTAGAATCTACACTGAATCTATGAACGTTGAACCATGAAATAAACGTAGATACGCACATTGTATGCTCCCAAAGCATTCTGTCCGTGAATAACTGTAAAAATGGATAAGAGGAATCTAATCTCTTATAAATGCCATGAGGGAGGCATTTTCCATGACAGAAGCTTCAACAAATTTAAAATCAAAGATGGGTAGCAGTAAAAACCGCTCAACAACATGAGAAACATACAGCTATCAGTATCAAGGCAGTGCTGCCAATTCGAGGGAAGCCATGCAACGTTGGAATTGCAGTATTTTGGACCAAATGGTGGAAATACTGGGATATTTCTATACAAAATGTGATGACAAATTAGCTCCAAATAATGATAGAATGGGGGGGGGGGGGGGGGGGGGGTACATTTACAGATCTGAATTATACTGCTGCTTAACTAACTAGCCTGTAATGCATTTAGGAGGTCATTACAGGTTCAAACAGATTTATGGCAGAATCACTCGTAATCACATCGAAGGACTTTACAGCCTCATCATTCCATAATTCATTATATTCTCTGCTTACAGACATACTGAAAACTTTACAGCACAAAACGGATACCTAGTGCACAATAAAACAACATCATCAATAATTATAGAAAAAAACTCAAATTACCACATAAACAGGCTGGTCATAAAAGTTGGCAACACTGGGTGAGGTATTTTAATAGGGGTTTTATACCATTCTAACTGCAGTAACCACCAACAGGACATCCTATAATTCATGCACACACTTCTACTCCATGCTTCAACATTCAATAAATTCATTAGGGAATGACAATAGGTAAATCATAGTGGCCAACACGTCACAAGGAGGAATGTACACAAATTTGGAGGCCTTCACATTCTAACGTTAGGTCCTAAATATTACAGAATTTGATTGGGTTTGATCAATATAGGTACCTACCTGCTTGAACCGAAAAACTGGTAGTTAGGTCAAAGTAATCAATTATCGAAAATATCAAGGTACAGATTTATACATGCTTAGGTTCTGCTTGCGATACAGATCATTAGAACTACAATTCTCAACTTAGGTACCTACTTTATGTGTGATGAATAAACTTTGCACCATAACCTTTGAAAAAAGAATAGGTAATAAAAATTAAATTCCTTGAAACTTTCGTGAAGAAACCCCGTTCCCCAGACACCCACCTGCCAAGCATTCCCACATTTTCAAAACTACTGCACTTAACAAAAACCATGGAGAACATAAATTTATCAACATTCCTCAATAATTACCAACATGTATTTACTGAGAAACAAGAGAACAAAAAGTCAAGAAATGTCTTCCTAATCAAGTCTTGAGAAAAGCCGAACGAAATACTACCCTGTGGTAGGGAGGGACAAGAAGGTATTTGTTCCACAATGAACTTGCACGGAGAAGGGATAAGTATAATATTCTTTCTCTTCCCAGTAAAAAATTGAACCCTCATAATATATAGCATTTCCAAGTCAAATTCAACCTTTTCCATTTCAAATTCAACTTTCTCAGACTTCAGCAAAATATATAAATTTTAATGAACTGAATTGTGAACCCCATTAGTAATTTTTTTCCATTATTTAGGCTTAAATTGAACAAAATAGTGGTTCAGTGCAGGACTAGATGTTTTTATTTGAATTTTTTTCATTACAATTTAAAATTTTCGTTTTGTGAACCTTCAACTGAAGTAAGGAACATAATTTTGGCGTTTGCAAATTCTTCGTACTGCACAAAGAAAATTACTTCTTTAATGTATATTTCGTTGCCCATCAAACCCTTCTGATTAATCGAACGCACCACATCAGATAGCGAGTGTAAACTCACTCGCTATTTCGTATGACAACTGATGTGGTGCGTTCGATTAATCAGAAGGTTTGATGAGCAACGAAATAGGCATTAAAGAAGTAATTTTCTTTGTACAATGCCAAAATTACGTTCCTTACTTCAGCTGAAGGTTCAAAAAAGGAAAATTTTTAGATGGCAATGAAAAAAATAAAAATAAAAACACATAACTAGTTTCTGCGCTGAACCACTACAGTTTTATTCAATTTAAGCCTTAAATAATGCAACAAAAAGGTAATGGGGTTCACAATTCAGTTTATTAAAATTTATATTTTTTGCTGAAGTCTGGGAAGGTTGAATTTGACTTGGAAATGCTATATACCTACATATTTTGAGATTCTGTGCAAACTGAATCAAATACAGTAAAACCTACCAAGCTTCTGCTCCACTTCTGTGTACTGGTCTAGTACCACTTTTTGGGAGATACGGAAACCAATGTCTCTATAATACCATGCATACGTCAGTATGCAACGAGATCATCAATTAATAGGTAGTCGACTTGGCTTGATGTAGATGGTACCTTCCTACCAACTAAAAGGTACATAGGCACCTGCAGATTAAATAACTATAATCCAAATCTCTATAGTCCACAATAAGAAACCTTTGTATTGATAATTGACAACATTGCACAATTAATACTACCAATTAAACATGGAAAACAAGGAGAAGGAAGATGGTTTTTTTCTCCTTTTACCTAAATAAATAATACCTAAGGTAATACCTAAAAGTATTTGCAAATAGGCAAAGTGCTAAATAACAAATCTCAGTATAATGCGCGATTTTTCAACGAGCCCTCGAAATGGATTTCGTTTTGTAAATTTTTATTGAAATCACGCGAACACAGAGAATAACTTAATGAATATAAACATATTTTGAAGGAAATTAACACTTTATTTCATCATTTGAAAGACAGACGGGACGTTAACAAATCAAGTAAGCCAAGTCATGTTGTAGACGTTTATTCCATGGTTCAAATGGAGTTCAAGGACTCGTAAATACATGACTTCCAAGAGCTTCCAGAAAATTAAAATACGATAACACCACACACAACGCGCGTCCAACGCTCTGGGAGCGGACAATGAATTTTAAGCTGATCATTTCAACAGGCAGATCTCGCAAAACTCAAGTTCGGCAACTCCGTTCGATAATAAGGGAGTTCAAACACACCAGCCCTTCGAGTTATACTGTAGCACGTTCAATTTTAAAGAGCATCAGCACTAGACTTTACAATTCATTAACATTATTTCACATGCAGATCTAGCATGCGGCGAATATAAGCGTATTCTATAACTTATAACGAGCAAAAATAATTTCATTCTTCACAGAATCTCAGTTTTAGTTTAAGAAATACTGCCTATTTGAAATATTGAGATGCACACACAAATGTTTAGGAATATAGATAGGGATAGGTAACTTTTCAAGTTAATGGAATCAGTGTAGTCACTGGGAAAATTTTATAAAGGGGAAAAAAACGTCATTATTTGAGACTGGTTTGAGTCAATTAAAATCTACGCTAAATTTAAAATTCTGGCAAACGATCTTCGATTTAAAAACTCATTCAAAATATACAAGTTATACTGAATGAAATGCACCACTTTTCGTGGAAAGGAAATCATAATCGAAAAATCATCAGTAATCTCATATTATATAAATATCTAAAAGGTCATATTTACACCCAAACAGACGAAATTTACACAACATTCTCAACTTCACCACTAACAATGATAAGTCACTGAAACGACATGAACGATTTTTCAGCCATAAGAATACACACAACATTTAAGAAGTCACAAGATGTTAGCAATATTGAGTGACCTGACTCAATTTAAATAAAACATTTACAACTTCTCAAGTAGGTAACATTATAATCGAGTCGAAAATGGTTTAAGGAAGAAGAAGAGAGGGGAGGGGGGGATCTCACAGGGTACTTTGAGAAGTGAAGGGGTCAAGGGAGAGTAAAATCAACAAAAACCGATCAGCGAGAATCCTTCAACAGACAATAACATTTTGCGCAATAATGAAACGTAAAGTGGAAAATATGGAGATACAACGGCTAAAGTAGTAGACATTAGAAAACAAACAAAACAAAAAACAAGTGGTAGGAATCTGGATTTGAATTGAAGTAGCGATAGACGTCATGTTTTTAAGGGAGAGGAACAACGATTTGAACATAAGTTACGGGGAAGTAGCCAGAGCGTCCGTTCAGCGTTCCTTCGAACCAGTTTTCATCTATTTTGTTCGTAAGGGTGATCGTGTCTCCTTCCTGCAACACAAACAATTTAAACATCAGCTAAGGGCCCGAATGTCTACTATGTAAGACAAAGAGTTAAGGCCTTGCTAAGTCTGTGTAAACACGTATATTCTCTGAGGACCGGCTTCTCAGCAACTGCCTGACCTAGGATCATAATGTTTGCTTGGGTTTAGATCTGAATCTACTGTTCACTTTTTTTTCATTACGTAAATGTTGGTAATTTATATTTTTTATGCTCGTTTCCCTGAACTCCTGTTCCAATTTTCCTGTCATTTATGCCACTAATAATATTTTTAGGGGAATGAAAAACACTACCGTGTAACTACTCCTAAAAAAAAAAAAAATTAATATAAAAACGCTGCAAAGTCCTTGTCACATGGATTTATTATTCTACTGGACATACCTACAGAAATTTTGGTTGTTCATTTAATGTTTATTTCACGTGAAATAACTGAAATAGCTATTTCTGATGGTTTTCACCATTTTTGGCCTCTAAAACACGAATTAGGTAAGCCTTTTTTTTTTCAAATTGTCTTTGATCATTGGTAGTGACATTGAATCGTCTTGATCCACGTGTTGATACTACTTCCAGTGTTTTTATACAAATTGATGGTGATTTCAGACGATTTCCCCGGGTTTTGACTAATAAAAAATCAGTTTTGGGAGCTGAACATTTGGTAGAACCTCAATTTTCCACTCTTTGGTCAAAATCGACTTCATATTCGGTCTTCTCGTCCCCAAAAACATAGAAAACGATACGTCAAAAGCTCATGTGCACGAGAATATTGCCCTCCGACCCTGCACTCTAGGAGGATGGGACATGGGAGAAGCTGAGGGCTCGGCAGCCTGAGTGGGATGCAATGTTGGGACTTTTACTCTGTTATGTTGGTAGCCGTGCTGCCATTCCAAGCCAGCTCATTCCGTTCCTGTATCGTGTTTTCCTCATTTGCATCTTGCTTTTCGTTTCACCATCCTACCTATATCGTCGTATTAACCCGTCTTATTTTAACTGTGAGGATCACCACAATCCCCGTCATCCTATTTTTGAACTGAGTATCATCACTATCCCCCGTACCCGTCAGTTTCCGTGTGTCGCCTACACAAATCTCGCGATGGAAGATCAACATTCATCGTCAGTAAGAAACCGGAAACCTGCTATCGCAAGAGACAGGGCTCTAAGGAGTCAGGCGCGAGAAATTGTGTACAATGTGTGCCAGTATTTTACGAGGAAGAAGAAAGAGGATGACGCGAAATACAACGTTCGCGATGTGACTAGTGCAGCGACGGGCGTCTCGGCGAGAACAGTCGGCAACATTATGAAGGAAGCTGGAAACCAAACAACATCAGATCGGGTGAGACCTTTGTTTGTTACGCCAACCAAGTCCACACCGCACAAGAAGGTCATCGATGCTGATGAATTCACCAATGCTCCTACACGAAACAACATTGTTTGGAAAGAGTGCCCTTCAATGAAAACACTTTGTGCGGAATTGGCGAGTGACGGAGTTCTGGAGTATGGTAGAAGTTACCTTCGGAAACGACTGGTTAGTAGCAGTTTCAGGTGGAAGAAATGTCAGTCCAGCCGAAAAAATTGAGGACGACTACCGTTAAAAAGATCACTTAGTCGAATCGGAGGCTCCGTGCGAGTTGCGGACAGGGAAAGAAGGGTAAAGGGGCGGTTGTCAACAAAATCGTGCTGTTTGGGGAACGGCCTCGACTTTATGATGGTTCCGTGTGATTTGCGGACAAAGTGCAGAGATCACTTACTACATTGCATGATGACATTACGTAAACGAGATAATCTCGTCTTCAGTTCAGTCCGTCACGTCTATCAATGGAGGTTACGTCAACATCACACGGGAAACAAGCCCTTGTCTTGGACGTTATCCGATACCGGTGTCACCGCAAAACTGAAAACAGGGGTAGGGCTTAAACAGCCGAATGTTTTCGTTTTTCTTTCTAAACTCAAGGGTGTGGCTTCCGAGGCTAGTTTCAAGTTGCGCTCTTTTGAGGTAGGAGAGCCAGGCAGTAAGAGGAAGAAGACGTACGTGCACTTGGACGAAAGGATCGACGAAGCTGGCAGAAAATTTACCGAAACCAAAGACCTCTACTCCTACCTCAAAACGTTGGCACAAGCCCAAAATCTTGGAAATTGAAATCTGAAATCTTGAAATTGCGAGTTTTCCTCACACATGACGGCTGAGCTTGATCTTCCGAGCTGACACATTTTTAAACACGCCTGCAACGCATAGTGTTTCGCAATGCAGCCAGTCCTAAGCCTGGAAAAAGTGCGAAGGGAAATGTGTCATGTCCGCAACCCGCACGACCGATTATCGATCTTCTTCCCACCACTTCATTTTGTCCGCAAATCGCACGTCCGCAACTTGCACGTCCGCAACTCGCATGCTACCGAATCGGAGATCGATAGTTTCATCATTAATGTTGGGGGGCTTCTGATACTGATAACAGTCCCGATGAGGATTCGGATTTTCTGATTAGAAGTTTTACGTACCACAGTTAAATTACGTAAGTACTAAATAAATGAATAATAATATGTACTGAATAAATAAATAATAAAATAACATTTGTTTCCAATCTTTCCTTTTATACCTACCTACCTTCAAAAAATTTTCCTTATTTACCTCATTGTACCTTTTCAAAAAAGTACTCCTAATTTTCGAGAAAACATTTCATAGAAAAATCCTATTACACACGAGTTTGTCTGTCAGCTCAAAGGAGTCACGCTCAAGGGTCCGATTTTACAAAAATCGGGAAAATGCTACGTTCATTCACTAAGGTAGGTACCTATGGCTCTTATGACAGTATCATTTTTTATAACGAAAAAAGTTGTTTTTATGACGTTTCACACACTCAGCTGGAAAAAGGATTACAGGGGGAAAGTGCTGCCACTGGACAGGGAAAAAACAAAAAAAACGGGGAATTCCGTGTTGAAAATGATTTCCACCTTCTCCGTCAGATGGCAGGGTCGGAGGGCAATATTCTAGTGCATGGACTATAACATGTTACTAAAACATAAAAAGTACCTATTTTTGTGCACATTTTCACTCATAACCTCCCTGGGTATATTCCGATCGAGCTGAAAAGGTTTGGGACACAACTAGGGCCCAAATGAAGCATGAGTGCGAAAGAACGACTTTTTTAGACCAAAAATGAAGCCGGTACACGTGGTACGGCGGACGGACATTTCATTTTTGAAATCTACGCACCTTGAAAAGTAAAAGATAAAATTTTGAGGGGGTGTTATAAAAATTTTTTGCTGAGCGATTACATAGGTGTATTATTCACAGAATAATAAACCAAAATGGAGAAAAAAATTAGACAAAAAGAAAAAAATTTAATAAATAAATAAATAAAAAGCTCGATTGGGTTAATCGTTTCGGAGAATCTGAGATTAATGTGTAGAAAAACGTAGTTTGAGAAATGGTTGGGGATGGAGGGGGGGGGGGGGGGGCAATGTGCCACGCTGCACCGTTCTAGTGCCTCCGCTCTGAATGAAAGGCTTCAAATTCCCAACAGGAATTTGCCTATACCTAGGCTATTCTTTGCAAATGAAGTTCATGGGAATTGTCATGGGTACCTACTGTATAATGAATATACTTTCTTGTTGATAATGGCAACAACAAGAAGGTTCACATGATGATGATTTTGGTTACTGGATCTTCTTGATTCTCGAGTTGAAATTAATTCCGATGTTGTAATTTGAAATAGGCTTTGTTTCCCTGCTTCGTCCCTTTGTAATGACGACGATAATTTTTGAAAATAGTCAAGGTGGACATAAGAAAAGGGAACAACCAGGGAAAAATGATCAACAAGTATCAGAACTGATATATAGATGTACATATATTTTACACTTCACGTTTATAACTGCTGAATTACTATTTACGTCTAATATCAGTTGCTGTGCAGACATTCAGAGATAGAATCCAGAGCAAAACCTCAGCAGGATAGAGCTCAGTGCGTTCAAAAAATATGCGATCGGGGAGCCGTAACATCAGAATAGTACGTGAGTGGAGTGCTCAATTTTGAGCGCTTTTTACACTATTTGCACAGCTCCAAATCCTACACATATTAGTACCAACGATTGAGTAATGAATTAAGAATTTTTAGAGCTAATAATAATAATAATAAATTGATTGTATTTTCATTTTTCGACTTAGGAAGGCCCTTGAGGATAAGATGCATGGAGGTGATATGATTCGTATATGTAATTATATCTGTGGGACACTTGAGAACGTTTACATGTAGTAGTTCCTCGAACTACCCTTCGACAGCCTGTTCTTAGAGAAATTCGAATTCAGAATTCGAATCTCCCGCCAAAGGCGAAAAAAGCAGGGTTGCACCTTCGCGGAGCGCTTTGCCATCGACCGCACCGCGGCGCCGGCAACACCGGTGACGCTCCGATGATTCATCACTTTTCTTTTGGCTGCCTTTTCGACAGTTTGTTCGTGACAATTTTGTGTGAGTTTTTGTGATTGTGCACGAATTTGCCAAGTAAAACCCCTTTTCTTCGATCGCTACGTCAAGGTAGGACTGTTGTTTTTCAGTTTCCTTTCTGTTTAACGCTCAGGATATTCGTGGAACGTCGTTTTCACGATGTTCACTCCGCGGTCCCCCCGGCGACCGCGCGGTCCCGTTCTCGACGTTCTGGATCCGATTTATGATGTGCGGAGATCTCGAGGGGATTTCGAGTCCGATGAGGATGAACCTCGATATCTCCGGACGCGATTGGATCGAGAAGTCGACGACTTTTCTACGCGGGGATACCGCTCGCGATCACGTTCGCCCCGGAGACGTGAGGTTACCCTCTTCGAAGGGCCTCGCGGTTCTCGCAGAGATTCCCGAGGAGCCTACCCATTTTATGATTTTGGGGGGTGTTCATTCGGAAACGGTCGTCATGCGCGGAAGGCTCACCCAGATCGCGAATTTGGGGGGCAGTTCAACCGCGATATCGATCGTGAATTGATACGCGGGTCCTCCGATCGTCTTTCCCCGAGGTCTCACCCGGATCGCGAATCTGGGGGGCCTCTCGTCCGTGATGCCGATCGAGAATCGGCACGCGGACTTTCCGGGGACGTTTCGGATCTCGACGACACATGGGGCGACGAAGGGGCCACTATCCCGCCCCCGGTACCCCCGGGGACGGGGGACCCCACTAAGGATGGGACTGGGGCCTCCGGTTCATCGGATTTTGCAGGTTTCACCCCTCCTGCAGGAGATTCGGCCTCAGACCCAGGCCCTGACGCCGGATTAGATCCTCAGGTGCTTTTGGCCCTGGGAGATAATCCCGCCATTCCGCCACCCCCTGCTCCGCGAATTCATCCGAGTATCGCGGGTCGTTGGGAACACCATTTGCGAAATGGTGTCCCGCTAGATGTTTTTAATGCCCTTCGGGCTAAATACACGATCCCCGCGAACTTGCCGGCGCTTGCGCCGCCCAAGATGAATCCGGAGATAGCGGCGTCAGTGGGGGCGGGCCATAAATCTGTGGACGCGTACTACGTCGGGATTCAGCGACAGTGCGCCACAGCCATCTCGGCCCTAGGTATGGGCCTCTCTTCGGTGGTGGAGAGAGGGGGTGCTGCTGTCCCCGTGATGGGGGACAGCTATGTCAACATGTGTGATGCGGGACGGGCCATGACGGCCCTGTTCTATGATGTGAATCGCACCAGGCGACGGCTATTGTTGGCGGTGTGCTCCCCGACCCTCGAAAAAATTTCTAGGGATGTCCCGCCATCAGAGTGGCTTTTTGGGGACAATCTGGGAGCGCGTTATAAGGAGTTTCTGGGGATGGCCTCCAGTGCTCGGGGTTTAGTGTCCCTCAAAAAACCGCCTCCCGCACCCCCTCGCCCTCAGCAGCCCTCGGGGCCAGTAAGCCTGCAACAGGGAAACGAGAGAGGCCGAGCTGCTCGTCGGGGTGGGCAGACTCACAGACCGGCCAACAAATCCCGAGGGAACCAGTCCTCCAGGGCACAACGCCGCCCATTCAGAGGGTCGACGGGGCCGCACAGCAGGAGCTGAGCTCGGCGCCCCCACAGGTAATTAACCCCCCCTTAGGGGGTCGATTATTTAATTTTATAGGGAATTGGCGGGCTATCACGGATAATCCCAAAATTTTTTCATGGTTGAACGGGGTTGAGATACCTTTTCACACGATACCGACCCCCAACCCTAGGTTGCGTCCACACTCGTCAGATAAGGCGTTTGTTCAACAATTTTCCATTATTTTAGACAAGATGGTGCGGGGCGGGGTCGTGAAAACATGTACCTCACACCCGGGTCAAGTGGTTTCCCCCTTTTTCTTGGTGGACAAAGCGTCAGGGGGAAAACGATTTATATTAAATTTACGACATTTAAATTTATTTATAGACGCCCCCCACTTTAAATTGGAGGATCACCGCACCATGCGGGACCTCATTGAACCTGGGAGCTTTGGGGCGACAATCGATCTCATGGACGCATACTATATGGTGCCAATTGCAGAGCAATCTCGAATTTTTCTCAGATTCTGTTTCCAAGATCAATTGTACGAATTTACGTGTTTGCCCATGGGCATGTCGGTTTCGCCGTATGTTTTTCATAAGCTCATGCGCCCCATTGTTCAATGTCTTCGCTCACAGGGCATAAAATGTGTAAACTACTTGGATGATTTTGGTATCGTGGGGTCGTCTCAGATGGAATGTGCAAGGAATATTACCATTTTGTCGGACCTTTTACGACATTTGGGGTTTATCATTAATGACGCTAAGAGTAAATTTTCCCCTTCGCAACAGTTCGTGTTCTTGGGATTTTTGTTTGATACGGCAGACTTGACAATTTCGCTTCCGCAGGAAAAGCGCTTACGGATCAGGGAGTCGTTGTGTAAATTCCATAAACTACAAACCTGCTCAATTCGACATTTAGCGGGTCTGATAGGTACACTAGTGGCCGCGATACCAGCAACCCCCTATGGAAAACTGTACACAATGCATTTGGAAAGGGTTAAGGTTGATGCCCTAAGGGCAAATAACCAGAATTTTGACGCAAAAATTCAGTTACCATTATCCATACGGTCAGATATTGAGTGGTGGAGTAGCAATATTATGACGTTGTCCAATCGGCTACATAATGACGACTATTCCCTCACAATTTCTACAGATGCGTCATTATCAGGCTGGGGGGCGGCCTCCGGGGAGGCCACAATCAACGGTTGGTGGTCAGTAACTGAAGCTGGTTGGCATATTAACGCGTTGGAATTGAGGGCAATTGAATTAGCCTTACAACATTTCGGTGACGTCGAGAGCGACCGCCGTATCCTCATTAGGGCAGATAATACCACGGCCATCAGCTGTATTAATAGGCAGGGGTCTATGTTGTCCCACCGCCTGTTTGAGCTATCTGAACGGATCTGGCGGTGGTGTGAGCAGAGGCGTATTGTCATTTTTGCATCCTACATCGCCTCCAAGGATAATACAGTAGCCGATGAATGTTCTCGACGTCTCCCTGGGACAACAGAATGGTCATTAGGTGAGGAGGTTTTTCGGTCTATCATAAACGATTTGGGGTGTCCCGACATCGATATATTTGCCTCTGCAGCAAATGCGAAGTGCGACAGGTTTCTTTCCTGGCACCCGGACCCTAGGGCATGGGGGATTGACGCCTTCACCTTTTCTTGGAAGGGGTGGAATTTTTATGCGTTTCCGCCGTTTGCGCTGGTCCTCAAAGTACTGCGCAAAATCATTGCGGAGGAATCAACGGGGATAGTTGTCGTACCGGAGTGGCCGGCACAGCCCTGGTACCCCACCTTTTTTGAATTACTGATCTCCGCGCCCTTATATTTTGGTCCTAACGATCGATTGTTGCACTTGCCTTTCAGGGACCAGACCCACCCGCGGGCGGACACGCTACGATTGATAGCAGGGAGGTTGTCCGGCAAGCGTTCGAGAGGCGAGGGATTATCGCCCCGGCAGTGGACACGATGTTAGCCGCGTTATAGCCGGCGACATATGCCCAATACCAAGGATGTTTTCGGCGCTGGTGGGAATTTTGTAGGAAGCAAGGGCTGAGTCCCTGGGATCCCAAGCCTACTTTAGTGGTACACTTCCTTCAGACCATACTTCAGGGCACCTCGGTATCGTATGCTACCTTTAACACGTACAGATCGGCCTTGTCCCTTATTGCGGCGGAGCCTTTGGGTTCTGACCCCCTTATTTCCCGTTTCTTGAAGGGAGTTTCACATATTCGTCCGCCGGCGGCGCGGTATGACACAACTTGGGACCCACAGGGGGTGTTACTGAGGTTGGAAAGAACCGGTCAGGGATTTCCTTGGCTGTCCCACAAGTTAGTAACCCTGTTGTTGTTGGCAACAGGGCAGAGGCTCCAAACTATTGCATCAATAAAGTTACCGGAGGTGCAGATACGTCCAGGTCAGGGGTTGGACATCCGTATCTCTAGCCGGTTGAAAACTTCAGCGCCTTATAAGCCGCAACCGTGCCTCACTGTGCCGTTTTTTCCGCAACGGCCACTCCTCTGCGTGGCGTCCCTCATGGCAGAATACCTCCAGGCGTCGGCACCTTTGAGGTCCCCAACCACCGACGCATTATTTGTTATCACCAGACCCCCATACACGGCGGCGTCCCGCCAAACGATTTCGGGTTGGGTGACAGGGGTGTTGAGGGAAGCGGGGGTTGCTGATTTTTTCACGCCGCATTCGACAAGACACGCGTCAGTGTCGGCCGCGAACAGAGCGGGAGCCTCCCTAGATACCATTTTTAAGGCGGCAGGGTGGACGAGGAACTCGGCGGTGTTCGCCAAGTTTTATAATAGACCCCTAGTGGCCGACGACTCACTCATCTCCCATGTGTTTGTTTCCACACCAGAGTCATAAGCTGTTCTCCTATCTTTTCAGATGAGGCGGAATGGACGGAGCGCCACCTCCTCAAGAGGTGGGGTGTGAACCACACATGGAGGCTTCATCTGTTCCCCCTTTTTTTTTGGGTTTTTTGATTTATTTTGTATGGTGGTCAGGCTGACACCCCTTGTTATTCATGTATACAGTTACATTTACTTGTTTATATATACAGTTCATATATACAATTGATATATCCAGATTAGCCGTGGTTTGTGTCCTTTCCTCTCCCTGGAGTAGAATTTAAGAACACTAGTTGGGTGATATGTGGATTGGGGCCTCCCAGCCCCGACACTGGCAGGGACAAAAAAGGGGGAGGGGGAGACGTTATATCGGGAGAAGACTAACTGAACCCAGGGAGGGAGCCCAAGGAGGGGTGAGTTTAGGTGCACCGGGTCTGGACTACACAGGTCTCAGAAACCGTTTTTCGACTTTCAGATTTTAGTCTTCTCTCTGTGTGTTTTTTTCCCTAGAGCAACTGCCTAACTTGGTTTGATTCTTTAAACAAACTACATGTAAACGTTCTCAAGTGTCCCACAGATATAATTGATGAATAAACGAACTTGTGAAGTTCATTCCTAATTATATCTAGTGGGACACTTGAGAACGTTTAGGACCCTCCACACCCTGCCCTATTGTCTTGGACATGGCTGGCAGTTGCTGATTTTCGTCTTTCAAAGAGTGATGAATCATCGGAGCGTCACCAGTGTTGCCGGCGCCGCGGTGCGGTCGATGGCAAAGCGCTCCGCGAAGGTGCAACCCTGCTTTTTTCGCCTTTGGCGGGAGATTCGAATTCTGAATTCGAATTTCTCTAAGAACAGGCTGTCGAAGGGTAGTTCGAGGAACTACTACATGTAAACGTTCTCAAGTGTCCCACTAGATATAATTAGGAATGAACTTCACAAGTTCGTTTATTCATCAATTATAAAATGAGATGTGAGTGGCAAGTGAACAATCATGAATGAACCACAAAAATGTTCATGTGGCTGGTTAAGTAGTTCACGAACCAAATTATTAGTGACTAAAAAAGTTGTATACTATATCAACTGATCATCTCCAAACTTCAAAGAACACGTGATTATTTATGGGAGAAGATGGCACAGCAACGAGCCAGAACAAACCACTGAACGAGGCAGCTTACCATGGAACCTTCTCCATTATCTAAGCTACAGATGTTACCCAGTTACAGTGGCAGCACATATGGCTTGGAAGCATCCACAACGTAGGATGCACAATCGCTCCCCTCCCATACCTACTTTTTAATTATTTGTTTCAAGAGAGGTAAATGGTAATTACCTATCTGGAAATTTTGACATAATATCCATTGCTAGCATCCACAAGTTAGTGGTGTTGGAAAATAGGATTGCCAAGGTTTCTGAATTGCAAATGGTGGACAGACTTAACTACAGCCACAACGGTATAATAATTATACAGTATATATTTAGAGCAGTACCCACAGGAAGGGTGTGGAACAAATTTAAACCCAGCGCCTTACCTTGAAACCCAGTTCACCCGGATTTTCAGCATCAAAGTCATACAGAGCAGTGCAGCACGGGAATCTAGACATTGGAGTACGAGCAGGAGAATTTTTCACAGGAGATGGAAGCGGCGAAGCTGAAAAAATTATCAAGTTGTAGACGACACGTTTGCACTAATAAGGTGGAGTACAAGATAAACACAACACAAAATTATTGGACAACTAGCAGGAAACCCCGTTGCACTAAATAATACAAGGGACTCTACAGTGGTAGGTAAATTTTTTGCTTCCTGGCATTGAACAGAAGTCAAGAAAAATTAGCATTTGATAATGACAGTTTATCAAATTTCTAATAGATACAAACCTCTTTCATATGTCTTTGTCTGTGTTCACTGAAATACGATTAAAACTCCTCTAATACTCGGTGCAATTTGTCTGACTATGAATCTCACTGCTAGCCTGGAACCCGTTGTGAAACCTTCAACTCCGCTTCAAACAAAGCCACTCCATTCTCAAGATTGGAAACACATTTTCACGATCTTAATAAATTATGAATCACATGGGAACTATGAACTATGCGATTATTCTGACGATGAAATCACGATCGTCGAATAAATCCGGGAGGATACGTCCCACAAAAATCGTTTTAGTACGGTTGAAACCGCCGTGAAAACTTCTTTCCCACAGCACCCATCTTATTCTGGCTTAAGCTAGGTTCACATGGTGACGCAATTCCGGACGGCAGTCCGGCACGGCTACGCGTTCTGAATGCTATTGGCCAACGCAAAATGGATTATTTCAACGCATTGTCTTGGATACTATATCAAAATCTCCAGATATTTTCTGCTTTCGGATCCATTGCCATATTTGCGCAGAGGTTACTGCGCACACTTCTCCTGTTAGGCTAGGGACAAACATCGCGATTCTGACACGGGCGTCCTTCCAAGAATTCCGCCCGCCTCACGCGCGGAACCTGACAGCTGTGCAGTCTAATGGAACGGAACACACATCGGCGTGGAGCGGATTTTTCGCCCTTTGGCAGGTTTTTCACGCGCCTGCTCCGTGCCGGATTCCTGTCGGAAGACGGAAAAAAACGTGGCGGAATTTCACGCTCAAGTTTGAAGGGTCAATAGCCCACCTTCATCCCCTCCACGTCACTGCTACGAGCGACGGATTTTCTTTTCTTGGAAGTCCGTCCGCGCGGAAAATAAAAGCTATGTGTCCCCAGCCTTAGGTTGTCAGCCATATTGCAATTCGACATTATTTGTGGTTGTTTTTCGGGTTTCAAGTTCGAGAAATTGTTTGTTTTTTGCGTTAGCGTTTTGTTATGATTCCCCAGCCATGTGAACACCTCTGCGGCAAAAATTCCGGCAAACGCGTTGCCGTGCCGGATTACCGTCCGGAATTGCCTCTCCATGTGAACCTAGCTTTAGGGTCAAAAGTGGTCTGCGACATGGGCTCGACCATAGCAACCAAAAGCAGGAAGAACTCCTACGCTGTCTTTAGGCAGTTAGTATAGTTTTATACTAAATCAACTGATCATCTCCAAACTTTTGCTTCAAAGAACACATGACTATTTATGGGAGAAGTAGGGATGGGCGTTATTGCTACTTTCATGTAACTTTACATTTCGTTCGTTACAAAAAGTAGCTGTTATTTTAATCTGCTACAAATAGCAACTTGGAAAGAAACAGCCCCCCCCCCCCCCCCATTGTTGACCTTTGCAAAACGCTCGTTATTTTTAATGTTGAAACAGTACATTTTTCCCCGTCATTTTTGTTACAATTAACCACTCTTAACTTTTCGATGGAATTATACCTACCTACTTACTATTCATCATAGTGATTATTTTCACCTCAGTCTTCTGTCAACTTCATTTCGAAGTATTATCTGCATTTTACCCTACTTTTTCTCCACTTCCTACTAAGTATCATGTAGGTAATGTACCTGCGTTACACAAGGAGTGACAAAACTGTCTCCCTCTCTCTCCAAATAGGTAAATGTTGACGAAATATCTTAGTTTGAAATACAAGTTTAATAACGGAGTAATGGATCGAACATGCGTCGGAAGTCGAAATGAAGCGTAATCAAAACCTCAGAATAACAAAAAAGTAACAGAACAGCGGAATAGAAACGGATAACGAAGTACAGAAAATAGCAGATAAAGTCAGTGATGCCAAGCTGCATAAAAAATTCAGTGTTTTTTTTTGTGATGATCCACCGACCTACCATCATTTTATTTATTTGTTCAGGCTTGGCATCACTGACTTTATCTGCTATTTTCTGTCCTTCGTTATCCGTTTCTATTTCTGAACAAATACATAAAATGATGGTAGGTCGGTGGATCATCACAAAAAAAAAAGAAAAAAAACCCTGAATTTTGTATGAATAACCAATATTCGTACCACAATTAAAATCTGTAGATCTACACAACAAATTGTCGATCTAGCAACCTTGGTAAATGTCACTCACAGACACTTAAATGGACAGCAAAATTAAATACTCAAGCGGGACATTGGGTTCATGGATATTTTATTAGTAAATATATGGCCATGTTCGTTCATTGGTTTTTTAAACTGCTATTTTATGGATTGAGTAACGACGATTTCGTTATTTTTGCATAGCATGTTATTTGTAACTGCTACTCGTTGTTCGACCCATCCCTAGGGAGAAGATGGCACAGCAACAAGCCGGAACAAACCACTGAACGAGGCAGCTTACCATGGAATCATCTACATTATCCAAGCTACAGATGTTACCCAGTTACAGTGGCAGCACCTGTGACTTGGAAGCATCCGTAACGTAGGAAGCATAAGCACAACACACGCGTGCGCAAACACACACACACAAGCACGCGCGAATTATATAATAAGATATTCATCACTGAAAACAAATTTATTCAAAATTGTTACAACGCATTCTCCTAGCCTCTACATCTAAATCCTCCATCACAGCAGCAATCAACGCAGACAGGTTGAAATTTGAAGGCAAAACTACACGAATATTTTTTTTATTTTTAAACCTATCTACATTCAGTCAAATTTAATCCGAACACCTTATTCGGTAAAATACCTAAAACCATCATGCCAAAACTGAAGCCAATCAATGATGTTTTGCAAATTGAATCATGCATCAATAAGTTTTGTAAATAACTGGCAACTAAGGTTTCTTTAATTTGGTCTACCATACGGTGAATAATAAAAAATGAACACAAGTTCGTGCTGTGGGGTTCTGAACACTGCAAAAAACGGCATGTTAATTTGTGGCAAAATACTTTTGAATACTCATAATGTGTGCAACACACATCGAAGAGCTAACCCATTTAAACCACCTTAGCAGCTGAATATGAATGTTGAAATTCGTAAGTGTATATAGGGTAAGGGGTAGGTGATAAGTTGCATCACAGTGCAGTTCAATGGAGTGGATAGATGAAACCACGCGGTTGTAATACATACATTATTCTTTTTGAAATGATTTGGTTGGCAAAATGCAGTCTTAAAATGGCCTTTCTATAAGAAAAATTGAATTAAAAATTACAGAAGTGTGCAATCCCAGCTATGATCGAAGTTCTAACACCCGAAGTTCTTTACGATAAATATTAGTTTCTTACTGCACAGTAAATGCAGTTAAATACCACCAAGTTGAGGTAATGAGTTGGCGGAGTATGGTGCACCCTGAACCAACAGAACAGGGCAAGTCTATTTTGCTGTGGAAAACTGTATACTAAAGAAAAGCAGAAAATGAACAAAATCGAACCGAGTGCATTCAGCAGATTAAGAGGGTTAAAAATGGCAGAAACTTGATGTAAGTTTCATATTTTAATTATAATAGTTCCAAATGCCACAATAGTTCCACTAGATTGTTATACCACCAGATGTTCAAGAAAGTTGCAGAGGGTTAAAAAATGACATAAGCTTGTAAGTTTCATAGTTCCAAATGTTATTATGAACAACAGGAAACCACGAGATGAACCAGGAACAGAGAGCCATAATGTAATGAGTCTGTCATTTCTCCATGTAAGAAGCAGAGTACATTGTACATATGGTAATAAACTACCAACATGAGGTAGGTACCTTCACTTACTATGAGATACAATTAGAATCAATTGAACATTGGACCAAACCAATTATCTCCTCTTCTCCCTTCCAACTGTCATCTCAAATTCTGTTCAATGACGGAAATTAATGCTTAATGAGGTGTTTATGTCCGAAAGTTTAAGCAGAAAACGAGTTTGAAATTTGAATTTCTGAGTTCCCCTAGAAATTACAAAGCAGGCGAACTGGCGAATAGTTCAACTAAAATCCCGCTTAGAGCGCTAGTGCATCACTACAATGTACAGAACCAAAATGGATGGATGGAACCACAGATTTATGAACAAACCAGCTATACCCGGCATGTGATGCAATGCCAACCACAGTAAGAATGTGTTTTTACCCACCAGTCCCACAGAAGCTCCATTCTAAATTTGAGCCTCACGGGTTGAAAGGGGGGGGGGGGGGGGGATTAGAGTCAGAGCACACTCAGCTGATCAGGGCGGTGACCCACTTTGTCATCCTTACTCAGCAGTCCCACAGAAGCTCCAATTTAAATTTGAGCCTTGTGAGGTGAACAGTAGAAAAATCAGCCTCACAGCTCACTCTGCCGATCACGGCAGGGACCAAATTTTTTCATCGCTAGCCAGCAGTCCTATGGAGGATTCAGACGAAATCTGAACCTTGAAGGTTGAAGAGGAAAGAAACTGGTCTCAGAGCTCACTCAGCTGATCAGGGCGGACGCAGAAACAACAACAACTCACCGAAGTTTCATCGCAATCAGATGAATGGTATACGAACCCATAAAGGACAAAGAAAGAAACATTAATTTTTATATCACAGATAGATTAGAAAAACACGACCTCAAAATCAAACTGAGGGGAAGGTCACAGCAAAGGTTCTTCTTGAAGGTTGTCACGAAGGTTCGCAATTTCTAACGTTGTGTGTGCTGGCAGCACGAGGCTTCTCTCTACCTCCTTGGGCCACCAGCCAACCAGATGTCGATAGACCTCATACCTACCTAATTTTTATGCGCATTTTAAATTTTAATCAACCTCATTTAAAATGAAACTTATTTTTGAAAACGGATTTCAAACTACCATTTTCCCAAGAGCTCTGAATATAAACAGAAAAAGAAAATTCCCCATTATGGATAGGTACCTACCTATTGGTAATGATTTATACGTCTATCACGATATCAACAAGAAGTTCTTTGTGTGGTTACTTCAGATTGCTTGGAGGACTGATTTACAGTCAAATACTGCGGTCACTCATGGAGAAAAATTGGTTACATTAATCATTCTAAAAGAAGTAGGTATTGCATAAGTAGCGTATAGTATTTTATATCGAAAACCCCATGCTACTACAAAACTAAAATGCAGGCTTAGGGTTGTGCTGAAGCATCTACAAAGCATTTTACTAGCTCTCTACGAAATATACCGATTACAATCTCGGAATGCGTAGGGAGAGGTTTGTTGAAAATGGGTAGTTGCTTGGGAGCACACAATTCACAGAAAATCTACTGAGGTAGAAGCGGCATTACACTGGTTCACCAATTTTGGTAATGATCAATCAAGGCAATATTAATCTTAACAGTTATTGTTCTAAGCCTATAAAATATTCATAACTAGAGGGCATACTTTGGAAAACCCCTCAAAGACATCTGGGTCCACTGAGAGGAAGAAGGCTGTGCTTGCGGTAGGGGAAACAAAACCTTCTGGATTATAGTTGTGCCACTTTTACCTCATTCATCATTCGGTGAATGATAAATCACCAATCCAATCAGTTTATAATGTACTGACTTTCACTTGTTATTTATCATGTCAACACATATATTCGTATATGCACGATGGATTACTTTTGGTGCGATGTATTACGCCATTTTACCCTGAATGGCAATTTGGAAAGGTAAAAAAACTATGTATTTTATTGATGATGATGCAAAAATTTTGTTCAAATAAAATGTGCAACTCAAGGCTAGAAAAAATTTAAAATAACTGTCATGCAAATATGATTTGTTTTGGTCAAAACACGCAAGCCCACGCTAACGTTGGTTTTCTTCGATTTAGTAAACGGTACAGACCATTGGTAGACCTTGCTTGCTGCATTGCCGATATTTCCAGATGACTTGGCTTTCCATGGATTGGTGAAGAGGGGTTGGAACCACCTGACCCACGACAACATAAGACTTAGATCCCACAGCACAAACTCAGCAAGTCGGTATTTTGATGGAGGAGTATTTGAAACGGGATAACGGATACCATATGGCGATCAAAAATGACACATAACAGTCATAATAGCATAATTCAGACACATGATGCATGATCGAAAGATACAGAAGTAGGTAATAGATTTTCAGTTTCTGCAAAATCTTCAATAACCAAGACGTAAATGGGTACCGGTAACAAAATCCAAAATGAATGTATTATCAAGGTTTAGATAGCCACCAGTGCTCGTAGTAAGCCCATGCCTACTAGATTTGATGACAAAGGTAGGAATTTCACTGTATCATAATAATTTGGAGTAAACCAGGGTAGACTTTACAGTATTCAGTTGACACCCATGTTGACCACAACATGGTTCGTTTGAATCTTCACTGTTTTCTACTATACCAATATTAAAGAATGAAGATCTTTTGCGCCGAATGATTGGAGTTTGATTTAAAACAGTTATCAGAATAGGTACATAATAATTAATCTGGATTCACAGAAACATGTAGGTATGTTACCGATTTTGATTAAAATCACTTTTTGATGCCAACAGCCGTCTGACACTGAAATTACCTTATAGTGTGTTTTCAAAGCAATTACGTCACCTAATTCGCTACCAGAGGCCTCTAAATACACATTTTGTCACAAAATATTATGATCTATGCGATGAGTCATTAAACGATCAGGGAGGTCAAAAAACGGAAGCAGAAGAAAAGGTGGAACGCTGAAGGAAAGAAAGCCTTAGAATCTGCCACTGCACCAATATACTAAAAAAAGTAATGGTTATATTCTTTTTTTTAAACGCGAATTGTCAAAGAGAAAATTTGCCATCACAAAGGGCCCACATTTTTAGATAGGCACATGGCTTTTTGACAAATTTGTCAGTTCCTTTTCGTCCTACAGCATTCAGTTACTGTTCACAACACATCTATATGTACTTACGAAAGTAATTAAAGGTTTCAGCTACAACAACACTATTATTAGAATCCTCTGATTATAATAAAAAAAAAACCAGTCATGCAGCATGACTTAATGAGCGAATTTTCAAAGAAATATTCGAATTAATGGCTATGGTTTTGAATAAAGGAAAACTTCTTCCTCCTACTGTTAGTACCTAAATTGAATAATTTGAAATAGATTTTTTCTTTCGTCTTCCTTCTAGTAATACGTGGGCCGGTACTTGTCTATCTATGAAGGTATCATAACAATTATATGTCAAATGGGAAATTCAAGGAGTTGTACTAATCGTTTGCCTCCCCCTTTTTTGCTTCGAACTCTCGTCTTCAATTAATACTTCTCACATTTTTCAATCTGACCACTCTAAGGGGGTGGGGGGGGGGGGGGGGGTAAGAGTTTAAAGATTATCCTAGTTTTGGGTAATTTTTGCGCACTTTAAATGCTCTAATTTAAGAACGGATTTAGATATCTAAAATCCGATTTCACCATCGTGTTCAGCGTGCAAAAACCTTTAAAATGAGGGGTCACTTGTTAGAAAATAACATTTTGGGGATTTTTGGGTAATTTTTGCGCACTTTAAATGCGCCAAAACCCTCCTTAGAGTAGGCCAATTTCGCCCATCTTCGAACTTAGCCTTTCGATTGCCAAGATAGATTTTTTGTGCAAATTTGAGCTGTTTATCTCAATTCTATCGAGAGTTATCGTCTGGAGTGACACATATATATATATATACATATAAAAAAGTGTTAAATTTCAGGAATCGTTTTAGAATGGTCTGAAACGGATTTCTATGAAGAAAATTTCCAAAAATTTATATTATTTAAATTTCGAAGCCATTGCAATAGCTTCATTTTCTTTGAAAATTCGCTAAAAGATGAATTAACATAGAAGTAACTCAACAAGTTCATCTGTTATTATTACGGCAAGTTATTATTAACAGCCCGGGAGGAGGGGTATTGGTACATAGATCATAATTTTTGTGACAATAACGAGAGGCACAATGATTTGTAGTGTAAAATGAAACAGCCAGTTTTAGTTTGGGTAATAATAAATTACCAGAACATGAAATTCTCAACATGGCTGGACTTCGGAGTATATTAAACTGTTTTATTACAGAATATTGTTGAGACTAACTGTATCGATTACGAGTTTCAATCCAGTTAATTTTTCTCAATAACATGCACAAGAGGAGCAGCATAGAAAACCCAAAACCATGAATATCATAAGCTTTTTATTTGAAAAGGCTGTTTGTAGTGGTGATTGTCATTTAAACCCCACATTGGGAACAAACAAAAAATTATTGGTAAAAAAAAGGAGCAGAGGAGAAAAACTAACAAGGTGAAAGCTATATAATTTCAGGGGGTATATTTGAGAATGTCACGAGGTTCACTTTGAATAATCAAGAGCCTGTTTATTGATTACGATGATTAAAACAGAATGGGCTATACTAAAAAAAAATTTATTTGAAAGTAGATTTTGATATTTCGCTTTAAAGCAAGTCAGTTATTATTGTTTTTAACTGTAAAGAAGCGATGACGTCACTGTTCACAGAGTGTCTCAAGTCACCCAACCATTGACAAAAACAAGGAAAACCTTGGTTGAAGCGTATGGATGCTAACAGCATCCATACAGTTAGAAGGTGAATAAGAGTGTGGACAACCTGGTCTGCCATCCCTTCATGCTCTGAATGGCTTGTTGGCGCATCACAACTGCTTCTACTCTATAGCGTTATCATTTCCTGCATTCAACAACAAAGTCTTCTGTTTGTTCATTCAGATTCAGTGGCGATTCAGTTTGTTCACTACTTAGTGTCGATTTTGAGATGGTTTTGAAGTTATATCTCAATAAAATATTAACCACATATCGAGTGAATTTCGTGGGAGTTAGGATCTGAGGCAAGTTTCTTGGCTAGCACCTATCAATTTATAACAGGTAATTCGTATACTGATTCATGAGCTGGTGTACATTGGACAACATTGTGGCATGTACAGGGAACTGAAAAACGGGTTGACAAATCTAACCAAGATATACAATTATGAAAGAAATTTACATCTTCAATAGTTCTGTTCTCGACCATTCATTTGAATTGGGGGACCATGATGTGGAAAGGAAAAGATCAATTGATTCATCGACGGCGCGAAAAACCTGAGACTGCAAAATGCTCAAGTAGTACATTTTTTGTAAAGTTAGAAAGCACATGAAAACAATTCACCTGGTTTCCTAATTCAATGTTATCAAGTCAGCCATTTAAACTGAATACATGTCTATTTAGGTTAGAGAAAAAAGTAGATAGATACCTACTTAATTACACAGAATTCATAGTATCAGAAAGCTCAAATAACTGGTCCAAAAACAAAATGTTTTATTAGGAAAATTAGTCGCAGTTTTACGGATGAAGGGAAAACGTTGTTGCAAACATGATGATCCGGAAGCGTGTCTGTTTAATAATCAAATCGAAATCATGAGTCTAAAGTAGGTTTTGTGGGGCGGAGCCTAAAAATCAAAAGCTAAAGCCAGAGGGGCATTAAAAAAAAGGGGCTGTACAGCACTATCCTGCTGGAAAGAAATATGACTGTCGGTTCTGAATCTTAGTTGTTTCAAGAAACAATTTAGATGACAAGAGCCGTAACCAATAGCTTGTGAGATTGGCCACCGATTGCAGAACTCAAGCTTCCCCTCTCCATAATTTTCACATGTAAATTTTAGTCCAGAGCAGCATTGTAAACCATCACCATGACTGTGTAAGTTAGAATATTCAAGGTGTGAATGCATAGACAGAAACAGAAGACAGGAGATGTGGATGGGATTAGTAAGGTTGTTAGTAGGTACTTAAATGGCAAGCACCACACGCCAAGAGTTTAGCTCAAACCTCTGCTGGGAATCCGCAAGGGCATGGACCAAGGTTCATGGTCTTGGGCGGCTGACGGTACATGGAAAGTGCTCATACCGTTGACATCCAGTCCATCTAAATCCGCCAAAGTTTTGGGAACGAATTCGGCCTTCGGTCGGCTAGCGGCTTCGTTGCGCCTGAAATTGTGGATAAAAAAATAATATAAGCATCAACATCAACCTAATCAGGAAACATACACGTCACAAGGAAGTCACGGTTGCGTATGTAGAGATGAAACTAGTATTGCGCCATCACGGGATCAACCTGCACCTACCCTCCGATTTTCATCTCTATAATAGTACATGTACCTACACATTAATCACCAAAGCTTAGATATGAAGAAAAAGTAATATAATAACAATGATGACAGCCAAAATTTTCGAATTAGACACAAAACTCTCATTCAAGCTCCTGCTGTCCAAGTTCCTTCAATTCCTTCACTTGGACGAATAAATTGATCTCAATGAATCACTTGATGTGAATGCAAAATAAAGGAATTAAATGAATCTGACTGAAAACAATCTTGAGTATTTATTTCACTATTCTCTCCATTGAGGTGCAAACGTAGAGTAAAATCTAAAATTGCTATCCAAACAGGTATATTGGTTTTGTCGTATTTCTAGTAGCCGGTAACTGCTTGTTACTTACTTCTCATTCAAAGTTTCAGTTACGACCTGCAGAATATCAGTGCACTGTCTATGGTATTCAAGAAGGCCTTCAGCAAACGTAGCTAACTGCGAAATTTGTTCAACCTGTAGAAAAATAATACAGAAATCCATTATAAATAGTAAGAAAATCACTGCCCGTGCAAATTTAAAACAAATTATGACAGGGTATATTAGAGAGGGTGAACATTAAAAATTGTGTAAGTAAAACTATTATAACCTATATATACGAGCAGGAGTTAGGAAATGTATGAGTAATCGTCACTTACATCGTTTTCGAGAAGATTGAACATGCCCACTTGCGCCAAATGAAGAGACTCGGCGAATTTCTCTTCGGCCATTTTAATTTCATCATCTGTAATGTTAGAACCTGTGTGTTGTTTGGAGGTTTCATAGGCGGACGAAATAATTTATGAAAACCAACCAAACGAACAAAAGAGAAAAACAGACAAATAAAAATAAGTCAAAATTCAAAAAATAAGGATAAAAACTTAGGAGAACTTGAAAGATAAGTGATAATGTAGGTATGTTACAAGTGAACTTGACGTATAACAATAAAACAGAAATAAATGGTTTACCATAATAAAAAAATAAAAAATAAAACAATATGAACAATATTATAAAGAATAGGATCACTCACCTAAATTATATCCGATAATAAGTCAAATAAAACATTGTAAGACAAAAATAACGCATTACGTCAAAACAAACTGTACTAGCAGCTTTTAGCCAGATGCAGAACAAATCAATCCATTACGTTTATTTCATTGTAACTCATGTGAAGCATAGAAGCACAAAAAATAAAAATATTATATAAAACTACAGAACTTCGATTTGAAGGGTGTCGAGCAAATGTGTTTGGTCAGCTGATGGAAGCAAGAAAGCCTAAATTTCAAGGGTTGGGATAGATTCGTTCAATATTGAATCCAGTATGAAAATTATGACCAAAAATATAGACAGAAGGAGATGAAGGTTAACACAAGTAAGGTATGTGAAGATCGGCACCATAAAAAAAACTCATACTGACAAAACACAAAAAAGGCGGACTGGTAAATAAAATGATGGGGCTGCTAATCGGAACATTTTATGAAGGCGTAAGAATATAAAATCTATCTATGATATAGTTATGTAGTTTTTGTCTAGCGATTTATATAAGTGCTTTCAAAAAATATAAATGAACGGACTCACGAGCGGTCTTGGAGTGAGAATCTAAATAGAAGAAGGTAACCAAGTCTAATTATGAAATATAAATATTTCAAAGTTTCCATAGATTTACCCCACAATATAAGATGGAATAAATAAATCGAACAGAACGTACCTTTGGCTTGCTTCCTTCGTTTGCAATCAAAATCGAGCCTCCGCCCTTGCAGCTTTTTCCTGTGGTGCTGTAAAACAATAAAACATTGGAAATACAGTAGGTTTCACGGACATTCATGAATGTACATAAAGTGATTCCTAACAGTGAACCTTGTATAGGATTGAGGCAATCCTACGGCTAGCGGAAACCCAAGTGGTGGTGGCTCTTCACATCATCAACTTACTACAGTCGTTATGTCTGTTCCGCATCGTTGTCTGTCTTTCCCACATCATATTTAGTGGAAAGAGGTAATGGGTGTATCAAGAAGAATCAACGTATTCGATTTTAAAACTACAAAAATTGATATAACACTAAAAGTGGTACAGAATGGTTCAGTAACTGATTCAAGTAACTCAGCTATGAATAATAGTGTCCACGTATGAACCATAAATGGAGTAAGGCAATGAGTAGCCAAGAGTGATCAGATCGAATTCTGATCCTCTCACTGGAGGACAGGTGGATCACGTCCGCGACGCCGGCAGGACAGTCAGACGAAATTCCCTAGCCGAAATGGTTATTTCTTACTTTTTACTTAGGTACACAATAACTCGAAACAGAAAAAAATATTTAAATAATCATCAAAATCTTCTTTTTTTTTTTCAACTTGTGCCAAATTTTTGGGGTAAAAAATTGATAAAACGACCAAAAATGTTGACAAATTCTCATAGTGTTTCAGAATAGTAAATCGAATATTTTCTCTAATGTGTGTCAAATTCGACTGTTCGGTGTTCGGAACTCGCTAAAAATTAGCGAAAATGACCAAGATCACAAAAACTTGGTATAAGAAATTCATTAAAGTGGTGAGCATAGAACCATGACTTGAGACTGAAATAGAGGAATCTTTTCTGCAACTCCACTGAAGAGCTTATGACGCTCCAACTTCCAATCCCACAAATGTTTGTATTCAGTCAAAACTGACTGAGATTTCGAATGTGATCGATAAACATACAGAATACCAACAAAATATAAAATAGAAGTTAGGTCGATCAAATAAGTGCAAAATTACCATGACTTCTTTCAAATCTTTGGTTTGTAGGTGATGGAGAGGCTCAAGGAAATTCTGTTTGGTGTTGTCGTCAAGTGAGTACTTGACGTCAGCCATCTGCTTCATAGCTTCGCCCATTTCGAAAAGTGCTTGACCTGAGGAATAATAGATGAAAATATCAAGTACAGATGACACGCTAAGGACTATTCAAGAATAATATACTTTATTTTAGATATCCGAAGAGACCAACAAGAAGAACGAATTGGGAAATTCAATAGTTTACAGCAGTCATCGCTCAACACAAATCGAATATCACGAATGGAAGACAGCTCAGTTTTAGTTGCACCTTGTTGAGTATTTTCGATGAACTTAGGGATAGTTGAAATGACTTTCTAAGGTTTATTTTAATACGCAGGTAAGCAAAACAAGGCATTATATAAGCGCTCACCATCTGAACTGGGGAGCAACACTTTTCACATCTCAGTTCTCTAACTTCTCGTAACTTGAATAAACTCAAACCGTAGCCTTGCAAAAGCGGTATTTTAAAATATCGAGTTGATAACGCCATACAAGCCCACCCTAATCATGTTAATTTTCATTCAAAATGAATTTGCAAAGAAAAAGTAATTACCAAAGTAGCTGTCATCTCCCAGCTTTTTGCCGTAGAGGACCATACACTCCCCAAGAGTACCCTCAGGTTGAGGGTAAGTGCTCGCTTTGGCCTGCCCACTCAATTTGCTGATTCCTTTCACGGCCGCCATCTTGGCCCGCGCTGTGGGATTTGGTTGAAGGTATTCTTTAGTTTTCAGCTGGAGCTCTTCTACCAATTCGTACGTAACATCCGTTTTCTGCGAAGAGGAATAGTAGGTAGTGTACTAGGTGCAATTAATTTTAAATAGAATATTTTTTGTTTGATACAATAATTTTGGAATTTATGCTTCAAAAAGTATCGTGAGCAATAACTGAATTAGGTAAGCGCGCATGCACCTTGAATTGAGTACTTGAATGAAACAAACCAAATTATGGTACAAGTAATATGAAATTGGCCAACTTACCCGTTCCATATCCACAAAATCTACGTCGAGTTTCGTTCCCTCCGCTCCTCCCATTTTTTCTGTCATGTACTATGGAGACAATTCAAAGAGGAAAATCAGTAACTAAAAGTTAAAGCTGATCTTGGAGGGTTTCATTCAATGGTAGAACTTATTGCGTTCTCGCTCCAGGGAGCACAACATCATTATCTTCGGTCCCACTGGAATACCCTATTCTTCAAAAACGAGGTAGGGAGCCCAAAATAATTTTAAAAACGACATAAGAACACCAGAATGAAACTGGGGCTTATGATGATTGAAACAGACCGCCGATCCAAGTGAAACTTGCATTAAGAAGAGGTTACATAGGAACCTAGTATGAGAAAATTTGACACCATAATATGGGAACAAAAGGCGTTTGACGGCTTAATTGACACCTCACTAACTTGGTAGATACACAAGTACTGCCTTTCTGATTAAGGGGATGCACAATTTTTTAGATGACTTTTTAAATTTTGCCTTTGGATGTTTTACCTTTTTAATGGGTATACTCTGTTCAGAAGGATAGGTGGAAGAATAAATTATGCACTTGTTTCCTCAATATAATAACAGAGTATACCCATTACAAAAGTAAAACATCCAAAAGTCAAAATTAAAAAAAAATCATTTTCATATTATAAACGTGTTTTTTGATACATGTACATGGAATATAAATCGATATTCCTCGAGTTCTACTCATTCTATCCCCATGATTCAAACGCCATTTTGTTGGGAGGAACTAAAAGGTCAGGGAGTGTTTTGATATCTTGTGATTTGGGTTTTTTACTTATTGGATTTTTTGAACTTGGTTTCAAAAACCATCTATTCAAAAATTTTCATTAATGCGTACTTCTGTTTCTGTACAAACTAGGTTCAAACCCCTCCTAATTTTCTAGTTTACATCCTTATGAACAGAGAAAAATTTCAGTCCTGTAGCTCCAATAGCTCCTGAGTTATATCGTTTTGAAGGTAGAAAAATGTGGAAAAACTGATTCGTGGGAAAAGGCTTTTGAAACTGACGGGTCACTTTCACACATTTTTGAGTTTGTTCGGCCAATAAATCGATGATTTGCCAAGTTTTTCATTTTTGCATCCAGCATTGTATCACAGACCTTATCCTCGACGAGAATTTAACATGATGAAGTATGTATACATTGTATGTAAAAGGCAAATTATATAAATATAGACCTACCTACCGATATAATTTTAGAAGCCCAACCGCGCATTTAAGATTTGCCCGCATTTCACAAAAAATGAAAAATTTGTGGACTTATGACCTGTCATTTGTGTACTTATCGACCGTTCCCCAAGTACCTGACATCCCACAGAACAAATTTATACCAACAAAATTAAGAAAAAGATATTTTTGGGGTACAAAAAAGCAGACGTATAAACCTTGGGAAATGCAGTCACAACTATCGTTTCCAAATCACAAAGGACTATTCAACTAGAAAAATGTACAAAACCTAGAATTCAAAAGGAAAAATTTGGCTTTGATCATTATTTGAACTCCAAGAACTTTTACCTTTCTAAAGAAAAAGGTTTTCAAAATTCCACAACCAACGTGACAGATGAAAACAGAGAAAGTACATCGGATTATTTTTCCGTAACATATTACAAACATACTAACTTGATTGCATTTGTTGATTTGTTTCTTCAATCCAGCGAACGCCATCTTGGGCTGTTGTCTCGAACTACCTGAAAAAGAACAAACAAAAGGAATGAGGTAAAAAGTAAAATTCAACAAACTCAATGTATATTATACAGAAAATTAGGTAGTCAATTGTGTGAGACCACTGTCAGATCATTTCCAATACCACTCTACTTTGGTAGGCATTGTCGAAGTAATTATTCCTACAGTATAAATAGCCGTTCCGGGCTGCCTTTCAGGCGCCACAGACGCGACCAGCTGTAGGAGGATCATTTCGTTCAAGCCTACTACTCATTGCCTCACCTCTCTGGGACGAGTGCACTGGGATTCGAACCGAAGGACCGCATTCGCCATCCCTATCCCAACCAGGTGGGAGGCTCTTTAACTTTTAAAATGGTTTTAAACAAGAAACGCGTTTAAGCGAGCAAGTTACTAACTCAATACTGCTTCAGTTTACTGTATCATCAAACACTTCCTAAGTTTGGAGTTGTACAACTCCAAATTTCATCATCATCATCGTCATCATCATTTTCTTCACTTTTACTGCCTTCTAAACGTTTTTGCGAATTTTCTAAGGAAAATATGCTACGGCAATGGGTCAAAATATCTTAGTACATACCAGGTATATGAATCTTTAAACCATTTTCGACCCTTCTCCGTTTTACAGCATTATGAATCCATTCCTAGAATTTAAAGTTGGGCCGGGCCACACTACAGTTCCAGAGTCGAAACCACTAAAAAAAGGCTAAAAACCATTAGCAACTGATAAAGGACTATCATTATTAAAGTATTATCATGGACTAGTAGACAAAAATTGTAGCTCAATACTTTGAAATGTCCCCCATATGGTCTTGAAGCATAATGAAATTTTAAAAAACTACAAAAAATTATATTGTTTACAGTACAAGATTACCAACTCCCTTATTTTAGCTGATGTTACCAAATTTATTGGATTTAGCAAAGCCAAAAACTAAACTTGGTTCCATTTTATGGACATCAAAACCACTGCAACAATCTTGTGACACCATCCCGTAAGTACCAAGGCTTATGGTAGATTTTATAGCAATTTTATCTGAATACAAACCTATATCAGAATCCATCACTAGGTTCCAAATTTTTGTATGTGTTTGAATGCTTTGTTTTAGGGTAAAATGGAAAGTTGAAGGGTGGATTGAGTAGGTATAGAAATTCTAACATTATTTCATATGGCCAAGCTGTAAGACTGTATATTGAGAAATTCCAAGTTCTCATACGGAGATGAGAGGAAGATGGTAACGTGAGGGTCTGGTAGCAGCTGGAAAGGCATGTGTGGATTTCTCGCCCCAAATGAACCGTACGTCTGTAGGAGACATATTATGGTGTTCTCACGTGAAAATTTGGATCACCTTTTTTGGATCACATCATTTGGCTCACCTTTGAAAAAGCGAATGATCTGAGAAAATACGCCATTACATCGCAGGAAAGTTGTAGGTAATGAGTAAAGGGCTCGGATTTATAAAAAAGCTGTGTTATGCACCTAAAATATGTCTATGAAACTAAATGTAATTTAAATATGTATATATAAAAATGCGAACGTGTCTAAAAATTACAGATATTTGTAAAAGATAAATTTATTTATAACGGCAAATATTTTCAATTACATTAACTTGGATCAATTTAGCAAACCATTCAAATGACAAATCTTAGCAAAATTAAATCAAGTCGGTACCACGCTTCGGTACCGCCATCACAAAAAAACCTTTCACAATAATTATGTACTTTTAAAATACCGTTAATCTCTCGCAATTTTTTTTTTGTTCAAGTATTTCGAGTGCTGAATGCTGATTATGAATTTTCAATGGGGGTCAATCCATAATTTCTGTTCCTTTAGCTACCAGGAAAAATTCATTTGAAAGAATCTGTGCAGCGAACTTGGCGTAGGTAGTAACGAAATGACCAAATGGACCAACTTGTTACATAATTCTCTAAGTTGGCTCAATTTTTCGGTGTGCCATTTTTGACATTTTATGTCTTTACTCTGGCACATAACTCGAAAAACGTTACACAAAAACCGTTACACGAAATCGTCACGAAAATTTCTGATGATTTTCGCTTACAACCGATTCGTTGCTACGGAACTTTATCTTCGCCAGTTATTATCGTACAAAAATCGTTCACCACTCGTTGGATAGCTCTCGATTTACCTAACCATACTACGTTAACCACTGCGGACTGCATGGCCAACAAGCTGCGGTATGAGCGTGATTGTTTAAATGAATGTTTACGTACATAATACAGTGGAGTCCGGCTAATCCGAACTAATTGGGACTGAAGGCTGTTCGGACTAGGTACCATTCGTTGGAAATCTTGACCAAAACAATTAAGTACGAAGTACTTGGTGTGGGTGCGGGTGCTAAGACATAAAATGTCCCTCGTGGTTGCGTACTTGTACGGAAGCTGTACCCACCGTTTGTGTTTTCTGATGATTTATCATCTTTTATTTGAAATGTTATCTTCTTCAACTTTTACACTAATAATGTTTTCGCTTTTCTCAAATTCGATGGGAAGCTGGGGTAAAGCTGCTAGATGGTCTCCTATGAATTTCGAAAGTGAATTATTGGTGACAATGGAGCAGGTTTCGGTCATGTGATTCGTGTTAAGTTAGGTTCCGAGAAAAATCTCTGTGCTAGATGGGATCCGAGAGCCGTGATGTCACTCGCAAGGACAACAGATCCAGTCAGCTTGTTGGTATCCGACCAATTTTTTTTTCGTGGGTGGCAGTCAATCCACAGTAGTTTTTGTGGTAGTGTGCAAACACAGCACATTAATGTGTGGTACCTAACACAACTGAACGTGCCACAACCGTTAAGTCAGCCCGTACGACATATTGCTTGTCTTGAGTACCTACGTTGAAAGACTCAAATACGGACAATTTTTGGATATCCAACTACAAACAGTAGTTCAAGGTTCAATATGTTCAATATTCAAGGCTTGCAAGTCAAAAATCTGTAAAAATAGCTGAAAATCACAAAAATAGCCATCAAATCACCATAATGGAGCATGGTAACTCGGGAAAAACAATTTCAATTTTTTCTATATTAAGAAGTTCCCAAACAGTGAAGGACTTCCGTGAAATAATAATAATAATAATAATAATAAATGCTTTATTGTCATGAAACCCAATTAACAACATAACGATTCAGCAAACACCAACAATATTTCTATAAACAGCAGAACAATAATTTTTACAACAATACTAGATGATGGTCCCTACACAAAAAACTCAGATGAAGAATAACAATAATTTTCTATAATAATTATTCAGAAACTGAATTTAGATTTCTGTAGTCTCGCTGGGAGGTTAATGGAACCCACTGCGGTCTGTAAGTGGAGGATGAAATGGTTCCTGATACCATTGCACCTATTGAACTCCCTTACTGAAAAGCTCAAAATTGTGGGCAGGGACTCTCAGTAGGTCTCGACCGTATCTCGTGGCGTGGCCATGATCGAAAGCAAAGGAATTGTCTGCTTCGTATTCGTACGACGTTACAAAGGTCAAATTCTTCTCCCCCTTTAAAAAAATCTTCTGCAGGAGGAAGAGAACGGCTTACCAGCAAGGATACAAATTATAGCTCTCTTTTGAAATATAAAAATTCTGTCCATATTATGGCGGTTTCCGTAAAATAAGAGCCCACACCTAACTCGAGAATGGAACAGGCCATAGTACGCCGTTTAGTGTTCCTGTCTGTTATGGGACGGGCATCAGCTGGTTGACGTAGGGGTCGAAAGATGGGCGTTCGTCAGCACATACCTTAACACTACGGAAATTTGCTTCAGAGGATAATTGTATCTCGCGAAAGAAATTTAGAGCATTTGAAGGTCTGCTTTTCCGAATGGGGCGGAACAAAAAACATTTAGTCTTAGATCGGTTCAATTGCGAAATAGGGGAATGTGATTTGTGTACAATAAAAAATTATTTGAATAACAGGAACGTAAGAGGGCAATGAATTGTTAAATTCGGATTATGTACTGTTAAAAATGGGTGTGATTTATCGGCCCGGCAAAATAGAGGTTACTCCCTACATAAAAGGCGGGCATAACAGCTTTTAATTCAAACACACGTCCAAAAAATACTTCGCTCATAAAAAAAGGGAATCGCACGGCTAATTTGGGAGTCGCACGGCTAATTTGGGAGACGCCCGTCTAATAAGGTGATTCAACGTTCAAATTTGTTATTGCCCTTCCAGAAATTGATTATAACGGCAGAAGAAGGATTCTTACAGTAGAAATGTCCAACTCCACATCAAATAACTGTGCAAAACCCCTTTTTTGCTGTGCCAACCCCTTTTCTGATGTGTGATTGAATAATACGCTGGTATTGATCACCTATTTAGCCGTGATTGGAGTCAATATTGACGTTTACTTCATGCTGGAGTTTTACTTTTTCTGAAGTGAAGATAATCTTTTTAGATGGAGATTCGCAGAAGGGAAAATACCTTTTTTTGCCGTGCAGTTAAATATATCCCGTTAAAAATTGTTGAAAATTAGCAAATGCAACGAAATAAATCACTCGCGCTTTAATAAACGCAAGGGTAGATTGAGTAGGGATGTTTTCTAAAAAACTCGCTCCTACGGTCAAAGACCATACTACATAACCAGAACTTTTTAGTAGGTGGTGTTTGTGTGGGTGTTTAGGAATAGATTATCCTTTGTAATAGGTCACTCCTATCCAACTCTATTCCTGTCATTGATAGATATCGGGATGGTAGATGAGGCAAAAATGAACTGAAAATAGTAAGTAGTAGTAAGGGCTGTTATGGACTCGCAATATGTATTTCGTAATAAATTTCCAGTTCACAAATCTATATTATACATCCAGAAAATTAAAAAAAAAAATTACCTGCAACAGAACAGATCCACTGCACAACGGAACTCTCTAGTTAATCTTTAGGTGAATGTTCAGCATTAAAAACGGATTGATCAATTTTATCTACAGCTAAATCAACCAGAAGATACCGGACAAAGCCAACACTAATAAGCTTTTTATTTTAATCCTCTGGGATCATATACATCCAAGTACTAGTACTCGTACATACATGAATCAAGTGGGCCATCGGTGGTTAGGTCTCGTGACCCCCCACGGCGACAATGTTATATTGAGGTAGCCCGTCTGATTTGTACTGTTATTGTTGTGCCTTACGATCGATAATCAGGCCAACGATGGGCATCTGTATTGTTTTGAGATAGTTCATGTTCACACACTCCAGTTAGCGGAATAACAACCCCAACGATTTTAAAAACCAACAAGGTGCTCCTATCCAGCGCTAAATTCTATATGGGTAAGCCGTGAAATGGATGGGAATAAACGCGCTAATCAAAAGCACTCACCACAACCTTTCCATTTAAAAAATAATCCTGCGAAATTCCCATTACGAGGAGCCATAAAATGGTTGAGCAAGTCAATTCCACTTAACCCACAGTATTGAGAACTTTTATTCATTTCTCAGGATTCATTTCAACACGAAGTTTCGATTGGAACTGATGGGCGAGTTTTGGTTTCTGGAGGTTCGGTCAAGTATCGAGATAAAACAGCTTTGAATGGAGCAAAGCTGGGTTTAAGAGTTTGATCAAACTTGGCGCAAACTCTGAGGACTTTAGAGAATTCACTATTAACTCCTTCAACTCGATTCATCTTCATTTACTTGAACAGATTATTGCCATTCGACGTGGCAAATAAAGTGAACATGAAAAATCGATCGGCCGCAGCAGGTAGGCACCTACATTTATAAATTAAATTAAGCGGATTTATGTACTAGTGAAGCACACAACAAACCAAGTGAGATACCAAAATTATACATAAGGGGTAAGTTTCATGAGTTGGAAAACGTAATTTTTGTAAGTGTTTTGTCCAATTTATTGTGTACAAAAAAAATTGACGTCCCTGTATATATGCCAAATTAGGTATTTCAGCGCACAATGCTCTTCTTCCTAACTATGTACTGCACTGTACTACAAAATTACTGAAATCTCTTGTTTTTTAAACTGCGGATTTTTTCGTTGACGTGAAGGAGACTTAATAACGGAGACAGGTTTTTCCTCTTTAAAATAATATATTCAATGTTATTTGCTAGCGCCGTCAGGAATGCTTGTTCCCTTCCTCAGGCAAGGTAAAAATTTATGTGTGAAGATCACACAGTCGTCAAAATTCAAAAATCGAAAATTTGAGTTGAGAAACAGTTTACCATCAAATACCTTTTTCCCTGGCATTAAGAAACAGGTGGTGGCGAGAATTACGCCCAATTTCCATTTTTCCAGAGAACATTGTCTCGGAAATTTGCGATTTTTCAACACATTGACAACTATGTGATCTTCCACATAAATTTTCATCTTGCCTAAGGAAGGGAATAAGCGTTCCTGAAAGCGCTAGCAAACAACATGAATGAAGAGGAAAAATCTGACTGCGTTATTCAGCCTCCTTCACGTCAATGATTGCTGAAACCGTAATTCTGTCCGTTGGAGTGTAGGTACATTAATTAGAATTACATTTCATGTTTATGCTAAATGAAGACGAAAGGCAACTTTTCCCCCCTCACTCAACTTTTTCTGTCTGACAAGGGGTGCCGTGCAGGAAAACGGCCAAATGAGAACGTAAAATGCCCATTCAGATGGTCCAATTCGAATAAAACAAGGAATCTATTCATTTTAAGATATTTCAATGACAAAATTGGGGAGTTATTTTACAAAATTAATCAATAATAGAAGATCGCGCTGTTCAATAAGCAGATAGTTGGATACCGACCTGACCACGATAGTCGATAGAAAGAACGATAGAATGAAACCCCTGGTAATGAAGAATCTCGGAGCTTTGATGTCTCCTGATAACTGACTACCCATTCAGATGGTCCAATTCGAATACAACAAGGACTCTATTCATTTTAAGAGATTTCAATTACAAAATTGGGGAGTTATTTTACAAAATTAATCAATAATAGAAGATCGTGCTGTTCAATAAGCAGATAGTTGGATACCGACCTGACCACGATAGTCGATAGAAAGAACGATAGAATGAAACCCCTGGTAATGAAGAATCTCGGAGCTTTGATGTCTCCTGATAACTGACTACCCATTCAGATGGTCCAATTCGAATACAACAAGGACTCTATTCATTTTAAGAGATTTTAATTACAAAATTGGGGAGTTATTTTACAAAATTAATCAATAATAGAAGATCGCGCTGTTCAATAAGCAGATAGTTGGATACCGACCTGACCACGATAGTCGATAGAAAGAACGATAGAATGAAACCCCTGGTAATGAAGAATCTCGGAGCTTTGATGTCTCCTGATAACTGACTACCCATTCAGATGGTCCAATTCGAATACAACAAGGACTCTATTCATTTTAAGAGATTTCAATTACAAAATTGGGGAGTTATTTTACAAAATTAATCAATAATAGAAGATCGCGCTGTTCAATAAGCAGATAGTTGGATACCGACCTGACCACGATAGTCGATAGAAAGAACGATAGAATGAAACCCCTGGTAATGAAGAATCTCGGAGCTTTGATGTCTCCTGATAACTGACTACCCATTCAGATGGTCCAATTCGAATACAACAAGGACTCTATTCATTTTAAGAGATTTTAATTACAAAATTGGGGAGTTATTTTACAAAATTAATCAATAACATAGAAGATCGCGCTGCATAATATTACAAATAGTTGGATATCGACCTGACCGACTACGGTAGTCGATAGAAAGAACGATAGAATGAAATCTCTCGTAATGAAGTTCTTGGAGCTTTGATGTCTCCTGCTAATTGACTCCCACAACGGGCTCAGCTTCGAGGTTTTCGTTCATTAGAGTTAATCGGGATATGAGCGCAACAACTTTTCTACCTCTCGTTCAACTGTTACCTTCGGAAATTATCTGAGTTGAGAGCGCCTCAAACTTGAACATCCCACGACGTCTTCCTAATGAGATAAGTTGAAAATTAACGTTCGAGAAACGTCACAGGAAAGTATAAATCTAGAACGGAGTAGAAGTTGGATCAGGATAGGTAAAAGCTAAACGAACATCGACAGTTACGTTCCACTCCTCCTTCTTTGTACTTCCCCACGACTTCATATTTATCTGATACCAATTTCGCAGATCCTGAAGACGTTACATCAGAAAAGGAGACCAGTAAAGGGCATGTGCATACGTGGACGGTAGAAAGTAGAACTGCTGGTTTAGGCTGTGAATGAAAGGCATTCATGCCCATAATATGCATACCTACATTGACATAATGGGCGAATTGACGAAGGTAACAAACTATTTCGCAAAAATTTTCCGATATGACACCTATATACCGTTCACCAAGACGGAAGAAACGTAAGAAAGGTAGGTATTACCCACCGCGAAATCAAAATAATATTACTTTTTGATTTTTAAAATTTTACCAGGACGTTATAATCTGGCTAGTTTGAGCCGAAGATGGCCTAGAGCAGTGGTTCCCAACCGGTGGTACGCGTACCGCTGGTGGTACGCGGGAACGTTTCAGGTGGTACGCGTGGGTGATGTGGATTTTCTGAACTCTTGTACATAAAAAATAAACATAGAAGCAGAATAAGTGTTGAAGATGACTTAAGAGTGAAGATAAGTTCCATTATTCCTAATGTTGATATTTTAATCACAGGCAAACATCAACAAGTTTTGCACTAAAGACTATAAAAGTGGTATGATGATTAATTTTTTGCTGAGTTTGTACTAATTTTATATTTGTATGTTTTTAGACCCAAATAGGGTCTTTTTATTTCTCCTTTATTATAAGCATGTTATTATAAATAAACAAATATCTAACCATTAAATATGAAGTTTTTTCAGGAATTTAATTCAAAAAGCCTTTGAACACTTTTAGAAGAGTAGATATTACACGTTTATTAAAATATTTAGGTCTGGTGGTACGCCAAAATTTCTCAAAAAGTCAAGTGGTACGCAGGTACAAAAAGGTTGGGAACCCCTGGCCTAGAGAAACGTTTCATAGCCGTCAGTCAACAGGAAGGGATAATACTCGAAAAATGCGTTGCTCTAACACTTTTATAGAAATTATCCTTTTGTTTCAAATATTTGAATAGGCTGTTTTTTTAAGCTCTGAGCACAAAGTCGCACATGAATCAAACTTGTTCCGCTGTGAGCTGATTAAAATCACTAATGGACTGGTGAACCTGTTGTGTTATTTTTCGTTCTCACGGAAAGAAGGTAATTTTGGATATTTAAAAAAACAGAAGATACTTCTTTTGATAATGATTAGCGACGAGGAAAACCTAATAGTGTTCAATGGTGTGGTATTTGATAAAAACTTGAATTAACTTTTAGATACTTTCCGGTCACGAATTTAACCCTCTCCCATCTATATTTTCCATCCTTCAAACTTCCTCCTCCTCAAATTTTCTCAGTATGTGTCGGACACTACAAGTGAAACGAAAATTGTGGATGCGAGTACAGCAATCCACGGAGATGGTTGGTGAGAAATTCCGGGAAAATAAATAAATGAAACCACTCGCGTTAAATTCGTATAATCATTACCTTAGTTGGGACAACTACTTCGGATGAACAAAAACTCAATCAAACTGGTAGGTCTCAATCAGTGAAAAAATATAACATTGCTCTTCTCGAACGTTCTAGATGGCTGATAAAGTTCTGCCAATCGGCAGCAAGAAATACTTAAGCTAGTAGAAAATAATTTCCTAATATCCCACAGTTGGAAAAACAATGGAATCAATACTGAGCCAGTTCCAAACTACCCTCTACATTTGGGAACAAAGTAAAGGTCCATCAAGCGCTCAGTATTTTACACTATACCTACAGACAGTTTTTCGTGTTAGTGATTTGCATTTCCAGGGTATCACACTGTACAGGACAATGATCTAGAAAATAATAAACCGTTTGAAAGAATTCGCGTCGTTTCTGAATTATGCAATATCTTGGAGTTTACGTATACTTCGCGCAGCTACGCAGTTTCATTTGTTGGTTTAAAATAATGTCAATAATGAATCTCTGTTTCACAAGGACCTACTTTGGGGGAGGTGAAAATCAGAGATTGAAATTTTAAAAGGTAGCTCCAAAAAATTCAGCAGAAATTCCTTCTTCCAACTGTCCAAGTACTTGCCGCCTACTTCCTTTTTTCAACAGACAGAACTCAATATAATTCAGAAAAGGCTGAGTGAGAGGGGGGGGGGGGGGGGGGATAAAAATGTTCTCGAGCATAAGAAAGATTCGTTATTGAAAATAAGAATATAAAAAAATCAATACTAGACCAGACGAACGAGTGTCTCCCAGAATAGGTGCCATGTTGGTCACCATGATAATATGCGATTCAGATAATTACGAGTAACCCTTACGAGTATCAGGAATATATTATTAAAAGCAGGCCTGAATTCAACGATCGTTGTTGAACAGCAGATTAGGTAGTGACGTTGAATTTTCTATGCTCAAAGAATTTTCCGTTAAGTAGGTAAGTACTTATCGCGTAACTTGAAGTCAAATTCTTCAATATTCTTGTTTTTGATACAACCTGTAAACAGTCTGACTGCCAAAACGTCTCTTCAGCAAATAATTTCAATTATGAATGGTAGATATAACTAATATCGTTGACCTAGTTTCAAACGTGGAAGCTCAAACATAGATTGTTGGAGGTTTGAAGTCTTTTAGTGGACATTACGAAACCAAATACAGACTTAGTATTCACAGAGTTAGTAGTTATCAAGCGATAATTCATAAAAATGGACAGGCTTATAGGAAGTGCGAGGGTAACCATAGATACAGCGCTCAAGTGGGCGTTACCGTCACCTCAGAAGATGAGGAAAAAGGAGCCTGAATTGGGGAATAGGGAATATAGCTGATTGTGCAGCATCAAAACGACAAATACGACGTACCTCAGGACAAAATCGATAGGATCAACGTGCTCCGAATAGAAACGACTTTTTTTCCCCTTGAGAAAAATATTTCAGTTTTACTGAATGGAATTTACGCGGTAGTGCTGCTGAGATTATGAAGGGGAAATTGTGGGAGGAACTGGGGAATGTAAGAGATGTGAGATGGGAAAAGTGTGGATTATTGGAGAATCCAAGGTGTGTGGGGGTGTATGGATTAGGTCACGAGTTACTACAGAATGACACAATGTAAGGATGACTGGGTGAGTCGTCGACATGTCCACTGAATGGCTTCTCGCAAGGAAAACAAAAATGATATAATTATTAATTAACAGATGGAAAAAGAAAATAAGACGAAACGTGGTGGATTCGAGTCGGGGACGAGCCCAACCAAGTGTACGAGGAACAAAAAAAATGGAACCCTCCAGCCACCCCCGACTTGCTCTTGGGCTACATGGATCGATTGAGGTTTCGAATTCTTGCTAGTAAATGTTGAAAACTGAGAATTCAACAATTCGAAAGGCCAAATCTGGAAGCAAACTCACCTTATCTTGAAAAGGATGCTCTGAGGTGAAGGTGTCCGTTTCGGCGACACGGTCTTGATAGCTGGGATACCCGCTCTGCACTGCCTCATCGGCGCATGCTCTCGTTTCAGAATCAATGCGTTTGCTTCTCTTAACACACTGCCCTACAGTACGCCCCCTCATATACAGGAAAGCTCTGACCAGCCTTATTAAATTGAAACTTGGGTTTCAACTGACGATCCAGAGGCCTTTCTATTTGCTCGAAATCCATTCAGACCTTCCTCCCACAATCTACACGAACTGACATTTTATCGAGAGCGCTTTATTGATCCCGATATTTTTAGTCGTTAGACAGATAATGAAAAAGCCTCATGCATTCAAGCGAATTTTCACTACATACCGACAAAGCGTTAACAATTTAAAAAATACAAACAACGACTCAATCCAACCAAGAAATGGTTGAATACACAATGGAAACTATCGGTTTATGCAAATTGCGTTCATGTTGAAAAGGAGAGCGCTTGTTGGTAGGACATCGATTGACCTATAAAAGCAAACGTGTTAATTGCCAACCGAATTAGATATATAACGTCAGATATATAAATTCACAGCTCCACCGATTGGTATCTACCAAGTTTCGTATAAATGAAAAATTGAAGACAATCAACTTCTGCATCAGATGAGACCAACTAGAGCTCTTAAGGTATGTAACCATGACTTACGACAAATTTTCTGTTACCAAATTAAAAAAAAGCCATGAACCGAAAATTTTGCAAAATCACAAAAACAAACATGGTTACTTAGCTCGAGAGCTCCAGTTGGTCTGAAAATAATGGAATAATAGGTAATATGTACATGTTTCTCGGCATGGTGGTGCCCTTTGTGTCTCATCAAAAACACGGAAAACGATACCTCAGAAGCTCATGCTCACTAAAATCTCAACAAAAAAAAACAACTATTTTTACACCCATTTTTCGCCCATAACACCGCTGGGTGTATTCCGATCGGGCTGTAGAGCTTCGAAGCACAACTAGGACTAAAATGGAGCTAGTGTGCGAAAGAACGACGATTTTAGACCAAAATTTAAAGTAAATTTAAGGCTGAAACTTTGTTGGATACTCTATTTTTCGCTCGTTTGTAACTTCGCTGTCGACTTCATGTTGTCTCCTAGCCCTAAAAACATGGAAAACGATACCTCACAACCTCATGCTACCGAAACACCAGAAAACCCTCTTTTCACACCCATTTTCACCCATAACACTCTTGGGTATATTGCGATGGGGGCTACAAAGTTTCGGGACACAACTAGGGCCCAAATGGAGCCTGTGTGCGAAAGAACGATTTTCGTCGAGGCAGATATCGATGACACAGCGGACGACATGGCACTTTTGGAATCTACACGCCTTGAAACGTAAAAGAACAAATTTTTAGGTGTTCTAAAAAAAACTTCCGAACCGAATAGGTACATAGGTGTTTTTATTATTTAGAGAATTATTTAGAAACCAGAACGCTTTTCCTCAGAGAAAACCCGTTTCTTTCACACGGTAATTATTACGCATAATATATAAAATATAAATTATAATGTATATAGTATAATAGTAATTATTTTGTATCTATATACGAGTATAATAGTAATTATGTATATATAGGCACATATAAACTATGTTGAAATATGGGTTCGTATTCTCGCATTGCAGTAACTTTTTTATCTCTCGAAAAATCGCTAAATCATATTACATTAGATGGCAGTTTAATTTGCCGGGAAGTTGGCAATGGCGACATGGAATTTCACTAGGTAGACCTTAGACCGACATCCGATCCCACCCAAATATTATTCAACATTAATTTATACTGCAGTACCTAGGTATCTAAATATGAATGAACCAGTTCCCAACTACCAATCTTTGAGCTGACGAGAACTCCACAAAAAATTTTATGTTTGAATAGGACTCTCCTAGACATACGAGTATAAGGGGCTAATTGTAACTAAACATCTATCTTGTATGACCCTTAAGGATTTAAACGAAATCGGTCCAACATAAGTTGGGACTAGCGATACAAGGACTTCATATTTTTGCGACGAAGGACCTGCTCAATGGAAAGCAGAGATAAAATTCAAAGGGACATAAATAATTTAATACCACGACCAACATTACGAGTATTATAGTGAAAAGGGTGGAATCATCTGTCTGTACGACATCATCATGGCTGCTTTTGAAGAGTGGGGGATGTTAAATGAAAATTAGAATTAGAATTAGAATTTCTTTATTTCCACAGTTAAGGGCTCAAGGCCCCCATATTACAACTGTACACATCAGCAACATATGTATAACAACTGCAGAAAATGGCCCGGAGAATTCAAAGGGTAACGAACAGTCCACATTCGAAATTAGTTGGAGGAAATCCCTCCACCTACTCTATCTACTCACGATTATTATAATAAAATTGCCGCAAGTTGGTCGTTTTGATAGACCCCACGATAAAATTGTATGGATACTATACTACGCTTGTAATGATCAAACTGATTATGTACCACTGAGTTTGCCTGCACATTCGTAGTATGAAGTTATTCTATTAAAAATTCAATAAAGTGATCATCACAAGAAAAAATGATGAGGGAAGAAAAATACGTTAAACACAGATGAGGGTCATTTCAAAATTATGGTACAATCGCCTGTCACATGAAGATTTTTCCTCAGCACTTTGTCCCTCAGAGATGGGCCTGTTTTTATTTGATCTACAGGAGTTAGTTGATGATCATTCTTAACTTTTATTGCCAATATTTGTTTAATTAGATTTTCTATCTCCCTAGACCTGTCACATGAAAAATATTCAAACTTCACTTGACTTTTTAATAAAGTAAATGGACTATTTTAATCTTGATAAAATGCCATATTGGTTTATTACACCTACGATTACACGTAAAATCGTTGGTTTTAGTCAGTTCATTAAATTACCTACTTTTTTATTATTTTTTATTATGTGTCACACAGGTTTTACCTATCTCCCTAGAATATTTACAAATCATGAGCTGGAAGCCAGTAACCACGGATTTTTCGTGTCCCCAAGTGGTTGGTGTCAACACTGTCAAGCTGCCTTTGGGTCAGCCATGTTTTCAGTTACTTGGTGTTGAGTGGAGGAGATTTTTGTGCCTCAGATGTGAAGAGGAAATTGTTCTAGTTTTATTAATCCTATCTCCCTAGACCTTGAGAATTACTGACTGGTAAGTTCATTTTGACTTCTGAAATAACTAAGTGTACATATTTGCTGCAAGGATAGAAAAACTCACCTCAGAATCTCATTATTTTGTTTGATGGTCTCTGAAAAATTCCAAGATGGCCAAAACCTATCTCCCTAGACCTACCCAAAAACATATCCAGTCTAGGGAGATAGATATGTAGCTAGGGAGGTAGATAGGAAAGTTAATAAAAATGAATGTTACATCTGTATTATGGCACTGTTTTGAATGAAAATTAAGAAAACTGTAGCAGTTTGTATTGAATAACTAATTAATAAATTACTAATTAAACATTTATAATGTATTTTGGCAGTAGAAAAACTTTCGGGAACCTAATTCAATGAAGGTAAACCAGACTGTAATTAAAAAACAATACCATGATCAGGTAACGAAGAGGAAACTCGTTTGTTTCAACTGCTGTGGATGTGATAAGTTCTTGGTGTAGTCTCAGTTATGTCTAAAGAATCATGGATCTTTTCTAACACCTACTCCTTCCCTTGCGCTGTTACATAACCAAGATGAAACTAAGATGGTTATTGAGTTATCCATAACTACTGGTGAAAGAATCTCCCCCAGGGAGCTGTAACAGTACTGCGCTAAATCGCGTTGCAGGAGGTACTGAAGAACGTATAGGGAACCATCAGGGACCTAGTACATCGTATGAAAACACAAAAAAATTTGGGCGACAAACGGAAAACAAAAAAAGAAAATTTGGGTGACAACGGAAAAGAACCACCAAAGCGCGTCCCTCCTACGTTCACCTTGGTCGCCTTGCCTTCACACTTCACACATTATGATGTAAAAAACGTTGCAAATTATTACACAACGGTTTATTATTTACCTGTATAGATTCCCCTTCTGTGTTTTCTCTGGTTAATACCTACCCCCTTGCTCCTCCCAGGAAAGCCCTAAATCCATTACTAGAGCCGGGATTCAATTATTCAATCATTAATTATTTATTGTTATTGATGAAGCATATAACGTTTGTTCAAGTTGCAACAGTACCTACCAAAAAAATCCGGAACAGCCGTCATTCTTCAAATGAAATATCACAGATCAACCAAATAGACTTCATACAGCCATCGGTGATTATAATCAGGTGCTCCCTAGCAATGATATCTGGGCCGGATTTATACAGTTTCATTCACGATCATGTTGACGAAGCTTTTCGGTACAAACAAAAGACTGGTCGTACTATGCTCCGAGTGGTCTCAAAAATTCTTTAGTTAGAGATCAATTTAAAAACGTTAAAAAACCGTACCCTTCTATTGAAAGTTTTCGAGCTACAGCGTTCCGGAAATTTCATCCCCTATTTTTCACCCCTTAGAGGTGACTGACTGAACGCCGATTTTCGCAGACCAGCTAGACCCCAAAAGGGACCTACTAACCAAATTTCATTAATTTTGGTTCATGGTAAATAAGAAAAGTGCGAAGTACGGCAGACGGAATGAAATGTTTAAATTCCATTTTCGGATTCTACGCACCTTGAAACGGAAACCATCAAATGTTGTGAGGGGGGGGTTTAAATTTTTCTTTTTTCATGCTTGATTTCAATGTTTGCTCTATAGATAAAATAAATGAAGATGGCTCCGTAAATGGGTTTAAGAGTTATGGCATCCAAAAAGAATGTCGTATTCAAAGATAGTGACGCCTGTGTGTTTATGAAAAAGACATCTTGGAAGTATTGTCCATACCAAATTTCATTATACAAAATAGAAAGTAGTGTTTTCATTCAACGAAGCTGTTGATGTCAATGAGCGTTGAATAAGTTTTTTGCAGCCTGAAATAGACTAGTTTAATATACCTACTGTCGTAGTATATGCCATTTATTTAATCGGTTATCATTTTATCCACGTTAATTTCTGTAATTTTATTTCACTTCTGAAAGAATTCTCTTCAATCATTTGATATTGCTCCTCCAGTTTTTATATTTTTTAGTTTTCAAGCAAATCTTGTTCCTTAGTTTTATACTGCGTACCTACTTTAAATCGTTTCTTCTTTGGTTTATTATTTTCAATAATGAACCTTTGGAGTCGATCATCGCCTGGGTCAGACCTGCTACCTACTTACTGCTTACTTAGAAATTACCTAGCCAATGGCTAGCCATTAAAATAAAATGAGACCGAAATGATGTTGACGTAAGTACCTTGTGATATTTGAGTCAGACAGTTTAATGCTGGGTAATGTTTAAAAATGTTTATCAAAGACAACATGAGTAATAAGAACGACATGTTTAAACGTAATTGACAAGAATCCTAAATTATTCTGATTGTCTAGATGCCTTCATTGTTCCTTTATAATTAGTACTTCAAAATGTTCTGTATTTAATGTGGTTCTTGAATATGATAACAAGTCTGCAATGTTAATTTTTAGTATATAAACAATTTCATGAGTTTTTTATAAATAACATATATTTTATAACAGTTTTGTTACTTATTTTCTCTAACTTTCTATCTCCCTAGACCGTCATCTATCTCCCTAGCCATCATCATTTTTTGAAATCCGGTATCTCAGAAAGTATCATTTTTTATGTGTGCATACGTCGATGTGTTGTCTAAGAGGTCAATAGAAAGCAGTTTTTCTAAAAAAAACTGGAAAAAAATCCAACTTTAGCTGGCACAAAATTATGAGGCCGAATTGTACCGTAATTTTGAAATGACCCATGAAAGTCATGTTTCGGGCAACACCCAAACTGCAGCGGGGAAACATTTTATTGTGACGTCACTGCAGGTCAGCAGGTAATTTTGGAAACCAAATAAATCTACTTTACTAACTGGGTTTTCCTCAGCAATAAACAACCTGAAAAACGGTTTGAGGCAAAACTCAGCCTATTTCAGGCCCATGGGTACTCGTCATCAGGTACCTACAGACACAACCAAACCAGAGAACCTAACCTTGTTCCTTGTCATCTGTATCGGAAAAAAAATCAAAGGTTAATGAATAAAAGGTTAATGAGAGCCTGGAAGCAATAAACCAATCAGAATAATGAATAAAGGCCCGCTGAGGAACACTGACCTATGAAATCATGATCACACATATGAGACGCGAGGAAGCTAAGCGCAGACATTCGTTAGTTTCCAGAACTTTTGATTAGCCATTCACAATTGCGCAATTTTGTAACACCCAAGGTGCGACATCCGAGTCCTCTCTGTTGAATGACCATCAAAACTTATCGATGGAAGTGTGTATTTAACTTGTTTTGCGAAAACCGACAACATGCGTACCTACTCGTATGTCTATACTAGCAGCGGAATAAAAATGCACTTCATTTTTAACATGTATCATGTTTTAGCCCTGGGATAGTAGCATTTTTTGCGCGTCGATTTTGCGAGTCAATTTTGAGCGTCAAATTTTTGCTGGTCAACTTTTTTCGCGAACAATGCATAGTGGAGAGTCGCCTGGAAACGAACCTTGGGATACTAGCATCGTTTGCGCGTCGATTTTGCCCGTCAATTTTGAGCATCAATTCTTTTCGCGCACAATGCATAGTGGAGAGTCGCGTGGAAACATGATAAATGGTTGCAATTTTTGGTTCTTAAACATAAATCGACGTTTAGTTAACGAAATTTCAGTCCAAGATTCAATAACCAACTCGGATTTTTTTTCACTCTCGCAATATCTACAAAATCGAGATAAAAAACTAATAACGATGAGGAAGGCAAGCAATTCGCGACTCATGCTCACGAAACAAGTTTAATTATACAAGAACCACTTAGCACGCTCGGGGCCATGTTTATGTGAGCACGCTATGCAAAATATATACAATAATAATGCAGGTGAACTTGTTACCGGGCGGATTTCAAGTTATTCTTGGCTTCAAGATGATTGAAAAAAACCACATTGATTGAAAAAAATGATTGAAAAACCATGACTGAAAAAATATTATGAAAAAGCCACATGTAGCAGCCATAATGATGATACATACCTACGACTGATGAAAGCCAGGATTTGGATCATCTCCTCCTTAGAAGTGCCCGAATAAGAACATAAATACGTCTACTTCAAATTTGATGAGCATTAACTTAATTCAACTTTTTTTTAAGGGGCCAACACAACAGTTATTTCACCCTCCAGCAACAAGCTCAACATTCTTGATCTTGAAATTATAATTGTATGAACATTAGGTAGGTACTGGGATTTTCTTGGATGACGAATGTATTATTTATTCATTCTGGTAAGTAAGACTGAAAAAAGTATTATAGAAACATTACAACTAATTAGGATCTCATGTATTTTTCAGATTTTATGGAGAATTAATTATACTAGTAACTGCAACATTGTTGATCTATTACTTGTCGAAATGAGAATGTTTCACAGAAATTTACACTCACAGGTACTTAAACAGAGTGAGCAAGAAGAATGGTGCTCAAACTTCCGGATCGATTCTACCATTTGGCAACAAAGAATCTCTTCTAGAAATTTTTTCAAACCCCCTTATTTCTTTAGAGCTTACCGAAAACCCTTTGACTTCATAGTTTTTTCGTAGGTAGCATCAAGAATTTTTTGCAAAAACTGCCTACCTAGTATACGCAAATATTAGAGCCAAGAGAAACATAACCACACAAATCCGATTCAGACCACTGTAAAACGAATCCGTAAAAAAACAGCAGGTGGACATTGTATGTGTTGCCCAGGCCACAAAAAAAGTCAAAATATATTTTTACTGTACAAATCACGTTTTACTGTCGGAACACGTTTTTCCGACTTTTCTGTAAGGAACTGTCTGATACTGTACATACCTACCTATACATTCAATGTTGTAGGTTACCTTATCTACCTACCTGTAGTTGTTCGTCATATTATCATGCTGAATCAGAAAATTATTGCTTTACGTGTATCAAATCTTACTCAGGAACAATTACATTTTTACAAGAAATAAGTTCGAACCTGATTTTAATGTTTTGGATTTTGAAGAGATGGTAGAAGTTCCCGGCCGTGTTGATAACCCTGCCAGACAAGCCAGTTTTTTCCTGCCAACATTGACTCGTTTTTTGAAAATTCTCCCAACGCGAGGCATTATTGAGGGACAAAAATCCGATTAAAAGATACGTAGAAATTAAACTTGAAAACACTTAACGAACAGCGTCAATGAAAACTGACTCAAGAAGCAAGCGCGCGATGTTGTAGCTTCTAGCGTGACTGCAATTGCAACCTCATGAACGCCAAAAATATCCATTACTTCTATGTGATGAAACCGTGGATCAAGGTAAACGCAATGTGATTTATATCCTTAATACAGAACAACTAACTGTCCATGGAATTGCTTCCTCACAACGGAAGGACCAGGGAAGCCTTGAATTCGTGATTGATTAAAAAAAATGCATGCCCTCCAAAACGAAAATTTCCGGTACGATTTTGCGTTTCAGACAAGGAACATTTTTGGTTCCGTGTCTGTCTATGGTCAATTCCTTGTAACGCCCATAACTACCCGAAATGGGCTGAAATATGAAGGTAGGCGTGGGTTGGGTCACAGATGGTCCCATATCAAAAACATTGAAAAAGTGAAATAAACGCCCGTAGACACCTAATATTGTTGAAATGAGTTCAAAGTTGGAGGGTTGATCAGGGAGAATACTTTATAGTTCCATATGGATTTCATTGGAATCATACTTCAACTTTTGTCTCCGCATGCGCTAACGTGAAATGTTGACTATTTCCTTGTACAGCCTCTAACAACAAGAAAAATAGTCGTAGAAAGCTGCTTTTGAGGGTACATACGGGTTGGATCGCAGATGGTCCCATATCAAAATCATGCGTGTATACGCCACCTGCCCACTGAATGAACCTACCCAACTATTCTATACGTTCATGTGATTCAAGTGTGTCCAGTTTTTTCTACATCCGTCAATATTTGCTCAAAATGGGCGTCATATTGGGTGTTGAATGAAAACAGGTTAAACGAACGATTTTTTAGATATATGGGAACCTGGCATATTCTAATTACAAAGACTCCGGTAGGTAATGTTATGAATGTGCTACCTACATCTTCGATCGATAGGAAACTCCCTTTTTAAATTTTTGAGAAGATGGTAAATAAAGGCAAATTACGATGTATCACTACTAGGTAAGCACGTATAATTACGTACGGATAGCACGCTACAACACCAACCTGCGTGTAGGTAGCACGTACAACAATGGTAGTAATTACCAAAGCTCCAACTAAAAATTTATTTTTAATAAAAACTGGATGTTTATTAAACTTAGTTAAACCTAAAACTTAGTTTTATAAAAAACAAAAATAGAGGAGACAAGCACGATAGAGGCAAACGTTTTTAATAAACAGGTGAATGAATGGCCTACATAATTTCTAGATGCAACTCTCCTTAGTATAATCCAACCTGCGCTGGAGCCCCAGTAACATTTCAGCAGCGCATAAAAGTAAGCAATAAATCGGGCAGTTTAATTACAGAGATACGACTTAAAATCAATAATGATGGATTCAACTTATTTCTGGTCTCCAGAAAGACTCTTTAGCAGAGGCAGTTGATAAACGTTGCAGTCATTATTATACCATCCGGCGCCTCCCTCACTCACTCATCCCAACAACCGACATGACGTCAAATGGCATTCGATGCTAGAGCCAGGCTGGGTCAGGGAAAGAAGCCAAAGCCCCACTGGAACGTCCTGCATCTTTTAATATTATAAATACCAACCAAGATCATCCTTTACCACTCTTAGCAGCAGGGATAGCTCGTCATTGGGGCAAAATTGGCCTTGGCTAAGTAGTAAATCATGATCAGTTAGTGTCGACTGACACCACATGGGAGTTCCATGTGTTATATATATGTAATATATTGCACAATCAATGTCTGGAACGAAACTGAATATTTTATTCAACTATTGTTTAAAACAACGACGGATCCTAGAACCCGTTCTTGAACCCTTTCGTCAGTGGTTTTTGACCCAGACCTCATCACCCTCAGCGAAGGTTCTCCACCTGGCACGTTGGTCATGAATCGCCCTCTGTACTGTCAAACTTTCTCTGAACCTTGTCCCCAACGTTGTCCACAGGCTGCCTTGCCCCTTCTTCCCATTCCCGATCTTCCCTTGGTTTCCTCCTCCTATTCATGATCAGATTTTTTTCGTCGCCAAATGTAATATATTGCACAATCAATGTCTGGAACGAAACTGAATATTTTATTCAACTATTGTTTATAACAACGACGGATCCTAGAACCCGTTCCCGTGACCCGATGTTGGTATGCCACAATATAAAATATATTTACATTCCTTTTAAGAAAGTCTTCATAATAGGGAATTATCGCCAAAAACTTTTTTTGAATAACATATTCAGCACTCTTGGAAAACCTATTAAAGCCCATTTTCAAAAATAAGCCGTAGTTTTTAAATTAGGGTGATTAAAAGTAAAAATGCGCCAAAAAATGATATATCTGGGGGCCTATTCACTAAGCCAAAGAGACATCTCTTTCAGGTCCGACTCTCTCTTTGGGCCAAATAGATTTTTATAGTATCCATGACAGGGTTATTCAGTAACTTTTCAAAGAGAGAGTTGGCGGCCATCTTGGCATTCTCGATCTCTTTCAGAGAGACACCTAATTAGGTGTCTTCCCTCGAAAGAGAGAGTTCTCGTTTGTTTCACAGTGATCGTGTAATATCCTCCTTCATCATCCGTGTAATATCCTCCTTCATCCGCAACCACATCGGTACTTTTGATCGTGTATTCTTTCATTTCATAAAGGTAAGTCAATTTAAATTAAAAATATATACATAATCATTGATTCATGAGTAAAAACGTCCAAGTACGGGTTGAGGTAGGTACCTACCTACCTAAGAGGTTCATTAGGTGTAGATATAACACAAGCATTAAAAGCCCCCTAATTCGACTTTTTCTGTTTATAATTGAGACTTTTTTCAATTTCATTTAAACTTTTATCCGATTCGTGAGTAAAAACGTCCAAGTATGGATTGAGGTAGGTAGGTACCCAATTACCCATTGAATAGGTATTACTAAGAAATGCGTTCATTATTAAGGAATTGAACTCCCGGGGGCACAAACATCTCGCACTTCATGGATACTATGGCATTTTCGTGTATTAGGATCCATATCACTTTCTCAAGGTCTCTGGAGCTATTCAGTAAAATAGACGAACCCGGAGACATTGGAAGAGACTGTCTTCCCGGGGGAGACTATCTCTCGCGGGAGATTTTCAAAATAGATAATCTCTTTCCACTATCTATTTTAGTGAATAGGCCCCCAGGTCTCTTGACATCTGACTGGCTGTTGGCCCAAGGAGGCGGAGCGAAGGCTCGGAGGCGAAGCTTCTCAATGCTGCCAACAACCCAACATTAGAAATGACAAACCTTCCTGGCAATGTTCAAGAACCTTTGCCGTGTCCTTTGTGAAACTCCTTTTTGTTTAATTTTGAGGACATGATTTTTAATATATTTTAGACATTTGCAGTTCCATCCATCCACTGCGGTTCTGTACATCATTTAAAGTTATGCACAGCACTCTACACGGGATTTGAGTTGAACTACCAGGCAATTTACCTGATACGTCATTTATAGGGGGAACTCACAAATTAAAATTTCACACTCGTTTTCTGCGTAGATTTTCCGACATAATGTGGTCAACAAGCGTTTATTTCGGTTATTGAACAGAATTTGGCAAAGAAAAAAAAGATAATTTCTAATGCACCCATGGTATTTGAGTAACTCCATATAATGTTATATTGTAAGAATAGCGCACCACTGCAAATTAACATGGACTTTTTTGGGGTTAACAATTACAAAATCACGCCTTTTGGATTTTACGTCTCCGCACAACAACTCATTGTCATCACACTACCTAGTAACATTTCCAACAAATTATTCACAGTGCAGTCACCACAATACGATATGTGGATGAATGGTTCCCAAGCCATATCGGGTTGGGCCCTCCTAAACCGGAAGTTGATACCACCGCGCTCCTTTTTTGTGATTTAGGGGTTCATAATTTTTCCATCAATGCATGTAACAGATAGGTACGTGAACCGTGTGTGAAATGAGCGAACGAATTTTCTTTTAGCACTTTGTCGAGCTGGTGTTTTAGACATTTCTGGCTTTTCCGGGATGTAACAAATTTAATAAATCAGGAACAAGTGTACCTTTTTTAATAATAATAATTGGGTGTTTTTAAATTATTGAAAAATTTAATTTTTGAATAATTTTTGCGGTTCCCTTCAAAATTACACAAGGTATATTCTGGCTAGGAGGGCTATAAATTTATTGACAAAATATACAGTAATAAAATCTGACCATTATCACCAATAGAGTTTATGTATTTCCTCCTTCTCGCCAACTACTGGGAATATCAAGAGCTGCACTAGTCACGAGTACCTACCTACATAATCTGGTATCAATATTACCATTCAACGGTTTTCCATACGTAATACTTTCGTGGAAACGGAAAAAATGTCAAGCTAGATAGAGGCACGTAAAGCATGAGAACAGTGGTCCTTCTTCACAGGGGAGCGGGGTAGGTACTGAGGATTGACATTATTGACACTACCCAGCTATGTTCTATGTTCTCTGCTATCCAGGCTTCAAATGTTCCAGATTGATAACCTCAACGTAATTTTTTAATTTAATGCTTTATTTTGAATAGGCCATAATAAGTCTCACCTCCTGCATACGAAACAAAGAAATCGTGCAAGTATGACACACAGATACTAATCAATTTATTTTAATCATTTATCGTCATCTTGAGGAGTTTTATGTGATTTGTAAAGTTGTATTCCACCTTTACGGCACACCTGTAAAATTTCTTGAAAATCGAGGAAATTTATCACATCCTCGTTAGAAGTAACTACGGATAGTCCGTTGTCTAATAGTGTAAGTTCAATTCGCACTGTTAGTTCATAAGGGGCGCAACTCAAAACATCCCGTTGAGTAATGCATGCATTCCATTGGACTTCCCTTATTGATGCGTACAGATAACTCTCACTGCAGATCGTGCGGGTACAATATGAGTAACTGATCTATGATGACGATGCGGAATTTAATTACCTAATTAGAGTAGGTGATGTAGAGTAGGTATCATCATAACAATGCCTCAAGAATATTGTGACTAAATTGACTCATTGATAAGATTACGTTGCTACCTACCTATTGTTTCTTATATACGTATGTCGTTTGGCAGCTTCAAAAGTTGAGAATACGAGCAGCAGACACAAGATTTACAGAAAATACCGCGGTCTCCCCCCCCCCCCCCCGCCACTATAGAAATCAATTTCGAAATTCCGGCGACGTAGTGCACAACTAGACTGAATTCTGCGTCGAACAAAAAAAGAAACACGTAAATCGGTAAATCGGTTGAGAATTAAGCCTTGAGCAGTGCACACAAGATTTTGTCGAAACCCACGTTTTTTCGGAACTGACCCTCCCCCTCGCCCTCTAGAAGTAAATTTCAAAATTCCGGCGACGAAGGGCACAACTAGACAGTTTTCTGCATTGAACAAAAAAAGAAACACACCAATCGGTTGAGAATTGCGCCCTGGGAAAGCGCACACAAGATTCTGTCACGCACATTCACCCATGGTTGTTTCCACGGATTTGGATTCAGATGGTCTGAAACGGATTTGAATGTGGTTCTTTTCATTCTCGGCCGAGTGTGTCCTCTTCTGACCGGATCAAATACATAAGGACGTCTCTTACTACTGAGAGACGTCCTAAAAATGTACCTAGTAGGTGTTTGGGAAAACGCTTTTCAAAGTTTTTGCAATTTTTCTCATCTCAATTTTGTCGCTGGTACTTAGGTTAGCACTTTAATAATTATTTTTGCGTTTTATAGAAAAACTACTGAACTTCGGATGACACTGGGACTTGTATGGCTCCTAACCTATTCTAACAACGACCAAAATACATCCCGAAAAAATTATGGAATTTGGAGTTGCGCCCATTGTATTTTCATCGCTTCAGCTATCGTTCCAAGTTGGACTCTTTCCCTTCCAAATTTCTCATGTCATTCGGGAGGGAAAATAGCATATTTTAAATAATAAATTGAAATTAGCATTAAATAATGACATGTAACGTTTGAAAACCGAAAATTTAACGATCTTTTCGATATTACTTGAAGTTTTGATTACATAACAAGTGCTCGGAAGACTTCAATTCACAGCACGGCCCACAGCCAAGCAATATACTGGTGGACGTTTCAAGAGAGGAGCAATAGTGTTTTTTTTAACCGTGATTTTGTATGTAGGAATTATTCGCCATTAACATTTTTCGTTTTCCTCCGAGGTGTGCATGAGGGTTTGGAGGTTATTCCGGGGGGTGTTGCTTGTTGAGACAGCTTGACCTCAAGGCAGAGAGCGAATGACTGCTTTGCTGTAGGTAATAAATCACTGCGTTTTCTGTTGACTTCCTGAGGTAGGCTATCGTAACATGTCTAGTGCCATAATAGAGAGAACATTTTTCTCTGAAAACGCTCCCTCGAGTAGGTTCATCTGAAGTGAGATGAAGAGGAACCGAACGAGAGGAATCGGTCATCAGATTTTATTGACGTACTGCAACCCCACCCTCCATCTATAAAGGAAAATAATGGGAAAAATCGTGGGGCAAGAGGTAGGTCGGGGCTATATTGTCAAACTTTTGCTCCAACTCCTTTACCATCCGTCTCAACTAGTTTTCCAATATACGTTTTCATATTAGAAGTCTTGTGGGTTTGGAGTGGTTTAAGACAGGAAGGGGGTCCCTTTTACCGTTTTCCCAAGTGGTCCATGCCTCACCATCTACATCTGAGCACCCCCTTACACCTATCGCGATGCCCTTGGAGCATGAGAGTGCACTCGAGGGTAACCAGACTTTTTCATAGCTCTTCTGATTATCAATTTATCACAGGCGTACCCCCTCGTCTTCTCTTTACAAGATTCATTTTCTTATGAAGAGGAACCACATATTTTTTTGAAGCTCAGATGAATTAGTTAGGATAGTGGAACTGTCCCATGAGTGGAAGTTACACGTAAGACGTGGAGCGGTGCAGGAAGGTTACTTCAATTTCCTGCCTATTAGGAGTTATCGTTACTTACGAATACGCCATAATTTATATAGGGATCCTGGAACTGCAAACCGTAGAGCAGGGCGATTTCACTAGGTAGTATGTTAACTTCCTCAATCCTGAGCAAGATGCACCAAAAGAAATCAATGGTCACATCAAAAATAATATTTTTTTCCTTTCTCGATTCCAAGCGGTTCGCTATTAAAAAGATTCCAATGGTTCATTATTGAAAATAATAAACCAAAAAATGAACTGAATAAAACAGAAGTTCCTCAATTATTGGAGACTCTTGACTGTCGGTTCATATTAAACTTGGCTTGGTTAGGAGCCACACTGCAATATCCTCGCTTATTCCATATCATTCGAACCACTCGAACCACCATCGGTGTTTCTGTGGGTATTTTTCACAAACTTGATAACAAAGCTGCGGCCAATTCCACCTTGACAATTTCATACCGGAGGCATTGAAGTTATTCAATGGCTGGTTAAAATTCGATTTCCAATGCGTAAATCATTTTATTATTCGACTGGGTTGCCCAATGGGCAATTTTTGTGGGTTACAAAAAATTCTCTTTTTTTGCGAATTCTGCTGAATAATGGAAAAACATTAATTTATTGACAACGCAATTAGGTGTTCAGCCAAATTCTGTTCAGTAAAAGAAATTAACACTTACTGACCACATAACGAGGGTTGGAAAGTCCAGGCAGAAAACGAGTGTGCATGAATTGAATTTCTGAGTTCCCGCTAGATAAATGATGTAACAGGAAAATCGGCGAGTAGTTCAACTCCAATCCTGCTTACAGCGCTAGTGCACCACTTTAAACGATGTACAGAACCACAGTGGATGGATAGATGGCATCAATAAATTAAAAAAACCACAGTCCTGCAGCATGGCTATAAGAGCGAATTTTCGAAGAAATAACTGATTTCATGTAAAATGTGATTTGTGGGATATCCCATTAAAATATGGGCAATCTTAAACTTATTGGGTAATTATAGGTATTCAAGTATGACGCTATTCGATTAATTCGGTATACATCAAATATGGGCATAGGTACATAAACAAATTTTTTGTTCCATTTTTTGCCGAGTAACACCTCGGTTTGTAGATTTTCCAACGCTGAACACGATGGTGAAGTCAGAATTGCGATATCCCATTCCGTTATCAGATTAGAGCAGACGAACCAGGAAGAACATCTCAAGAAATAACCACGTTCCTTCATCTTCAAAGTGCTCTAGTTTGAGAACGGAATGAGATATCGCAATTCTGATTTCACCATCGTGTTCAGCGTACAAAAACCTTTAAAATGAGGTGTCACTTGTCAGACTGTTTCATTTTGGGAATTTATGGGTAATTTTTCCCCCCTAAAACTCCCTCTTAGAGTGACCCGATTCTGCCCATCTACGAACTTAGCCTGTCGATTGCCAAGACAGATTTTTCGCGCAAATTTGAACTTTTTATCTCAATTCTTTCTAGAGTTATCGTCTGGAATGACACATACATATATAAATATATAAATATATATATATACATATAATTTTTGGTGTCTTTCGGCAGTGAATTCAGGATGGTCTGAAACGGATTTGGGTATAAAAATCTTTCGGAAATTCGAGTTTTAAAAATTTTGGACCGAGAACAATAGCTTCCTTTTCTTCGAAAATTCGCTAAAACACGCCCTCAAAATCAAACCAAGGGGAGGTTCACGAAGGACACAGGAAAGGTTCTTGAAGGTTGCCACAAATGCTTGCCATTTCCAACGTTGGGTTGTTGGCAGCATTGAGAACCTTCACCTACTGAGCTTTGCTCCACCTCCTTGAGCCAACAGCCAACTGGAAGAGACCTGATATGTGTCTTTTCTTGCTGCGTTTTTAGTTTTAATCAACCTCATTTAAAAACAACCCCCATATTTTTGAAAATTGGTTTCAAACTACCTGCCATTTTCCATGAGTTCTGAATTTTTTTTTCTCCAAAAAAACAAATTTGACGAAAATTCCCAATTTCTGACATTTCCCCAAATGTAAGGGTTACTGTATCACGTATTACGTATTACTGATTACTAATTTATCCAGGTGCTCCTAATAGGTATATAATATAATGCTAATGGAAATGGGGGAGGGGGGGGGAGATTTGTTAGGTCTAGAAAACTTACTTTCCACAATCAAGATCATGATAGATTAATTATTTCCTGCGGGAGATTCCGATAGTTGAAGAATACCACAGTGTAACTGTAGGACAAAAATAAGGATAAAAAACTATAATTACCTATCCATTCATAAGATGAGGCAGGGCGACACTAGAGCGAATCAACAATTCGGGTCATTTTTTATCCTAGGGTCCCTACTGTACTTGTTTTACCTAGTGGGGATTTTCACCATAAATGTGAAGTAGGTACTCACATGGAACAAGGAGAAGGAATGCTCATTCAATGTTGAAGTCTGTGCAAGGGGGAAAAACCAACACTGCTGAGTAGTGCTATCCAGCATAGGCACTGAAAACTACCTCGTCCTGGAACAGTTCAATCTATGCTGCTATGATCATCAGGGCTTGTAGAATTGCAGATGGATAGATTTTCCTTTTTGATGATCCCCCAGAAGTTTGAACATAGATCAACAAATATTGAAGCATTCGGCAACTGGTCTTTGCTACTACACAACATACTCCTAAACTGGTCCATACTCCTGTCACATGGATGCCATGTTGTACCTACACCATGCCTACGGTAGATGTCAAAAACACTGCACGGGGCACCCGAGTCGTCGGGATCGACACGGTTCCCCCTACCAAGTACATCTACCTTCTCCTTAATTCCATGGTACTCATTACATCCCATCTTACGTCCTCACATTCGGACATAACGTACATTAAGTAGTTCGTAGTACGTTTAGTAATTCTGTACCTACCCACATCATTGGATTTTCTTTTATATTTTTTTCATGGCCCAACCAAATTTAATATATAAGGAGTAATCACAATTTTGGTTATAAATCAGATGAAGACGAACATTTCTGACATGTAGTCCACATCAATCCACATGAATCATAGGTTTCTAGGTGCTGCTCTCTGCTCCCAATTTCACACAGTTGGTGTCCCTCACTGTAGTATGCCTTTCCTGGGGAACTTAGTTGCTCTCGAATTGTGACTTCGATTCCCGTACAATTGCCATTTTTTCACTGATCTTTTGTTTCAGTTATTTGCTTATCTCCTACCTTTCAACCCTGAGAAGAAAATCGACAATCTCGTTTCTCAACCACAAAGTCAATTTTCCCGTACGGAACTAAATTTTAAACATGATAGTTACTTGAATAGGTACTCGAATATTAGAAGTAAAAGTAGGTACCTACCTACCTAGATAGAACGCAGCGATTCGGTGAAGGTTACATGAAAGGGCACAGCTGGTTTTGCAAACATACTTACTGGATGTAAAAAAAAAGATGCGCTTTCGGAATTCTTTTCAACAATACAACGCCACTGATAAAATTTAGACTGAAGAAGAATACGCCTACCACTATGAGATAACGTGTTCCAAGGACGAATGGCGTCCCGTTAGAAACTGCGATGAATGAGAGGCAATGTAGCTTACACACGCATAACCAGGGTTGGAAAAAAACTGTTTTTTAAATTTAAATAAAAAAAAAACAGTTTTTTTTGTTTAAACAGTTTAAAACGTTTTTTTCCTATGTGAGACAAAGGTTTTTTTAGGCTGTTTAAAACTGTTTTAAACATTGTTTTAAACAAGTTTTTAAAGATTTCTCATCAAGCAGTCAAGCACTATGGCAGCTTGTGTGGATACAAAAGATTGGCGCAAAACATAGTGCTTTAGGTAACAGGGCTGAGAAAGAAACCATCCAAATTTTTTCTTTTTAAACCATGGCTGAATATTTTTATTACAATTTAATGTAGTTATAAACTCATACCTACCTACGACATAATTTGCTGAAAATGAAAATTAATTTTGAGAAACCCCGATCACAATTTACAAATGAAGTAAAGCAAAAAATACGCATAGGTACACAAATTATGCTCTAGAATTCAGGTGTTTCAGCACGGCCACAAGCTTCCCAGCTTTGTCTACCCCCAGTCTATTCCGCAGTTTTGAATGAACCACTCCGAATGTGGAGAACAGCCCTTCGATGCCTGCTGAAGACGTGGTGGCGGTGAAAAGTGGCCAGTGACATGGTTTCTTCAGAAATTTTATTCCCAAGTGCCTTCCACAAAGAAAAAATATTCAGGGGAGTACGTAATGCATTGACTTTCGCAGAACGGGGAGGTGAATTTATAGCGAATTCACCATTCAAAATGAAAAAATGACCCATCGGTAAATTTCTCCGGAACGCCAAAAGTTCGAACAAAGGAACAAACCAAAGTTCATTTCTATTTCCGAGAATTTCCAGGCTGGTGGTAGCTGGTAGGTATCTAACTTGTCATTCTGACTACTGGCGAATGGCGATGGAAATCTATTGTACCTATTATGTTTTTTGTTGCTCATTTCTCATGAGGTCAATGTCATTTTCCTCCTATAGGTCCAGTTTGAAACAACTCACGAAGGGCATGTTTAAAACAGTATTAAACAATGTTTTAAACACAATTTAAAACGAATGTTTTAAAACACCCCTTTTTCCAAAAATGCTTTTAAAACACTGTTTAAAACAAATGTTTGAAACAAATGTTTAAAACAGTACCAACCCTGCGCATAACAAAGACATAACTTATAGTAAATTCGCCAAATATGGACCATAATTGCATGAAAGGCAAAATGGCTCAAGCTGAACGTATTTATGATTTCTGAAGCTAAGTTCGTATCTAACTTCGAATCGGAAAAGTACTAAAGAAGTGTTTTGAGTAAAACAATTTTGCGTAAACACTGAGGGGCGTGGAATGGATGCAATTCAATTACGTACCAATATTGTACAGAGTATTAGGATACTGCGTGAGAACAATATTGTATAGAGAAACTAAACAACTCGAACCAGATTTCTCCTAAACGCGGCGGCTATTGGTCACAAATCACTTTCTAAAAATAATAGTAATAAAATGTTATAGGATGAAAGACGAGTAGGTAACCGATTCATGAAGCAGTTAGACATTTATTAGCCTTAATCAATAAGTGGGTGATGAGCCTCAATCGATGGGTGATGCGCCTGATTGAGCAGAAGGCTCATGGTCTCGTCATTCTTCTTGATGAGCAGGAGTGGAAGAGGTCATCACCTATAAACTCCCTCATCTCATAAATCATAATGAACAAAGACACAGACGAATGGAGGAGACAGTACTCTCCCAATCTCCAACTAAATCTGAATATATGCCTACTTGATGCTCACATTAGTGTTAATCCAACTTCGCTTTATTGAAGAGCACTAAGATAGCATTATGATCATTTCACCATGAACTCAGGACGAAAATTCAAGGCGAGAAAGTCGTTTTTTCAAGCTAATTTCGCGGTTGACCATCACCACCCCACACAAGCTGGTCTACTCTAATAAAGAAAAATGAGAGCCCAAGGGAAACTTCCAGAGCGTAATTTTGAAATAAGGCCGACAAGGGGACTAGAGTCCCTAAAAAACGTTAACCCACCAAATCCAGTTAGCACTCTGAGTGGGGCCATTATTCATCAAGTGCCTAGTAGGTAGTTGGGTAGGCTGTACACATACTAAAGGTAGATAGGTTACTCGTACACAAGTTAGGCAGTACCACAACTCAAAAAGTGTCCTATCAGTAAAAGGTTCAGTAATACAGTATAACAATATGAGCGAATTTTTGTGGCAATATAAGTACCAACCTACTATACCTTCCAACCACGTATCCATAATTTTAACCGTGCTAATCGTAATAATTTAAATTCAAATTCAATTTAGCTTCTTTAGACGTTTTTATTATTGAAATATTTTTGTTTGTTGTATACATTTTCTGTCCGCCCTTATTTTTTGCGTTTATCTACTGAATTTAATCGAATTTTTGGCCCTTTTCATATAAAAATAATTTACGAAGCATATTAATTTTGTTTAGGCAGGTAGGTACCTATTGAAGTAGTCTTTCTGCCTCGAGCCACCATCTTACACCGTTTTTGGTGATTGGTGGATGAATTATTCAGATGCTCTAAAGCGGATTTGTATCTAGGAACAAGAATACTTTCAAGAAATTCATCTAGAAATTTCTCCATGTAGTACTTGCTGTACCCTTAATGACCAATCAATCAACAATAATAATTATTGGAAAAAAGATATGTCCATTATTTCAAGTACCTAGCTGGTCGAGAATGAATAGTCTACAAGTGTGGGTCTGTAAGCAATAAATTCTTGAAATGCTCATCGATTTTTGGCGAACTCTGAAATTCCGACGAGTTTGGGACTGTTGGAAGGAAGAAATATTCTATTTCTTTAGTCCTATCTCAGAAACTACTATGAGTATACTTTACTTACATTAGTAGAGTACACACACACACACATATATATAAATCATTTTTACGGCTACTTACTTTCTAAATTAGTAATAACTATCTGTACCTATGTCGCCACTTGTTTATCAATTATTATTGTGGAATTTACTGTTCAACGCTAGGAGAGACCTTTGGTCCTATGTTGTAACCTGAAGTTGCAAATAAATAAATTAAGAGAAAACTTGTTTGGTTTCGATTTATAGAAAGGCTGTAGGTAGTAGGGTTTTCACGGGCCAAGGTAACTTGCTCAAAATCTCAACAAATACGGTAGGTATTTCACAATAATATACAGGGTGTCCCATTTTCGTAACCAAGAAAGTACAGTGAATCAATTTTACAATTAATTTCCAACAAAAAGTTGCTCTCTGCAATTTTTTAACCCCTTATTTTCGTGAATTTTTTACTTTTGAGATTTTTTTCGTGTTTTCTACCTTCTAGCACTAAAATGGCTACAACTCCCTTAAATTACCAATGGCTATACACTCCCTTAAATTACACTGTACAATTAAAAATGAGGCCACCTTTGGAGAGACAGCGTCAAATTTCCTATCAGAATAAGGCCCTAACATAAAATTTGGTGTAGGTACATTCAGCGGGCGAAAAACTGGACTGAAAATAATGGGTGAGGAACGTGGCACGTGACGGGAAAACTTCCTCCGAATCTCAGCTTTCCAACGGTGTGGTTACTTTTCATTTTACTGCACCAATCAGGGGAGAAAACCACGTTTGAATGCAAAAATACGTGTGGGAGGAAATCGGGTGTTATAGGTTATTTATGACTTGACCATGACTAGAGGAGTTAGGAGCGGGTTCCTACTAATTTTTCACGCTGAATCGAATGGAAACACTCCCGAACCTCCGCGACCGTAAAAACGGCTAAAAATCCAGTTACAACGTCAACAACTGGTAAAAAACAAAACAATTTTTTACTTTAAAACGACATGATACATGAAAAATCCCGTCAAATGCAAAATAAACAATTTGGTAACAGATCGGCGAAAGACGATCTTGGAGAAAGGCTAATTTGCGCGTCCTTGTTAGTACCAATCGTTCGAAACCCCAGTTTTGATTTATTATTCGGTGAATAATACACCTATGTATTCGCTCAATAAAAAAATTTATACACCCCCTCAAAATTTTTCCTTTTGCGTACATTCCACAAATGCAATGTCCGTCCGCCGTATCATCCATATATCTACTTTATTTTCGGTCTAAAAAATTCATTCTTTCGCACGCAGACTCCCATTTGGGCCCAGTTGTCCCGAAACTACGCAGCCCGATCGGAATATACCCAAGGGTGTTACGGGTGAAAAATGGGTGTAAAAGTAGGGGTTTTTGGTGTTTTAGTAACATGAACTTGTGAGGTATAATTTTCCATGATTTTTAGGGCGAGGAAACCGAATGTGAAGTCGATTTTGACCAAGGAGTGGAAAACTGAGGTTCTAATGAAGTTTGAGCCTTAAACGTACGTTAAATTTTAGTCTAAAATCGTCGTTATTTCGCACACACGCTCCATTTAGGTCCTCTTGTGCTCCAAAGCTCGGCAGCCCGATCGGAATACATTTTTCGATGTTTTAGTGAACGTGAGCTTGTGATGTATCGTAATCCATGTTTTTTAGGGCGAGAAGACCGAATATGAAGTTGATTTTGACCACTGAGTGAAGAACTGAGGCTGTAACGAAGGTTCAGCTCTCAAAATTCATTTTTTATGAGTCAAAAACCTGGGAAATGTCCCACGTCACAATCACCATAAATGAGTATAATAACTTTAGAAGTAGTATCAACAGGTTAATCAAGACAATTAAATGACAGTATAAATTATAAAAGATAATTTGTAAAAAAAGGAGCCTAGTTCGTGTGTTTGGGGTCCAAAAATTGGCAGAAACCATCAAAAATAGCTATTTCAATTACTGCACATGAAAGAAACAATAAATGAACAGCCAACATTTCTGTAGGTATGTCCAGTAGAATAATAAACCCATGTGACAAGGACTTTGCAGCGTTTTTTAATGGTCGCGAAGGTTTGAGAAAATAGTGATTTTGAAAATTTCAAGGAAAAAAGGCCCAATGAATGTACTCGAAATTTTATGTTACGGCCATATTCTGATAGGAAATGTAACGTTCTCTCTAACAGCGGCCCTATTTTTAATTTTACGGTGTAATTTAAAGGAGGGCATTTTAGTGGTATACGGTCGCAAACACGAAAAATCTCAAAAATGAATAACTCACGAAAACGAGGCGTTAAAAAAATTGCGTAGAGGAACTTTTTGTTGGAAAACAGTTATTTAGATTCGGTTCCTTACGTTTCGTGGTTATGGAAGTGGGGAACCCTGTATAAATCACCCGACATTTTAACTAGTCACTCAAAATAATAGACCAAGTTTCATGGTATACAACTATGCTGTTGCAATTGCAATGTCACCAGTTTCGCTGATTTTTAGTATTAGATCGACAATCAAGTGACATTGAAGCTTAGGTTCTACCTATAGCAAATTCTCACCAGTTTAGTACTAGTTGTACTAGTAGAAACAACCATACATGTATATCCGTTTCTACTAGTACAAAACTGATGAAAATTTGCGACATAACCTAAACTTGAATGATCAATAAACTGACTGTCAAATGGACACTATCCCTGGACGGTAGTTATCATGATTATGTGAGTTGAGATACACCCTGTATGTTTAGGAGAGAAATATGTAAATATCTTTGAATAATATGAAAAGAAAGCAGTTTGCTGGTCCAGAACAGTTCCTGAACTGTAACGTTCTATGTTGGAATTAACCCTAACATTTTATATCAACTTTCCTTTGAAATAGCTTTTCTTGGCAGGGACAAAAAGAGTTTGAAAGAGACGTGGCACCAACTCGTACATTCATTCAACAACTGGAGGGAGATCCTCTAATCAGCCCTGCGTCCGTTGTCATCATCTAAAACTCAGTTTCCCGGAACAAGATAAAAGTAAAACACAACTGGTGAGAAGTTTCTTTGTTCCCTCACCTTTATGTTTAAGTTTTTGAAGATGCTTTTTTAAATAATACACCTTTGAAATCCACACAGAAAACAACAATGTAACCCCTCTTTCACCGTAAAATTTGATGATCCGCGGAGAGTCCGCACCTCAATATTTCAGCCCACCAAATCCGCTCTTTGGTAGAAACGTCGGAACAGAATCTGGAAAACCGTTATTCGACCTTCTTCAGGCTAAGTGACCGAATAATTTGAAATTATAGGTACGTAACCAAAAAGTTTCCAGTGATTGGGTGTTGGTTCGGATCAAGTTATGAAGAAGTACCAGTCCTGCAGCATAACCATATATGGGCGAATTATCTTAGTAACATAGTTAAGATAGGTATCCTTTATTGTTGTTGACGGTTAATTTAACTGAATTAAAATTCCAGGCAACTAACGGGTTTAATAAATTTTTAGTATTGCAACAGACTCTATATCTAACCTAACCCATGAAAGTTGGGATCTGACCCACATTTGGTGATTTTATAAATATAATTTATAGCGTACAACCACTTTTATTAACCAGAAACACGTCTGCCAATTCGAGTAGGCAGTATAGGTTCCTCACTTGAATCACATTCATGAACGTATAGAATAGTTGGGTAGGTTCATTCAGTGGACACGGATTAGCAGGATTAGTTGGGTAGTTTCAGCTTTCTACGACTATTTTGGTTTATTATTCTGTGAATAATACACTTATGTATTCGCTCAGCAAAAAATTTTTATAACCCCCCCTCAAAATTTTTTCTTTTCCGTTTCAAGGTGCGTAGATTCCAAAAATGCAATGTCCGTCCACCGTACGCCGTATCACGTGTACCGGCTTCATTTTAGGTCTAAAAAAGTCGTTCTTTCGCACACATGCTCCATTTGGGCCCTAGTTGTGTCCCGAAACTTTTCAGCCCGATCGGAATATACCCAGGGGTGTTGTGAGTGAAAATGTGTGTAAAAATAGGTACTTTTTGCGTTTTAGCAACATGTTGGTAACATGAGCTTCTGAGATATCTTTTTCCATGTTTTTGGGGACGAGAAGACCGAATATGAAGTCGATTTTGACCAAAGAGTGGAAAATTGAGGTTGTACCAGATGTTCAGCTCCCAAAATTGATTTTTTATGAGTCAAAAACCTGGGAAATCGTCTGAAATCACCATCAATTTGTAGAATAACACTGGAAAAAGTGACAACAGGTGGATCAAGACGATTAAATGGTAATATCAATGATCAGAAATAATTTATTAAAAAAAAAAAAAAAAGGAGCGCACCTCATTCATGTTTTGGGGGCCAAAATTGATGGAAACCACCAGAAATAGCTATATCAATTATTTTCTATGAATGAAACAATAAATAAACAGCCAACATCTCTGTAGGTATGTCCAATAGAATAATAAACCCATGTGACAAGGACTTTGCAGCGTTTTTGCGTAGTCAGAAGCTTTACAAGGGAGTGGTCAACATTTAATGTTCGCGCACGCTCAGACGAAAGTTTAAGTATGATTCCAGTGAAATTCATATGGAACTATCAAAGTAATATTGCTGATCGACCCTCCAAGTTTGAACTCATTTCAACTATATTTGAGGTAGTTATGGGCGTTTCGGGTATTTCACATTTGCGCATGCGCAGACGAAAGTTACGGTAGGATTTAAATGATTCTGATAAGGGACTATCTGCGATCGAACCCACGTGGACCCTCAAAATTTCAGCTTTCTAGGACTAATTTTCGCGTATTTAGAAGCGTTACAAGGAAATGGTTAACATTTCATGTTCGCGCACGCGCAGACGGAAGTTACAGTACGATTCCAATGAAATCCATAAGGAACTATCGAAGTATTATTCCTGATCGCCCCTTCAAGTTTGAACTCATGTGTAGACTAAAGTTACACTACTTTTTCAATGATTTTGATATGGGACCATCTGTGTCCAAACCCGCACCTACCCTCCAAATTTCATCCCATTTCGACCATTATTTAGGGTAGTTATGGGCGTTACAAGGAATTTACCTCAGACAACTAGGCTATGAGCTAGGTTATACGCTTGTGATACCTCACAAGCTCATGTTCACTAAAACCTCGAAAACCCCTAATTTTACACCCATAACACAGCTGGGTGTATTCCAATCGGGCTGCCGAGCTTCGGAGCACAACTAGGGTCCAAATGGAGCCTGTGTGCGGAAGAACGACGATCCAAAATTTAAGGTAAACTTAAGGCTGAAACTTTGTTAGAACCTCAATTCTTCGCTCTTTGGTCAAAATTGACTCCATATTCGGTCTCCTCGCCCTAAAAAAACATGGAAAACGGTACGTCACAAGCTCATGTTACTTAAACACCAAAAAATCCTACTTTTACGCCCATTTTTCACCCACACTCTTTGGTATATTCCGATTGGACTGCAAAGTTTCGGGACAAAACTAGTGCCCAAATGGATTTTTTTTTAGACTGAAAATAAAGGTAGATATGGGTGATACCGCGGAAGGGAATTGCATTTTTGGAAGCTACGCACCTTGAAACGGAAAACAAAAAATTTTGAGGGGGTGTTCACACATTTCTTTTTTTGCTGAGACATGTGTATTATTCACAGTTTAATAAACCAAAAGGGTGTCCACTCTACAAGCGGATACATACGAATATGGATGTCTTATGGCAGAGTAAAGGTAGAATTTAATCATAATATTCACATTCCTACGTATCTTCTTGTAGATGGACACTCGTTAACCAGGTTTGCCTGGTGCAAGGTAAGGATCCAGAATAAAAGGTAACGACGGCAGATATTTTAAATTTGGTCGGTCAACCGTCCAAATATGTCCACAGTGTGTACCCGGCTTTGGTATGTAAATCGATATTCGTGGTACAAAGAATTGGCTCCCTCACCCCCCAAAATCATCCCCGGTTACCACATTTGACTGTAGTAAACAAGTATCTACGGATCGGTTGTAACTGAAAACTCATTAAAAATGTAAACGTAGCTAGGGAAATGTAAACTCAGTTTTTGTCGTACAGAAATCGTTCTCCACTCGCTGGAAAGCTATCCATTTATACAAAAATTGTATGCTGGTTAAACCGCCATAAAAACAAAGAAATATGTCAAAACAAGTAACACTCACTGAGTCGTTCCGCACGGAATTTCAAACCGAATTCCAGCCACAAGACATAACACCCGTGTCAAAAAGCTTCAACTCAAAAGAACTGAAGGAGGCACTTTGTTGAAAGCACTCACATACTGACACCATCGTCGTAATCACGGCTTTTTTTTCCTTCATACAACAACCATAAGCGGACTTTACAAAGGTCAACATTTTGGTTTTAAGAGGCGAAACCCTCGCTCTTGTGTGCAGGAGTGTTACAACACCAATTGCCTCACATTTAAGGAATGTTAACAAGCGAAGGAATGAACGAATGAATTGGACAGGCATCAAGTGACCGGACCTTCCTGGCGGACCCCCGAGAAAATAATGTTCCGGGTCACCGTCCAAGAGGTTCCAATTTCAATTTTTACTGGACAAGTAATCATAATCAAGTAATCAGATCTGTGGCTGACTGGCTGAGTCGTCTGACTCACTAAGTAGGTAGTTGAAAATGCACTTGATACTTACGTTTGCAGAAGAATAATTGACAGTGGATTTGGTGGTGCGGAGAGATGAAGTTCCGATGAGTCGAGACTCACCAGGTATTTGACACGAAGGTAATAATCAGTGAATCAGTGAAACGAAAGCGCAAAGCGCGAGGTTGGACAAACAAAAACGACGGATGAAAACTTTCCACGAACCAGAAGCCAGAACGAAACCTCCCTGAACGCTCGTACTAGACGGCTTCACCTGAAGGCATCTACTTTATAGTTTATAGATAAACCGACGCAAGAACTTGCCTTTTGTACACAAACTGAGAAACGTTATCGTAGCGCACCAAACGTAAACTCCTTTTAGGTTTTAGCAGAAGATGACTGCTGGAAAGGAAATCGAAACAGCTGGAAGGTGAAGTTTTTGCTGCGACTGATCAATGTTTACACAAGCGCTGTCTGTTGGGGACAAAAGTTACTATTGATTAACTCGCTGCACGAAATTTGAAGTTCCCTTTTACGTTATTTGAAATGGAAAGGGTAGCAGCTAGCAAGTAGGCACTGAGGTACAATTTTACCCTGAACCACCCGGGATTATACTGGGAAATGGCATCGGTAGTGGCACTGGGAAATGTTCACTTTGATATGTATTTTTACCAGAGCAATGTCAGCGCTGATGTTCTTTTTAAGTTTTTAAATTGCTTTTATTTATGGAAAATAGAAAACACGTTGGTAGTTATTATTGAAATTAATAATTATTAATAATTTCTTTCATATATATTTTTCTATAGAACCCACAAAGGTTAAACCTGTGCGTGGAATTTCTTATTATCATTAAAATAACCAATTTTGTTGTCTGTTTCCGTTATTATATTGATTATTAACATTTCCAACTGAAGCTTGTTAGGCACAATTTCACACGAGTTGACTTAACTGCCTAACTGTTTCACTCTCCAAAGCTGATATAAAATAAAATACTTGAATGTAAACACCTGTAACAAATGATAGTTTTAACAAATATATCTGGTGGGATTATTATAAAAAATTCTGGTGTAACTTACTAATTCCCAGTTGGTCATAATTTTTCCACAATCCATTGTTTGATATCATTTCGTCGTTTAATATTGAGATGGAAGATGGTTTAGCATATTAGGTCCACGATAAGGTGCCTGAAGCAACCCTAGCTGACTAGGTACTTCTACAGGGGACAAAAAAAGTGTTGATTCCTAGTAGCAAGAGTTGATCTAGAATTGATGAGCAATGACTGTCTCTTAATAAAATATTTTGCAATTTGAAAATTTATTATTTGAGGAACATTGAGTATATCTGCTTCTAGATACAACTGTTGAGAAGGGCATCTATGATTTTTCTTATACATAATTTCAAGTACCCATTAATTTCTGTGCTATTTCAACTGGATGGATTTGCGTTTTAGTGCCACCCTAAGCGAGTTATGTACGTGCAGCATAATTATGTTATACCTACTTGAATAAATAACTGCATAATACATCATTTTCATGAAATAAGTGGATACAATATTCCTTGTCCTGTAGAAAATGTAAGAGATGGAGAGCCTGATTTTTCCAGTTAATTTACGAATGTGTTCAGTATACCTTAATTGTGTTCAGTATACCTTAATTGTGTTCATTATCTTTCCATTTCCCTACAATCACAGGTGGTTCCATTTACCCAGTGGTGGAATTTGGTTTTGAAGTTATTGTCAGGTGCACTTTTTTTGGAGTTGAAAAATTGAAAAAGCATACGTAAAATTATAATATATGAGACATAGTAAATTTTGTTCCAAGTGTTCAGTTAGGTACCTTCGAGATGCACTGTTCTGCCAATAATTGAGTTTCAGTGTTTCAGACCATGTATTGGAAGAGATTAGAAGATATGTATCGTCTGTGTAAGTATAGATGCGGGTACTTTGAATGAGCACAAACTATTTATGTATTTATACGAAAAAATAGCGGTCCTAATATTGTGCAGTGGTAGGTTTACGTCCTCTTCAAATCTACCATGAATAGTTCAGAGCTCTCAAAAGGTAACATGATAAGAAATTAAGATAAGAAATATCAAATCTAACTTTCCGAAATCAATAGTTACTTAGTTAGTAGGTAGGTTAGGTACCTGTTTGAACGGCATGTGTACGACGCACAACTCTTGCTGTTTAAATGAGTGATTAAACACCATCTAGCGGTTCACCTGGGAACTAAGATTCCTGCGACGAACTAACTACCTATCCCGCTAGAATGCGTACGCCTCCCATTCATGCAAAGCATAATACAATGCGATAGAAATGCCTGCCAAACGTAAGTACTCCCATCCCTCCAAAGGACTATAATATAATTAGTACCTACCAAAGTGATGGAAATACTAGCTAGGCATATTTCTATACCTATCACTATCTGTAGCATCCGAATCAGTAAAGGATCTTCTGCAGTGTGGTAAATATTGGGAGTTGGAAAATGTATCAAACGCATAAAGGTAGGTACTTCAAGAAAGTATCAGAACCCTGAAGTAGATACTAATATAGGTAGGTAGGCAACGAGTTTAGGGGAAGAGTGATATAATATTATGATTATGTAGTTGGGTAGCTTAATAGTATGTATAGAGATGTACCTACGTCCTCAAGATAATCCTTAAACAAATAAAAAATTAAATTAAGATTTCTCCAAGATTACTAGGTAATAATGAAACATTTCAATTTTGCCTATGAAACACATAGGTACTTGTCCTAAAAATAGGTATCTGACAAATTCGCCTGAGAAAGTATCACTGCTGAGAAAGTTAGTATCATTGCTGGGGGGGAGGGGGGGGGGCTAGGTACGCAGGTAAATGGAAAATAATGTTAATTTTAACAATAACAAAAAATATCATTTATTTTTAAACATGAAATACATAGGTAGGTACTACTTTAAGATCAACAAAAAATAATATCAAACTTGAAAGAACAATACCTACATGTTAGAATAATACAAAATTAGTAGTGGGGAGGAGACAATATCCGTTTTTTCCTTGATTCGCACAAAATTAGAAGGTATGCAGGTACCTATCACTAGACATTGATTATGAAAGATTCATTGTTGAAAACCAAATTATTGAAAAAAACCAACCCTGGGCTTGCATCCATCTTCCCATAACAACCCCCCCACCATCATCACAATTTATGGGGGATTTAACTATTTTCCAAATCACTCTACCAACCCTGGGCTAGCCCCCAACTACCCTCTACACTACCTACCACTTCTGGGCTTGCAACTAACTTCCCACAACACAATCATCGCAATTATTTATGGGGAATTTAACTATTTTCCAAACCACCATACCAACCCGGGGCTAATCCTCAACTATCCTCCTCCACCAACCCAACATCTTGTGTCTCGAAACTTTGCAGCCTGATCGGAATATACCCAGGAGTGTTATGGACGAAAAATGGGGTTTTTGGTGTTTTAGTAACATATGCTTGTGAGGTATCGTTTTCCATGTTTTATAGGCCGAGGAGACCGAATAAGAAGTCGATTTTGACCAAAAGTGGAAAATTGACGATCCAACGAAGTTTTAGCCTTAAATTTACGTTAAAATTTGGTCTAAAATCGTTGTTCTTCTGCAAACAGTTTGGGTCCCCCATTTGGGAACACGTTAGGATCCTAGTTGTGCTCCGAAGCTGGGCAGCCCGATCGGAATACACCCAGCGGTTTTAGGGGTGAAAAATGGGTGAAAATAGGGTTTTTCGAGGGTTTTTGAGGTTTTAGTGAACATGAGCTTGTGAGTTATCGTTTTCCATGGTTTTTAGGGCGAGAAGACCGAATATGAAGTTGATTTTGACCAGAGTGAAGAATTGAGGTTGTAAAGAAGGTTCAGCTCCCAAAATTCATTTTTTATGATTCAAAACCCTGGGAAATTTTCTGAAACCAACATAAACGTGTATAATAAAACTAGAATTAGTATCAACTGGTGAATCAAGGCAGTTAAATGGCACTATCAATCATCAAAGATAATTTGTCAAAAATAGGAGCCTAATCCGTGTTTTTGGGGGCCAAAGTTGGTGGACACCATCAAAAATAACTATTTCAATAATTATTACTCATGAAAGAAACAAGAATAACAATAAATAACAATAACAATAACAATAAATAACAATGTTTTTCTACCTAGGTATATCTTTCGTTTTTTTCTCCTTATTTGTCTCTTTTTGTCTATTTTTTTTCTCATATTAAAAACAGTGCGGTCTCGATTTTTCAATTTTATGCCTTATGTTGTAAGTGAATTGTACTATAAATGTACACTTGGTGGGACGTAGGTCCTTTTGTACATGAAATGAATAAATAAAATAAATAAATAAAATAAAAACCCCCGGATGCTTACTGCTTAGAGCCTACGGCTAAAATTCAAGAAACATGGAACATGCTTTAGCCGCGCTTTTTATGATTCTGTAGCCGCACTGTTATGATTTCACTTCGTCACCAGGATACAACCAAGTGACAACCAAACAAGCGTCATTGTTTACTATATTTATATCCATTTATAACATCAATTTATATAGTTATAGTATGAAAGTACGAAATAAATACCAAGAACAAATACGAAATAAATTCGTGATAAATCAAGAGCTTTCCAACGAATGGAAATCGATTTTTGTCCGATGAAAATGAAAGAAGTTTCATTTCCCTAGCAACTACTCGGTTGTACGTGAAAATCATCGTTAAAATTTCGTGACACTTCCGCGTGACATTTTTCGGATAGTTAGTCCAAGGCTAAAGCATGTTCCATGATAAAATAAATAAATGAACAGCAAACATAAACCCACGTGACAAGGACTTTGCAGCTTTTGGTTTATTATTTTCAATAATGAACCATTGGAATCGAGCATGAAAAAAAAAATTCTTACCCCCCCTCAAAATTTGATGGTTTACGTTTCAAGGTATGTAGAATCCAAAACTGCAATAAAAATATTTCTGTCTGTCCGCCGTACGCCGTACGCCGTACGGGCCACTTTTCTTAGTTACCATGAAAAAAAATTGATGAAATTCGGGTTATAGGTTCCGTTCGGCGTCTAGTTGGTCCTCGAAGCTCGACGTTACTGTGAGTCATCTCTAAGGGGTTCAAAATAGGGGTTGAAATTTTCAAAACGCCTATACCATTTTTTTACGTAAACATTTTTACGGTTTTAAATAGTTCTTGAACTTGCGAGTTTTTTAAGACCATCCGGAGCATCGTACGTCCAGCCGTTCGTTCACAGTAAGGCCCCGAAGTTTGCACCGACAGGCATTTTCGACTCCAGTGTGAATGAAATTGTATACAATTCAAACCAAATCTCGTAACCAGAGACGCGCCCACAATAGGAATTTGTGAATACGGCCAATCATTGCTAGGGATCACCTGATTATATTGGCGGAGTATGAAGTCGAGTTGGTTGTTCTGTGATATTATTTCGCTTGAAAAATGATGGCTCTTTTGGAGTTTGTTGGTAGGTAGTGAAACTTGAACAAACGTTGAAGTATTATTGATGGGTAAATTATTACTACGGTAAATCATTACTCAACGGTAAATTATTACACAACGGTTCAGTATACCATCTACGTAGAAGGGGCTGGAGTTTGTTGGTTGGTACTTTTGCAACTTTTTTCACTCCTCATCAACAATTTCTTTTCAGAACTTCATTATGTGCGTTTCTTTTTGTTAGGTACTGTTTGTCATCGGCAGAATTATTTTAGCAACATTTAACTCGTGATTTAGGTAGGTACCTAGTAACGAGTACGGGGTTAGGTACTAACCTACGGAGGGTCTGATACATAATATGTATAGAATAGTACCTATCATATTATATAGACGGGTTATCTATACATAGAGCTGTGATCTGTAACGGAAGGGTATTCTATACAAAATAATAAACCGTTGTGCAGGGATTTGCAGCGTTTTTAAAGATATATTTAGACATTTGCGGTTCCGACCATCCATCCATTGTGGGAACTCAGGAATTCAAATTTCGCAACCGTTTTCTTCCTAGACATTCCGATATATGTACACCTCATTATGTTCCGTTATTTAACAGAATTTGGACAAAAAACGAGAATTTGTAACCGACGAAAATTGCCCAGTGTTGCGTCGCACGTCTCCTCGGCCCAAAACATTGAAGGTTTCTTTGCCTGCAGGTATTGAACAACGTGGCGTAAAACCAACTGGTGTACACGCGCTGAGTCACGCGCTGAGTGGGCCGTTGAAAGGTTGAGAAATCCGGTTGGAGCCGGACACGGCAAACCGGTTTGAGCTGGTTCGAGTGAGCGGCGTACCTCGTTACGCCACTTGCCTACCTGAGATAAAAATAGACCTGTGACCTCGGGCTGTACACCAACCAACCGACCGCTCGCGATATTCTACCGACCACATTCGCACCTCGTTGGGTCCAACATCTCAGGACCTGAGATCGAGACGAAATGCTGGCGAGAAAAGATAAATAATAAAATAAAATAACAGGTAAGTAAATATATACTTAATTAATAATATATATACCTGCCTGTAAATAGTACCTAATACTTATAGGTAAATACCGAATGAAACATAAATAAATAAATAAACGAAATAAACAATAAGAGGTAAAGAAAAATCCTGCGAAGTCCTTGTCACATGGGTTTATTATTTGACTCATTAAAAATGAATTTCGGGACCTTAACCTTCGTTGCAACCTCAATTCTTCACTCTTCGGTCAAAATCAACTTAATATTCGGTTTTCTCGCCCTAAAAAACATGGAAAACGATACCTCACAAGCTCATATTCACTAAAACCTCAAAAATCCCTCGAAAACCCGTATTTTTACACCCATTTTGGTTTATTATTCCGTGAATAATACACATACCTATGTATTCGCTCAGCAAAAAAATTTATAACACCCCCTCAAAATTTTTTCTTTTCCGTTTCAAGGTGCGTAGTTTCCAACAATGCAATGTCCGCCCGCCGTCCGCCGTACGTCGTCCGCCGTATCGCGTGTACCGGCTTCATTTTCGGACTAAAAAAGTCGTTCTGTCGCACACATGCTCCATTTGGGCCCTAGTTGTGTGCCGAAACTTTTCGGCCCGATCGGAATATACCCAGGGGTGTTATGAGTGAAAATGTGTATAAAAATAGGTACTTTTTGTGTTTTAGTAACATGTTAGTAAAATGAGGTTTTGAGATATCGTTTTCCATGTTTTCGGGGACGAGAAGACCGAATAAGTCGATTTTGACCAAGGAGTGGGAAATTGAGGTTCTCCCAAAATTGATTTTTAATGAGTCAAAAACCTGGGAAATCGTCTGAAATCACCATCAATTTGTAGAATAACACTAGAAAAAGTGTCAACACGTGGATCAAGACGATTAAATGGTGCAGCCAATAATCAAAGATAATTTGAAAAAAAGGAGCGTACCTAATTCGTGTTTTGGGGGCAAAAATTGGTGGAAACCACCAGAAATAGCTATTTCAATTATTTTACCCGAAAGAAACAATAAATAAACAGCCAACATTTCTGTAGTTATGTCCAATAGAATAATAAACCCATGTGACAAGGACTTCGCAGAGTTTTTCACTTGTAACACCCCTGGGTGTATGCCGATCGGGCTGCCGAGCTTCGGAGCACAACTAGGACCCAAATGTGTTCCCAAATGGGGACCCAAACCTTGTGCGGAAGAACAACGGTTTTAGACCAAAATTTAATTTAAAATTAAGGCTAATACTATACGTTTAGCTTTTTATCCCCCCGCCCCGATTTTTTCTATTTTCAATTTGTTTAATTTGAATTTTATTTATTTTATTTTTTTTTGTTTTATTTTTATTTTGTATTTTTTAAATCGAGGTGGCTGGGGGCCCACCGTGGAATTTCCCTGTGTTCCCTGCGGCCAGCCCGACCTTGCCTGGCAGTTTAGTGTAGGTGTAGCACCTTGTTAAGTTAACTTAATGATTCCTCCCCGGTTCCCATTACTTAATGATAACCGAACAAGGGAGCCTGGAGAGTATTTTAAATAACGTTAAACCCCGTCAGGGAGCTCGAGCTCTTCGTTAGTTGAACTGGTTTCCTCCAGGTAAATCCCTACAAGAGCCCAACTTCTGGAGTGCCTTTTCTCAAGGGGCTAATTATGATTAAATTCGATTTTTCCTCCATTTATTGCCAACGAATTTGTAGCGGAAGGGAAATTCCTACCAACGGTCGCTCGAAGTGATAATGCCGAAGCACACTACTTGAGACAGGAGGCAGGAAGAACAGTGTTTCATAGTTCTGTCTGCCGTTGAATAGGTACATACCTTTTCAACCAACCTAAACATAATCGGGGTATGCCAGTGAGTCTAAAAATAAGACGATTTTTGGAATATTTTAATTCAAGTAACTGAAAAGGAAGTAGAGCCTGGGAGAAGGTGAGAATTGTGTAATATAAGGGAGGAAAAATGCGAAATGAAGATATTGGATGTTGAAAAAGCGCGGGAAAAACTGCAATTTATTACACAACGGTGTACCCCCCCCCCACCCCAGTGACCAATGAGCAAAGAATTGAGGTTCCAACAAAGTTTTAGTTTTAAATTTACGTTAAATTTTGGTCTAAAATTGTAGTTGTACCGCACACAGTCTCCATTCGGGTCCTGGGCCCCGTTCAATAAAACTACAACTACAATTTAACAATTTCACAAGTAGGTACAGGGACCTGTAATGCCAAGTGCACAAGTACAAGCGTTTTTCATCAAACTACAACTATAAGTAAACAATTAAACAAGTCCTGTAGTTTTACGGGCCTGTAATAACAAGTTGACAAGTACAGGCGTTTTATAAAACATTGTTATACAATTCAACAAGTGCACAATTATTGTACAGGCGAAAGTTACAATGTATCCTTTCCCTTGGAGGTTACAGGTTATGTTCGGATTCGGCGACCGTCGTCCATCGAACGTTCGAACGTCTAGTCTAGTCGAAGTTTTGTGTTGTTACCTATTCAATTTTTACTTATACATCGTTTTGAAATGAATAAGAGAGAAGGTAAGGTCGAGTTGCTGAAAATTTGTATTAATACGTGGTCGGAAAATGCGACGTCGACGCCTCCTCACAACTACAGTTTCCTCATCGGATGAAGTATCCCACATCATGACACAAATAAATGAATAAAACGGGGACAAAAACAACAGCAACTCGGACTAATCGCGATTGCAGGCTCACTTGTTAGCTTTTAACAGGAGAATGGAGCTATGTTAAATTGTAGTCGGTTTTTACAATTGTACATTTGTAAACTTGTCAGAAATTTGATGAACGCCTGTAGAACAGGCGAAATCTACCTGTAGAATTGTTAAAATTCACCTGCACTTACAAGTCCACAATTGTAGTTTCGATGAACGCTTGTACCTCTCATTTTTAACATTTGTTAAAAAATATCCCTGTAAATTGTGAATTGTAGTTTTATTGAACGGGGCCCTGGGCCCCGTTCAATAAAACTACAACTACAATTTAACAATTTCACAAGTACAGGGACCTGTAATGCCAAGTGTACAAGTACAAGCGTTTTTCATCAAACTACAAGTAAACAATTAAAAAAGTCTTGTAGTTTTACGGGCCTGTAATAACAAGTTGACAAGTACAGGCGTTTTATAAAACATTGTTATACAATTCAACAAGTGTACAATTGTACAGGCGAAAGTTACAATGTAACCTTCCCTTGGAGGTTACAGGTTATGTTCGGCTTCGGCGACCGTCGTCCATCGAACGTTCGAACGTCTAGTCTAGTCGAAGTTTTGTTTTGTTACCTATTGAATTTTTACTTATGTACATCGTTTTGAAATGAATAAGAGAGAAGGTAAGGTCGAGTTGCTGAAAGCAATCCGCGACAACAAGTACAAATTGCTTAGTGCTTTCGCAGACTCCCCAGATCCCATGAAAATTTGTATTAATGCGTGGTCGGAAAATGCGACGTCGACGCCTCCTCACAACTACAGTTTCCTCATCGTATGAAGTATCCCACATCATGACACAAATAATTGAATAAAACGGGGACAAAAACAACAGCAACTCGGACTAATCGCGATTGCAGGCTCACTTGTTAGCTTTTAACAGGAGAATGGAGCTATGTTAAATTGTAGTCGGTTTTTACAATTGTACATTTGTAAACTTGTCAGAAATTTGATGAACGCCTGTAGAACAGGCGAAATCTACCTGTAGAATTGTTAAAATTCACCACTTACAAGTCCACAATTGTAGTTTCGATGAACGCTTGTACCTCTCATTTTTAACATTTGTTAAAAAATATCCCTGTAAATTGTGAATTGTAGTTTTATTGAACGGGGCTGGTTGTGCTCCGATGCTCGGCATCCCGATCGGAATACACCCAGGGGCGCTATGGGGGGGAAAATGGGTGTAAAAGCAGGGTTTTTCGAGGGTTTAGAGAACATGAGCTTGTAAGTTATCGTTTTCCGTGTTTTTTTAGGGCGAGAAGACCGAATATGAAGTTGATTTTGACCAATCAACTGAAGGTTCAGCTCCCAAAATGAATTTTTTGTGAGTCAAAAACCTGGGAAATTGTATGAAATCACCATAAATGTGTATAATAAAACTAGAAATAATATCAACACGGGGATCAAGACAATTAAATGGCGCTATCAATGATCAAAGATAATTTGTCAAAATAGAAGCCTAATTCGAGTTCTTGGGGGCCAGAATTGGTGAAAAACAACAGAAATCGGCATTTCAATTATTGCACATGGAAGAAACAATAAATGAACAGCCAACATTTCTGTTCAATAGAATAACAAACCCATGTACCTAACGAGGATTTTTAAGCGTTTTTGGAATCCACGCACTTTGAAACGTAAAAGAAAAATGTTTGAGGTGTTCTAAAAATTTTTTGCTGAGCGAATACATAGGTGTGTACACAGAATAATAAACTAAAAGTCCATAGAAACAGGTCGAATTGAGAACTTGTTTTTGTTTTAAAGTAAAACGCTACAAATCCCTGCACACCGGTTTATTATTTTGTACAGAACACCCTTCTGTTACAGATCACAGCACTGTGTATAGATAACCCGTCTATATAATATAATATGTACTAGTCTATACATCTTATGTAGAGCGCAGACCCTCCGTAGGTTAGTACCTAACCCCGTACTCGTTACTAGGTAGGTAATAATTCTGTCGATGACAAACAGTAACTAAAATGGCAACAAGAAACGCAAATAATGAAGTTCTGAAGGAAAATTGTTGATGTAGAGTGAAATAGATGCCCCTTCTGCGTAATCACTGTTTTCTGTGGTCAATACCTACCCTCGTGGCCAAGTATAATGAACCGTTGTGTAATAACTTGCCCATCAATAATACTTCAACGGTTGGTCAAGTTGCTAAAGTACCGATCAACAAAATCCAGCCCCTTCTTGGTAGATGAACCGTTGTGTAATAATTTACCGTTCTGTAATAATTTACAGTTGTGTAATAATTTACCGTTATGTAATAATTTACCGTTGTGTAATAATTTGCCGATGTGTAATAATTTACCCATCAATAATAGGTACCTACTTCAAAGTTTGTTCAAGTTTCACAAGTACCTACCAACAAAATCCAATAGTCCATCACTTGTCAAATGAAATAATATCACAGAACAACCAACTCGACTTCATACAGCCATCCTTGATTATAATCAGCTGCTCCCTAGTGATGATATCTGGGCCGGATTTATACCGTTTGATTCACGATCGTGTTGACGAAGCTTTTTGGTGCACACGAACGGCTGGACGTACAATGCTCCGGGTGGTCTCAAAAAATTGTTTAGCTCAAGACAAATTTAATAGGTATCGTTAAAAAAACCATACCCTTCCATCGAAAGTTTTTGAGATACGGCGTTCTGAAAATTGCAACCCCTATTTTGAACCCCTTAGAGATGACTGACAGTAACGCCGAGCTTCGAGGACCAACTAGACCCCGAACGGAACCTATAACCGGAATTTCATCAATTTTTATTCATGGTAACTAAGAAAAGTGGCCCGTACGGCGGACAGACAGAAATATTTTTATTGCATTTTCGGATTCTACTTGCCTTGAAACGTAAACCATCAAATTTTGAGGGGGGGGGGGGGGGGTAAGCATTTTTTTGTTCATGCTCGATTCCAATGGTTCATACTTGAAAATAATAAACCGAAATGTTTGAGGAGGTGCTCTAAAAATTTTTTTCTGAGCGAATACATAGGTGTGTACACAGAATAGAATAATAAACAAAGATACCTTAGAAACAGGTCGAGTTGAGAACTTGAAAAAATGAAGTAAAAATCGGTAACAACGATGAACGTTTGTGTAGTAATTTGCGGCGTTTATATTTCGTATGGATTATGAGTTTCTAAAAGCTTTTAGCTGCTTTATCCACTTGAACATTTGATCGATTTGTTGCCCCTGTGGTCGGAAAGTCGATATTCGAAATTCGATATTACCTGCTTCTCCCACTCGAACGCTCCAGTCGATTGTTACGCCAGTCGACCAGGAGTACGATGAATCATGTGGGGGGGGGGGGGGGGGGGTCGGCCTTTATAAGACCTGGCGTACACCCGACGTAACTAAATGAGTCTTCGCAACTCGACTTCTTCACTCAACTCCTCGTCGGCTCTGCTCAGTCTGCTCTTCACAAGTAAGTGAAATCCCCTCCATCACCGAATCACCTTCAAGAAGGATCGATATTAGGTGATACAGTCACAAATCGTTTATATTTCGTGTTTATATTTCTATTTAAGCTATTTGAAGATGTTTGGGTCCAAATGTACGAGTTTGAGTGCTCGTCCTGGCTACGCGAAGCCGATAGTAATAATATTATTAGGTACTAGTGGGTCCGCTGACCAGGTGCCTCACGCAGTTTTGGAAATACGCTTAAATTCTGCCTACCAGGCTCAATAATAAGTAGCTATATTTGCTTCCTCACTATCGAAGGATTCGTGATTGAGTAAAAAAAAAACGCTGCAAATCCCTGCACAACGGTTTATTATTTTGTACAGAACACCCTCCTATTACAGATCACAGCTCTCTGTATAGATAACCCGTCTATATAATATAATATGTACTACTATTATGTGTAGATCGCAGACCCATCTACCAAGAAGGGGCCGGATTTTGTTGATCGGTACTTTTGCAACTTGAACAACCGTTGAAGTTAAATTGATGGACAAGTTATTACACAACGGTTCATTACACTTGACCATGAGGGTAGGTATTGACCACAGAAAACAGTGATCAACAGAATTATTTTAGCAACATTTAACTCGTGATTTAGGTAGGTACCTAGTAACGAGTACGGGGTTAGGTACTAACTAGGTACCTGCCTAAATCACGAGTTAAATGTTGCTAAAATAATTCTGTCGATCACTGTTTTCTGTGGTCAATACCTACCCTCATGGTCAAGTGTAATGAACCGTTGTGTAATAGCTTGCCCATCAGTAATACTTCAACGGTTGTTCAAGTTGCAAAAGTACCGATCAACCAAATCCAGCCCCTTCTTGGTAGATGAACCGTTGTGTAATAATTTACCGTTCTGTAATAATTTACCGTTGTGCAATAATTTTACGTTGTGTAATAATTTACCATTGTGTAATAATTTACCCATCAATAATACTTCAACGTTTGTTCACAAGTACCTACCAACAAAATCCGATAGTCCATCACTTATCAAATGAAATAATATCACAGAACAACCAACTCGACTTCATACAGCCATCCTTGGTTATAATCAGGTGCTCCCTAGTGATGATATCCGGGCTGGATTAATACCGTTTGATTCACGATCGTGTTGACGAAGCTTTTTGGTGCACACGAACGGCTGGACATACAATGCTCCGGGTGGTCTCAAAAAATAGTTTAGCTCAAGAAAAATTTAATAACGTAAAAAAAATCGAAAGTTTTCGAGCTACGGCGCTCTGAAAATTTCAACCCCTATTTTGAACCCCTTAGAGATGACTGACAGTAACGTCGAGCTTCGAGGACCAACTAGACCCCGAACGGAACCTATAACCGGAATTTCATCAATTTTTTTCATGGTAACTAAGAAAAGTGGCCCGTACGGCGGACAGACAGAAATTGTTCTATTGCATTTTCGAAGTACCTTGAAACGTAAACCATCAAAATTTGAGGGGGGGTAGATTTTTTTTTTCATGCTCGATTCCAATGGTTCATTATTGAAACTAATGAAAAGTATTATTGGAAATTATGAAAATTTCCACCACCACTTTGCGTTTCCGACATCAAGGAACATTTTGGTTTATTATTTTCAATAATAAACCTTAGGAATCGACCATAAAAACAATTTTAACACCCCCTCAAAATTTGATGGTTTGCATTTCAAGGGACGTGGAATACGAATAAAGATTTAAAAAAATTCCGTCCTTCTGCCGTCTCCCGTACGCCGTACGCCGTCCGCGGCTTTTTCCTTAGTTAGAAATAACCAAAATTCACGAAATTCGGTAAATGGGCCCTGTTCGGGGTCTAGTTGTTCCTCGAAGCTCGGCGTTGTTATCACTCAACTCTAAGGGGTGAAAAATAGGGGTTGGATTATTCCTATCTCGGAAAATATTATTTTGAGGCGTAGGTTTTCTCGCATATTTAAATAGTTCGATTTTTTTTCTGAATTTTTGAGACCACCCAGAGCATTCTACGATGTTGCCATAAAATTCCCTTCAGGACTTCATTATTGTTTCTTTTTGCCACTTTAGCTACTGTTTGTCATCGACAGAATTATTTTACCAACATTTAACACGTGATTTAGGTAGGTACCTAGTAACGAGTACGGGGTTAGGTACTAAGGTACGGAGGGCCGGCGATCTACATAATATGTATAGAATAGTACATATATTATAAAGAAGGGTTATCTATACAGAGAGCTGTGATCTGTAACAGAAGGGTGTTCTGCACAAATGAGTAAACCGTTGTGTAGGGATTTGTAGCGTTTTTGGTCTCGTGTCTGTCTGTATGTCCGTCTGTCTGTATGTGGTCAATTCCTTGTAACGCCCATAAATACCCGATATAGTGGTCGAAGTGGGCTGCAATTTGGAGGATAGGTGCAGGTTCCATTTCAAAATCATTGCAAGAGTACTGTAACATTCGTCTGCGCATGCGCAAACGTGAAATACTTGAAACGCCCATAACTACCTTAAATATCGCTGAAATGATTTCAAACTTGGAGGGTCGATCAGCAATAATACTTTGAGAGAAATGAATTTCATTGGAATCGTACTGTAACTTCGTCTGCGCCTGCGCGAAAAAAATGTTGACTATTTCCTTGTAACGCTTCTAACTACGCGAAAAATAGTCGTAGAGACTTGAAATTTTGAGGATACACGCGGTTGGATCGCAGATGTTCCCATATTAAAATAATTGAAATCGTAACTTTCATCTGCGCATGCGTAAACGTGAAACAATTGAAACGCCCATAACTACCTAAAATGTCGTTGAAATGAGTTAATACTTGGAGGGTCGATCAGAAATAGTTCCATATGAATTCCATTGGAATCGCACTGAAAAATTTCGTCTGCGCATGCGGGAACATGAAATGTTGAAAAAAAATGTTGAAATGTTTGATTCTATTACGCATTGTTAGGTAATTTCTTGCTACACTATTTATTGCTATTCAATAATTTTGACTTATCTTTTTTTTTAATCAACTGATTCTACACGTCCATGTCACAATAAGTGACTGCCCACCTAGCTTGGCAAACGTTTCGTAACGTTTTATGGCTAAATATTTGTCAAATGTTTGTCAAGGGGGGAAGTTATTCCATGCGGTTCATCTTGCTGGAAAACATGGAAAAAAAATTTAAAAAAAATAAATTTCCAGTCATGCAGCATGGCTATAAGAGCGAATTTTTAAAGAAATATTCGCGGTATTGTGTAAAAAGATGATACATAGCGAGAAACCATACCAGTTTTCGTAAAACTATATAATGTTTTCGTGATTTTAGCGATTTTTACCGATTTTTGACCCTTGCTAAGACAAGAGTATCTAAAATTTCTAAAGGAAGAAAATTTTTAAAGGAAGAAACTTTCTAAAGGAAGAAAAGTCTAAAATTTTAATGCTAAAGGAATTTTAATCCTAAAATTCTAAAGGAAATGTAAAGGGAAAAAGTGTCTAAAGGAAGACAATTTTAAATTTTAGAAACTTTAAACATTAAAAAATTGAATGTTACAAAAATTTAAAATTTTAGTAAAATGGAAATTTTAGAAACTTTCTAAAAATGTTCGAATTTAAAATTTTAGAAACTTTAAAATGTATGTAATTGTTAAAATGTAATTGTTTAAATGTAAAATTTAATTGTTTAAATTAATGTAAATGTTTAAAGTTTCTAAAATTTAGAATTTTCTTTCTTTTTTGATTTTTGAAGTCAAGTTTTTTGTTGTAGAAATAATAACCAACCATGTGAATTACTTATAATTTAAATGATTTATGTTACAGGTCTCAAGAAATGAAAATAATGAATTCTTGCACTGAAGGACGTTGGGGCCACCATTTTGGGAGACACAGTGGTCACCACAAGAAATTTGGAGGACGTGTTCATGACCACCATGACTGTCATCCTGGTCGCGGACACCACCACGGGCACCATTTCTTCCAAACGTTACGCTTCGGGCTTCCTGAGGAAGTTGAAGCTATGTGCTTCGGACCTCATGGGCCACCAGGGCCACACCGTGGTCCACCGACGAAACACCACGAACCGCCCTGCAAGCATCGCGGGCCACCGCATGTTGCCCATTGTGGACCGCCGCTCCAGCCCTGCCACGGACACCAGGGACACTCCTGGGCTCATCGAGGTCACGCTCCGTTCGGTCGACACGGCGGAGGGCGCCATTGTCACCACGGAAGCAGAAGCAGATCCAGATCTCGTTCACGAGGACACCATTTCGGACATCACCGAAGCCGCAGCCACTCACCAAGATCTTCTTCCCGCGCCAAATCACCAAGGACCAAACACTGCGAATGCCAAACTGATATTCCCGAACAGCCCACATGTGAATAAATAATTCACCATCGAACTTTATTCACTGATTCCACAACACCAATATTATTATTTCATTAATAGGTATGGAAAAAATAAATAAATCATATCATTTGTACCAATTTTAGTGTATAACATTCACTTTGTGAAACATTTCATGACATTTCATTTCTTTATGTTAGCATCTTTGTTATAATTATGTATTAAATACCTAATAAAAATTATATATTGAAGAAATAAAATTATATAAAAATATATATATCTAAAAAATATAAAATTATATCGGTATGAAATTATTTACTGTACATCAGGCATTGAAATTAGGTATAATATTATATCATTCGATCTAAATGGCTATTATTAATATACATCTCTGTTACATTTATCTATTACATATTATTCACTCGTATATGGGAAAATATGTCACATCCCCCGCAAAAAATATATATTTAGTACACACTGATTTATTTATAACAGATGCGAATAACTATAATATTTGATTCAATAAAATTTAGGTTCTGTATAATTGAGTTTATTTTTTTCCTTTCAACCTCTTTCCTCCACTTGGAGGTGGCAATATTTTTGCAGTAGAGGGAGTTGAAGTCGTAATCATTCCTTAATACGAAATATGAATGCTGCACTGAAGGGGTAATTCATCAGGTAGGTAGTTATTAGTTCATATTGGATATATGGTGCTCATCACTATGAATGCATGGGGATTTTCATCGGTTGCAAATTCTCCTTTTTTGGGCTAAATTCTGTTCATCAGAGGAAATTGACACATTGGCTGCATAGTGAGGGGTTCATGTCGGAAATTCTAGGCAGAAAACGAGTGTAAAAATTTGAATTTCTGAGTTCCCACTAGAAATGACGTATCAGGTAAGTGCCGAGTAGTTCAACTCAAATCCTGCTTACAGCGCTAGTGCGTCGCTTTAAACAATGTACAGAACTGCAATGGATGGATGGAAGCACAAATGTATAAATACATTTAAAAAACACGCCCTCAAAATTAAATGAGGGGAAGTTCACTGCAAAGGTTCCTGAAGGTTGCCACACAGGTTTGCCATTTCCAATGTTGCGTTGTTGGCAGCATTGAGGAACTTCGCCTCCGAGCCTTCGCTCCGCCTCCTTGGGCCAACAGCCAGTCAGATATCAATAGACCTTGCACATAATTCTTTGCCGCACTTTTACTTTCAATCAGCCTCATTTTAAAAAAACGCTTATTTCTGAAAGTCATTTTCCCAAGAGTTCTGAATAGGTTGGTAGGCCCTATGTAAGAAACAAAAAGAAAAAAAAAATCTCTGTGGGGTCGTCCTGTGGACAGGGGTTGATCCAGATGTCACGAAGAAGAAATACCTACCTAATAATATAATGCGAACATCAGGTAATTATTTCAAGCAGGCTTTGTATACAGTGCTTTGTATTTCATTGTCGGGGAATTCCAGTCCTAAAAATTATTTTATGAATATTTCAATTCAAGTATAAGTGTGAGGGACGTAGTGTGGAAGAAGGTGATAATACTGTGTAATATAAGGAAGGAAATGGAAACAAAGATGGTGGATGTTGAAAAAGCGCGGGTCTGTGCAATCACAAGTTCTTCGCTCTTACTTCATCGTTCAAAAGTGGTCATTACAAGCAAATTCCAGCTATTATAGCTTCCATCTCGATCTTGTTTATTTCATTTTCATGAGTCTCCGATATTAAAAACTATTTTGTGCGTTTTTGTGAGGAGGCAGTGAATTACCTCCACCCCTTTTTACCCGTATTTTTCTCTCCCCAATTTCTATTTTTGCTTTTCTAATTTTGTGTTAAATTTTTTCGACAAACAGACCCGATTTTTGTTAACCCCAAGGAATACACTTCAATTTTTTTATTTAAATCAATTGTTTTTTTAATGAATGGAATAACCCATTCACGGGAACAAACTATCAGATCAATCCGGATGCACTTGTAAATACAAAATAAATCGTAACAAGGTGAGACGCAGATGCCAAAAGTTTAAGTGGTTCCTCCTTCGGCCATCAATATACTTTAGTTGCGTCCTGTTTATCCCAGCTCACGTAGGAAATGTTCCAGAGTTTTTTCGCCTCTTCAACCGTGAAATGGGTGTTTGCAAAGAGGAGGAACGAACCTCCTTCTTCGGCAGTTATGTGTCGTATTAGGTGTAAGTGTTTTGTTATATATGTGCGTTGTTATTTCCCCGGAAATGGGAAACTTGCGACAATGGGCAGACGGAACCGAGGAGTTGGAACGAGAGCCTCAAACAATGGGTGCCGACCTATAAATACGCGGCTGTCACAGCCCCGTGAGTTTTCATCAACATTATAAGTAGTTAAGTGCGAGCTGGATGACCCAGCCATTGCACAGAACACGACCGGCGGCATTAAAATACAAAAATAATATTTTAAAATGGACAGCGTTCGACACTAGTCACCACATTATAAGAGTTGAAATTTCTGTACATAACAGTTCAGGATGCAAACCATTCTATGATCCCTACTCATCCCTACTAAACCATCCTTCATGTATAAATAATATTGAAAAAAATACTTGAAGTCTAATGTCATAATAAAGGTAATGTGGTGATCCATGTTTACTTGCTGTAATTCTGGTGCAATTTATGGGCCTTTAGGCCTTTTCACAATAAATGGTGTAATTATCATTAAACGATTATTATTATTATTATTATTAACCTATAATAATAATAATAATTATTATTAGCATGAACTTGTTCTAAATGCGACAGGTATCTAATTAACTAGCTACCTGTGTTACAAAAAATTAACTTAGAAATTATTATCACACTACATGCACCGAAAAACTAACGCTTACTTACAGAATGAATTTTAGTTTTTATTTAGGGGCGAACTCTAGGCTCACGATCACCTTATCAAAGCCTCACCATGCTTGCTGATATAGATTTATAATCATTATGAATTTTCTGTATATCTATAACTACTTTTTTGTCTTACGAAACCTTGTTTTTGAATAAAGCATGATATCAATCAATCAGTTAATTCTATGGACCTCTTCCAAGGAATCAATAAATTGTTGCAAGTCATTTAAAAAAAGTATTTATTTTTCAAAATTTCAATATGATAGACAAAAATACAAAAATTTAAATACTACTGACCACTGCTGACCTTTATTGAAAACTTGTGCTGGTGGTAGCAGTTGTAGCGATATCAAAAATAAATCATTTTCACACGAAAAATTTGCTTTGCCTCACCTAATTATGGCAAATGATGAATAAAAATATTTTGCTTCCACTTATTTGTGAAAAACTAGAAATAAACGTCAATTCTGTGTTTTTTTCTACTTTGCTTTGAATAGTGCTAATGAATAACACCATTTCAAATCCTCTGGCAAGTCATTGAACAGTTGAATCCCTTCATAACTATGCGACCTTTGAGCAAAGGCTCCTAAAACGAATATCCAGTACTATTTTGGACCCTTTCGAGTGTTGGAATCAATTCTTTTGTGGGCCTCGCTCTTATACCTATTCCTTGAAGACATCTATCAGGGCGGTTCTGTCTATCAGCGTAAGGAGGGTGGGCACCTTAAAGATTTTGAAAAGCTCATCAGTGGAGAAGCGTGATTTTCTTCAATAAAATTGTTATCTGAAGTTTCTGACTGGTACATAATTGAATTACTTCAAAGTTTTTCATTTCTTCAGAGTGATATGATGAATAACATGAATGTCAATCGCCAGCGGTTGCATGTACGAGGTTGCACAGCTCTTCTATTTAGTTGTGATCTTGAGGTAGATGCCTCGGACTGTTAGGTAGGTAAACTAGGTACTACCCAATACTGTTAGGTACTTCCTTAACTTTTGGCATTGGAATAATAACAATTCTGGAAATTTTTGAATGGGAATACTTGGAATTTTAACAATAATTGAGGACTTTTTCTCCCGAAATCTTGGTAGAAAGTAAATCTACTATCTATAGGACATGCGAAATTGGAAGAACTCAAAAAAATTAGACAGATTTAGAGGTGCCTACGTCAGAATAATAAAATTTGGAGATTGCAGAGATTACGTAGGTACTGGACGTTGCCTCATTTCCAAAGTTAGACCTTGGTAGAATTCGTCGCCTTTAGACCTTAACTCCTCCGAACTCGGTTTTTTCAAACAAGAGAAATTTTATCAACATCCAGAGCATGTAATTGCTATGAAATGTAAAATATGTAAAAGGCTGCCCGATAAGAATACACTCAGGGCTGTTACGGGAGGAAAATGGGTGTACAAATAGGGTTTTCGAGGTTTTTTTTTTTTAAGTTTTAGTGAACATGAGCTTTTTAGGTATTGTTTTCCACGTATTTTAGGGCGAGAAGACCGAATATGAAGTAGATTTTGACGAAAGAGTGAAGAATTGATGTTGTAACGAAGGTTCAGCTCCCAATATTCTTTTTGTCCAAAAACCCGGGTAGTTTTCTTTTGGCCAAAAACCTGGGTAATTTTCTGAAATCACCATAAATTTGTATAATAGTAGTATCAACTGGTGAATCAAGACAATTAAATGGCACTATCAACGATCAAAGATAATTTGTAAAAAAATAGGAGCCTAATTCGTGTTTTTGAGAAACAATAAATGAACAGGCAACATTTCAGTAGGTAAGTCCAGTAGAATAATAAACCCGTTTGACAAGGACTTTGCAGTGTTTTTATTCGGCAGCTAATTCGTTGGAGGGGTTTGGATTTGGTTACTCCGGCATACTAAATATACTGGGCACATATGAATAACTGCGCACTCTGTGCCAGACGGTAGGTCAAGTGAGATAAACCGTGAGGTGCTGCAGTCTCGCGGTTTCCCTGAGCACTAAGTCTGTTTCTAAAGTGAAGCAGACCCATCGTCCAGGGAGCCTAACATCACATTCAATGTTCAAATTACCTACCAAGGACGCGCATGTTTCAAGTTTTGTTGCTCCGTGCCGTGCGCAATCAGACGATGAAACCCCTCCTGCTATGAACGTTGTATTTTAGGCGCAGTCACACGATTTCTAATGCAATTTGTATAATAAAATAAATAAATAACTTTCAATAAAAGGAAGATTCCGAATTCAATAAATTATTGATCCATTGGATGAATGCATCCACACTGTTTCTACTTTTCTTTCTTAGTCCAGTTCGAAACATATTATTGGGAAGCAAAAGCCAACAGCCGTGAGGATGGCACCTGCTGCTTACCACAGCCCTCTTCCCGGTGCTTGGGCGTTGCGTCCATAAGGTCACTTGGGCCACTGCCCCGGCACCCAAAAACACTAGGAGTAAAAAAAACTCCATTGTCCAGGTGGCATTTGAATTCCCCTCTGTACAATGTACCTAGCATTTTTCACAAATTCAACAGCGACTCGCCAGATTTCTCTGGCTATGGAATGGAAATTTTATGGATATTCAATATTAGGGGTATTCATGGTTTGGCTAATTCGACGTCGAATCGTCGAATTACGTCGAATCTCGAATTGAGCAATTCGAAAAGAGTCAGCTGACGACCGCAAGGAGCGCTAGGAGCATTTCGATTTTCGACGATTCGGCATGGCCAACTCGAAGGGGTCCTCATGAAATCCACGCTTGAGGACGAATTCGATTTTCGACGATTCGACATTCGAAATGGACCATGAATACCCCTAATATAGTAGACCATCCATGGTGTGCTCCACAGGCCAAGCATGTTATCCGAATAAAGCGACAGTAATCGATGTCCTGCAATCGAAATAGAAACCTAGGCTCCTGAAACTGGCAGATAGGCCCTTGGACCTAGTGTTCCCATGGCAACTGAGAAAAGTGGCCCATCCGCGCATGCTCGGTCAAGTAAAAATGTTGTTTGCCACGCCCACTTTGGGCCCTGTCCCCAAAATCTGATTTCTACTCCAAAATCTTTCGTTTTCACAATCGATTCGATCCCTTCGATTCAGTTTGTTGTTGTTGTTGTTGTTTTTCTTGAGGATGCCGCGAAGAAACACTCCGGCCGACAGGTCATTGTTTTGTTATATTTTAGTTTACTATATCTTTTTATAACATATGAAGGTGGCTAATTTGCAGTAGAAATTGTGTACGACGGTAGAGTGTTTATTGAAAGAGAAGCTTTGCTGAATATCACTCAATCGGTAAATAAGGGAAGGGTGTTGTTGCCTTGGGGTATTTTGTAGACAAATCTGTTGGTTCTGTGTTCTGGTTTCGTGCCCCACCGTTTTCAGAGCCCACGCACCGCTACCGCTTCTGAAACATATTTGACCAAACACATCATACTGATCGAAATTTTCGTTAAATTAAATTGAATCGGGATCGTCACTGGTGCTTTGTGTTCCTCCCACCTTACTCCCCTGTGCTGGATCCAGCCGAAAATGCCTTTTTCAAAAATAAAATCAGTGGTGAGAAATGTGCTAAGTGAACAACGGGACCGTTTTGTTAGTGCCATGACATCTACCGATTACACCAACTATGCAATGCATGCGCTGCATAGTTGCTATGCATTTCTACTGCTCCCATCAGCTCCTGCTGGTTTACCATTCACATTAAAAACGGACTCGAGCTCCATACGAAATTAACTATAAGTAATGCCTATTTTGTAATGTTACTTTATTTTTATTTTTTTCCCCCATTTTTAGCGAATTTTCGAAGAAAAGGAAGCTATTGTTCTCGGTCCAAAATTTTTAAAACTCGAATTTCCGAAAGATTTTTATACCAAAATCCGTTTCAGACCATCCTGAATTCACTGCCGAAAGACACCAAAAATTATATGTATATATATATATATATTTATATATTTATATATTTATATATTTATATATTTATATATGTATGTGTCATTCCAGACGATAACTCTCGACAGAATTGAGATAAAAAGTTCAAATTTGCACGAAAAATCTGACTTGGCAATCGACAGGCTAAGTTCGTAGATGGGCAGAATCGGGTCACTCTAAGGGGGAGTTTTGGGGAGTTTTAGGGGGGGAAAATTACCCATAAATTCCCAAAATGAAACAGTCTGACAAGTGACACCCCATTTTAAAGGTTTTTCTACGCTGAACACGATGGTGAAATCAGAATTGCGATATCTCATTCCGTTCTCAAACTGGAGCACTTTGAAGATGAAGGAACGTGGTTATTTCTTGAGATAAAACAGTTTTACATAAAATCAGTTATTTCTTCGAAAATTCGCTCTTATAGCCATGCTGCATGACTGTGGTTTTTTATTTTTATTTTTTATTCAGGTATTCCTAGTAGGTAATAAGAATAAAAACACACTCCTTCAATATCAATAGCTCTTTTCCTCCTTCAATAGCTTTTTCCCTCAACATTAATGTTGAATTTAGTTTGAAAAATGTTGAATTTAATTTGGGAAAGCTATATAAACTTTTCGCACGCTAAAGGTTCATTTATAATTTACTGTAGACAGTTGAGTTTGTCAAAGGGTTAATTTAGTTTGCTAATGCTATATGTTTTCTACGTGGCTATAGGTGAAGAATATAATAAACTGTTTTGGAAGTAGGTAGGTACCTAATACCATAGGTTTTTTGGGTAGATAGGTACGTACCTTGTAGTTACAATTTAAAAAAATAAACAAAAAAAATTGTATCCGCCTGTATTTTGTCCATTTTCTGCAGGGATCTTTTTAAGGTTACAAACAACATGCTGCATGGAGGTCCCGGCACCCGAAAAGTAAAACTCAAGGGATTCAATAGCGGTTCTTATTACCGGTGACAGTTCGTTATTACCTTCCGTCCGTTTCCCTTCGTCGATTCCGTAAACAGTTTACTTTATTTAAATGTATATGGATTCACGAACGGAGGCGATGAGCCTTCAAATTGAAAACAGCTCCAGCGTCCCTGAAATCCAAGTGAATAATTGATCGAGAAAGCGTGACTTACCTACGCTCTCAGGTTTACATCCTATTAGCCATTAACTGAAGGATTTTTATGGAGGGTGCTTTCTTGTTACGTCGTAGAAATAATGAGGAGCACCTTCCCAAGACTTATGTTTATATTACTTTCCCATTTTTAAATGAAAGTAGGTTCCATTCTAAGAATTTTGAGAGCCAATGACCCAAAATTGGCGTTGGGCAAAGAAAAAAAACCATTTTGTAGGAATGGAAATATATTGGCCTACCATAGAATGATTTGACCATACATACATGGACAACCATAGGAAGCTTTGTTTTCTCTTGATAGGGAAAACGAGGAGTACCCATGACTTCTGTTTATATTTTTTTAATGAAAGTAGGTTCCATTTTGACACCAACCACACTCTCCTAGGATGAGCAGTTCTTCTGGTTCATTATTTTCAATAGGTACCTACTTAATGAACGTTTGGAATCGAGCATGAGGGAAAAAAAATTATCCCCCCCCCCTCAAAATTTGATGGTTTCCATTTCAAGGTATGTACGTAATCCGAAAATGGTATTGAAAAATTTCTGCCCGTCCGCCGTACGCCGTACTTCGCCCTTTTCTTAGTTACCAAGAACTTAACATTAATGAAATTTGATTTGAAGGTACCATTTTTGGGGTCTAGTTGGTCTGCGAAGCTCGGCGTTAATCTGAAGCGTGAAAAATAGGGGTTGAAATTCCCAGGACATCGTTATCTCACATTTTTTGACGTTTTTAAATAGTTCCTGAACTTGGGAATTTTTTGAGACCACCCGGATCACCGTACGTCCAGCCGTTCGTTCACGATGAGGCCCTGAATTTGCACTGGAAAGCTTCGTCAACATGATCGTGAATGATACGGTATAAATCCAGCCCGGATATCATTGCTAGGGAACACCAGATTATAATCACGCTTGCCTGTATGAAATCGAGTTGGTTGTTCCGTGATATTATTTCATCTGAAGAATGATGGTACTTTTGGATTCGGTTCTTAGGCACTTTTATAAATTGAACAAACGTTATGCACCATGAATAACCAACAAAATACAACCGATACTACATCCGATTATGAGACCAAAAATGAAAAATTCCTACCCACGGAAACTGTCCATTGTAATTGAGGAGCTTGTTTCCAAAAGGTACTAAAGACCATTTTTGTCAAAATTGAGTTATTACCTTCCCACGGGTTTTGGGACCGAGTTCTTCACAAAAATGCAATCAGATTGGAGCTAAAAGTACTACATCCCCTTGAAAAACGAGGTTGACAATTCAATTTTATTTCAAAAGGTACCTACTATATCCATCATAAAGGAGCAGTTCCATCTGTTTGAGTTCAAAAGGTACTATATCCATTTACAATTATTATATTTAATAGTTTTTATGTGTGTAATGTAACTAACTGCCTTATCTGTGATAAAGTGCTATTGCCTTTGAAAAATGGGTTCTAACCAGTAAATTGTTATAAATAAATAAATTTTTCAGAAAGGTCTGAATCACACAACTAGAATGGGAATTGAAATGCGGTGCCTACTTACTGTTATAGTAATTTAAACCATTACTGAGCAGGTAGGTGCGTTATAATGTCTTGCTGTAGGTATATGGTGGCCATGGAAGATAAACGTGATGGGCTATCAACACCAACAAGTCTGTTTGTGGTTTCAATATTTGCCAACAAGGTACACTTCGCTGGTTATTCATGTGGGGTTGATTATAAAGGATTGATGAGGGCAGGGATTTAAACAGCCCATCACACTCGTCGCACTTGAGGGAGATCGGGGCGCTAAGCAGCTTGCGCACGCTTCCAAGGGTGATTTTAATTCCCTTTTCCATCCCCTCCCCACGACCATCGTCCTTCTACTTACATAATACCGGAGCCTCTCAATAATAGAAAGGAAGCAGTTGGCTGCGCCTGATAATTGGAGGGTGGGCGCGGTGAAAATATCCCCGTTTGTTACTAGTAGTCAGCTGATTATACTCTTATACATTCAGCTAGTTGAAGGTAATGGCCATCACGACTTGAGGGGGTGAAATGAACAGCAAAACCCACGGACAAACATCGGTAGTTAGGTCGTTTGCTGGGTCCCTACCTGCTATTCATCTACTGGGACATCCATGAACTTTGTGATAGGTACAGAGCCTAAGTAAACCAAAATGTATGTCGACCCTCCCTGAATAACCTGCACTAAATAATACATAAACAGGAGATTTGGGTTTTTGACCGTTGATGTTAGACTTAGGTGAAGGATGAGGATCTTGAGTTTCGGTCGAGAAATTAAATAGTTTTAGGCCGACGTTTCGATGTATTTGTACGACATCTTCAGGTTTAGGTATCTTTCATGAATCAGCTGTTCGTATAGTCATCACTGGGAACAACTGCACATCATAACCACCTCCGATTTCTTCACTTGCTAATCTAAAAGAAAGATCTGTGCCTTTTTGTTCTCCTCAGTCGTCTTTGTTTTTATCTCCAATTACGTCATCCGAAATTCAAATTCTTCTAGCCAAACTAAAATCAAGTTGTTCCTTTTATTGGAAAAATATCACTAATACTGTTCTGAAGAATGTCTCTGAATGGATATCCATCCCTCTTGCTTTGATATTTAATTTAGTTTTTCAAACAGGTAAATTCCCTTCTCTTTTCAAAAATACAGTCGTTATTCCCCTTTTTAAAAGTGGGAATAAAAGTAGTACTTCTAATTACAGACCAATCGCTCTTACTTATTCATTAGCTAAAATTCTAGAAAAATAATACGGAGAGCGCATTATTTGAATTGAATAATTTAATTAGTCGCAAATGTGATGAAGGTTATCATGTGTTGGGTTTATTCTTAGATGTAAAGAAAGCATTTGACTGTGTACAACATGAAAATTTATTGAAGAAGCTGTATATTTATGGTCTTCGTGGGCTACCTTTGAAAATTATTGAGTCCTACTTAACTGGCCGTACTCAAGTCACAAGGCTTGGATGTGATGTATTCAGCAATCCTAGGGATGTTGTATGTGGAGTTCCTCAGGGTACTGTCCTGGGTCCAATTCTGTTTATATTATATATAAATGATCTTTTCAATATCGGAATTTCTGGGGAAATGTTTGGGTACGCGGATGATACCGCCTTCGTAATGTGGCACAAAAATTTTGAGACCCTGTTGAACATTGCAAGTTCAGATTTGCGTTTGATAAGACAGTGGTTTGATTTGAATTTACTTTGCCTAAATCTTGAAAAAACCCACAGTATCCATTTCAGAATTTCTGAAAGAGTTAAGTCTGAAGGTGCAATAAGGTTACATGACTACGCTTGTTCTAGTTCGGATTTGACTTGTTCCTGTCCTCTGTTGCCTTTTGTCAATAATGTAAAATATTTAGGTATAATTTTTGATCACAATCTGAACTTTAAGCTCCACATTACCTCATTAGTTGGAAGACTCCGCAAGTTATTTTATGTTTTTAAAGTTGTTCGGGACATCCTTCCAAAAAATCGATTGCGCACTCTGGCGTATTCCCTACTAAAATATGGTATAGTGGTTTGGGGAGGTACTTTTAAGTCTTACCTAAAACCACTAAAAACAGTGCAGAATGGTTTGATTAAAGTTTTGTTGAATAAGCCATATAGGGCTCCTACAGAATTTTTGTACAAGGAATTCCAAGTGTGCAATGTGGAGAATATATTTATCACGGAAGCTTGTTTGATGCTATATAGAAGTGGGATTAGCAGTGAACATGTGGGGAAAGTTTCATATACGAGAAATGCAGTGAAATCCAATATCTCTCTTCCCAGAGTGAATACTGATTTCTATAAACGAAACTCCTACGTTAGGGCTTTGTATTTGCTCTGGAAACATAATGTTAATTTTAAAGATATTCGGAGCATAAAAGTTTTTTAAAAACCTTTTGGCCAAAATTGTTAATACTGACTTGATAGTTTTATAATTCATTACAGGTTGCAATTCTGTTTTTATTTCTAGGATCTCATCAGTATTTTATTTTTTCTCTCTTTTTTCTATTTTCCTTGTAGGTAGGGTACCTCTTTTCATTTTTGTTAGCTTTTGACCTCAGTTGATATTTATTTTTGATTTATTTGTTTTTATTCGCATAAGCAAGTATCTGTGCTCGAGCAAATGAAGAATTTTTGATTTACCCTTTTTTGAGCGAATGACTCCACCGCAGGCCACAAGTCATTGACTTATTCTCGCGGTGGGCAAAAAAAGATTATTACTTATTTACTCTGTTAAGAGCACCTTCATGTGAAGTATATTTTATTTATTTATTTTTCATTTACACTTGACTATAAGTGATTGATTTCTTTGATTATTATTTGTAAACTTTTCTTTTTTTTGCCAATAAATCTCTCTCTCTCTCTCTCTCTCTCTCTCTCTCTCTCTCTCTCTCTCTCTCTCTCTCTCTCTCTCTCTCTCTCTCTCTCTCTCTCTCTCTCTCTCTCTCTCTCTCTCTCTCTCTCTCTCTCTCTCTCCCTGAAGATGATGTACAAATACATAGAAACGTCGGCCTAAAACTATTTAATTTCTCGACCGATCCTCAACATCCTCATCCTTCACCTAAGTCTAACACATAAATATAATAAAACTCTTTGTTTGTCTGTCTGTTTCCCCGGAACCAGTTTCTACCAAACGGCTCAACCGATCTTAACCAAATCTGGTACGTTTATGCAGTATGCCCGTCGGAATAGGCTATTATTTTAGAACATAGTTATGTACGCAATGGCAACTGTGCGCAATCTACTAAATCGCTGCAATCTTCTAGATAGCTGGACCGATTTTGATGGCAATTTTTGCATCGTGCTCTGGGGTGGACTAAATGGAGGGGGTTCCGATGTCAAAATCCATTTTCACCCGCGCGTTGCCCGCGAAATGGCGGAAAACTTCACAGCCTGAACGGCTGAACCGAAGTGGTAGAAAGTTGTCGCAGGCCCCCTTTCACCATCCATTTTAATACCTCGTTGAAGTTTCCACGAAATGTCCGGTACCAACGGCGCAACGGCGGTGAAAAGGAAAAACATCGCGAGGGCAGTGGGAGGCAAAAGTTGGCAGGTGGAATCTCCCCCCCCCCCCCCCCACGTTCAAGGTGGGGATATATATATATATCCTGTTGTTTCGCACACATACACATTGCGCTCCACTGATAGATCCACTTGGATGAGCAAACAAAGCTAGCGGACACAGCTTAGTATATCATATAGGTAATATAATCCATAAAATTCTTCATTTACCACACGCGTCAGATGCAAGAACAAAGGGCAATTGTGGTGGTTTTTTAAAATTTCAATTATACTCATATTTTTATACTCTTGGTTTCTTCTTTCGTAATTATGCAAGCTAAATTGAGAGCTACTTTGGGTCGGTTTTAGTGATCACGAAATTTCTAAATTTAGTTCCATCAGTCCGTTAGTTTCTGCTTTGTAAGAATTAGCTATTTATCGAAATTTGAAAACAATTATTCTGTTAGACTTGACAGATGGAAAGTATGTCCTCAAAAACTATACCGTGACCACTGTGGATCTCCCTCACTCATTTGTGTAAGAATAGTTTGCGGGAAATGGTCTCATTTCAAGCCAGACGCTCAACAGCCAAGATTCTGGCCCCTCATCCATCCTGCTGAAAAGTGGGTGATTATTTTTTTATTTTATTGCCCAATAAATTCTCGCTTCGAAGAGTCCGCTAGGAGGACTTCTGATTTCATTTTCCAAGTCCACTAAATTTTAACCGTCCACAACGAAGTTGAAACTATGTTTTGGATGTTGAAGCATTGATAAACAGGGGATCCACAGAGGGAGGAAAACTACAAATTTTGATTACCATGTATGATGACCATGATGTTTGGTCATGTGTGATGACCGTGGGAATCCAATGTATTTCTGCCATGGTAATCGAATTCAAACCGAAAATAGTAGGTACCTAATATTTTCAACCATGGAAATTTCCAATAATGATATTTCTCATTTTCCATTAAAGTAAAATTTACCTACTATCCAAAATAAAACGGGAAATTTTAGCTAATGAATTTTTTACGAACGATGAAGATTTGAAACTGTGTTGTGATTTACCAAGCGAATAAGCGCTGATCAGTCTTTCCCAGGAATAAGAGATAGCCTCTGATTTTTCCTGATTTTTCCCAGAACTTTTCGTTTATCAAACGTTGTAAGTAGGTACGTGATATTTTTGAGAATTTTTTGCGAACCCAGATATAATTAAAGTATTATATAAGTATATTATATATAGATAAGTGATTAGGAACAAATAATAGTATCTAAATACCTAGTTTTGAAGCAACGACTAAACTCACCCATCAATTTCCTGTCGGAAAAGTACGAAGGAATACTTATATTCAAAAGCCGCTTCACTATTTTTGAATGTCTGAATTTTTTTTCTGCCCTGCTAACAACTGAATATGTCGACCGATCAAATCGAAAAGGGCCAAAAGGGGATTTCCGAGAGGTTTCAATCAAAACAATCCGATAGAGCCATTACCGCGTAAGACAAATCGGTAATAAAAAAAGATAATCCCAAACAAGGGATTGGGGTTGGCAATCTGTGGGGTCAACCAGCCGGAAAGTTTCTCAAACAACTCGGCCCAACATGATGGGCTTACCCTCTCGACTAGATTTATCGGGGAGATGTGATTTTTCTTTTTCATTGTTTCTACCTACCGCGGAACAGGTCCTCCCGTTTTGCTTCTACTGAATTTTCGAAGAAAATATGCTACTGCTGTGGAGCCAGAATATGTAGTAGGGACATGATTTTCTGAAATTGTTTCAAAACCATGTACAGGTAAACACATACTAGTATTTTTGTTCGTGATTTTTTGAAGAAAAAAAAAAAAAATAGACGCATCTAAATTTGGCAGTGATGGATGACCGAGAGTTCAACAAAATCGCACTGTATCTGATGCGAGGCTAAAGAAGTCTGATAAATGCGAGACTTACGTCTATACAAATAGATACACATACGTCTGTTCCACAACCCGGTTTGCTGAACTAAAACTATCAAAAAACGGAGAGGAACTGAATCTTTCAAGTTTTCTGAAATGGAGCCATTACTGCAAAAAACGGAAGTTTTGAAACTTTCTTTCTATTTTGAAATCACTCCCGAATGAGTGGTCAACGAGTGCAGCAAAACTACTTCAAGTCCTGATAAGTAAATTATCTAAATCCAAAAGTGGGGTCAAACAATTTATTGAACGTGTCAAAATATTTATTGAAAATCCAGTTTTTCAAGCTGAAAAAGTCTTCTTTGTGTCAAACCCCAATCCCAACAAATTTTGGGACGAAGAAAGGATCAGATGTCTATCTGGAATAATTGGGTATTACTAAATCAAAGATTTTGGGAGAACTTGAAGGAAAAGTATTCTTTCAACTTTATCAAATTGTATGCAAAAAAAGTCAAATTCAGTTGCCGCACCCAACGAAGAACCCCGAACGAATCCCTACTTTCAACCAGAAAAAGTGGGTTTTCAAATTTGTAGATACCTACCAACTTACCTGAGTTTAAGCTTGAAACATTGTTCCTTAAGACCTGCTTGTGAGGGAGATCCAATTTGAATTACCAAATTGTAATTGGCGAACGTTCTTCTTAACTGGAGAGGTGATCTTTTCGCTGCACCGCTTGCTGCGACGGCATTGCCACCGGACTTGACTTGACCGGAGCCACCAGACAGAAATGAAAGCTATTCTTTGTGGTTTAGAATCAGAATCCGATTCTGACGAAGAAGTAGAACTAGTGAAATTCACATTATTCAACATTATTTGAATAATTCGTGGATATCACCATAATTATATTGCCAAACGAACATAATACAGTGAATTTCACAGCCTATTTGCCAAATTGAACGTGTTCAATTTCAAAATTTTTAGGATGATGTCGTAAGCCTGGGCGTAGGCGTAGACACGGCGGGCGGAAGGTAGGGTTGGTTTGGATGAGTTTAGATGAGACTGGTATGGTTGGATGAGTGAAGGATGTGCTGCGTAGGAGTCTTTTGCTAACGCCCCGCGGTTATCACCACAGCAGGTGCTAGCGGCAAGGACGTCCCACGGTTATCACCACAGCAGGAGTTAGTTGGAAGAGGAGACTAGCTCCCCATGGTTATTATCACAGCAGGTGCTAGGAGAGAAGGAGGCGTCAGGCGGTTATCACCACAGCAGACGCCAGGAAGAGAGAGAGATATTCTAGAAGGAAGCCCCCCGCGGTTGTCACCACAGCAGGTATTCTAGAAGGAAGCACCCCACGGTTATCACCACAGCAAGGGCTAGAGGCAAGACCCCCCCCCCCCCCCCGGTTATCTCCTCAGCAGGGGCCGGGAAGAAGGTGGCTATCACTCCACGGTTATCATCACAGCAGGTGCTAGAGATAATGGCGCCCCACGATTATCACCACAACAGGCGCCAGGAAGAAGAAGGCTAGTACCCCACGGTTATCACCACAGCAGGTGCTAGGAGAGAAGGAGGTTTCAGGTGGTTATCACCACAGCAGACGCCAGGAAGAGAGAGATACCCCGCGGTTATCACCACAGCAGGTATTCTAGAAGGAAGCACGCCGCGGTTATCACCACAGCAGGTAGTCTAGAAGGAAGCACTCCGCGGTTACCACCAAAGCAGGCGCAGGAGAAGGGTAGGAGAGGGGGGAAGGAGGTTGTAAGAAAAGTCGCAAGTCGGAGAGTGGTCGGTCGAATGAGGAGCTGATCTGGCCGGGCTGCTTGTAAAGGCCCTGTGATGAATTTAAAATTCTCATCACGGTGGCGTGGAAGGAAGGTGAGTGAGTGGAATTTAGGTAAAGGAGAGAAAAGGAGGAAAAGTCGCAGGCGGCTGTAGTCAACCGAACATCTACGACTTTGGAGGAGAGAGAGGTGGATGAGGGAATTTTACCTAGGCGGCTGTAGTCAACCGTTCATCTAGGTAAAGGAGAGGAAAGGAGAGGTCCCTTGTCTAGGCGGCTGTATTCAACCGATCATCTAGACAAGGAGGAGGAGAGAGGAGGTGAAATTCTCAGGCGGCTGTAGTCAACCGATCATCTGAGAGGGAAGGTAAGAGAGAGAAGAGAGAGCTGGTTAGAGGAAGTGTCGAATGAAGCTTGAGCGCCAGGATCCGGGGTTTTATAGTACTTGGGGGCCTCTCCCTCCAGCTCCTTGCAGGGAGCTGGTAGTGGGGCCCCAGGTTGAGTAACCCTGGGTTCTGTCGCCTGTCCCCACTCATATCTTTATTTACGGAGCTTTAGTTTGGCGTTTGGATATTGGTGAGAACTTAATATGATAGGAGTGTTCCCGGGAGGGACTCACGACAGAGGTCCCCCCAGTTTGAACCAATATTGGTGGAGCTGAAGGCGCAAGGTGACAGGAGCTGAGGGCTACGGCAAACAAAAGGTGGTGCTGAAGGCGCAAGGTGACAGGAGCTGAGGGCTACGGCAAACAAAAGGTGGTGCTGAAGGCGCAAGGTGACAGGAGCTGAGGGCCGATGCAAACAAGTGGGTGAGCTGAAGGCGAATCTTAAGTCTAGGAGTAACATGGTAGTATAAGAGAGGATTAACATGGTAGTATGAGAGAGGATTAACATGGTAAGTATATAACATGGTAGTATAAGAGAGGATTGACATGGTAGTATAAGAGAGGATTAACATGGTAAGTATATAGTACTAGAGTATAGAGAGGGTATTTACAAAAGATGAGTATTTACATGGAGTATGGGCAAAAGATGAAGGAGTAGTGATGAGAGAAGAATGAGTATCTACAAAAGATGAATGAGTATTTACAAGAGTAGAGGGGTATGTACAAAGTTGGTTAACCGAAGGGAACGGGGTGTTGGAATCCGCCGTTTCCTGGGTGTGGTGAGTGTGTGGCGAGTGGTAGTGAGTGTGTGGGTGTGGCGTGTGTGCAGTGTGAGGGGAGGTGGGTGATGGGTAAGATGGGTGCCACCCTCTAACAGTCTTTACGTTGGTGAAGACTGATAGAGGGGTCCCTTCACTGCCAGGGTGGCGGTGAAGGGGGAGAGCTGTTGGGAGCCGGTACCCGGGACGTCGCGGAGCGAGGCGACGACGTCGGGGTCCGTTTGTTGAGACGGAGGTGATGTGTGTTGTTTGTGGTGTGGGGGTGGGCGGGGGATTGGTGTGGTGTGATTGGTCGGGGAGGACTGGGGCTGGTTTGCACCGTGCCAATGGCACGGTGTGGGGCTTTCCGTCAATCAACAGGGTAGCGGTGGATTGTGTCGAGCGGATGACCTGAAAGGGCCCGGCATACAGGGGTTGAAAAGTTTTATGCATGCCGGGCTCTTTCAGGTACATGTGTGTGGCGGTGAAGAAGCGTTTGGGGTAAGTGGTGTCGTTTGTGGGTGTTGTGGAGTGTAGCGGTTCCCTGTTAATTGACGGTGTGTGATTTGGGGTGAAAATGTCGGCTGGTAGACGTAGTGGGTCTTTAAAGGCATTTTGTGCGGGGCTGGTTTGGTCTGAAGGACGGGCTGATGTGCGTAGGCTGAGTAAAATGTAGGGAAGGGATTTTGTCCAGGAAGGGGAAGTGGCTGATGTAGAAATGGCTTGTTTCAGGACCGAGTGCCACCGCTCTATTTTCCCGTTGGATTGGGGATGGTAAGGGGTAGTGTGGATTTTTTGGATGCCGAGGGAACGTAGTAAATCGGAAAAGTGGGCGGATTCAAACTGCCTCCCTTGATCGACCGTGATTGTTCGCGGACAACCGTAACGGCTAACCCATTGAGTGAGGAAAGCCGTCGCGACGGCGTCCGCGGTGATGTGGGAGAGCGGGATGCATACCACCCAGTTGGTGGCACGGTCGATCATCGTGAGGCAGTATTTCTTCCCCTCGGACGGGGGAAGGGGGCCCACTAAGTCCAGATGTACATGTTCCCACGGCAGGGAGTCGGGAATGGTTTGAGGGGGGACATGGGGGTGGGCCGAGACCTTAAACCGCTGGCACTTCTGGCACCCCAGAACCCAGTTACGAATATCTGTGTTCATGTGGGGCCAGAAGTACCGCGTCTTGATAAGGTCCCGGCTAGCCCGAATGCCAGGATGGTGAAGGGAATGGTAGTGGAGGAACAACTGCCTCCTCTGCCCCGGTGGGACGTAAGGGCGCGGTGAGTCGGCCGTTACGTCGCACCAGAGGTTGAGGGGCGGCAGTTGTTCCAACTTGGAGGCGGAAATGAGGTTGGAGAGGGCAGGATCAGTGGAAGGGTTTTGGTTGTTTTTGAGGGATTGGGGGGAGGGGAACGGCAGTAACTCCGCCACCGGCGCGGGGGTAGGGGTGGGCCGGGATAGTGCGTCCGCGACGCAGTTGTCGGCCCCCGGCAAGTATCGGATATCGGACGTAAATTGTCCGATAAACTCGAGTTGCCGGAGGCGACGCGGGGAGGCGGATTTGCGGTTCTGTAGGAGGGCGTGGGTCAGGGGCTTGTGATCGGTGACGACAGAGAACTGCCTGCCCTCCACGAAGTCACGAAAGTGCTTGATGGCTTCGTGGATGGCGAGGAGTTCTCTGTCGAACGTGGAGTAATTTTTCTGGGTGGGGGATAGTGTTTTGGAAAAGAAGCCTAGGGGTTGGGGGGTGGCGCCGGTGTGCTGATGGAGCACTGCCCCGATGGCCCAGTCGGACGCATCGGTAGTGATGGACAGGGGGGCGTGGGGATCGGGATGGGCCAATAGAGCGGCGTCTACTAGGTCCTGTTTGCAAATTTTGAAGGAGGAGATGAGTTGGGGGGTCCAGGTGATGGGACGGTTGTCATTTTTTTTTGGAGGGTTGGGGAATGGCGTGTATGAGTGGTTGTTGATGTTGTGCTGCGTGTTTTATGTGTCTGCGGTAAAAGTTTAACATACCCAGGAAGCGGCGGAGTTCCGTCACCGTGCGGGGTTGCGGGAAGTCACTAATGGCGTGGACCTTGTCCGAGAGGGGTTTGATGCCCTCGGATGAAACTTGGTGGCCGAGGCAGCGGACGGAGGGTTGGCCGAGAACGCACTTGTCTGTGTTAACCAGGAGGCCCTCGGAGGAGAAGATGTCGAGGATCTGTTGGAGATGGCTGAGGTGTTCCTCCGGTGTCCTGGAGGCCACCAGGACGTCGTCGAGGAAGCAAAAGACGAACGGTAGGCCTCGCAGGATGCTGTCCATATAGCGCTGCCATGTCTGTGCAGCGTTCCTCAACCCGAAGCCCATCTTCACGTATTCGAATAGTCCGAACGGGGTAATGATGGCGGTTTTCTGGACGTCGGGGGGGTGAATATTAATGTGGTGGAACGCCCTCGAAATGTCGAGGGTAGAGAAAATAGTAGCACCATGTAGATGTGACGAGAAATCCCGTAGGTGGGGAACATTGTAAAGATCCGGCGTGGTTTTAGAATTGAGGCGCTGGTAGTCCCCGCAGGGGCGGATATCCCCATTGGGCTTCTGCACGATGTGGAGTGGAGAAGCCCAAGGGGATTTTGAGGGGCGGACGATGCCGTCGGCTATGAGTTTGTTGAAATGTTGCCTGGCTTTCGATAGTTGAAGGGGGTGGAGTCGTCGGGCTTTCGCTGTGATGGGGGGGCCGGAGGTCTCAATGTGATGTTGGACGGTGGAGATGTGGGCAGAGGGGCGGCGCTGGGGTCGGTAATTGAGGAGGAGGCGCTCAAATTGTGTGGGGGGGTGGTTGATGGCATGAATAAATCCGGGTATGGGTGTTTTTGTGGCGGGGTCTATCAGGCGCGCATTCCGGACGTCGACCTGGAGACCGAAATATGCAAGGAAATCGGCCCCCAGGATCGCCTTCTCCACGTCCGCCACGGTAAAGTCCCACTCGTACGCGAGTCCGCTCATGTAAACTGAGGAGCGGTACGTCCCGTACGAGGGGATGGTGGTACCGTTGGCGGCGTAGAGAAGTTGCCGGTAGCAGCGCGCCTGACGACGGAGGATGTTATTGGGGAATATGGACAGCGCCGCCCCCGTGTCCACCAAGAAAGGTACATTTGTTTTCTTGCAGCGCAAGAAAAGTCGCTGGTGGGTCGGCAGGGCGTTGTGCAGGATCGCGGAGGTGGGTATTTGCGCCGGCGTTGGTTGGTCCGCTTCGAAGGAGACGCGGGGCGGTTTCTTGCCGTTCCGGAGGGGGGGAACGGTGGAGTCGGCAGGGGGGCTGATCCTTTTGGTAGGAGGTGTTTTGGGTTTGTCCCGGGGAGGGGGAACGGTAGTGGCGGCGTGAGTGGTGGTCGGAGGGGGTTGCGCCCTGGAGGCGGGCGTGGAGGGGCCGTTCCGTGGTGGGGGAACGGTCGCGGCGGCGTGAGTGGCGGCCGGAAGGTTGGCGGCCCTGGTGGCGGGCGTGGAGGGGCCGTTCCGGGGTGGGGGAACGGTAGCGGCGGCGTGAGTGGTGGCCGGAAGGTTGGTCGCCCTGGTGGCGGGCGGGGAGGATCCGTTCCGTTGGTGGTGGGGTGAGGGTTTTGGCGGCGCTGCAGGCGCGGCCGGGAGGTTGGCAGCCGTGGCGGCGGCGTAGGAGGGGTAGCGGGGTTTGGTGGTGGTGGTGTGAATGCGGGCGGGGGGGGGGGTTGGTCATGGTCCCCCCCGTGTTGGCGAGGAGGGGGGCCCGCCGGGTTTACCGGCGGGCGTCTGCGTTTCCCTGCTTAGGGGCGAAGGAGCAGGGGGGTTGGCACTTGCGGGCCTCCCCACCGAAGTTTACATGATAGAAACAACGGTGGGGGGGGTCCGCAGGGAGGTAGGTGGTGTTGGTGGGGCGGGTCGAGGTGGATGTGCGTGCAGCGGCCGGGGATCGTCCTCTGCACTGGCGGGGAGGGGATGCGTTGCGGCGCTCGGGTGAGCGCTGGCGGCGGCGGTCGGCGGAAGAGTCGCGTCGGCGATCCGCTGAAATGGGTCGACGTCCGTCGAGGGAGGGTGCCCGGCCGCGGTCTCGGGATTTGGTGCGGTCCTGTAGAGGCGGGGGGTGACGCGGCGTACGTACTTCGCTGACGGCGGCCGCTGCGGCCAAGTCGTGAACGGTGTCCGCAAGACGTAGGAGGGGCTCGTCGGGACCGTCGAGATGGCTGGCCAGGGCCATCTGGATGGGGTGGGGGAGGGCACGTAACCAGAACGTGCGTGCGATGTCGGCGGTCATAATGCCCTGCAGCTGGTGTCGCAGCCGTCGGTAGAGGTGGGAGGGCTTCTGGTCGCCGAGGTGTTGAGGTTGGGAGAGAGCGGCGACTCGGGCGATTTTCGACGGCTGGTAGGTGTTGATGAGGCGGCTGCGGAGGTCGTCGTACGCAGCGGCGGCGTCGGGGGAGATATCTGAAGTCTGAAGGAGGATCTCGTAGGGTAGCAGCGAAATGATCCGGGAATATCGAGTTTTCTGGCTGCGGATGTTGGCGGCCGAAAACGCAGCGTCCACTTGGAAAAACCACAGCGCGGGGTCGTGCGTGTAGAAGGGGGGCAGCGACAGAGGGAAAGCTGCGGACGCTGTCATGACGTCGGTTGCGGTCGCGGCCGTAGCGGCGGCGGTGGCGGCGGCGGCTGCTGCGGACGCGGCGGAGCCGGCCGGTGAGAGGCTGGTGAAGGGGTTGTCGGTGTCAGTCGTCGCAGCGGTCGGCGGCTGCAGCAGGGACGGCCGGAGGATCGGCGGCGTCGGTGAGTTCGGGTCCATGTCTGTAACTAAAATTCAAAAATTTGAGGTAGGTAGTTTTGAATTTTGAAATTCGCAATAGGCGGCGGCGGAGGTGCGTTGAGAGTTGAGCGGTGAGGTTGGGCCAAGGATTGCGAATTTACACTGACTGATTGAAATTTGAATTTAAAATGTGGGACACCGAACTATTTGACTGGGGCGACACATGAGGTGGGAAGGTGGGAAGGAAGAAGGCTGAGTGAACGTCGGGTTCACCACTGTGATGAATTTAAAATTCTCATCACGGTGGCGTGGAAGGAAGGTGAGTGAGTGGAATTTAGGTAAAGGAGAGAAAAGGAGGAAAAGTCGCAGGCGGCTGTAGTCAACCGAACATCTACGACTTTGGAGGAGAGAGAGGTGGATGAGGGAATTTTACCTAGGCGGCTGTAGTCAACCGTTCATCTAGGTAAAGGAGAGGAAAGGAGAGGTCCCTTGTCTAGGCGGCTGTATTCAACCGATCATCTAGACAAGGAGGAGGAGAGAGGAGGTGAAATTCTCAGGCGGCTGTAGTCAACCGATCATCTGAGAGGGAAGGTAAGAGAGAGAAGAGAGAGCTGGTTAGAGGAAGTGTCGAATGAAGCTTGAGCGCCAGGATCCGGGGTTTTATAGTACTTGGGGGCCTCTCCCTCCAGCTCCTTGCAGGGAGCTGGTAGTGGGGCCCCAGGTTGAGTAACCCTGGGTTCTGTCGCCTGTCCCCACTCATATCTTTATTTACGGAGCTTTAGTTTGGCGTTTGGATATTGGTGAGAACTTAATATGATAGGAGTGTTCCCGGGAGGGACTCACGACAGGCCCTTTTCACCCCGTCCGCCAATGGCCGTTATGACCGTTGAGGGGCGATGGCGGTCGACGGACCGGGCCCTTCTCCTACTTTCCCCGTGGCGTCACTCAGCTCGTCGTTCCCTTCGTTTATTTGGTTAAATCTTTACCATATTACATAGGAGTGGTAATGTAGAATTTTGAGGGGTACCACGACAGATGAAAAGAGCAATTTGCTTATATCCACGATGGAATTTGCAAAGACATCACCAAACAGGACTCGGAACTTCACAGAAAGGCCATCGAAACCGTTGGAAAACTGGCTGTGTGCTTGAGGTAAGTAAAGGACCGTCTTTTGCCAAACCTTATAAGCTCGATAAGCATCTCTTCACGATCCATCGTTCACAGTACCTACTTTGAAAAAATAAAAAAATGTACCAAAGTAAAATCCACCACTAAGCAAAATAAATATTAGTTTCAACCTGAGAGAATTCTGAACTGGGGGCGGCACGTGAATGGCGAAGCGGTGTCACCGTGGTGGTGGTGGGAGGGGGCGTAGCTCAATTCAATGTTATCTCGATTGTATTCCGACGAAATAGAAATAATGGGGAGATCCTGGACGATATGAGTTTCGATTTTCCTTAGTTCTTTATCGTATGATACGCTTGGACTGAAATGGTACTAGGAATTAGAAATATGGAGCTAAGATTTCTCTTTTCTCAGTCAGACTGACAGCAACGCCGAGCTAGCGGACCAGCTAGACCTCAAATGGGACATACAAACCAAATTTCATTAATGTTGATTCACGGTAACTAAGGAAAGTGCCAAGTACGGTGGACTGATAGAAATGTTGATTCTATTTTCTTATACTACGTACCTTCAAATTATGTGAGGGAATGGGGGGGGGGGGGGGGAGTCAATTTTGTTTCATGCTCGATTTCATAGCACGACTCCAAATGATGGTTTGCATGTGTATGTGTGTGCGTACGTGAGTAGGCAGGTATCCACCGCAACAAACGACCCTACTAAATTCTTTCACTACTAGGAATTCCAATTGATCTACGCAGAAGGGGTATCTACAGAGGAAAACAGTAAACCTTTGTGTAATAATTTGCAGCGTTTTTACATTTTTGTTGATATTTACAAGTTTGTTTTGTTCACGGCTAAACGGATCATCCGAATAAGGTGAAACCTACGCAGGAGGGCGGTTATCTATAAGGGAGAGGTAAAAAATAAACCGTTGTGTAATAATTTGAATCCCCCCTCCTCATTTTCTCTCCCCCCGCCGCCCCCAGAACAATACTGTAGGGTAATTCCCTCCTACCTCGGGCTACGCCGACATGCCCACATACAGGGTTAGTTTATGCTTCTGCGCAGTTGAGAAGTATTTTATTTAAATTTTGTTTCCATGTTATTAGTGTTAAACTTAATTTTATCACTGTACTTACTCTGAAAGAAATGAAAAATAAATGTACTTGTTTTTCTTTTTCTAATTTATAAGCCTACCTACATCCACCTTAAATACTTCGATATGACAATCTTCAATGATACACTTCAACAGATACATCTATCGTGCACGCGCTGTGTGAACATCGATACTCCTGCCTCAACAGTCAAGAAATCTAATTTGTTGCAAATACAAGGTCTATTTTTGTACGCAAAACTGAATTCACCATGACGAAACGATATCTGTCAACCCCTTATAACTGGTTCAGACCAACAGCCGAGGGCAATTTTTTGGGCGTGCGCCTCGTTATTTAACCAACAATTGCCGATTCTTCGATACACTGACCGCTGACGAGGTTTCCGAAGGGACTCGTGTGATTGATTCTGCGTCCTCTCATGCATTATGTATCTCCACCTCTCCTGGGATCGCATTAACAGAAAGCAAAAGGCCGGAGGGCGATAGAAATGGCCTCTCCCACTCCGGGCCTCTGCGCTTGGTTAAGGGTCTCCAGAGTCTTAACTGGGGCCTCCGTATTTCTTTTAACACCTTGTTAAAGCAGGCAACTTTATATGAATCACAGTCTCTTATGGGCATCTAACAACGACGCCTCGGCCCCAGCATCCGGATCCTTGTGCGCTTCTTTTTGGTTCTCATCTCTCCATCCGAAGCCCATCCATAAATCCATAAATCATAGCCCAATACTATCAAAATTTTGTCTGTTTGTTGTTTCCATCACTCATCTTAGTAAGTAATAGTCATCCTAGGTCCACTGTATGGTTTCCGCATGTCAAATCCTACGCAAATATCAACTCCCAAAAATTGTGCAACTCGTCTGGCTCGTTATTCTTTTTTTTTTTTTTTTTTTTTTAAATAATCATTTCCAATACTAAGCTTTACAATCTAGCAAGCAAAAACTATTCAACCCCCATCAAAATTGTTACGTTTACGTTGCAAGATAGTCATGTAAGTAAATCCAAAATCGTCCAGTCGTGGACAGCACACTCTCGTTTTTGGAAAAGAACTTGTACGTAGGCTCAGTTTGGGCGGGCGAGAATCCCTAAAACCTTTCATAACCCTGGGTCAGTGGGAAGGGATGAAGAATGGATTTAAAATTTTCACTTGTAGAAGCCTGGATGTGAGGGACCTGAAGTTCGAACCAAAATCACCAACATGAGCGTGAATAAGTTTTTAACATGGAACATGTTTTTACGGGAGTAAACCGGGCTGGAGAGCGTCCTGTCCTTTATGCATAAACACTCGGCTCCCCTCCTAAACCGGTCGCCCCACTCCTGCGACCCAACCCACCTCCTCTCCTACCACACGTGGTGCCTTCCTGGAGGAGAGTCTGGCCAGAGTCCACTCCGCTTAAAACTGCCGAGGGGGTTCGGCTGTTTCCGGCAGTAGCAGCTGCAAGCTACTCCGGAAGCTGCAAGCAAGACCTCCGTAGAAGCTTCAGGTAGTTTGGTGGTGCAGTGGTCACGACGTGTATTACATTGAATTAGATCGCTGGTTCGAGGCTTGGAAATCGCAAGAAGTTCTTTGCTTCCTCACTACCGAAGGTATAGTGAAGCCTTGGATTCGTGATTGAGTAAAAAAAAAAGTATGACATCCAAAATGAAAATTTCCACAACCATTTTGCGTTTTAAACATCCAGGAACATTTTTGGTTCCGTGTCTGTCTGTGGTAATTCCTTGTAACGCCCATAACTACCCGAAATAATGGTCGATGGGCTGAAATTTGGAGGGTAGGTGCGAGTTGGGTCACAAGATGGTTCCGTACAATATTCATTGAAAAAGTACTGTAACTTTCTTCTGCGCAGGCGCAAACGTGAAATACTTGAAACGCCCATAACAACCCTAAATATCGTTGAAATGAGTTCAAACCTGGAGGGTCGATCACGAATATTTCGATAGTTCCAAATGAATTTCATTAGAATTGTAATGTAACTTTCGTCTGCGGATGCGTGAACATGAAATGTGGACCGTTTCTTTGTAGTGCTTCCAACTACGCGAAAAATAGTCGTAGAGAGCTGAAATTTTGAGGGTACACGCCGCGGGTTTGATCGCCGATGGTCCCATTACAAAATCATGGAAAAGCGTCCCGTCTGCGCGTGCGCAAACGTGAAAACTTGAAGCGCCCGTAATTACCTTAAATATCGTTGAAATGAGTTCAGATTTGAAGGGTCGATCAGGAATAACACTTTCATAATTGCGTATGACTTTCATTAGTCTGCGCATGCGCGAACATGAAATGTTGACCGTTTCCTTGTAACGCTTCTCCCTACGCGAAAAATAGTCCTAGAGAGCTGAAATTTTGAGGGTACACGCGGGGTGGATCGCAGATGGTCCCGTATCAAAATGAAACTTCCCAACTATTCTATGCATTCATGTGATTCAAGTGAGGAAGCTGTACTGTCTACTCGAATTGGCAGACGTTTTTTCTACATATCTATTTATCCTCTGTTATCATGTACCTAACCGAAAAACATGTTCCATGTTTCCTTGCTTTGATCCTTGATCTAAACTCTTATAATCCGGGGGTCTGGGGGTGTCCCCCAGATTTCATTCGACAATAAATGTACCATCATGAACACAAACCACTGGCGGGTAGACACCCCATACGGCAACGCTTTTTTTTGTCTTTATCAAGCTCATTCATCCCTCGATATCGTGATCATCTAAATTAGCCCAGCAATCAGTTATAGGGAACAGCTGATTCAAATCAGGCATGGTTTTATGAATGTCGAATTTGTTGTTTTGAGATAATGCTTCCAAGGAAAGGACTTTGGCTATTTGTTAGTAAGTACCTACTTCTTGATGAAAATAAATTATGATTAATTGTATTTGGTGTCCGGTACCAAGAAGAATATTTTGTTGACGCGAATGAGGCTCAAATTTTTTATATATTTTTTATTTTATTTTTCTCGCAAGTGATTTTGGGAAATGCTGGTTCCCTGCCTCAAGCCTAGTGAGACAAAAGGAACAAAAGAAATACGTCATCAAGTTTAGAGATATAAACAGGCGCATGGTTAAAACCTAAGGAATTTCATTCTACTTAGAGGTAGATATTTTATGTAGGGGGCCACACACATATTAGGTACGTAACGCAATTTTTATGGAGGGGAGGGGTACGTTGTAGAGTTACGCTGCGTTATTTTGGGGAGGGCAATAGCGGACATCTCAAGGAAATTTCTGCTGTTTTTTACTCTGCGTTTTGACTTATACGAGTAAAATTCGTTTTCTGATGCTCATGGTGTGCTCCGAAGGTACCTACTTTAACATTGCGAACACCTAAAATCATCAAAAATATCAAACCTCTCATCTGAATGAGAATTTATTCATTGCATTCCTGAACAAATTAATAAGTGAAATATATAAAAATTACATCATCCAAATGAACTAGAGGCGGACAGACCGTCTGCGACTAGCGCAAAGGGAATATGTGGTGCGCGATTAGAGGGCATACAGAAAAGATTGAGAATCATTATCGAGCAGCAGTGTGCCTAGGAACATCAGAATACGTCAAGGAAATGCAAAAATAAGCTTAATACACGTCTCATATACCTTGTCATTTTTGATAAAAAAACAGCCTCCTGATGAGTGCCTAACGATACCTCATCAATCAATTATCGCTGTGACTTCCTACTCACAGAAAATGCGTTATTCTTCGTTCTCCTTCTTCATGATGACTTTCTCGACAGTATTATAAAAGATCAAGTCCCAAACTCAACTGAAAACCTTATTTTACAAGGTTTTCGGAGAAATATCCGGCACTGGTACGGTGTCCGGCACTGGGGCTTTTAACAAACTTACTGATACCTAAATCAAGATTACAATAACCAGTGATATGAAACATACTTCCGTTATTCTCTTTTAATAGGCAGGAACGAGTAAAAAAAAGAGCGTGTTTTGATCAAGTTCTTTTTATTTTACTCACTTTTTAATTATTATTAATTAATTTGGTTTCATTGATCAACCTTCAATTTGTAACGTTTATCTGGGATAGTTTATTTCTGGTTTGTCAGTAAGTCTTGTTTGTTTGTAACAATTTTTAAAAAAACAAAATCTCATTAAACACGCTACACATAATAAACACAACGGTTTATTATTTACCAGTATAGATGCCCCTCTGCGTAGGTCACGGTTTTCTGTCGTCAATACCTACACTCGAGCCCCCTCCCCCCCCCCCCCCGGCCAGGAAAGCCCTACATCGAGTACTGAGCCGGCCCGAGAATTACAGTTTCATAAAAATACGCGGGATTCAATAATTTAATCATTAATAATTATTTGTAGTTATTCATGAAGCATTTAACGTTTGTTCAAGTTACACAAGCAACTATCAACAAAATCCAAAAGAGCCATCACGGAACAATTAACTCTATTTCATACAACCGTCTGTCATTGTAATCAGGTGCTCCCTAGCGATGACATCTGGGCCGGATTTATACCGTTTGATTCACGATCAAGTTGACGAAGCTTTTCGGTGCAAAGAACGGCTGGACGTGCAATGATCCATGTGGCTGAAGAATAATGGCTGTTTTGGATTTTGTTGACAGGTACTTTTGAAACTTGAGCAAACTGTATGCTTCCATAAATAACTACAAATAATTAATGATAGAATTATTGAATCCCGCGCATTTTTATGAAAAGGTAATTCCCGGACTGGCTCCAGTTCTCGATTTAGGGCTTTCCTGGAGGGAGCTCGAGGGTATTGGCCACAGAAAACAGTGATCTACGTAGAAAGGGCATCTGTACAGGTAAATAATAAACCGTTGTGTAATTTGCAGCGTTTCAAGTTTACTATGACTGAGTTACGTAACCGCGATGGGGGGTGGGGGTATGGCCCCTAAAACACAAGTAGAATATTTTGATTTACTGCAGTTCACGAATGAACGAACAAACGAGTTCCGTATTCCTTCGTTATAAACTAAGTTCGTTGAAGGTCGGTATTTTCCTACTCTCGAATATCACAGATAGTATATCCAGGTACTTGTGAACCTTACGGTATTATTGTTGATCTCGCCGGAAATAAAGGAGATACGGGTTAACAATTTACCACGACGGCGCTGACCAGTGGAAGAACTGCGGTCCTTGCGGAAGGTTTATCTACTTATGCAGATAAACGATAAACCGTTGCGTAATTATTTTGAATCCACACCCTTCCCCCCCCCCCCCAATTCCTTGAATGGGATTCAGGAGGTCATGAAATTTCGATTATAAATAAAGCTTTGGTAAGACAGCAAAACCATCCCTCAGTGTCGACCAGATACGAGAGCTAAGCAATAAGTTTCTTACAGGAGAAAAAAAAACAAAAAAACTACAGGATAAAAATAGAATAGTCTATTTCCACGTAAACTAACAAACTTTAGACCGGTTTCGGTTGTTAAACCATCATCAGTACACAATAGAAAAATATACTATTCTATTTTTATCCTGTAGTTTTTTGCTATGGATTTCCACTACTCCGCCGCAAGTGATTTAAGTTATATTCTTACAGGAGGAACAGCAGGAGAGATTATTTTCTTTCAGGTGGACGTATCCATCCAACTTGAGCCATCTTATTTTGAAGAATCCACAGGCGTGAAGCAGCAGCGAGTAACGAGCGGGGATGGAAGCCATCTGAGCCCACCGCACCAGAGCACATCCCATCCAACACTTTACTTGTGGTGCCATCTTTCGTCTCAATAACATAAAAAGTAAAAGACCCAACATTTGTATTGGCGAAGTGGAAACGAAACTTGAAATATGTGCGAGGGGCGTGCTCTCACCTTTTAATAAAAATGAGCGCTACTCACGAGGGATTTTCTTTAGATTTCAGGTGATAAATAATATAAAACCGTGTTTGGAATGAGGGAGAAGAATCACTCTCACCAAAATAACCATGGGAAAAAACTGCTGTCAACGTAAACTGCGTTCCATGCTTCTTTTTTCTACTGATTCTTATGAGAAGATGAAGCACGAAAGGGCGTCTGTCTTCTTGACTGCAGGCAAAATTTAGTCGTGAACTTGTCCTAACATAATTCAATTCAATTCTTTATTCAAAAACATATTTAGTACATAATGAAGAATGTAAGTACAGAAACATGAGAAAAATAAGTTCATGAATGGGCCCCTAAGGTCTTGAAGACCCGTCCAGGGGCTGGTTGTCACTTTTTTTTTTTTTACTAGTGATATTTATTTATTGCAACTGAAAATATATACATTTCATCTAGCAATATTTAGTTTCATATTAGTCAAGCTCACTGTTAGGCAGAATTCCAATAAAGTCTAGCCTATTTTTGGAGCAAAGTCAGGGACACTGGGTTACACTTGCACTCACTAATGGCACAGCACAGTTAAGTCCAGTGGTTTGTTTCGATTGAGTCGCCGAAGTTCTCCCTCGTTATTCAGAACGTTGAGCATCTCCAGGTTCTCATGATTGTGGAGGCGATGTTCATGCTTCCTCGCGTAATTGGTGATGATTTCGTTCACAGTCTCTATTCCCAGGTCTCGATGTAAATCATCATTTCGCATGTACCAGGGAGCTCCAACTATACTTCTCAGTAGTTTGTTCTGAAAAGTTTGAATTTTTTTGACATTCGATTTTTTCGCACAGCCCCACAGCTGCATCCCATAGGTCCAGATGGGGCGAAGTACCTGCTTATATAGAAGCAGCTTGTTGTGGAGAGAAAGAAGAGAATTCCTTCCCATCAGCCAGTACATCCTTCTAAACTTTATATTTAGTTCTTGTTTCTTTTTTTCTATAAGGTTGTTCCAATTTAGTTTCGAGTCAAGGTTCATCCCTAGATATTTTACTGAGTTAGCGTACGGTATTTTTTTTTTTGAATTGATCTCGACTTCCAAGGCCGAGATTTTCCGGTTTGTGAAGTTGATGTGAACTGACTTTGATTCATTCAGCTTCATTCTCCACATTTTAGTCCACTTGACAGTCTTGTCAGCTGAGGTCTGGAGTTTGTTAGTTGCGATTTCCACGTCATCTCCTACAGAGAGGATAGCCGTGTCATCTGCAAATGTAGCAACAGTAGTGTCTTCTTGATGTGGTAAGTCCCGTGTGTACAGTAAGTAGAGTACATGGCCCAGAACACTGCCTTGCGGGACCCCTGCTTTTATAGGGTTCAGGCGAGAGTATTGGTCCCCTTGCTTTACCCTAAAATATCTGTTCTCAAGGTAGGATTTTAGGAGCACATGATATTGGCTTGGGAGATCCCTGTGCAATTTGTACTCTAATCCCTCATGCCAAACCTTGTCAAAGGCCTGCGCTACGTCTAAGAAAATGCTGGCACAAATTTTTTTGCCTTCCAGGGCTTTTTCTATGATGTTAGTGATGCGGTTGTCACTGAACTAGCTTATTGTACTTTTAGCTGGAAACAATAGATTTACAGACAATATTGAACTTGAGTGAAAAATAATTATATATGGGAAAAATAATTATTATATAATTATAATTATATATATGGGTATGTAGCACCTATGCCATCCATATTCCAAGATAGTAGATGTATAGATGTTGAACAATCGTGGATCGAAACTGCGACTCTGGGGCGAGGAATTCGACATGGGGCCACCTATTAGTGTCAATAGATTTAAAACAAAGGGCTATTGCAACGCGTTAACGTCTAATTGAGCGTTTAAAATCAACGTGGAAACACCAAGCCAGTGCTGACAATAAAGTTCATTTTGTGATGCAGGTTTGGCGGGATGAATCGTATTCGAGAGAATAAAACAAACTTGGTGATTCGCATTTCTTAGTAACAGTGAACATTGAGACAGGCTAGAGCTATTTATTATTATCTAATTATTATTCATCCACATCTGACCAAAGTTGTCAACGACCCCAACAGTTTATTTTACTTCCGTGTTCCTGTTACGGAGTGACGTCAAGCGGAAAACGTCTAGAAACTCGTTTTGAGCACTTCTAAACAAGATTCCATGGTTTTCTCAACACCTGTTTTTGACTGTACCATACTTCCATTCCTGTTATATAGCCATTCCTAAATAACAGGAATGGAAGCATGGTACAGTCAAAAACAGGTGTTGAGAAAACTATGGAATCTTGTTTAGAAGTGCTCAAAACGAGTTGAGATACGGAAAGAAGTTCCGAAATCGAAGTTTTGAAATCGGTTTCAACTGATAATAATTAATCCTAAAGTTAGACTAATCCGAAAAATTTTCGAGCATTTTTTAAGTTTTCATACAGCCGTATTTCATTGACTAAAAGAAACTCAAATCAATTTTCAGATTGAAAATTCATCATTCCCTTGCCGCATCTTCCCTCTCACTCTAACAACTGTATTCCACGTTGGAATGATAGGTTGGGTAAATCTTTGAATTCCTTCGAGTTTTTTCCCATTATTGCATTCATTTTTGTATCAGCTGCCCCACCCCCCACCACCAACTTTCCACCCTATCTTCCTTTCACTTTTTGGCATTCACTTCCGTGGCTTTTGGCGTTCATCTTCACCAGTCCCAATCGACCACCTTTCACGTTTTGGGACTATTTATAAGGTCGCCTCCCTCCAATGTGCCTTCAGTTATTGCTTGTTACTGACGATGGTTTGATCACCGAAACCGGTATAAAAGTGTATTTTTCGTGACTTAGTGGAAATAGACAACCATTCAATAACTCGGTTTTGAAATGCGTTAACAAATACGATGAAAAATGGCAGACATGAAGTTTCGTAGAAACGAATCGGTTGTAAGCGAAAATCATCAGAAATGGTGCATAATATCGCGTTTTCCTGTCGCTTTTCGATCGAGTTCGAAAAACGACAGGAAAACGCGTTATGCACCATTTCTGATGATTTTCGCTTACAACCGATTCGTTTCTACGGAACTTCATGTTTGCCATTTTTCATCGTACAAAAATCGTTCACCGCTCGTTGGAATCGTGTGATTTTATTGAATATTTTCTTGTTAACCGTACCCCTGTACCTTCCGCGGTAGCTGAGCTGAGCATGATGAAAAAAAGGTGGGTAAACAAGGTAGTAAACAAGCGGAAAACATCTAGAAACTCGTTATGAGCACTTCTAAACAAGATTCCATGGTTTTCTCAACACCTGTTTTTGACTGTACTATACTTCCATTCCTATTATATAGCCATTCCTGGTACAGGAAGCATGGTACAGTCAAAAACAGGTGTTGAGAAAACCATGGAATCTTGTTTAGAAGTGCTCAAAACGAGTTTCTAGATGTTTTCCGCTTGACTTCACTCCGTAAATCGGAGTCAATCGGTCAGTACATATGTTGGAATTTCAAATGTTCATAAATTCCTCAAAACACAGTCTTTTTCACATTTTATTTTTTGGGTTTGTTCGGCTCGTTGAACTCTTCAATATGAAATGAGAACGAGTTTTTCAGGTGGAAAATTGAGGGAGTTATGACGGAGAATGTAAAAGGAGTTATTAAGGGTTGTCCATTTCCACTAAAACACGAAAAATACATTGTTATACCGTAAAAATAACTATTGTTATTTTTTGTCACTGACGATGGTTAGATCACCGAATCAGGCATAACAGTGTATTTTTCCACCAGTGCACTCGTCAGTTTTTTGGTTTATTATTTTCAATAATGAACCATTGGAATCGAGCATGAAAAAAAAAATTCTTACCCCCCCTCAAAATTTGATGGTTTACGTTTCAAGGTATGTAGAATCCAAAACTGCAATAAAAATATTTCTGTCTGTCCGCCGTACGCCGTACGCCGTACGGGCCACTTTTCTTAGTTACCATGAAAAAAAATTGATGAAATTCGGGTTATAGGTTCCGTTCGGCGTCTAGTTGGTCCTCGAAGCTCGACGTTACTGTGAGTCATCTCTAAGGGGTTCAAAATAGGGGTTGAAATTTTCAAAACGCCTATACCATTTTTTTACGTAAATATTTTTACGGTTTTAAATAGTTCTTGAACTTGCGAGTTTTTTAAGACCATCCGGAGCATCGTACGTCCAGCCGTTCGTTCACAGTAAGGCCCCGAAGTTTGCACCGACAGGCATTTTCGACTCCAGTGTGAATGAAATTGTATACAATCCAAACCAAATCTCGTAACCAGAGACGCGCCCACAATAGGAATTTGTGAATACGGCCAATCATTGCTAGGGATCACCTGATTATATTGGCGGAGTATGAAGTCGAGTTGGTTGTTCTGTGATATTATTTAATTTGAAAAATGATGGCTCTATTGGAGTTTGTTGGTAGGTAGTGAAACTTGAACAAACGTTGAAGTATTATTGATGGGTAAATTATTACTACGGTAAATCATTACTCAACGGTAAATTATTACACAACGGTTCATTATACCATCTACGTAGAAGGGGCTGGAGTTTGTTGGTAGGTACTTTTGCAACTTTTTTCATCCTCATCAACAATTTCTTTTCAGAACTTCATTATGTGTGTTTCTTTTTGTTAGGTACTGTTTGTCATCGGCAGAATTATTTTAGCAACATTTAACTCGTGATTTAGGTAGGTACCTAGTAACGAGTACGGGGTTAGGTACTAACCTACGGAGGGTCTGCGATCTACATAATATGTGTAGAATAGTACATATCATATTATATAGACGGGTTATCTATACATAGAGCTGTGATCTGTAACAGAAGGGTATTCTATACAAAATAATAAACCGTTGTGCAGGGATTTGCAGCGTTTTAAATGTTCAACTCCTCAATCTCCTCATACGTTGCTATAAGTCTAGCCTTAGCTTGGGAGTACTTGTCCGTGATATCGGACTCAACTAGATCTTAAATATTTTCCACGTACGCATTATCGAGTTGTGCTTGCAAATAGTCAAACCTCAAAGAAAAACGGAGTTATTGAAAAATAGTCTATTTCCACTAATACATACATGTATTAGTGGAAATAGACTATTTTTCAATAACTCCGTTTTTCTTTGAAATGGGTTTCCACGATTTCGTCGCGAGTGATTTAGTTTGAGTCAAACCTCGTTGACTCAGCGTGGATCCGCTTAAGCTTAAACTGTGCTTCCACTTGTGAAAACCAAATTTTCGGCTTTTGCGGCCAAAATGCCGGAACATTGACGGTGTAGTTACTTTCTACCTCACCTGATCTCAGCACGGGAGTGTCGCCTTCCATCACGTCATCTTCTGATCACGTCGGTGTCACCAATTATAGGCGTTCGTTCCGTTGGTTGTGTGCCGGTTTAGTGTAGTTTGGTTATAAGGAATTATTCGGTGGTTCCAGTACGAATCAATAAGTAGTTTTATTTCACAACTGTTGATTATATACATGTCACGCACATTTGAATTGATACTGTGGGTAACCCCCACAAAACCTTTCAATAACTCCGTTTTCATTCTTTGAAATGGATTTCCACGATTTCATCGCGAGTGTTTTAGTTCGAGTTATGAAGGGTTTTCTAATTTTACGATTTTCAACGATTGCTGTCGTAAAAATGGATCAAAATTGGTGTGGTTTGGTACCGAAATGTCCATAGGATGTCAAGATCATGCCTGTTGATTTTGAACTCGATCGCACTTTTGATTTGGGTAACTGACAGCAAAAATATGTCAATGGGTCCAACATTTTCTAGGTTCTAGGTGTGGTGTCAGAAAGTGGTTGAAAGTGAGATTTTTGTGAAAGTTTTTGACCGAAATCCATAACATGGAAGTATTGTGTGGTTATCTCCACACAGGAACTTTGCTGTTTCCGTCATGTTTCTTGCTTTTCCAGACAAGTTGTCAGCTCTACTAATTTATGGAATAATTTTTTCGACTTTCGAACATCACCGGTTACAGTATAGTGCTACCAGGGGGCCTATTCACTAAAATAGATAGTGGAAAGAGATTACCTATTTTGAAAATCTCCAGCGAGAGAAAGTCCCAGTGTCCAGTGACAGAATAGCTCCAGTGACCTTGAGAAAGAGATATGGATCCTAATGCATGAAAATCCCATAGTATCCATGAAGTGCGAGATGTTTGTGCCCCCGGGAGTTCAATTCCTTAATAATGAACGCTTAGTAATACCTATTCAATAGGTACCTACCTACGTCAATCCATACTTGGACGTTTTTACTAATGAAAAGTTTAAATAAAATTGAAAAAAAAAGTCTCAATTATAAACAGAAAACGTCGAATTAGGGGGCTTAATGCTTGTATATATCTACACCTAATGAACGGCCATCTTAGGTAGGTAGATACCCACCTCAACCCGTACTTGGACGTTTTTACTCATGAATCAATAATATGTATATATTTTTAATGAAAATTGACTTACCTTTATGGAATGAAAAAAACACACGATCAAAATTACCGATGTGGTTGCGGATGAACGAGGATATTACACGATTTATCACTGACAGAAAAACGAGAAATAGACTCTCTCTTTCGAGGAAAGACACCTAATTAGCTGTCTCTCTGAAAGAGATCGAAAATGCCAAGATGACCGCCAACTCTCTCTTTTAGAAGTTACTGAATAACCCTGTCATGGATACTATAAAAATATCTTCTGCCAAAAGAGATAGTCGGACCGAAAAGAGCTCTTTCGCTTAGTGAATAGGCCCCCAGGAATCAACATCATATTTTATAGTTGTTTTCTTTCTTGTAGCCTCAAAACTAAAACCCAGCAGCTCTGTGAGCTGACCGAGGCTACCATACCTTATAAGCAGTTGGCATTATCAAAAGTCCTACCCGACTACCTATTCGGAAGGGCTGCAGTACCTATAATCGCGCATCTTGGGGAGGAGCTCGAGGGCAGGTACTGACCACAGAAAACAGTGATCTACGCATAAGAGGCATCTATAGAGGTAAATAATAAACCATTGTGTAATAATTTGCAGCGTTTTATTAGTTACGACTGAGTCTCCTGAATGTATTCCAACCAGAATCAGCTGGGACCACCTGCAACCTTCGGATTCAGAAGCCTTTATTCACAACAAATCGTGCACAATCGAGCCTGACGATGTTTACCTTCTCATACATGAAATGGTGAGTGTTAGGAGCCTTCTTTTTCCATTCATCTTAATCAGTATTCCGGGCCACTTGATCGGTTTCAATTATTGTTGGTTGAAAAAGTGGTGCTTATAAAGGTGAAAAATTCTGAGTTAGTGGAGCTTAACAATAATCAAAATGGGAGTAACATTTTATTCTGCTTTCTCCTCACCTTCTTACCGTCCAGAAAGAGTCTTTTCGATTCAGCGTATAAAAATATGTTGCAAACAAGCCTAACTTGAAGTTTTTGGGATATATTGTGGGTGTTTCGGCTATCATCTCATTAGCGGTCATTCCTATCGAATCGGGAATGGTCTAGATCTAATCTTATCTTATCGCTTTAGCGTGAAAAAATACATAGGATTCAATGTTGCCGAGTTTTGATCGGCTTTCCAGCGTTTGGAACCACGTTACGGCCCAGCCTGGAACGGCTGTTTACTGTGCCTAACTACTACAAATATGAAGGAAAGGAAAATGTTAGGCCACGAGGTCTCTGGGAGAGAAGTTAGAAAGTGAGTTATAGGAATTTCATTTTATAGCTACCTCATAACTATTTCAAAACGAAATACCTTGATTTCCACTTTCCATGTTCTGGTAGTTGACTATTTTTGGGACTGCGCGTCTTCGCAAGTTGTACATAAGCTGCGTGTTTTTACCCGATGGTTTATTATTGTCTGCATTTATAAAATCCTTCTGTTTACTTCACTGCCCTAAAACTGACTAAAAGCAACGAACAGCTTAATTTTCGATAACCAGTCGAAACTGAGGCATTTTGATTACATTCATTGAGACTATATTATTTGGGGACCAACCGCAATCCATATATAGCCAGTTTCATAAAATTGGGTACGGAGGGACACAACCACATTTTTTTGGTCCTTAATGCCTGAATTGCAAAATGCAACATAACGCATTGACGTTACCCAAATGATTGACGAGGATTTATTTTATTACTGGGGTCAGTCCGACAATCAGACAAAAAAACCTATGTTATATTCAACTGCACTTTGTGGATTTTCTATCTTCCTGTCTGAATTTCATCACCTCTCAAACTATCATATAAATTTAATCAGAATTCATTTCAATTCATAAATCCTGGAGAAAATGCAAATTAATTCATGATGGTGTTTTAGGTATATCATAATTATGTACTGTCGACTGTTCATTCGAAATATATAGCAAAGTAGTCAATGCCACTATGCGTCCTGTTAACAAGGATCTTCATGAAAAATGTTTAAACGCTTTGGGCAGTTGTGCAGTTTGAACAAATTTTCCATACTGCTCAAAAGCTGCAGAAAATAGCCAGCTGAAAATTAATATTTGTTCCAATAATTATTACTGTTTCCAATGGAAGAATGGCCTATGTCACTCCAGCTGACTTTTATTAGTAACAATAACAACGTACTGGATTTTCGGCGCTCCTGTAAAAATTAAGCACTTCTTCAGGATACCCATTCAATTTAGTGACTACACCTACCTATCTTTACAATACCGTATCATCTGGAAGGATTAGGTCGAAGTTTATTGGAGATATTACAGCACAATACTTTCTTATATTTATTTAATAATTTTCAAACTCAAAGACAATCGCCCTGCAATTGAACTTTTCATAATAATTACGCGGGCGGGCATAAAGTTTTGAACAGCGTACCGATCTTACGAATTAGGATCGCAAGATTAATAATTACGTAGGCGGCATAAAGTTTTGAACAGCGTACCGATCTTACTAATTAAGGCCGTAAGATGGATTTTATATATAATAACTAACGAATTTCGGTGAACATAACAATCCAACTTAATTAATAAACTAACAATATTTACAATCACAATGTAGTTGACATTTAGGTACATGAGTTAGTTATTATACGACTCGAAGTGTACAGTTTGGACTAGATAAATTGCTTAACAATACTAGAAATAGAAACATCCTCGAGGGAAATGATATAAAAACCTCATTTTGAAAGAAGTGCAATTTGACACAACTTAAGAACGAGTTGATGGTGGAGGTGATGTTAAACTAATAGTAGCCCTCGTAGAACACAATATAATGCTCAGCTACTCGTACTATAGAATACTGATATATTTTAGTAGCGGTTGAAAAATTTTCAAACGAAGTTAGTCATTTTGAACATTCCATGTAGTATTCGGAAATAATCAAAGGCTCAAATATGATGAAAATCCTTTCTAGGAACAGGCGTGCACTATATATAGGTAGGTATGTATTTTATATTAGTGATCGTAATTCTAGTCGGGTTTAAGTATGTTATACACATTCTACATATGTACATAATTTTCGTTCGGATCGCGCTGGTAGGTATAATATCATGAAAAAACTACATTTAAGTACATACCATACTTCTAACTCGTTATTAAATAACGAACAATACAATTACTAGGATTCACTAACAACGGAATACGTTTTTAGCGCCATCAAGCTAGAAAGCAAAAATAAAAGAGATCACTAACTGTATAACTGGAAATTAATTTAATGTGTATTCATCAAAAACATAGTGCAAGTATTTTCACTATACATTTGAAGTTCTTTTTACTTCAGTTCACAACGCCTGCCAGATCTAAATTAAAGTATATTTATACTTAGATACTTACAGAGAGTTACTTTTAATCTTATATCCAAAAATCTTGTTATCAACCATTAGATTAGGCCTTGAGTGAGGAAGAAAGCGGAATCTTCATCACGAGGTGATGTGGTTTGCGAAAGACGATATTATTGGCTCATAATGTTGATATTTTTTTAAATAAAGAGTCACAATTTGACGGTGGGGTGGTTTGAATGTATAAGTAGGATTCGACGGGAGGGTTTACGCCGTAATTACTTTCGAATGGGTTTGGAGTTGGACACATCCGAGACGAGGTTGGGATACGATGTGGCGCAAGTGGTGCAGTCTACAGGAGACATTCTGCTACCTCGGTCGTTGCCTGTAATCATAAATACCATTTTTGGGTAAAGGTACTGGTAGGATTTGATATTGTTGCGTTGATAGTCTTGATTATTCGGATTATTTGTAAATAACGAACGTATTTCAAATAGTTACCTGTTGGATTGGGTACTGTTGAGTCCGGTGATCGCGCAACAGGTCTGAAAGGCGTAGTGGCTCCTGTGCTGCCAGGAGCGACCAACTCTACAACAAACACGATAGAATGGGTTAGTTACCTTAGTGAATCCAGTCAAGTTTAGTCCAATTTATTTCACCGTGCGGTTGCAGTATTGCTCACAAAAGCTGGAATATCTGAAAATTTCACCGCAGTAAAACCAATAGGTACTTGTGCACGCAGTACCTATTACTGATCTATGGCCAACATAATTTGCATGCCAAAATTGAGGCCAAATCGGGCGAGGTACCCAAAAAAAATTAGATGTTAGAATAGAATTTCGAGTTTGCGCAGGCATAACTACATCTAGATGGCGGGGGCGCCATTGTTTCAATGGTGAAACTATTTCAAGGGGCTCTCATACACATAGTTGTGTGATCCTAGGACATTTCAAGATAAAAACATCACCAATTTAATGTCGTTACCTAAATGGAATACTAAGAGGATCCGTCAAATTACCCCAAATTTCATCATTAACGTTAACGCAGGAGTTACAAGAGGGTCAGTGTGCCGATTTTCACCTCACAGTTCCGTATAAATATATGATCCGCAAGGGTTGAGAGAAACAACTCTTTTTTGCACACCCACTCTTCACAAGAGCAAAATGGGACGGTAAAAAAAGGAAAAAAGTGCTGCAAAGTCCTTGACACATGGGTTCATTACTCTATTGGAAATACCTACAGAAATTTTGGCTGTCCATTTATTGTTCATTTCATGTGCAATAATTGAAATAGCAATTTTTGGTGGTTTCCGCCAATTTTGGCCCCCAAAAACAAGAATTTCCTATTTTTTTACAAATTATCTTTGAACACTGGCAGTAAAATGTAATTGTGTTGATCCCCTCTTCTAGTGTTATTATACAAATTTATGGAGATTTCAGACAATTTCCCAGGTTATTGACCCCATAAAAAATGAATTTTGGGAGCTGAACCTTCGTTACAACCTCAATTCTTTACTCTTTGGTCAAAATCAACTTCATATATTCGGTCTTCTCGCCCTAAAAAGAAACATGGAAAACGATACCACACAAGCTCATGTTCACCAAAACCTCAAAAAACCCCCCTCGAAAACCCCTATTTTTACACCCATTTCCCCCCCATAACTCCCCTGGGTGTATTCCGATCGGGCTGCCGAGCTTCGGAGCACAACCCCTGTGTATGTGTTCCCAAATGATGACCCAAACTGCGTGCGGAAGAACGTCGATTTTAGACAAAAATTAATGTAAATTTAAGGCTGAAACTTCGTTAGAACCTCAGTTTTCCAATATATTGTCAAAATTGACTTCATATTCGGTCCCCTCGTCCTAAAAACGCATGGAAAACGATAGCTCACAAGCTCATGTTACTAAAACAGAAAAAACCCTTATTTTTACCCCTATTTTAGCCCATAACACCCCTGGGTATATTCCGATCGGGCTGCAAAGTTTCGGGACACAAGTACGGCCCAAATGGAGCCTGTGTGTGAAAGAAAGAATTTTTATAGCGAAAATAAAGGAGATATCCATGATACGGCGGACGGACATTGCAGTTTTGGAATCTACGCACCTGGAAACGTAAAAGGAAAAATTTTGAGGGGGTGTTATAACATTTTTTGCTGAGCGAATACATACTAGGTGTATTATTCACAGAATAATAAACCGAAACAATACAATTTTTCATTTTTTTTCAAAATGTATCATCATAAATCGCCATAAGTTCTGGCTGTATTAGATTGGAGAGCTGGAATTGATCTCAAGAAGCACCGAATTTCTAATAAAATGCTGACCAATGGCCAGCAAGTGGTTTTTCGCAGCTAATACAGTTTACACAGTACCTCGGTACGTACTTACTCATAGGTATATTGAAATCTCTCTATGATTTGCTCATCATACAATTTCACAAACAAAAGGAGAATGTTGTTTCACTGCGCGGCACGCTCTAGCTCTGTGACGCCTACAGCGTGTGTCGATTGTGTCGATAATGAGTAGGTAACTTCGAATCCCCAAGGCACGTTTTCGCACAGCTCGAGAAAAAAAATTTTGTGGATGAATTGTGTGGGATACGTTGCATTATCCAAGTTCACCTCCTCTTCTTATTACAAGAAAAATCCTCTTTTGAACATGCCCCTCGTCCATGAACAAATCCGGAATAAGCCGTCAGTGACCGAGGGGGTAAAGGTGTATTATGGGAGTCGGGCTCAAATGAAAGGCAGAACGCGGGGCGCAGAAAATCCTGCATTCGCACACGTAGTCGCCCGTAGGTCCACCAGGGGCTATAAAGGAGAGTCCTATGAGCGAATGGCTTTCAAGAGGATTTGAACGGCTTGTAATTACCAACTCACCTTGACAACCTCACCAGGCCCTTTCCCTTCCTGTCGCGTTGGTGTAAACATAGGTCGGAACCAATCGTAATTGGACAGTGTGATTAAGTCTTTGGGGTTTGAATTGAGGATGCGAGCGCTGCCTAGGAGATGGCAATGGGCGAGGGAGGTTGACGTGGCATTCACAACGAACCACTATTTCCTTTCAGACGCGGCTGCAACCCTTTTCATCTGGGCTTAGCGATCACCGGTAACGACAAGAGACCAATTTAACTGAAAACTCTTCCGGCTCTGAATGGGGGAGCCCTCTACGGGTAGGTACGAGTAGTTCTCATACTGAGGTATCTTTGAAAATACCTGTATAATTATATAAGAGTTCTAAAATCGTGGCGGATGACCTGATGGATAGGTGGAGGATAACACGTGCGTACCATAAACAGAATAGTTTTACAAGTCAGCTTAGTATGACGACATGGGAGACGTATTTGGTAATATTGTACAACGTGGAGTAGATTTTTGAGCTGCCGTTCATCAGACAGGTAAGTATGCAGAGTGCGAGCAAGGTCAGCACTTCAAGGGTCCTGGAATAAGGCTTGCAGTAGCTGAGTTGAAGAACCCTCATCAAGGTCCGGATAACATGGCTTCTGCAGGCGCAGTATGCGTACAGCTGTAAACTGAGCAAATCCGTAGCAGAAGGCCCTACGACGCACGCACCTACTTGCTCCTATCGACGCATCAGGAAGAGAGTGGCTGTGAGAGGTTACGACGTGTCGTGGTATCCTCCCAGAACCACTCCTTGTGAAATTAAGATCTCGCCAAATAAACATAGAAGTGGGGACGAAAGACGCAGGGGAAACAAGGAACCCCGTGGGGATCCCCACCATCCTCCACTAGCTGGAGGATGGAGGGAGATAGCCCCAAGGGCTATAAATACTCGCCTCCTTCGCCTTTCCAACCATTCTACGCTCTCCTCTAGTCGCTGACTACTCTCTCTCTCCTCAATCCTCATCTCTCTCCTTAAACCTAAAAGATCCTGGGCATGGTGGTCGTCTAGTAGTACGATAACCAAACCAGGCAACGCCTCCTAAAAGATCTTGGGCATGGTGGTAGCTCGCCTACAACCAAACCAAGCACACATCCAAAAAGATCCTGGGCATGGTGGTAGTTCGCCTATAACCAAACCAGGCAACGCTCCCGAAAAGATTCTGGGCATGGTGGTGGTTCGACTATAACCAAACCAGACACGCATCCAAAAAGATCCCGGGCATGGTGGTAGCACTGCGCTATAACCAAACCGGGCACAACCTACCTCGACGCCTCTCGTAGTGGATGTGCGTCAACTATACATTCACTACACGACGCATTTGGCCAAATGGTTCCCACTGGTTGGTGAGCTGTCCAGCCTGATCCCAAGGAGAGAGGAAGATACCTCCCATCTGGCTTGAAAAGGAGTTTCTGGATTGTAAAGGAGTTTGGCAAGGCCATGCAGGCTACTCAGATTATTCCCTCATACTCTCAGATCATCCATTGCGAGCAGTTCATTCGTCGCGGTCCATTGTGTAATGAGTAACTCATTATCAAAATTACCGATACATTGAAAAGTAAAGTCACAGCAATTATTACACTATTGAACTTGGTGAATAGATGCAACCAGGTTATGTTCGAGGGAGTTCTATTTGTGAGGAATCTGGTAATTTATGAAGAAGGCAAAAATAATCTCTAACATGTTGCTACCCGGTAACAGTGGGAAGAGAACAAGTATTTACCTAAATTACAGAGAATTCAACGGTTGCTGTAAATTCCCATCCCGCCACCAATCAACTAGTCACACTGAACTCCCGGCACAATCTCTCGCGATAATTGCGGGATGTTCACGGAAACAACCTAGTTTACAGTAATTGGAGGAAATCTGCTACAGTAATGGGAGGAATTTTCCCTCGGGGGGGAAGACTTTTTAACAACAGCTTACGAATTTTGAGGAAATAACGTCAGAACCTGAAAAGACTGAAAGTGCAGCGCGCGCTTTACGTTAATTGGAAGTGGATCGATGGACCAATGACAACTCGGATCACACGCCATTGGAACCTCCCCTCTCCTTCGCCACCCGAGTCTTTAAAATTCCCTTTTGAGCTCTCAAAGTCGCCCGACCGTTCCTTTTTTTGTCAAACATACACGTGCCAACGGTGAATGTAATCTTCCAGTAACGTAAATCCCTGGGACGGAAAAAAAACACAAATTGGCGTGCTTACATCAAGGGCCAGGAAAAGATATGGGGAGCTGAGCGAAACGCGGGGAAGTGCGTAGGTATTTATTAAATCCTTATTAGGAATGAAAATAATGACGCTTGAGAGTGAATTATGTATTTGATAGGGCTCCCGAAAAACAAACATAATTTTTTCTAGAATTATCGTATCTTCCGCAGGAATCCGCCGTCATAAGCTGGCCGAGTACAGGAGGTGAAAGCTTTCAATGTAAGGACATCATCATCAGGTCCCTCGAGAATACTCGAGAGAATACTGTAACGACGGATTCCTCCTGAAGGTATGGTAATTCTAATTCTGATACTATCGGAAATTACCCTTTAGATGTAATAGCAAGCATAATTTTTGTTTGTAGCATTTCAAGGACGAACTCAGTATTTTAACATCAGTCCGCAAATAAAATTCAACATTGCGTCTGAAACGATTACAACATTTTCAGGAACAAACCAATCAAACTTGGTAACAAAATGTTTATTCGAATTAAGAATATTTAAATTAAGAAATATTGAAAGTCATTTGTGGTTTAGTTCCGCATGTGTCCCCGCTTTCAAAGTAGTCACAATTACTCATTTTCGCACAAATGAATTAACTCAGTTAGGTTTTTGGAATCCTCTAGATGTCTTCTCTCGTCTGCTCTTGTCGATCAGTTGACATCCTCGCTTCGAGGATGGTTCGATACCTATTTTCAAATTTACAAATGTGGGGCACATGCGGAACTATTACCTTAATGTAACAGTTCTGTATGTGCCGCCACGCTATAACCGATCGGCTAATCCTGTCCGAAAATCTGATATCGTGGACAGGCCACATCTTCCTTATAGATACCGGAAACTAGGACTGACAAGAATGTGAAATCGCCCTTACGCATTGAAAACTTCCCTCCAATGAGGATCGGACGTGTATTTTTTTAAATTCTTTCAAATTGTAGGTCTAACGGAGAGCTTTCCAAAAAGGTGCAATATGATGAGTCAAAATGAAAGGAAGTGGGTGAAAAGGCAAAGGAAAAAACGTGCGATGTCATATGGTATGTATTGCCCTCTCGCTCGCGCACGTGGGAACGGAGTGAGAGGGAGATACATACGTACCAGATGACGTCACGCGTTTTCTTTAGCTTATTCCCGCCAAATTACTCGGATTTCGGATCTGAAAATTGGGATACGAGGATTTTCGAGGGTGCTGAATCCGATACCCAGATTAATAACAGTAAAATCCGACCCACGCCGATTCCTCAATTATCCATCAAGAAAAACATAGAATAGAGAGGAGTGAAGATCACCCTTTTGCACGTATCAATGGAGAAAAATATAGGAAACCTTTAAACAAGCAGACTGAGATATTGTACACACAAAAAATCTGGTCGGGAACTGCTTGAACCTGGTGCGCCCTTACCACTGACCATTGTTCCACCAGAAGACTAACTAACAGGTAGAACTATCATAAATATTGAATGTTCAAAGAGATAATGTAGTAGTTAACCAAATCAGTTCTTCAGCCAAAAGTTTTTGGAAAACTCGGCGCTCCGCGCCTCGCCAGGGGGCAAGCCCCGTGGACCCCCGGTTACCTCTACATATTTACATACTTCGGACGAAATGATAGAAACACAGAATGTGTTTTAGCTCACGCGTTTCACATAAACCTTTTTCGACTGATATATTGACTGCTCATAGGTTACACCAGGTTACACGATCCTTAGTTCCGTATCATCGGTACTTATATAAAGCTTGCAATCGTGTTCACAATATAAATTATTGAGAATGATCACCTTTGTGTAAACAATTATTATTTAAACAATGACGCTCATACCGCAGCTTGTCGGCCACGCACTCCGCATTGGTTAACGTAATATGGTTAGGTAAATCGAGAGCTATCCAACGAGTGGTGAACGATTTTTGTACGATGATAACTGGCTAAGTTAAAGTTCCGTAGCAACGAATCGGTTGTACGTGAAAATCATTAGAAATTTTTCATAACAGCGTCCCAGATTTCGTTACGAAATTTCGTTACCTTTTTTGGCTAGTTAGTCCATGGCTGAAACACATTCTGTGTTAATAAGCATCCTTTACATAGAAAACACAGGTCATACTCAAGGTGAGTGGTGACTATCAGTAGATAAGAGGGAAAATGTTCCTTCTGGCACAGGGGCCACCCTGTAAGACCTGAGATACTAAACTCTCAACACACATCACAATCTATTCCCCCCCTCAAAAATTTACAAAATTTTCAAAAATTCTGTTATTAGGCCTTCAAAAATTTTTCAAAACAATTTTCGAAAATTTACAAAATGTATGTAGATTTCAAAAAATTAATAATTTTGAAAATTTTGTAAATTCTTGAGAAATGTTTTGAAATTTTTTCGAAAATGTACATTTCTCGAAAATTATGAAATTTTTGAAAATTTACATAAATTTCATAAATTTTCGAAAATTGTATTGAAAAATGTTCGAAGGTGATGAGACATTTTCAAAAAGTTCGTAAATTTCGTAAATTTTTGAGAATTTTTTAAAATAATCGTGATGTGTGTTGCGGGTTTAGTATCACAGGTCTTGCAGGGTGGCCCCTGTGCCAGAAGGAACATTTTCCCTTGACTACGGAACTATTACAGTGGGATAGTACCTAGCTCCGTACGTGCTTGAATTTGGAAAATATTGAACTGAATTTGCAAATACAGGTAACTGCATTTGGTGTCTGAGTTGATACCTAGTGAAATTATGAACATAGGTTCCACTAAAAAAAATTTAACTGACAATTTATTATAATAAAATGCCTTTTTATTACCAACCATCCTTCCTAATCCCAACCGTCCATAACAATCATAATAATCAGCCCTCAACAATCTTTAAAAGAACCAGAGTTCCAAAAAAACTGAAACTATCTATGTATGTACCTTCTCTAAATTCCTAACCTTGTACTAATATTATAATACGAGACCATCAGAGGAATTCCACGTTTGCATGCGCAGGGATCAAGTTGAAATCGCCATAGAGGTAAAAATTAGTCACAATAGACCCACCTAGTGGGCTCAGAGCCAGGAGGAAAAAAACCTGGAGAAACTCCGCTCCCACAGTCCTGTTTGAATTCTACTACGAGCTAAAATTAGTTTCGAGGGAAGAAGGGTGGATTAATTTATAGTATAGTAATAATTGTTTCTTCTCGCAGTCTATCACGGGCTCTTCGTCTCCAGAGCCGAGCGTATGGTATTAATTTTGTTTTGGGGTTGAACACTATGACTGTAGCCCAAATAGAATTCGGCGTCCTTTACTTCGACTGTCACCGCGTCCTCTTGTCGAGGCAAATTCATTCAAGAGAATATCCAAAACAACTTATTCGGTCATGTCATTCTGGAGGCTTCTTTTGTTCGTCCGGAGGAACACCACTTACTTCTCCCACTTGGAGAACAACCGGAACACAACATCCGGTTTGGAGGCTCACTGCTGATTATACCCCAACATCATCTTCGACTTCACGAGACGATTGCGGCATCCCAAGCAATCTCAGTATTCAACCGCTACGTCAAGCATCCTCAGTGTGTGTGTGTGTACTGTAAATACCCCCTGTGAATCTGTTCAAAAGAAAAGTGAATTGCTTCCTGATTAAGCAAGTACTTTATTACTTAGACCAGTGGTTTTCAAATTGTTTTGGGTCGCGCCCCCCTTGCGACTATCGAGACATCTTGGGGCCTCCCTTCCATCAATCCTCCTCCAAAATTCCCAAAACCAAGGTATTTGTGTTAACAAATAGGAGAAAATATCGTTGCCTAGCAATTTATATAGTTTTTACTGAATTTCATCTTATAAAAACATCTTATATATACTAACAAAATTACTAATAAAAATAAACTTCCGATTTTATTTAAAAAAATAAGAACGACGGACGTACGAAAACTAGTGTGATGGATGGTAGCGGCTCATGTGAGTTAACATCAAATTCTTGATATCGGGCTGCAATGTTGAGAGTGAACATCTTAAATCAGATTCGACGTCCAGACGATTTCTGATTTTTGTCTTGATGACCGCCAACATCAAACATCGATCGAAAGTATGTTATATACACAGACTATTGAAAACACTAGATATGTGTTTAAATTCGAGTCTCAATAAACTTCATCTGAACTGAGGTCTACACCCCCCCCCCCCCCACCGAAAATCGCTCGCACCCCCCAATTTGAAAACCACTGACTTAAACGAATATTTTATGATACCAAATCAATCTAACGATGACCCGTTACGAAATTTTGTTATGAGGAAATGTGTTGTATACTTTAAAATTTTATATTTATGGCCTCTTGCTCAACCCTTGTTTGATATGTGATATATCAATTTGATTTGATTTGGAATCAATTATTTATTCGTGTAATGTGTTTTGCAACATCAATAATAATAATAATTATTTAATTATTTAAATGATTTAACTGTAGAATTGTAAACTATGCTGTATTTAAAACAATGCCTACAATGCCTCTAGGGCTACAGGTGGTGGTTGAAATCTACCGAGTGCTTTATCAAGTTCTGGAATTACGTGCTGTATACTGCGGCAGTGGCATTCGAGATGGTAACTAGAAAAACCGGAGTACGGCTGACGAACAGAAATTTTTTACTCCATTTTCGGATTCTACATACCTTCAAACAAAAACCATAAAATTTTGAGGGCGGGTTAAAAAAAAAGGAAAAATTGTGTCCGATTCCAAAGGTACATTACTTATTGAAAATAATAAAACAATAAATAAATTCAATTCTAAAATTTACTATGCAGCGTCTCCAAACCGGCTCAAGTCGTACCTATGTCAATCCGCCACGAGAAAGAGTGACAATACTGAATTAACAGCTACCATTTGGGCAGTTACAGATTCGTTATACAATCAATGGTAAACCTGAAGCCAGATAAGACCCCATTGATATTGAGCGAAAAAAATCACCTCGCTGGAATAAGAGCTCTTCCTTGTAGGGTTAATTCCCTGTAATGGAGGGAACCCACGTCTTTCCCCCTGTTACCTCTTTCAACGGCTTTGAGATTCCTGTTTATCACACCACCTTTCCACCCTTTTCACGTCTCCCACTTCCCAAGAACCCCATCTTTATCCTTCTTTGCATTTATTCGTCCAATCAGACTACCGAACACTTCGGGCCTAAAGCAAAATTAGAAACAAGATTATTCGACTTACTTCCCTCCCCATCCTACTTTTCGTGAATAGATGGCCCTCAGGGGGTTTTTCTTTTGATCCGAATTACCTGCGCGGCCCAGGTTGATCCTCTTTGGTTAGTGATTATGTTCTTTTTCAATGGCGGGTTTCGAATCGTTCGCGAAGGCAAAAGGAAGACGCTTAGATCCTTCGCACATTCACCATTGAAACGATTCTAAGCTGCAAGTAACATGTTGTTTGGAATACCTACATGAACACTCTCAAACGGAATACGTAAATCGTTAAACGTTTAAAATCTGATTGGAAGGTTGTATCTTCCCACTTCCTCTTGTAAACGTGAATTTATTATAAGACAGAGTATACTAAAATGTATAACACTATCCGACGTTTGTCGGAATTAAAATATTGTCAAAACTGAGTAGAATCAGTTGTGTTCGGACGAGTTAAACTTTTTGAAAAATAAGTTTGTGTACCTAATAATTTTAGCCATTTCAACAGTTTCAATCAATGTTGTTTTTCAATTCAAATTCTCTGTTAAAAGTTGAAGGGTTTACATTTAATTGTTTGATCTCAATACACAGCAATAAACGTAGATAAGGAAGGGGTGGTCGACCCGTTAGTGACCATATTGATTTATTACACGGAAACGCAGATGTACATTACGCACGTGCACAAGAGTAGGCGAGCTTGGTTTTTTATTATTTTTATTTTCTCAAAAATCTTGACAAATCTTGGACTCAATAGCGAAAGCCCTGGATGCCAAATTTCAGTCGGCTTCGAATGAAAATACAGGAACAGGTGTAACTAGGAATGTGGGGTTATAAAACTTGAAAACTGCATCACAAATCCAACCACATGATGTGCATTTTAAAGGAAACAGACGTGGGCCGAAGTTTAAAGCAGTTTTCAACATACAGCAAGAGGCAGGCCAACGGCTAAGTGGCCCGCGCGACTTCATCTGGCAACAAAGGTAATACTACGTCACTAGCGGAAATCGCCCTTTAGATTTAATACCAAGCATACTTTCCACTCCCTTCCAACGAGTATTGCGCTTGCGACCCTACGCCATTTGCATTTACAATATAAAACACATTGTTATGGAAAGCTCTCTGCGACTTCTATCGAATGGCGGAATCAAAAAACGCTGCAAAGTCCTTGTCACATGGGTTTATTATTCTAGTGGACATACCTACAGAAAGGTTGGCTGTTCATTAATTGTTTCTTTCATGCGTAATAATCGAAATAGCTACTTCTGATGGTTTCCATTAATTTTGGCCCCCAAAACACAAATTAGGTACCTACGCTCTTTTTTTTCTTTTTTTTTAAACTACATATCTTTGATCATTGGTAGTGCCATTTAATCGTCCTGAACCACATCTTGACACTTTTTCCAGTGTTATTATACAAACTGATGGTGATTTCAGACGATTTCCCAGGTTTTTCACTCATAAAAAATCAATTCTGGGAGCTGAACATTTGGTAGAACTCAATTTTCCACTCTTTGGTCAAAATCGACTTCATATTCGGTCTTCTCGTCCCCAAAAACATAGAAAACGATATCTCAGAAGCTCATGTTACCAATATGTTGCTAAAACGTAAAAAGTACCTATTTTTACACACATTTTCACTCATAACACCCCTGGGTATATTCCGATCGGGCTGAAAAGTTTCGGGACACAACTAGGGCCCAAATGGAGCATGTGTGCGAAAGAACGATTTTTTTAGACCGAAAATGAAGCCTGTACACGTGATACGGCGGACGGCGGACGGCGTACGGCGGACGGCGGACGGCGTACGGCGGACGGCGTACGGCGGACGGAAATTGCATTTTTGGAATCTATGCACCTTGAAACGTAAAAGAAAAAAGTTTGAGGGGGTGTTATAAAAATTTTTTGCTGAGCGAATACATAGGTGTATTATTCACAGAATAATAAACCAAAACCTACCTATGTTTCGTCAGTTTGAGAATATATGAAATTATTACCTACCTCGCATGAAGTGCAGCTGTCGAGCCATGTGCTCTCTGTAAAGTTGAGGAGCGTCCAGTGGGAAATGGTTGACCCACTCGAAACCTTTGACTTTTTCATCTGCAACACCAAGATATCGAAGTAACAAATGATATTGACACCAAGTATAAATGAGTAGGGACGAACTAATTAAATAGAAGACAGTGCACAATGAGAAAGTACTGTAGAAGAAAATTGATGTACCAACCTTCTACTGTGTGTGGTGACACGCTTTCTTTCTTCTCTGGTAACTTTGACCCACCTTCCTCCTTCTGCACATAAAAACCAACAAACTAATGATACTTTTAGCAAACTTCGCGCCTTAAAAACGCTGAAAATTATTACACAACGGATTATTATTTTCCTGTACAGATTTTCGTGGATAACTGTTTCCTGTAACTGGCTATCCTGTAACGCATCGTTTTGGCCCCATAAACCCCTCACCCGGTCATTCAAGAAATTCTGATGTTCGCCAAAACTGTGAAGGACCCTGGACATGTTCCAGAATTTTCACCTAATTCAGATTATTCTTTTCGCCCTGAACAACCAACATGTACCTATCAACGAATAGGTGATGACCCTGCAAATTATTACAAAACGGTTCATTATTTACCTGCATAGGTGCCCCTCCTACGCAGATCACTGTTTTCTGTGGTCAATACCTACCCTCGTACTCCCCCAAGAAAGCCCTAAATCGAGAAGTGCAGCCGGCCGGGAAAATACAGTTCCATAAAAAATATGCGGTGGATTTAAGAATTCTATCATTAATTATTTGTTGTTATTCATGAAGCATAACGTGTAGTTTTTAAAAAATGTAAAAGAAAATTCCCCCCGCGAGTTCGGGAAAAGTTCCAGGAAATTTAATCGAAATCGGGCCATAGGTTCATGAGGTACTGAATACCTTAGATTTCAAAAAGACGGAAACCAAACCAAATTTGTTCAAGATCTATCAACCAAATCCGAAGTTACTATCAGTCTTCAAATTAGATCACAGAAGAAACAACTCGATTCCATGCGTGATTATAATCAGTTGTTCCCTAGCAATGATTATTTTTTATCTAGGCTGGATGTATATAAATCACTTTCGTGATCATCATCACTTTCATCATCACTTTCATCATCACTTTCATTCACACTCATGCTAACGAAGCCATACTTCAGGGCCTTCCTGAGAACGAACGGCTGGACGTACAATGCTCCGGGTGATCTAAAAAAAATCCCAAGATTCGGAATAAATTCAAAAACTCACAAAAAACCGTACCTTTGCACTGAACGTTTTCGAGCTACGGTTCGGCGTTTTACACCCTTATGAATACATTAACGCCGAGCTTCGTGGACCAACTACACCCCAAATGGGACCTACAAATCAAATTTCATTAATTTTAGTTGATGATAATTAAGGAAAGCGGCATGTGGCGTTTTCCTTATTTTTTATTTCAATTTTTTTATTCAAATTTTGGATTCTACGTGAAACTACGTTCAAACGAAAACCATCAAATGTTAAGGGGGGGGGGGGGGATTATTGAAAACGATAAGCTAAAAAAAGTTATTGAAACATTGTCTGTTTCCATTTAAAAAAATAAAAATAAAAATAAACTGTTCTATACCGGATTCAGCGATCAGGTACAAACAGTAACAAACAAATACAGTTTTGCTGTTTTCTACTGTTGCTGCGATCTTGCGATGGTTTCATCATCGACCCCGCTATAACAATGTATTTTATTTCTAGTGGAAATAAACCTCGTGTAAATAACTCCGAAATAATATAATGATAGCGGTCACAACAAAAGGTCAATACACATACGGAATCCAGTTGTTTACTGTTTTCGGTTCTTGCGTGAATATAAGGCTTCCTTACTTGCGGTACCGAGAAACCAAAAGAAGGCTGTCGAGTTCCATAATAAGATTTGGGTGGTTGTGCTTAGGAGTGAGATCATAGAAGGATTGGATTTTGTTGAGGGGGACCAAATCTGGTGGAAAGAAGAGGATGCGAGAGTTGGCCTTATGCGAGTGAGACTGCCCGTGAAATAGGGATCCAAGGCAGACCCTCATTTCCTCGCCAGCTTTACAGGCTCAGGGGAAAAACTCGTTTAAACGTCGAAAAACTACCTATTGGATAACGTGGGTTGTACGGGAGTAAATGTATGGATACTTTATTCGGTCCGAGATCTTGTTTACGTCAGTTTTTGCGGAAGTTAGAGCGTGGAGATATATTATACTTATTGCCGTGCTGATCGATGTGGAATATTGAAGTGGAGGAAATGCTACAGCTTGCTATAAACAAACGAGTTGTCGAACCAAGCATTCATCAATTGTAATAGCAAATTCTTATGAGAGCAGTGCATATTTGAGTAACGATAGGTAGCAAGTCTTGGGTGGAGTGCTCACTCACTCAAGAAGCCTATTATAATAGTATAGGGCACCATAAGCTCTTATATTTTGTATTAAAGTTCCATTACGTTATAAGACCCTAATAATTATAATATTATGGTCACAATTTTTAAGAGGATCAGCTATTTCCACTCTCCCAGTTTCACTTGCCGTCGTGAGTTTTCCCAGTGAACAAAATTTGAGGATTTTTCCATGCAGTACAATTTTAAAGAATGATTTTGGACGCTATTTCAATAGTTACGCAAGAGAAATGCTCCTTTCACCCACCTTTCTATCTCACCTGCCTACGTTTCTAACTTTCATTTTCAACGTGACTGTGAACAGCTCTCTCGGTGCAGTAACATCATTCAGTAGTATTTTGTAGATGGCTTATTGTGAATGTATAATTTCTTCGTTTAGTACTGAAGATAGTAATAAGCCCGAAACCAGTTGATAACATGATCCCTGTTAATGCCCAAGTTTTTGATAATAACTTATTGTATTACTTCATCCTCTTATTTTCTATGAGGCAAAGGTGAAAAAGTCAACCTTTCTGTATTTCTGTGTACCTATTTCTATGTACCCGCCCGTCACAAACGAAGGTTAGAAAATAGATGTTTAAAAAATCTATTTGCTGGGACTTGAGAGACAGGAATTCATCAAATTTGCGATTGTTATCGATTCATAACAATCGGAAAATAATCATTCCTCCCAAAGTCCAAGGTTGGCATTGATAGGCTCGCCGGTATTATGAGTACTGTCAACCCCACGTCCATAACTCCTTTTCAGGAGAAGCTGTTCCAATAATCGTCAAAGAAATACAGTTTTGCTGCACTCATATTACTTACTGATCCATTTTTATTTTGGATGTTTGCAGTTTTCATTTTTGAGGACTGAATTGTGTCCAAGAAAGACTGTTCCGGGCGTAGACGGCACACTATGACCTGCATGACAGTTCGGTCTTGAAGGACAGGTATAACTTTTACGCCGTCATCAGCCATGCCAAGTTACAACATACCTAGGATCTTTACACTACCACCTCAAACGATAGTGCAAAAACAAAATGATGCAAGAATAAGCTTATTTTTATGTAACGAGTATGAAATAATGTTCCACAAATGTGGATATGAGTAACCCTCGAAGAGCTATAAGCTATAACTACAGAAACACAGTAGGTAGGTACCTAATTTATTATATATATAGTCTGTGTAATATAGATGTAGCAGCAAAGTGGGGGAAATCAGCTGAAGCTTCATCAATGGCTATGAACTGAATTCTACTTGAAAATTCGTAAAATGATTATACACCCTGCCATAAGGAAATACTTTTTAAATTAACGTCTCCAATACCGTTAAATTCTACTCAATGAGTTCCACCTAATTCTCACTGTCAACAATAACTACTTTTCACTATTTGTTTACTGTCGTCACTTTACTAACTTGAACAATGTATTTAAACTTATTCATAGTGTTTGATAACACGGTGAAGTAAGAATACTGTGGTATGTATGTGCTACATGAACTACCACATAAAACTAAATATTAAATAGTAATACTAAAAATTATAGTTCTTTTACGCTTATTCGCCACGAAATTGCTAAAGCCTCGTAGTTTCTAACAACAAAATATTCAAGTCTTCTCTCCGGCATTATCTCTGTTCCATATAAATCATCACAAGATTCCCAGAGGTGAAAGGTTAAAACAACTGGATTTTTGATAATACTGTTCGTCTGCAGGGGGAATACTTGAACCACCGCAGTGAGTATCAGGCATATTCGAAACCTCAATAAACATTATATTCACAATAATTGTAAGATGGCAGAGTGAAAAAGAGAGTTTTATAGTTAGTTGGAAATTGCCGAGTAGAAACACCGGGCGGTCATTCGATATAAAAAGGTAATTTTGATGGCGAGGTCGACCAAGTTTGATTAGTGACATGTTCTAACAGATGACAGTAGTCAAGCACCATGGGAGCCGTCCCCAAAACAATAACTGTAAGAGGTTTCGGTGGGGAATCATTGTCAGTGATACCATAAACACAATTCTGGAACGTCCATGACAGGAGGAATCAATAATGTGTGGGCGCTATATCAAGAGAGTGGAACAGATTGGCGGTCTGGGGCCCTTAACAGATTGCCTAAGGTGCGTCATATTAATTAATTTTCATTGAGATTAACAATAAAATTAATATCTTTTCCTGCCAGCAGATACTTTCCTCTATCTGAAATCTGTTGCACTGAATTGGCCAACCTCTACGTCTACAAACGATTGAATCTATGCAACGTTTCACCGTTAATAATAATAATCAAATTTGACCCTATTTTTATACTTCTGAAAATTGCTCATCCTCGAAATCTTCCTTTCAATTGCAATTAATAACCTTATAACAAAATTTGAAACTTTTTATCTCGTTGCCATATTAAAAATATTTTTGATAGCAAATAGATGAAAAACTGAATTTTCAACTTAAAATTATTCCAGATCTTGAATGGATTCTTGTGAAGATGAATGATTTTCTTAAAAGCTCAAGGATAGGGGAAGTGGTAACTTTGTGAAATAATTCGAACATAAAAAATGATATTTAGTAAAAACCGGTACATACCTACTGAATAATGTAGTAAATTGATGGGTAGGGTAAGTGGGTACCTTACTTCGGGGTTTCGTTCATATGCTGCTCATGCGGCTTGAAAGATTTAGGCGAAACGAACTAAATCACTCGCGATGAGATCGTGGAAACCCATTTCAAAAAATAAACTGTAATCCATGGATTACATCGCTCGGCATTGGTACTATGGGTGGAGTTAGTTTTCCGTAGTCATAATAGGTAGTATTTTGTAGGTTATTTTCCAGGATTGTTCGAAAGACAGAATTTTTTCTATTAATAATCTGGGCCATTGAGGAAATTAAGAAGCGACATTACCCGTATTAACAAGGTATGAACAGCGATCGAAATAGATGGAACACTAGAGACTATTGGAATAAATTAAATGGTCTATTGGAATGGGTTGTTGGACCACTGAATTGTGGTTGACGGTTAAATGGTTTTCACGTTTGCGCATGCGCAGTCGCTACTACTCATGAGAATGCAGCAAAATGCATGGGGGAACAACTAGGGCATAAACCCGAACTGCCATCAACATTTGAGCCAATTTGGACTTTTGGGTCATGAGTTGTCAGGTCGACGTTTTTCACGTCTGCTCATGTTCAGTCTCTAATACTGATTCGAATGCAACAAAATTCATATAAGACCAACGAGGACCTAATCCCGAAATAACACACAAATTTGAGCCAATTTGGACCATTGGGTCGTGAGTGATGGCGGTTCGCAGAAATGCGTAGCACACACACTCAACTATCTGAAGGAGCAGAAATTTCAAGTTGTTTTTTTTAAATGGATTCATGTTCTCCGATCAAAAATGGAAAAATCTACTTTTTCCCTTCTCAAAATGATGAAAATTGCCTAAAAAGAGTAAAAACGAAACAAGGCCTCGGCCACTTTTGAGAGGCCAAGCCTAAAAACGGAGTTATTAAAAAGTTGTCTATTTCCATTAATACACGAAAGTACACTGTTATACCGGTTTCGGTGATCAAATATCGTAAGTAACAAACAATAACTTTATTTTTATTATTATTCAGACGACTTATTACTAATCTACCGAAGGCTGTAACCTCCATTCTTACATTGTTATATAGGTACACCAAAGTTTGCATGTGCTTCTGCCTACTTTTCAGCGAAAAACAATTCGAAAATTAGCTCTGGTCACGCAGCCTGTGTCGTTGGTAACTTTCAGTTTTTTAACGGTTTTCAGCGTTTTTTACTCACAAGAACTCGCATTTGAACCACTTTTCTGTTCTAGAGAAAAAATGTTTTGGGGCCTTTTTAATGTTTCGAGTTTCACTTGTGGGGAATACAATTTTTTTGGCTTTAGCCATTTTCACAAATTTTAACCAGTTTCTGACCCACATAAATCAAAATTGGAGCACATTTCATTGATTCTCTTTACTTCACCTAACATTTTAGCAATATTTGAAATATTTTTCATCTCGTGGTCTATTACCGCCCAGCACACAAACGCGCACACCGTATTATAATATACAAACCAAAAAGTCACTATCTATTATTCGACTTAAAATGCATTGAAACGAATAAGAATAAAAATTTGTATTTATTCTAATTCATGAACTAAAAATTCAAATTCAAATTCAAATCCATTATATTTTGGCAACAAAAGAGTAACAATGTACATGTTATATATACATGAAGAAAAGATTTCTCCTAATATAAATGTAAAAAAAAAAAAAATTCATCATGCGTCACTAATACATAGTATAACAGGGATCTCAGTCATTGCCCACCATGAGAATAAGTTCATCAGAACTTGTGCTCTCAGGTGGAGCTCGTCCATACCTCACTCGAAAAACACGTTCCCTTCCATGTAGTTACTTAAAAAGAATCGAACTGATTTAAAATTAAAATAAAAAGTGAAAATAAAAAATAATTGAAAAAAGTAAAAGAAAAAAGGGAGAACCACTAACTAAGAGCATCCTTCGCTATAAGAACCTGCTCAATTCGGCGTTAAAATTCTTTCGGACTTTGAAACGCAAATGTGTTAATTTTATTTTCATTAAAAAAAGTTAACGCTCTATTGTACGAGACACGTTTAAAGAGCTCAGTGCCACATTTAGGTAGCTTGAGGTTAGTCAACGAGGCCAGTCTGGTGTTCGAGACCACTGACAAATCATTCTCGTCAATGCCAGTTTTGAAAACGTGAACGCACGATTCTAAAAGAAAGATCTGCCTTAGATACAAAACATTAAATTCATTATATAGCCGTGAGGTAGAATATCTAGAAGGCTTATTCAAGATAACCTTAAGAAGCGAGTTTTGGAGTACCTGCACCCATTGCAGATGGGTTTTACAAATACTTCCCCATACAATCAGCCCATACTTCAGAAGCGAAAAAGCCAGGCCAAAATAAATGCTCTTCATCATCTTCAGTGAAAGAAAACCTCTAGCAACTCGAAACACGTACAGCAATTTTCTTAACTTTGTAACCACAGAGTCAATGTGAAATTTGAACTTAAGGTGGTCATATATGTTGGTCATACATGTTGGACCTATTACAATACGTATTTCATCTTCGAATGTTCGCTAAAACCAATCAGCTCTGGGGAATATTAAAAGGAACTTTTTGTCCCTCTTGATTGAATCTGCATTAATCATAGTCGCTCAAAGAATTAGGCTCCCCGGCCCGTGAAATACAGTGTTGTTTTAAGCGGAAAAATCCATTTTTCCATCCGCTGGGACGCGATGTTTACGAAATTGAATTTGTTACAACACTGGAGGAGTGGTATGGTGGTGATTGGTGGGGGGGGGGGGGGGGGGGGGGTTAAACCTTTCCTGGTTATAATAGCAGTTAAATCCGGGGCCCGTGGAAAGTCAAACAAATCCAGACTATAAGCCAACAATCCCGTTGTGAACGCTCAATTAGTTGATTACACAGATCCTTTTCAAAACCCTGGGACGCTGGAGGTTTTCCAGGGACGGTGCCCCGAGGCAGCGGTGCCCCTCTATTCTTCCGCACGAATTTAAATGCCTGTAATGTAATAATGCTCGCTTTAATGCGTCCCTTTTAAGGACCACCGGTTCCAACCAGCCGAACCCCCCCCCCCCCCCCCCCCCGCTGCCCCGCCACAAAAGGCAAGTCGGGAGGAATCAAACAGCGGGGAGGGGTCACTTTTAAAATTAATCCCTCCCTTCAAGCTGTCCCTGCATCATTAATTTTGCCTTTTGCTTGAAGGCAATTATGACAGTTTGCTCTTCAGTCAAAAGGCCTTTGGCTCCCCGTCTCCTGAATAGCGTCCTGCTTTCCCATCCTCTAAAAACCATCGAAATCCTCGGTTTAAAAACTCGTTTTCCTTACACAAGAAGGGTTTACCGTCGCTTTTACATATTTAATTCTGCTTCCAGGGAAGACATCCTGCTAATTAATTTGTGGAGCCCGATTGAATCGTGGAGATTTGATCAAAAGAGAAAACGACTCTAAATGAAGAGGGAGCTAAAATTAATTATCAGTTTCCCGCTTCAACGAAACTGTGCTTTATAAAGGCCATGTCGACTATTTGGACTGTCTTTAGTAACAACAGTTCAAGTCGACTTAACCGAAAAATGAGTAAGCTTCAGAATGTGCATCCCTTTGGAACCATCCACCCATTACAGTATTGTGCAAAACTGCCTGATATACCAATGTTCCACGTATCCAATGTTTGTCCTTGGCACTATAATTTAACCTAACTATGACTAAGCTAAATTGAGCATCACAGTTGTCAAATTTGTCAAAAAGTGGTTTTTGGTAACCCCCCCCCCCCCCTCAATTGCAAAAATGGGTAGTATGCATTCCAAGGCACGTAGAATCTCTATCCTTCCGCCGCAAGCGGCAGTTTCCTTGTGTTCTATGGACCAAATAATAACATCCGATTTGTAGGCCCCGTTTAGGGTCTAGTAGGTTCTCGAAGCTCGGCGTTACTGTCAGTCATTCCAAAGGGTTGAAATTGAGGGGTCGAAATTTTCAGAACGCCGCAGCTCGAACATAATCTATAGAACAGTATGGGTTTTATGACGTTTTGGTTTATTAATCTGTGAATAATACACCTACGTATTCGCTCAGCAAAAATTTTTTGAACACCCCTCAAAATTTTCTTTTACGTTCCGAGGTGCATAGATTCCAAAAATGCAATGTCCGCCTGCTGTCCGCCGTATCATCCATATTTATCTACTTTATTTTCGGTCTACGAAATTCAATCTTTCGCACCATTTGGGCGCTACTTCCGTCCCAAAACTTTGCAGTCCGATCGGAAGGGTGTTATTGGTTAAAAAGTGAGTGTACAAAAGGGTTTTTTGGTGTTTCAGTAACATGAGCTTATGAGGTATTTTTAGGGCGAGGAGACCGAACAGGAAATTGATTTTGAAGAGTGGAAAATTGAGGATCTAACAAAGTTTGAGCCCCCGAAATTCATTTTTTTTAATCAGTATTTTTTTATTTCCTAGGAAATTGTCTGAAACCTCCATAAATTGGTATAACAACAATAGAAGATCAACAGGGGAACCAAGACAATTAAATGGCACTATCAATTATCACAGATAATTTGTCAAAAATAGGAGCCTAATTCGAGTTTTTGGGGCCAACATTGGTGGAAACCATCAAATTTGCATTGCTAATTTCATTTATTTCAATTGTTTCAATTATTTCAAAAATTTTAATTATTGCACATGAAAGAAACAATAAATGAAGGCCATGAAGTTTGAACCGAGAAGCTTCGTCAACATGAGTGTGAATCATACGGCATAGATCATAACTCCAGCACAGATATCTTTGATAGGGAACAGCTGATTATAATCACGCATGGATTTGTGAAATCGACTTTGTTCTTTCATGATATTATTTCGTTTGAAGAAAAATTGTTATTATAATTGTTTTTTAATTGGTACGTTTTTAAATATTTGTTGACAGTTACAAGTTTGTTGTTCAGGTGTTTGTTTGTTATTAGGTGAAAATTTGGGAATATGCCGAGAGTCCTAATTGGGTTCAGCGACCATCGGAATTTCAAAAACGATCAGGCGATGGGCTCAGGGGGCCGGAACGGAGCGTAACAGGAGATGGCGGTGGAAAAATTATATCTGTGTAACTGTAATTGCCGAACCTTTGAGAGCTTATATACTTCGACTCTGATGGATGGATACTGACCACAGAAAACAGTGATCTACGCCAAAGGGCTACCGTTTTACCCAAAAAATATGTCAGGTGCATTCGGGGCTCCATAAAGTACAATACACTCACCGACTTGTGTTCTACGTGAAATTCATCGTAAGGCAAGAAAAGGTTGGTTACGCCCTGCATTGTAAAAAGCTGCCCATATCCATCAAATTGAAGTTCTTCCAACAGTATTAATCATGTTCCACACGTTGCATTACCATTAGTTTCGACCTGTACACATTCTTGGCCTTCGGACCGTTCGTTAAACAGGGTATCATATTGTTCACCAAAGCTATTTGATATCCTTTATAAAATATTCCGTTTAAAGACATCGATTCTAATGAAAAAGGAGCGAGTGTTTGTCTTCTGTTGATTGATAGGGGTTGGTGGTCAAACACTTATTTCGTTCACCTTCTCGGCGCAATGGGGCGTAGACTTGTTTTCTCACACGTGACTTACTTTTTTCACTTGGGCTCAAGGATCATGTCACCGGATTCGGTAGTCGTGTTATTGATTACGAATGCAAACTCATACTTTAGGTCGATACTTTTCCTCTATTCACCATATGAGTGAAAGGTAAAATTCCATTTACATACAATCGCCGCTACTTTTAGGTACGAAGGCTATGAAATTTGATGCTGCATCGATACGTCAGGATCAGGACTTGTAAATAAGTAAATGAGAGCCGCTCCCAATTATTAACCTCTCGAAATTGGCTAGGAACCATACTTCACTTTTATATGATGAATTCAACGTATTCAACACAAAACAAAAATATTCCTGCTTGAATCCTGTGTCCACATCTATAAATCAGGAGTTGATGATAACAATCTGTGTGCTGATTCCAGCAATAATTCAATAATATTAATTACTTGTAGTTATTCATGAAGCATTTAATGTTTGTTCAAGTTACAAAACTAACAATAGAAAAAATCCATTAGAGCCATCATTCTTCAAATGAAATACCTACTATCATAGAACAACCAACTCGATTTGATACAGCCATCCGTGATTATAATCAGGTGCTCCCTAGCAATGACATCTGGGCCGGGTTTATACCGTTTCATTCACGATCATGTTGATGAAGCTTTTCGGTGCAAACGAACGGCTGAACGTGAAACACTCCGGGTGGTCTCACAAAATTCATTAGTTCGAGGTCAATTAAAAAACGTTCAAAAAACCATACCCTAGTGATATGAAAGTTTTTGAGCAACGCATTCTGAAAATTTCAACCCCCTACTTTTCACCCCTTAGAGATTACTGACAGTAACGCCGAGATTCACGGACCAACTAAACCCCAGAAGGGACCTACAAACCATATTTCATTGATTGAACACGCAAAGAAAATGTCTGAAAAAATTACTTTTGGAACAGATGGCTGTACGAGTCTCGATCCCTATAAGAACTACCTCTTCTCAATCAAAATACCTTTAAATTTTAAATGGACGCTCAATAGCTACCCTGGAAGCTCACTGATAAAGTTCAATTGAGCTCTGAGTAATGACGCCATTACTTTTAGTCAAACGTCTCATTCAGGGACGAAAAAACCTCGCTAGTTCTCCCCTTGAGGGTCTTAAAAGCCAACTCCTCTGTCCCCGAAACCGAAAAAAAAAGTATTTACTTCTGTGTAAGTTGCGGGCAGTTAAGGAACAAGATGTTAATCAATCTTTTTTGTCTCCTACAGAGAGATCCAATTCGAATCACGTCCTGGTTGAAGATTATAGCTGTCGTAACAGCTGCGCTACCGCCCTCACGGTCTGCCGTTTTAGGGACCCTCATCTCTGTCTGGTCTCTCTGGAGAGTTGCCTGATTGTAGTTACCACTCGAGTCACATGTGCCCCTACTTACACCTAAATGGAGATGATCTTATTTGCGATGCGGTGCTTCGGCCCTCGTAAATCTCGTTCGATTGTGATCTTTGGCTCGAGATTCGGATATGAATAAATTGATATTACGGCAGAACGTATTAGCTTGACAATAAAAATGATATAATCATGTGTGAGCTCTGATTAGATCATTGGTCCAAACTATGACTCAAAATTGAGTAAGACGAATACTTCATCCAGCGATGTTTAAAAGCTGCGGACTCTCCTTGAACGCTTTACATTTATTTGCCTTACTAAATCCGAAAGGTACACCTTGTAATTGATTTCTGGACCTCAACCAATTCATCCGAATCTGATAACATTTAAATATAAATATATTTCAGAAAAATTAAGTATGTGCGAGTGTGTAAGTGTGTGCTAGCGTGCGTGCGTGCGGACGCGCATGTGTGTGTGGGTGCGTGTGTGCGAGCGCGCGCGCGCGTTTTGGCCTCTGCAAACATTGTACACCATTTCCGGGTTTGAGGCTCGATTTCTATTCGCCCAAGGAAGCTCCGTAGAAAAAATTCCAAAGGTTCATTATTGAAAATAATAAACCAATAAGCTTTCATTGTCCATTATTAGGTGAAACATTACCTATTAATAAAATAGGCGACCAAATTTTTTAGATAATTTTCATGGTCTGGTTCAATTCTTCAAGTATTATCTCATCACATGAATTTCATGAAACTTCGTCGAGCCGATGGCACTAAAATCACTTCAATATAGGTAGAAAAAGTTAAATTGTCAAGTGTATGGTTTGGTTGCCCGTTGTTACTTCCATGTTCCTATTATTATTGTATAGAAAAGGATACTTCCATTCTGGTGATACCGTCAAGAACAGATGTTCTAGAAAACCATAGGATCTTGTTCGGAAGTGTTCAAAACCAGTTTCTAAGCGGGTTTCCGCTTGATGTCGCTCTTCACTATGTTGTAATTTGGTCTTAACAAACTTTCTCAAATTAGACTTTTTTCAGATTTTCTTTTGGGTTTTGTTAAGCTCATTACTCTCTTCAACTTGAGGTGAGAACGAGTGGGACTAGGTGGGAAAAAAGGGAGTTATTACGGGTTTTATAATTTTTCGATTTTCAACTATAACTGCCGTAAAAATGAACCAAAATTTGTGCGGTTGGTGCCAAAATGTCCGTTAGGATGTCAAGGTGATACTTACTGATTTTGAGCTCCATCGCATCAATTTGGCTAATATGTCAAAGCGTCCAACATTTTCTACGTTCACTAACTAAATGACGTGGTGTCAGAAAGTGGTTGAAAGTGAGGTTTCTATGCATGTGTATTATACAGGGTGATCCGCTCGTAGATGCAAAAAAATTTGCGTAAAATTACATCAAAAATGGAGTAAAATGCCGCCAACCACAGGCACAGTTGACTCAATTTTTTCAATTAAAAACATTAAAAACATTTTTTTTACATTTTTTCTACCCTCTGATCAAATTCCCCCTTTTGAGGTGCCTAACGTTTTCTTGCATTTAAATTTGAATTTTTCATCAAAGAAACAAGATAATCGCAAAGTTGACCATACCATTGGAAAGCTTATTAAATGAAGAAGTTTTTAAGAGATTTGCCAGTTTCCAGGATTTTTTTCAGAGGAGTAATAACGTTTTTAAAATTTCAGAAATTTTATTTTTTCAAATTCGTCTAATGTTTGAGCTGTTGTTGCGGTCTCTAGATGGTACTTTTCAAGACTTGAAGTACACCATGCGTATGGAAAATTTAACGCTGATTCCGAAAATGAGGTCAAAAAGTAAAATTAAACGAGGTAAAGAGGAGAAATTTGAGTTTAAAAGGAAAAAAAAACACGGTTTTCCTGAAAAAACCTTTAAAAAATCATATCTCGTGAACAGATTGAGATAAAAATATGCGGTTGGCGGCATTGTACTCCATTTTTGATGCTATTTTACGCAAAAATTTTTTTACGTCTACGAGCGGATCACTCTGTATTTCCATGCGGAACGGTCGGCCTGTCAGGCCGAAATGGGCGGGGCGAGTTCCTTGCCGCCAAACTTGTATCCATATATTATTATGAAGAACATGGAAGTATTGTGAGGCAATTTCCGCACCGGAACTTTTTATATTCAGTCTCTTAACTCGCGTACGTACTGACAGCAATATATTTCAAAACTTCACGCTATAATCTATATACTATATTTTATACGGCCCATAAGAGCCACCATATCACTTGAATGTGAGTACGGTAAGTATAGTGTGATGCCACGCACCTGATGTTTTTGTTTTGTGTAGATCACAGTTTACCCTTGGCACGCCCTTGACTTCAACATAAGAACGTTAGGTTGAATAATAGAGAATACGTCCATATAAAACTCAACAAAATTCGGCTGTAAATTTCATATTTTGAAAAACATTTACTTCGTGCCCGAATAAAAAGGTAATAGGGATGTTGATGAATTTATATGAATTTCTCAGTTGAACCACATGTGTAATTGATGTGCTTTTGTAAATTTGATTTTTCTGGGCTCATAAAGACTATATTGATGTTGGTTTCCTCAATTTCTCTTCTACGCCAGCCTTCCTTGGGAACTACGCCCTCTTCATCAGGCGACTCTCACCAACCAACAATCAAATCGCAGCATAGGAATTCAACATTTGGAGTACAAAACGTGGGAAAGTTCGAAAAATCACCAAAAATTCATCGCTGGAGGGCTCGAGTTGTTTCCACTTGACGCGCAGGATGTGATTGTTTGCAACTTCTCTTTCAAAATCAGTCTGGTTAGTGCAAAAAAATGGACCACGGGCCTAGTGCCTATGTGTAGGTATGCAGCAGCTTACAACATAAACCAACATAGCGAATGCTGAAGGAGTTATAAGGCACTTAAGTATAATGTATGGGATACCTTATAGGAATTATTATATTGTGATTATTTTTATCAGGCACACCATCATCATTCAAATAACGGGTGATCTAATTGAATAAGATTGGGGTATTCCCGGTGTGTAGTTCCCACATGGTGTTTAATTTTTGGTTCCTCACTGTAAGGATAAACGTGAGTTGATGTTAGTAGGTACCGAAAATATCCTCCAAAATCAGCATTTCCTCTCGTAATTCGTGTTTCAGAATCTAGGAAAACATTTTATAATCACCGTACACAGCAGTGATTTGTATAAATCAACGTATCAAAGTGAGGAAATTAGATAGCTCGCCGGCAGACTTATTTTCCTGTTTAAATTTTTGTGTGGATTCCTTGAAACGGTTTGGTGTAAACGAAAATCCATATGGGGAGGGAACGTAAAGCGTGATCAGAGATTCGACTGACTATATTTTTCGTCTTAGCTAACAAAGCTTGGAAAAGTTCTGTAATGTCCTGATAAATCTTCCTGACTGGATCGCGCATTTTACGACCGTACAGAACTGAATAATATTACTACTGAATAATGATTTGTATACTCAATAATATGATTTCTGAATAATGGTATGATTACTGAATAAATTATTGCCACACTCGTATATGCTCTCAGTACAGTTGCTGATATTACTCATGTAATCTACTTTAATCCTGCTGTCATGTCACGAAAATGACGTCTAAATGTAGAAAATGTTTGGCTCCACGCCGTTGTAAACAAAGACAGAGCCTTCTACGAAATTATCCTACACACAGTTTAAAAAACAGCCCTCAAGCAAGTGTCACCAAGCGACAAGTGTTGACCGATGGCATCTCAAGACCTTTCCTGGATATTAAAATGAAAGTTAAGTGGCTGAAAGCAATGTAAACACACTTTATGGCGAAGGGGAGTGTCAATGTGAGGTAAGGACCTTTCACTATGATTACTTCGTTTGTCTCGTTGGCCTTCTCCGTCGACCCCCCCTCCATCTCAACCTCCGCAATATTCACCACTAGAATAGAAGATAATGAAAAAAACGCTTCAACTCGGTCACGATGGAAATTGGGGTGAATTAACAGAGGGTCGTTTGCCCTCCCTTATCACTATTTGTCGTTCTCCGTTATTTGTTTTTGAAGGGAACAATTTCCCGAGTGTCTTTGTTTTCCTTGTCAGGGTTTTTACTAGACCACCCGTAGGATCGACTTTTACCGTAATAAGAGTCTGATTCGGGGCAAGTGATTTTGAGGTTTACATATCGCTCCTACAAATCGAATGAGTTAACCGATGGGAATGGGGATTTTTTTTCTTCTGCTCTCACGATCGAAGGGAACGTTTTTCAGTCGTACTATAACTGAAGAAAATATTCAAGTCACAGTGTGACTAGAAATCGAAATTTCAACAGAAGACAGCCACTACCACGACCACCCACCCCCCTGCCACTGCGGCAAGGCCTGCCTCATGACAGTAAAGGGCTTCATTCAATGTTTTTGTTCGACACATTTTTGACTTTTTGGTTTATTATTTTCAATAATGAACTATTGGAATCGAGCATGAAAAAAAAAAAAAAAATCTAAGCCCCCCCCCCCCCCCTCAAAATTTGATGGTTTACGTTTCAAGGTATGTAGAATCCGAAAATGCAATAAAAATATTTCTGTCTGTCCGCCGTACGCCGTATGGGCCACTTTTCTTAGTTACCATGAAACAAAATTGACGAAATTCGGTTTGTAATTCCCGTTCGGGGTCTAGTTGGTCCTCGAAGCTCGGCGTTACTGTCAGTCATCTCTAAGGGGTTCAAAATAGGGGTTGGAATGTTCAGAACGCCGTAGCTCGAAAACTGTCGATTGAAGGGTATGGTTTTTTTTAACGATATTAAATTTGTCTTGAGCTAAAAAAAATTTTGAGACCACCCGGAGCATTGTCCAGCCATTCGTGTGCACCAAAAAGTTTCGTCAACACGATCGTGAATCAAACGTTATAAATCAGGCCGGGATGTCATCACTAAGGAGCACCTGATATAATCAAGGATGGCTGTATGAAGTCGAGTTGGTTGTTGTACGATGTTATTTCATTTGATAAGTGATGGACTATGGGATTTTGTTGGTAGGTACTTGTGAAACTTGAACAAACTTTGAAGTATTATTGATGGGTAAATTATTACACAATGGTAAATTATTACACAATGGTAAATTATTACACAACGGCAAATTATTACACAACGGCAAATTATTACACAACGGCAAATTATTACAGAACGCTAAATTATTACATAACGGTAAATTATTACACAACGGTAAATTATTACACAACGGTTCATCTACCAAGAAGGGGCTGGATTTTGTTGATAGGTACTTTTGCAACTTGACCAACCGTTGAAGTATTATTGATGGGCAAGTTACTACACAACGGTTCATTATACTTGACCACGAGGGTAGGTAGTGACCACAGAAAACAGTGATCTACGCAGAAGGGGCATCTATTTCACTCCTCATCAACAATTTTCCTTCAGAACTTCATTATTTGCGTTTCTTTTTGCCATTTTAGTTGCTGTTTCTCATCGACAGAATTATTTTAGCAACACTTAACTCGCGTCATCACTAGGGACGCGTTAACAATCGGGAATTGGCCCGAGATAAAATCATTGCTAGGGATCACCTGATTATAATCAAGGAGTAAGTATGAAGTCGAGTTGGTTGTTCCGTGATATTATTTCATTTGAAAAATGATGGCTATTTTGGAGTTTGTCGATAGGTACTTTTGCAACTTTTTTACTCCACACCAACAATCTCCCTTCAGAACTTCATTATTGCGTTTCTTTTTGCCATTTTACTGTTGGCCACCGACAGAATTATTTTAGCAACATTTAACTCGTGATTTAGGTAGGTACCTAGTAACGAGTACGGGGTTAGGTACTAACCTACGGAGGTTCTGTGACCTACATAATATGTATAGAGTAGTTCATATTATGTAATATAGACGGGTTATCTATACAGAGAGCTGTGATCTGTAACAGAAGGGTATTCTGTACAAAATAATAAACCGTTGTGCAGGGATTTGCAGCGTTTTTCTTCTCGATGTGAGTGTGATTCACCCTACCTACACAAGATTTTTGTATCTGACTCTACTAAGGTAGCGAAAGCTGGCCACTTCTCAGTGGAAGGTGATCACTTCTGAGAGGAACCTGATCACTCCTGAGTGGAAGCTGGTGGCTTCTGAGTGGAAGCTGGTCACTTATGAGAGGAAAATCATTTTTGCCATCCAAAATCGAAGTTTCTGCTCGCACTTTACGTTTTAGACCTTTCCGAACAAATTTAGTTCTGTGTTTGTCAGTGAGTTCGCCAATTCTAGCCTGAGGTGTAACTATAAGACTGAATGTATGAACTGTTCGTTCTTACAGTACCTTAACGATGAATGAATGTTGCAATCATAGGCAATCCCATATTACACGTATAAATTTCATATACGCAAACATGAAACCCTTGGCTGACTATATAAAAGAATATCCGTAATGAGCAAATATTTGGAGGCTGGGTGCGGTTAAGTCGCTAGATGGTCCAACAGCAATACGCCTATCAAAATCGGACAGACATTCCTTTGGTTCTCATCAACCAACTGTAATGCATTTCGATGGGGTTTACTGGTCAAGCACCCAGATGGTCCTACATGAAGTCTATAAAGACCCCCTCGTCTGTGCATACCCTATCGCGGATGCAGTAATTTGTTTTATATTATAACCACAACTTTCAATAGCTCCATTATCCAGTTTCTACTAAGAACAGAGTCATGGCGATCATCAAATGGTTATGAGGAAAATTTGAGCGACATCAGGGCAATCACTTTTCATGCTGCATCGTTTTTAATTCTTCATTTGTTCGATTTTGGTTTATTAAAAAAAAAAAAAGTTTCTGTCATGCAGCATGGCTATAAGAGCGAATTTTCAAAGAAATATTCGTGCTATTGTGTAAAAAGATGAAGTACCTAGCGCGAAACCACACAAATTTTCGTAACATTATAATTTGTCCGTGAAATTAGCCATTTTTATCAATTTTTGACTTTATAAAGTCAGATGTGAACAACTATTTTTTGAGAAAAATATTTTCATCATCGAAATAATCCCTCTTTCTGTCGTCAGTTACAACAGAACACACAAGTTACAGTTACAACAGTTACAACGTTAGGTTAGTTAATATGGATTTTAGCCCTTAATACCAATCTTTGACCCCCAAAAATCCAGATCTGACCCCCTATTCTCTATGAAACACAACTGGATCGGTATTGTTCTGTCTTTACTCACCCTTCCTTTACACATTCAGTGATTTTATATCAGCGTTCGCAATTTTAGCCGTTTTACCGATTTTTTACCCCCTTAACATTTTTGAAAATTGCTCATCTTCGAACTCATCCTTTGGTTTGGTAATACGAACATTTTGGCGAAATATGGAATTTTTATCATGTACCCAAGATCAGACGTCGTATGGAGTGACATATCAATACACATATATACATAAGTACATACCTACATAATATGCATGTTCATTTTTGTTAAAATCTAGGGACGAATTCAGGACGCTCCGAAACGGATTTGCCTACTATAAAGAATTATCAAAAGTTCATAGTTTGAAAATTTTGGACCCACTGCAATAGCTTCATTTTCTTCGAAAATTTGCTAAAAATTATTAAATAAATCGGTAAAGCAATAAATTAATAAACGGGCTACCTACACAGTATCAGTTATATAAGAACAGACAGAACGCTTTTCGAGGTCAGCGTGAGCTTACGTTGTATTAATAAACAACGTGGAGAGTACCTACCTATAATTTAACATTGAAATAAAGCATTTAAAAATGGCAATTGAAAACCATGGCGTATATGAACTCATTCCGTGAAGAAGAGCTATAGCCCCTCCCCAAGGCGCTCGCTGATCACTCTAACAGGCTACTAATAATTTTTTGTGATTTCCATCAATGTACAGGAGAACTGGTTACCAACGATTCTAAATTTCAATCCGTAGGTATAGAATGACTTCCAGCTTGTACGATTTTCTAAGTTCATCAAAATAAAATCAGTCGTACAGTGTTTGGCTTATGAACGTGGGATAATTTAGCTTTTGAGCATTTTCAGAGGAAAATCACTGGAAGGTGGTCCTTGGTCCTCTTTTTAAACGCACACATACACAAGCAACTAGATAGGAACCTCCTAACAGACAACAGCTAACATTTTCTACAAAATTTTCGTCAGATTTGTGTTGATGGACTATGGAGGGGTTAAATGTTCCCACAGCAAAGCAATATAAAGCCAGAAATATAAACCCTGCAGTGGGTTTAGACTGCCCGAACTTCCAAATCCGGATATAATTCCATTCAGAAATCTCCTGATTCATAAGGATGTCCTGTGGCTATGAGCAAAATAATTATCAGTAGAAATTTTCTCCTCCATCACCACACTTCATGCACCCGAATCGAGGTCGCTGGCCGTCCTCGATGTAAATATCTTCCGACAATGTTATAAGTGGGAGGGGGCCTTCCCGTCAAACTTTGCCAGGCCTAAGTCCATTGTCTTGTTGACATTTAAGGGCTGAACCCTTGGATATCACGAGGTCCAACAGTAGAGAAGAAAAGGGTCGGCCAAAGGTCTCTCGCTGACATTTAAAGCCTTCAACTTTGTGTAAGAATGTGATTAACTTTTATGCAAGGCATTAGTTATAGAACCCCTCCCCTCCTCATCACTCACCATACTCTTTCTCTAGCACTATCACCCTATTTTGACCCTTTAGAATCTTGTATTTAAACTTGTTCCAACCTAATGGCTTTTCTTTCGTCTCCCAAGGTCTAGGCGATGGTAATGGTTTCATGTTTTCGAATATTTCGTATAATGTTCATCAGGATTGGTGGCGTCGGCGTCGGTTCGGAATGCACAGTGCCATTCTGCTCGTATGTGTAATTTAAAACATTGCAAACACTTCGACAACGTTCCATTTCTTGAAAACCTGTACTTTCTGACCAAATCAAGAAGTTAGCTGGGAACTGGATCACTGGTGAGTTGAAACAACTAAGTTCCACCCCATATCAATGCATTTACAGTCCCAATGATTTTTGATGTTGCCCGGCACCAAGTCCTATATTTGTTTCGATTTTCATTATTTACTTTTATTCTATTTATTTTTTTTTATTTTTTTATTTTTTTTTTGTATTTTTTTTTTTGGTGTGTTAACCCTATTTTGGGAGTCACACTTGGCCAGCAGGTTTATTAATCATGAAGCTTCTTGTTCTGTTAACATAAGCCAACTGTTTCAGGCTTCACTTAATCTTTGATTACATCAGTGGTGAAGAGCTAACCGACCAGGGCATCCAAGTTTTATTTCCATGTTCCTATTATTACAATAGGAATGGGGAGTATGGTGGTACTGTCAAAAATAGATGTTCGAGAAAAACATAGAATCTTGTTCGGAAGTGGTCAAAAAGAGTTTCTAGACGGATTTCCGCTTGATGTCACTTATTGAGGAATTTCGAATGGTCATAACTTTCTCAAAATATGGTCTTCTTCAGATTTTCTTTTTGGATTTTGTTCATTCGTTGAACTCTTCAGTTCGAGATGACAACGACCTTTCTAGGTGGAAAAATAAGGGAGTTATGACGGGTTTTCTAATTTTTCGGTTTTCGACGATAACTGCCGTAAAAATTGACCAAAACTAGTATGGTTGGTACCAAACTGTCCGTTGTCTGGATCATGCCTATTGACTTTGAGCTCGATCGCCTTTGATTTGGCTAGTTGACGATGTCAATGGATCCAACATTTTCTAAGTTTGCTGTAGCTAGATGACGTTGGTGTGGTGTCAGAAAGTGAGGTTTCTATGCAAGTTGGACCGAAATGGGCGGGCCCCTGCCGCCATTGAAGTGTCAATCTTCACGCGCTTGTATTGGAACCTGGCCGAGGTTTGAACTCCGGTCGCCAGGAACCTTTTCTCTCACGAGATAATCTTAACTTATATAAGATAATCTTAAATAACTTATTTATTCATTCAAATATTACTGGCAAACCTAATACAGTTATTCAAAATACAAAATTTCATAATATAAAATATGATGAAAAAATTACGCGTCATGTTCCTGTGCAGAGGAAAAATAAAATAGTTTACATTTTTTGCAATAATGACAACAATACAAAGCTCCTGCTGATTCTATTATACCGAAAAAATGAAAATTATTTTACTGGCGAGTTAAATCACATGATAGATAAGAAGAAATAGTTCGGTGAACTACGACTAAAGATGGTGAAAAAAGTTCTAATTCGGGACACTGATCGATTATTAGATTCGCCTGCCTGGTAAGTCGTGACTGTGTGCGCTGCTGGAGATAACTGGTTGCCGAAAAGGTATCCACTCGTCCGCGAGCGGAGTCGGGGGGACCTACTAACAACTTGTGGAAGAAAGATTGGTCAGAAAGAGCTCTTCGACTGACAAGGCTCATTGTTCGGCATTCGCGATTCAAACGAGTATAGTTCACCGAATCCTGGGGAATATGGAGTTTGAACGCAACATACCGGAGGAATCTATGATGGATTCCCTCCGGCTGGCTGACAGGATACTTGTATAGTGTGGGTTCCAGATCACCGACGCATCATCCAGGACCGGAAGAACTAGGGGCTATTAAAGGCTAACAACTTCCGATGCGCTGTCAAAATCCCTTGTATTTCGCTTTATAAAGTCCAGCACTCGAATAGCGTTGCTCGACATGGACAATATATGTTCCAAGAAGGTGAGTCGACTGTTCAGGAGCTCTCCCAGATCTCGAAGACACTCTCATCAATCAAGAGTCACCAGTTGAGTGATCATGCAGAAGATGGAGTTAGTACAGTTTGACGTGTCAACAGCCTTCTTATATGGAAAGCTAGATGAAGACATCTATATGACGCAACCAAAAGGGTTCACGGATGGAACAGATCGAGTTTGTCACCTGGAAAGAAGCTTGTATGGCTTAAAGCAAGCGCCACGTTGCTGGAACAAACGGATGGTTGACTACCTGAAGAAAATTGGGGTCACAGCAAGTGGTGCAGATTCTTGTCTTTTCGTCAGACGGAATGGAAAAGAAAAGATCATTATTGAGTTGCCTCCACAACAGAAGCCGAAGTGGTTGCTGCGAGCGAAGCTGGTGGGGAATTAGTTTGGCTAAGGAGGCTGTTAGAAGATATGACGGAGACGTTGGATAAACCCCTGTTACATGTTGACAACGAGGCTGCAGTAAAACTTGCCAACAACCCTGAATATCACAGGCGAACGAAACATATACGTATTCGTCATTTTACGTAAGGGAGCTGGTCAGTGAAGACGCGTTGGAAGTCAAGAACTGACAGAAAATCAAGTTGCTGACATCTTTACGAAACCGCTTCATCAACCAAGGCATTTGCAACTATGCAAGAGTATGGGACTTGAAAAACTTGGAGGATATTCTGAAAGTAATTAATGAGGGGGAGCGTTGAGGTTCTTCATTAATTATTTGGGTAACCAAGAACGCCAAGTTTACCATATGTTCCAGAATTTAATGTTTCAGTATAAAACGTCTTTTGCACGAACCACGTTATCTTGATTTACTAAATCTCACTCTGCAGCTTTAGGTACTGTTGTGATCGGCTGCTCCTCCACACCTACACTATTATGTACAGACATGTATCCTCTCAGAGAGGGGACCCTCCGACCCCCCTCTGATCATTTCAGAGGGCTATAAAAGAGCCGAGTGCCAATAATTAGATAACCATTCTCAATCAAGCGATCGACTCGTCTATTCTCCTCCTCAATCACTACACTGGTGACCCCGAGTGGTGACACGCAGCGCACAGCCTCCGCCCGCCGTCTGCGACGAGCCCCGCCTCCGCAGCACTACGCCCGGCACACGCGCCCCACTCCGACGCCCCACAGCGCCGCCCCACCCCGACGCCAGCGTCAACGGAGACCGCAGCGACTCCCCGCTTCACCGCCCTACCCCGCGTTTTCTATATAACGCTCACGGACGCCTGCGAGAGACACACTTCCTGCTGACACCTCAACGGACTGGCACCTACGAAGAGCAAGAAAAAGACGAACCCGAAACCACCGACACCCGCAGAAACGACTCCACCGACATCAACGCTCCAGCTACGGCCATACGACCCCGCATTCCCGCACGTCTCATTCGCCCAACTCAAGATCACATTGACTCACGAAGGCCTCACGACGCCGCATGCTAAATTCGCCCGCGCCTTCCTCGCCCTCGAGCCCCGACAAGCGGACCTCTACGCCGACCCCAACCGACTTCCGAGCACGAGAATCCGTCAGTCCTCGCCCGCCGACTCCGTAGAGCCCTCCCGGCCGACACACCGCAACGCGTAGAACATCACATCGTCACGAAGGGACCTCCATGCCACGCGAAACTTCGCCGAATATTACCGGACCTTAACGCGAAAGCGTCGGCCCATTTCGGCGAATTACTAGCGGCTGGCATCATCGAACGACAACAGCTACCGGATAGCGAAAACTCGCCCCCTGGCCGCACACGCACCATCCGACGGCTCCCGGCTCACCGCCATACTCCAACCGGCTTCCGACGACGAACTACCGTCACCCGACATCACGAAACTCGCTGCGCTCGCCGATCGCCTAATACCTTTCGCCCCGCCTCCTCGAGTGGCTACCGTCACCGAAGAGGTTCGTGTGATTCGAACAGACGACAACAGCGACCGCCGACGCAGCCACGACTGACCACATGCCGCGCGACGAACGGCTCGTGTTTCTACAGCCGCACATGGGACCCCAGAGCACAAAAATGCCGCACCCCATGCACCTGGCGCCCGCAACAACAGCCGCTGCGGCCGTACCCACGCACTCAACCTACATCCCGGTTCTTCATACGCCGCAAACATACCGCCCCCAACGACAACGACCCGGACAGCCACAACGGACCACCGCACCCACCGCAACCAGCACACGCACCTCCCACGCCCGACAACCACCACCGCAACGGCACGAAGAACAAAATTTAACTAAATACGTTACTTAAATTCTGGGGGGAGCAGTGTTGTGATCGGCTGCTCCTCCACAACCTACACTATTATGTACAGACATGTATCCTCTCAGAGTGTGGACTCCCCGACCCCCCTCTGATCATGTCAGGGGGCTATAAAAGAGCCGAGTGCCAATAATTAGATAACCATTCTCAATCAAGCGATCGACTCGTCTATTCTCCTCCTCAATCACTACAGGTACCTCTACACAAGGTATACTAATAGGTGAATATTCATTACTGAGCACCCTGTCGTGCTGAGGGCCAGTCTGTGCGAAACACCATGCCAGACGCGAGTCCAGGCAGGCCTGTAGGTCTCGACAATCAAAGGTCGATTCAACTGTATGTTAGATCTTTAGGTCGTCCGCGAAAAATAAAAAATTTTCTCCATGAAGTTCACTGCTGACGTTATAAGTTCACTGCTGACGCTATTTATCACTAGGAAGAACTTCATATATTTAACTGTTAAATATGAAGTTCAAAAAAATGTACTGGTTGCTAGGCAGATATTCTGAACTATCTGTACACAACAAATTGCTAATCTACAAGCAAATCCTAAAACCTGTGTGGACTTATGGTATCCAGCTCTGGGGCTGTACTAAAAAGACAAACAGCAAGATTATACACACTTTTCAGAACAAGGTACTGAGGAGTATTGTCAACGCCCCTTGGTACATCATAAATGATGACCTCCATCGAGACCTCAAGATGGAATCCGTCAGCGAAGTGGCCAAGCAACATGCGATTACATACGAACAGCGGCTTCATGAACACATGAATCCAGAAGTTCATCGACTCCTAGACAACAGCAACGCCACCCGGCGGCTTGATAGAACAAAACCTTTCGACCTTGTGATGTGACAACGTGACAAGTGTAGTGATTGAGTGTTCTCTTGAGTTACAGCCACTGGGCTAAAAACTCTACAAACAGTTGAATAATATTATAGCAAACTAACTTGATGGGCGAAGCTCAGTTGTTATGTTACTGATATAGCAAATATATCGATTATTTAAAAAAAATAAAAAAATAAAAATAGGAAGAAGAGCGATGGGTCAATGTGGGAACCCTGCGGGATCCCCAAAGAGGCCAAAAATGGCTTGGATTGGACATCCCTCAGCCGAACTGTCAGAGCCCGTACTTTTAAATACCTAACTGGCGATCCACTCCAATAAAATTCCAAAGATTCCCAGGGAGCTGAGCACGGATAGGATAAGTTGGCGATGAAGTTTATTGAACGCCTTCAAAAAGTCGGTGGAAATCAGGTCAACCTGCAGCCCCGATTTCAAGGCATGTTGCGTGTATTCTCATAATTCGGCCAGGTTCGACACATTTGACCTCCGTCATACGAACCCGTGCAGCTCCGGGACCATATAGGATGAGAAGAGCGTAGTAATCTATGAATATAAGGAAAGAGCGGAGTTATAATAATATAAGGAATCCAACGCCTTAGTCCACTCGGACACCCTGGCCCTCTTTCTGATTTTCAGAATTTACGTGTCTTGATACTTGTACTGACAAAATTCAGATGTGTGGAAAATCAACTTTTTTCTCGCTCGATTCCGAACGTTCATTGTTGAAAACACTATACCCAAACAGGTGTGCATTTTGGTGAAAATCAGGCTCCTAATGACAAGGCGGAAACTGTCACAGTCCTCTGTGGTATAATAATGCGTGATCAAACCTGTTATATTATTCCACGGATAGTCGGGAAAGGGGGTAATAATTATTTTGAAAGGTTGGAATCACCTAGTCCCTAAGGCAGGCAAGGAGGGTCATCTTGATACGGGACATATGTCACGGTGAACCTTCAGTTTTGATTAGTTTGCTTTCCAACCCCGTAATGCGGCTGTAGTTGGGATCGATATGACTTATCGATTGGAAAGCAACTTGCGAGACGTAATGAAGGAACACTAATAGCTGAAACTAGTTTTAGATGTTAATTCATGACTCAACAATCATGTTTATTCACTAAATTAGGCTGGGCATTAATAAGTTTTGTTCGGATTTTTTTTCCTACGGACTTGAAATAATAATTTGGAGAGCTCCCTACCCAACCAGTCGTCTAATTTCCAAGTAACTCCCTGTTTGAATACAATTAACCAATATAATTATTGTCCGGAATCCAGAGTACAGCAACCAGTGTACAGGACTAACATACTTGTGTGTTTAAGTCTACTTGTTTGGAAATTAAAGGTATGTATTTTGAATCCTCCACCACCCTCTTTTCACACCAGCGGTGAGAAATCATGAAGGAAAAGAAGATGAGAAGATGCAAGAGGAACTGAAATGAACTACTCGAAGAATTATGAAATGAGAATAATAACTGGTTAGATTTTTATTTTGTTTTGGGTTTGATTGGTTTGATGTTTGATGTTGATAATGTTTGATTTCCCTTGGTGTAATGATTAATGACCCGCAATGTTTGATGTCCGCTGGTTACGATTTGTGTACATTGTGAATTAATAATTGATTTGTTTTTGCTTTTGGGTTTGATAGGTTTGATGTTGGTAATGTTTGATGTCTCTTGGTGTAATGATTAGAGACTCGTAATATAATATCCCTTGGTTACGATTTGCGTATATAGGTATATTTTTGTGAATAGCTAATTTATTTGGTTTTTTTTTGGTTCTGGGTTTTATTGGTTTGATGTCCCTTGATGTAATGAAATTGTTGGTAATTTTCGATGCCAATGAAATTGTTGGTAATGTTCGATGCCAACTCTCAAAAACAATTTCTAAAAATTCTAAGGGGGTCAAATTTGAGTTTTTAGGGGGTAAAAAATCGGTATTGACGGCTAAAACCGTAAACAATTTAAATAAAATCACGGTATGGAAAGAATTAAGACATAAAAATACCTTTTTCAGTGGTTTTTTTATACAAAATAGGGGTCGAATTTGGATTTTTGGGGGCCAAAAATTGGTATTAAGGGCTAAAATAAATGTTAATTTACCTGAAGTTGTGTGGGATGGTCATTCACGACGGAGGGACTATTTCGAAAATAAAATTATTTATCTCAAAAAAGAGTGGTTCTCGCAAATAGAACCAGTCATGCAGCATGGCTATAAGTACGAATTGTCAAATAAATATTCATACTATTGCGTCAAAACATGAGATGGCGAGAAACCATACCACTTTTCGTAAAATCATATAATTTTTTCGTGATTTTTGCCGATTTTTGACCCTTATAAAGTCAAATTCCCTTATAAAGTCAAATTTGACCCACTCTTTTTTGAGAAAAATACTTTTATTTTCGAAATAGTCCCTCCGACGTGAATTACCATCCCACACAACATCAGGTAGATTAATATTGATTTTAACCCTTAATACCAATTTTTGGCCCCCAAAAATCCAAATTCGACCCCTATTTTGTATAAAAAACCATTGAAATGGTATTTTTATGTCTTAATTCAATTATTTTTACTTCAATGTGCTTGATGGTATATAAGACTGGTATTCAGCCTGACCATAGAGGCAGTGTCACGCATACGCGTAATGCAGAGTCGTCTAATGTTGAGTTGCCTAAGCTCAAAACCGAGCGTGCAAAAAAGAATGCATATTATAAAGCTTTAAAGTTTTTTTATGCTTGTAAAATTAATCCTGATATGTTCAGTAGTTTTATGAATTTTAGGGGACGAATTCTTAGCAGGATAAAGGAGTTTCATTAATTTACGGAGAGTTTCTGGTTTGAATCTCTTTGGGTAACATGGAATTTGTTTCATTATGTTTGATTGCTTAAATATTTTTGGCTGAGATCTGCTCCACCAGCCGCCACAAGTTCTTATGAACTTATTGGCAGGTGGGCTGAATGAAATTCACTTATTTTGTGTTTTTATGTATGATTTTTTAATGTTCGATATTTTATATGTGTGTGCCATTTTGTTTGTGTTTTACATTCTTTCTTTCTGTCAATAAATTCAATTCAATTCAATTCTTTCCATACCGTGAGCAACGCGTGTTGAGCAAATTTTCTCGCACGCAATTATTGCCGAGAAAAATTGCTCGTGTAATGGGCCCTTTATGGAAATCAAGCGCGTGGAAAAGTGGCTTACCTGGGAGATGGGGCTCCAAAGCGGCTTCACTTCCTCTTCGGGGCAAGTCTCGATATCCACGGTCTCCTCGGAATCCGAGTCAGCGGAAGACGAATGGCCTTTGGGGGTCGAGGCGGCGGGGGCGGCGGGGTAGACGGGGGTGAAGGCGGAGGAATAGGGTTTGGCGTCCTGCGGCGGCGGTAGGAGGAGGGGGGCGGGAGGGAGCCACATGGGGTAGAGCGGCGCCTTCCACACGTAGTCCATGACGAGGGGCGGAACTCTGGGGGCGGCGGGCGGCGTCACCTGTGGGGGCGGCGAGCGGGACCGTCTTCGGGAGGACTTGCTGCTGTGGCTCCCACCACCGCCTCCACCGCCGCCCCCGTGTGACAGCATCCGCTTCCGCGTTCCTCCGTTGAACATCGCCTTCACGTCTTCCCAGGCGTGAACCACCTGCTCAGAATCAAAACAGTTTCCCTCTCTATAGCTCTCTCTCTCATCTTATTACCGAATTTTCAAAGATAATGTATAGCTATTTATTTATTTATTTATTCATTTAGAAATATACGGGCAGAACCCAATTACATGCATATATATTACTTAACACTCATAATTACATAGTGTGATGTGACGAAATTCACACATTAACTGTAAATGTGTGAAATTAAGGTAGTTGGTAAATTACTGGTGAATTTCGTCGTGTCCCTCCTTTAATTGTAATCCAACTAAATAATCTCATCAATTTTCATGAATAATCTTTCTCAGTTTTACGTTTGTGACATCACTTCACCGTTTTACCCGGCCCCCTTTTCTTGAGGTTCGCTCGGACGCCCCTCTCTTTAGAGTATAAGATTTTCTTATTAAACGGGGAGTGTGGGAGGTAAGAGTTGACTTGGGAAAAGGAGAAGTCGGAATCGAGACACTTGGCTGCTGAAAAGTCTACCGACGAGAAGGCGTCCTGGACGGTCATCCCCCAGCTGAATTAAGGTAGGAACTTGGTTCCTTTCTCCCAGTCCAAATAATTTGAGTTTCACAAATTCAATTAAATTCCTAAAAATGCTAATGCCTAATAGGGTTTCCGAATGTATGTACTATGACAGTCTAACCGTTCAATTTACAAATTTTTTGAAATTTCCTTTTGGCAGTTGGCCTTTGCTTAAATTAATCTTTGTGGTTTGATCATGTGAGACGTAACGTAAGAATTCATAGGGATAGGGTTAGGTTTTTTTCCCCTTCTAAGTTAATTTTGCCCTCAAGCCCCGATCAAGACCGTCTTAGCTCCACCCGACCTCCTTACATCGTAACGCATAGAAATGATACCATTATCAAGATTCATAAGATGTAAATTTAAACTTACAATGTACAATATACCTACTTACAATGTACAATATTACGGACAAAAACAGATACGGACTTTATCGAATTTACATACAGTGAGGGAATTACACATTTATTGTTCAACTATATACGAGTACATTATGGATAAAAAATAACAATAGAAACATACATTAATAAAATTTGTTTTAAATGCCTTTTTGTAGAGGCTATGCTGGAAGCTACTATGTCCATGTCAACAGAAATTGAGGCCAAGTAATTCACGTTCCTCTGCATTCTGGTGATGGGGCTATTAAGCAAATAGTTGGTGGCGATGTGAGGCAACGAGAAGAGGAGGTGGTTTCGGGTATTGTGTGAAGGGAATCTCAAGGCAAACAATGACAGCAACTCTGGGCTGTCGATAGCACAGCAGAACAGCTTGGCAACAGAAGAGCTTGGCAACAGAAGTGGCATCAAGCCACTGACGCCCGATTTCTAAAAGCCTCAAGCCACTCGTCCTCCTTCTATCCTCGCTGCAAGTTTCGTCCCACGGCAAACCCGCCTTGAAGGCCAAAAACCTGAGGAACTATTCTGAATCCTCTCCAGCCTCACCCTAGCCACAGCATAGGATGAGTACTAAACCGTCGAGCAGTATTCTAAATTCGACCGAGCCAAACTGGTGAAGAGCAGCGTCAGAGCACTAAGGTCACTGAAGTCTGTGGTACATCTCCTCATGAACCCCAGCATTCTCATTGCTTTGTTACACACAAAATCCAAATGATCGGAGAAGCTTAGCTGACTATCAAACAGGACTCCTAAATCCCTCAGGAGCGATGCACGATGAATAATCTTTCCATCAATGGTCAATCAAAATTAATAGAACCTCTCCTCGTATTTGTAACCGCATGACATTTAGCAAGATTCAGTGACATCCCATTCACACGGCACCATCCACCAAACCTGTCCAGATTCGACTCGTTTGGCCCAACAATAAGTTGCAAGGTATATAATCATTAATTTCTAGCAGTTAAGTATATAAGGAATACGGTTTTCACGTCTATTATGTAATATTATAATTCTGTTTTGTCATATATGCTATTAAAACAAATTTCAAAAAATTGAAAATAAAAAAGTGCTTTTACTTCATTTGTTATTTTTAACGGTGTTCCACTAAGATGAGCATGACAAGAAATGTATTGTGTGAAGTTAACGACCTGCAGCAGTCCCCGGAGAAGGAAGAGTTTGCCATCTACATGAATAATACAATCGATTGCCTGCCTTGTTGATCTCGCGAGATTGAACAAAAGGAATACTACGCTAATTTTTTTTCTCCACAAACCCGCGAGATTTACGTGTACAGTCGATTCCACTAAAATGAGTCAATTTGGCGGCTCGTGTGACCACATAATTTTGCTTACCTCTTCAGGTGGGTTCCCACTTAGCCTCATGTGTCTTCTCCAAGAGTTGAAATTGGCTGCGTCAGGCTGCACGTATTTCGCTGCCGGGCCGCTTCTGTTGGTATATCACAATAGTGTGGTTAGTTACAATTTACGCTTTTTTCAAAAATTAATTGAATTCAACGTTCAGTAACAGGATATTAAGAGTGCAAAACTGACTCCGAAATGCGTGAGCGGTCAACAAACACGGTGGGATTAGTTACTGTTCTGAACACATTTGCTATTGATTGAAACCATCTGAACGTCAAAGAAACTAGCAATCAACTTCATTGAAGACCCAATAAAATGTAGGTAACGGTTAAATTTGACAACAGAGATCGAAATGTGACTTGATAATTACCGGAATGAAATGTAGACGATAGTGTTGTGGGTTAGTCCAACATGAACTCATCGAAATCTGACCTTAACATGCCTCTGCGGATTTACTCGTACAAAGTTTTCCCCCGAAAAAAATATATTTTCTGACTTATTTATAGAGAAGCTAGTACTCAGCATTTCATTGTCAACTTTTCTTCAGTATGAAAACCAGTTTGGTTCGTACCGATGGTCGAAGTGATACTCTCTCAAGTTTTTGAGAAATATTGTGACGGCATTATGAGAATCCCGTCCATAAATATAAGATCCATTTTGGTCGGGATTCTCATATACCGTCACAGTAGGCAAATAATAAACTATTGCAGGAAATGATGTATTCCGAATCAGCGCAAAACTTTCTATAACAATGAAGTGAAGATTAGTTTTTTCACAAGACATTCGCGGTTTACGGCGAACGGACGGATTTGTAGCAAATTTTTGGAGAGAAAAAAGCTAAAAATCGGTAAAAATGGAGTCGGGTGGAGGGTAGTGACTCAAAAAACCACTAGTATAATGCCCATTGCTTTTGCGCAAAAAGTCGATGAAAAATTTATTTCAAATTGAAAATCAATCAGAAATCAGATTGCTCAAAATTTCAATAAATCATCCTTAAAACCAACAAAAATAGGATAATATGGTAATTTTGTAAAGTACGCTTAATTTGAATTAACAACGACGCAAAGGGCAATAAATTGAGAAACTTGGATTCTTTACCGGTGAGAAACTCGTAATTGAAGGGTAGAGTCGTGAACCGTGAGAACCGACAGTGAGATGGCCGCCAGTGCATGCTATCGTGCACGGTACTACAAGAGGAGTATGAATTGAAGATAGAGTAGGTACTTTTTCGGTTTTTGGGGTATACATGTAGATTACTACTTTGAAAATGGCACCAACAAATTGAAATGGGGGGGTTATTTTTTTCGATTTTAAAAGTCGAATTTCTGAGTTGAGTTATTCTGACAAGTGCATGTTTATTAGTTAGAATTACAATGAACAGCAAGTAGCAACCTGTGAGAATGAAATATGAACTTGTTTGGGGAGAAGAAGAGGCCGCAAGTGGAGCATTTGATGCATTTGGCTCGGGACGAGTTGTAGCGTGACGGGAGAAAAGCCCCGCGGCAGCCCCAGGCGCAGTCGTGATGGACGGCGAAGGCGAAGTCTTCAGGAAGCCGCGGAGGCGAGTTGTCCCCCAGGAAAGATTTGCAGAGGCGTTCAGCCTCTCGCCTCGTTATCATGCCTGCAACAATAGGACGACGAGTATTTTGACGTGGATATGTCTCACGGATGGGCGTCAGTTCAAAAATTAGCATGACACGAACAAATTTGGAAAGTTCCAGTCAGGCTGCATGACCCCGATCCCAACGACTTAGTACGTACGGGCCGCATCGGATGATTTTCCCAGGGGAGAACTTCTATTGACGATTTTTAATCGTATGTGTCAAATCAGAATCTTCCTTCACTTCCTAAAGTAAAGATATAGGCGCCTACCTGCATCCAGATACTATGGACCGATACTACTTACTTCCTATACTTTTATTTTCGATTTGAAAAAGGAATTGAGGTACATTTCCGTTACACGTTCTCCCTGAGCGACTGACGTTCGATCAACATATAGGAGAAGTTGTCCGGAGGATTCGGTGGCGCATCAAACTTCTGAACTTGCACTCACCTCTCAAACTTGCATGCAAATAGCTGCTGTATACCACGATCATCCGCCCTATCTGGTAGTAGGCTGTAGTATATGTACGCATCCCATCCTAACAGAACAAGGTACTCCGTAAAATTACGAACGCACCTGGTACATGCGAAACTCGGTTATTCACAGATATATAGAAATACCCGAAGTTCACCAAGCACTCTTGTGGCATCCCGCTTGCACTCAACCACTGAATCCCACCTTAACCCGGTATTCGAAAATTTCACGGAGCGCATCACAAACGCAGGTCAACCAAGGAGTCTCAAGAGAAAAACGCTGCAAAGTCCTTGTCAAATGGGTTTATTATTCTACTGGACATACGTACAGAAATTTTGGCAGTTCATTTATTGTTTCTTTCATGTGCAATTATTGACATGGCTATTTTTGATGGTTTCCACCAATTTTGGCCCCCAAAAACACGGATTAGGCGCGGCTTTTTTTGAACAGATTATTTTTTATCATTGTAGTACCATTTAATTGTCTTGATTCACCTGTTATACTACTTCTAGTGTTATTATACAAATGTATGGTGATTTCAGACAATTTCCCATGTTTTTGACTCGCAAAAAATGAATTTCGGGAGCTTAACCTTCGTTACAACCTCAATTCTTCACTCTTCGGTCAAAATCAACCAAATATTTGGTCTTTTCGCCCCAAAAAACATGGAAAACGATACCTCACAAGCTCATGTTCACTAAAACCTCAAAAATCCCTCGAAAACCCCTTCCACCCATTTTTCTCCCATAACACCCCTGGGTGTATGCCGATCGGGCTGCCGTGTTTCGGAGCACAACTAGGACCCAAATGTGTTCCCAAATGGGGACCCGAACTGTATGCGGAAAAACGACGATTTTAGACCGAAATTTTAACGTAAATTTGAGGCTGAAACTTCCTTAGAACCTCAAATGTCCACTCTTTGGCCAAAATCGACTTCATATTCGGTCTTGTCCCAAAAACATGGAAAACGATACCTCAATAGCTCATGTTACTAACATGTTACTAAAACACAAAAAGTACCTATTTTTATACACATTTTCACTCATAACACCCCTGGGTATATTCCGATCTGGCTGCAAAGTTTCGGGACACAACTAGGGCCCAAATGGAGCATGTGTGCAAAAGAACGAATTTTTTAGACCGAAAATGGAGCCGGTACAAGTGATACGGCGGACGGTGGACGGACGTTGCATTTTTGGAATCTACGCACCTTGAAACGGAAAAGAAAAAAGTTTGAGGGGGTGTTATAAAAAATTTTTGCTGAGCGAATACATAGGTGTATTATTCACAGAATAATAAACCAAAAGGCCGGCTAACCTACTGGACCCTATAACTATTAAAAGGAATGACACGAAAGTGCAGCGACGTAGAAGTGCATGACATGAAAGGAATGACATAATCACAGCTCAAACCGTAATATAGGTACCTAATTACTCTGTTGCAATTTAATTAAGGACTGTCGCTTGACAGCAACCTCTCCATATTCAGTAAATATCGCTTACTGGAATCACATCGGGACCACCTAACACTGAACCCAATAAGCGGACAATTCTAATACACGGAAAGGAGAGGGATAGAGAAAATTAAAAATTTTAACTATGTATGTGGTTTCAAAGTGGTGTTTAATTATTCGTGATATACAAATGTAGCAAAATAATGTATGTATGTATGTACGGAATAAAGTATGTATGGTACTATGCAGCTAAAGTAGGCCAGACGTCATTTTTGTGTGCTGAAGTGTCAGCTTCAGCTTGTTGTCTACTCCCACTCGCATTTTCCTGAATAGAAAGTTCAATAACGTACCTGTTGTTTTAGTCTGCAGAGTACCGACTAAGAAATACATATAAGATGATCAGCAGACTCTCGTTTATCAATTTTGGCAGGGCGTCATACGATTTTAAAATCCCGTACAAATAAACGTATTACAGTCAAGGTTTAACGTTCTATCCTCAGTATCAAAACCAACCTCATTCTGCCTTTCACCCTTGAACCCACAAATACCACTGTATTTTGCTGATCCGTTCCGTTCCGACGTGTTCTGATGCTAATGAGCGGAAATTTCTATTAACCGAATTGCTAATAAGCTATATCTACTGTATATAACATGATTTAAGTTACGTTCTATCAACACAACTAAATAGTATTTGTGATGAATGTGTTTCAGCGTCCATCCACCACGAGCGGTGTGAGGGGGGATGTGCCCGGTTTGGTTATGGGGGAACCACCACCATGCCCGGGACCTTTTAGGAGTGTGTCCGTTTTGGTTATGGGCGTACCACCACCATGCGCGGATTCTTTTAGGAGCGTTGCCTGGTTTGGTTATGGGCGGACCACCACCATGCCCGAGATCTTTTAGGGTAGTTTGGTTGGTTAAGATATTTTAGGTTGAGGAGAGAGACGAGGTAAGGAGGAGAGAGAGTAGTCAGCGACTAGAGGAGAGCGTAGAATGAGGGAAAAGGTGCAGGAGGCGAGTTTTATAGGCTTGGGAGCTGTCTCCCTCCATCCTCTAGCTAGTAGAGGATGGTGGGGATCTCCAGGCTGGCCCTCGGCTCTCTTGCGTCCTCTGTCCCCACTTCTAGGTTTATTTGGCGAGATCTTATTTCTACGTACAAGAGTTGTGGTTCTGGGAGGATACCACGACAGTATTGTATTACTGAAAGTTTAAATTTAAAAAAAACTAAAAAAAAAACTTCTCTCTCACGCACATGTTAAAACCAGCCTCGCCCGTTATAAATTCAAAACTACTTCTAGTGAGGAATGGACGTGGGTCGGAGCTGCTTCAGAATCGGGTTCAGCACCCTCGAAAACCAATGTATCCCAGTTTTCATCTCCGAAATCCGAGTAGTTCGGCAGGAATAAACTGAAGAAAAAACGCGTGACGTCATCTGGTTTGTATCTCCCTCGCACTCGGTACCCATGTGCGGGAGTGAGAGGGCAACACATACCGGATGACGTCGCACGCTTTTTCACCCATTTCCATTTATTTCCGACCCATCATATAGCACCTTTTTGGAAAGCTCTCCGTTAGACCTACAATTTGAAAGAATTTAATTGATATGAACGTCCAATATTCACCACGTTTTGGGTCACCCTGTTGTATGCTACTTGCCTAGATGCTTGCTTCACTCGCCTTTTCTAGGAAGGACGACAGACAATCCCCTCCTCCCCCATCAAGTCTCTCCAGAAAAATATGGATTAGTGGAAGAATACGAAAATCGCCCAGTTGAAGACATCCGATCTAATCCCAGATACAACGGAAAAGAACCTCAATTTCAATGTGGAAATGTTAAGATTCAATTTGGTTACATACTCAACTTACCGCATCTTCTGGACGAAACCGGCATCGCGCCGGCCCTCCTCAGCATCTCGAGCTGAACCGGGGTGCACTGAACGCAGGTGATGCCAAGTGCCACTCGCCTGTTGTGAATCTCGTTATACGAAAAAGATTTCAACAGCGTGTTGGATATTTGAGCTAAACACAACCTCTCTTGGTTCTCCATGATGAGCGACACGATCGGGACCCCGTAGAGGATGACTGTTCCCACCTGTTGGGAATTAAAACGAATTACTTACTTACATTACTTTAATGTAAAATCAAAGAATGACGACTCATCGCATGCTGTCAATCTTGAATTAACTTTGGGGGCAGTAAATATAAACCGTTTTATTTACATGATTTGATTTTGCTTGTTGAATTGAGGTGACTGGACCATTTGGAGGTGATGGGAGCCCAACCGTAATAGACATCCTGCAACAACAATTTACTTATTGAATTATATAATGGTTAAGTATTATGCGCTGAACTGAAGAAAGGAATTCGACTGATTTATATAATATATTTCATACTGACTGGATACCTACTCAGTTGATTACAGTTCATAATATATTATAGATGTACATTAATATCTACAAGCAAAAACCATGCCTTTTTTGGTGAATTAAAGATTATGTGATGGATAAAATGTAAAGATGTGCACAGGTGAAAGAATAAAACCCAGTACAAAGATCGGATTAAAACACCAAGATTAAATTTATACATTCTTTATAAAGGATTCGGTTTTTAAAGATTCGAAGATTCGGATTTATAAAGATTCGGAGCGCTCTAACACCGCATTATAATTTTGTTATTGGATTATGATTATTTTGATTGCTAGTTAGATTACTCGTGCGTTGCACAGCGTAGTGTTTGTAGGTCGCTTAGTGGTCTGAAGGAAATGTATCGGTTATATGGTATTGCCTCACCACCTCCTCATTGCTGGATTAATCATGCGTGACCTAGTAAAGTATTGCTGGCATGTTAGTAGGCATTGCGAGTTCTGGATGATATAATATGACTTTTCATGTAACATGACACAGGAAGTTTGGGGAAGATGTGAAAATAAAAATAAAAAAACACCTAAAAGGTGGTACGTCAAGTTTCAGCTTCGATGGTAAGAGGTTTTGGCCGTTTTTGGGGGTCCGGACCACTGTGCGGCGTTCTGAAAATGTCATCATTATTATTTCTCACCCCTTAAGACGACAGAGAGGAACGCCGACCAGCTAGGCGGACGAACTAGGATTCTACGAGGGGTCGATGCGATTCCACCAGCCGTGTATACTATTCCACCGGTGTAGATATGCTACCTGACTATTCCACCGGAATTCAATTCCACCGAACATTCAACACTGGAACGTGTGGGTTGTACGAGATACTGGTTTATTATATACCAAAAAATGCATATAAATCAAGGGATGCAATATGAAGGCTGTGTGTGGGGGTTTTAGTTAAAATTTGGCGCCGACTTCGAAAATTTTACTGTAATGGCTTTGAATAAATTATGTAAGTTTGTTCAGCATAAAAATTTTCTTGAAGTCGGTTTTGTTTTTTGGTTAAAATTTTTGTTTATTTTTTTGCTTTTAGTGCGATGTTTTTAGTAATATACCTCATGCTATTAAGTAGTGGGGCATTTACAGTCTTTGGCAGACTATTTCCTGTCGTCAAATCGTGCAATTTCTGTCAAGGCACTGGAAATCGAAGAGTATAGCTGGCCTTGTAGAGGCCCAGTACTACCTTTTTACTTTAAAAAATTGAACAACTAATTTGGGACCACCGGGGGATGATCCTCTCCCATTTGAAAAAAGATTCATCGAAATCGGTCCAGTAGTTTCGGAATAACCTCTGGACAAACGTTTTAAAGGGCGAAAATACACACAGAAACAGTCCGATTTGGGAAACTCCTCTTTTTTTTGAAGTCTGTTAAAAAAAAAGGTGTAAAATAAGATTTAACGACAAGCATCAATGATAAAACTAAGTGGAATATGGCATTATCCATAACAAAAATAAATGTGGATTATGGAGTTCAGGAACAATGATGCGATGTACGGATGTAGTGAATAAGTGACCGAAAAATAGCGCACAACGCGAAAACTCTATCAGCGAGCTCTATCAGTTCTGTCAGCCAAGATCGTTGTCGATGTACACAGTTCTTTGAAGTTGTTGGATGTTGCAGTATATTGTTGCATTATATTGTTGACATCAACAACTTCAAGGAACGATTCTCCTTCAACAAACAATATCACATCTGAATCTTTCAGGATTCCGCAGTGTCTCTAGGTAATCGCGGATGTTCAGTTAGGTGTAGCAATTTTTCTATGGACATCTCCATCCATACATCTCGATAGATTTGACGAAATCACTTTTGTGATACTTGAAACTATCACAAACCGCAAGTTCGGACAAAATAAAGCTACACTACTGAGAAACCGTCTAACACATTTGTTGTGGTTTGGATGCGGATGAGATGGAAATGTAAGGTTAGAACATGCCCAGTGGGTATACCAGTCTGGGTTCTTTTCGGGAGGTGCCCAGTGGATATACCAGTCTGGGGATCTTTTAGGTGAGGAGTGAGGCAAGGAGAGAGAGAGAGAGAGAGAGAGAGAGAGATAAGTCAGCGACTCAAGGAGAGCGTAGAATGCCTTGGAAGGCACAGGAGGCGAGTTTTTATAGCCTGGGGGCTATGCTCCCTCTATCCTCCACTCAAATGGAGGATGGTGGGGATCCCTTCCCACTCGGCCCTTCCAGCTCTCTCGAGCTGCCTGTCCACGTCTACCAATTCATTCAGATGTTTATTTGCGAAATCTGTGCATACAAGGAGTGATATCACGACAACATTCATACTGAACTGCCGAGAACGAGAGGCAACCGAACCGGTGGAATTATTACTGGTTCATCTGATGAGTGAAAGTATACAAGTTGAACTGCAAGTTCGGATTAGAAGTAATCGCACACCACCAGTGAAATTGCACCCGACTCTTCTGCGTACCCAGCTTGAAACGCAAACCATAAAATAATTTGGTTTTTTTTTCCCATCTTTGATTCCAAAGGTTCATTATTAAAAATGATATACCAAAATGAACTGAATTGAAATTTCTAATAGCTCCAGCCTAGAAATACGTCAATTTTGTGAAAATAGTTCCTCTTCTTGATCCGCAATCCAGTTTGCGACCATTTCTGCCGTCTTAGCACGATCCTTTGCAGTATGGATTAAACTTTCATCGGTGAAAACTGGCATATATCTAAGTGGATTTGACTGGAAGCGAACAGCTGATGAGAGAAGCCGGAAGAAGTGGAAAGACGGCAGCGGTAAATATGACCTCTGTCAAAATCATGGCTGTCTTAGCCGGCGAACCCGGGAACTTGTTACCTTCTCCTTGGAACAACGGAGGAGAACGCTAGATTATAAAACCATTTAAACATATTATAATCTCCTTATATTCGTCATGATTTTTGTTATCCTTCATTTCCCATCAGATACAAACCAATACCCATGAGGTAAGCATTTTACTAGAAATTAAGGAGTGCTTGATTGACTATACTAACACTCCAGCTGAGCCATCAACTTCTGGTTTAGTGCTTTCAGTAGTCCATCTTCGAAATTTACCAAGAAATTTCTTTTATTTTTTTGAATCGAGTTTCTCATCCAGAAAAAACATGTTTTGTTAAGGTTTTTGTTAGTATCTTTTGTCACCACGGAATGTAGTTAGGTATGGTTATTGTTGCTAGGCAGATACGTCGAGATAAATCGACGTTGTAGGCAGGAAGGTACGTAGGTAGTGTGGTTTTCAGTACCAAGATGACGAGTCCACTCAACACGACAAGTAAAAGTCTACTTCAATGTATGGAACCTGGAGCATGGTTGAGGATTTCACGAATCCTTAGAAAATTTTGCAGTCGAAGACGAAACTTGCACTCGCATTATGATAGATATTGGGTTATTCGGCGACCATCCTGCTCCAAGCCTCATTATTTCACCTCCACAACACCATTCTGTAGTATAACTAAGGACATTCCGATGGTATCGCGTGTAAAATAATGATCTAGACACGAGGGATACCAGGCTGAAAAATTATCAGCGTTTAATGAATGGTATGACCTTTTAGTCATCGTATTAAGTGTTTTCCAGAAGCAAAAAAGGTAGAACAACTCTCGACTGAATTATGTTTTTCCAGACAGGTAAAAATCTCTTATCAATTCCGAAAAATGCGAGGAAAAAAAATCACAGTGGAGACTGAGTAAAACAATCACACAAATTGGCTTTTCCTTAGGGGTATGTTAACGAGGGTGAAGACCTTAACTTACTTCTGGGAAAATAATATTCATGGCGACGTTGTTAGTTGATGAGGTTTTCGGAGAAAGGTTTTTTTTAAAAGGTGGTTGTTGTAGATGAAGGGGCGGGGAGGGGTAGAAAGGATGACGAAGTTAATAAATATGACAATTGTTACCAGTAATGTCTTTGCTCTGGGTAACAAGTCGCCTTACAAATCCGATTACCTCCCGAAACGGGGGGAAAAAGGCCTTCGCGGAGGCTTCGGGAAATTAAATTCAGCTCTTGGAGAGAAAGAGGTTCGGGATGAGACCCGGAAGAAGCTTCCTGCCGGTGATTTTTAATTTGCAAAGTCAGGAAACCGTGAAGTCCTAAGGGAGCGGCATCTGGTTTGGGATCCAGGATTGTAATTATTGGAGTCACTTCTGTTACTTGTTACTCCCCCCAACCAGTCCTTACCGTCGCACTGGTGTTTTTCGGTAACTGTGTCGTTGTCCTCTGTCAAGTCTTTGAATCTGGTTTGTACACAATCATTAGTTACTTACGAGTTGGGATTAAATTATTACCATGACCACGATTACGGACAGATGATTACAAGCTTGAATTCGTTGAAGACTAATGACGGCTCACTGTAGGTATTCATTCATCAAGCTGCTGAAGAAAGAAATTCCAAACTGCTGTACTCCAGTAATTGCGCCTCTTAGCCTTTGAATCGGGCTACTTAGCGGTTAGGTCCAAGGAAAATCCATTAATGGCTCGGAAGTTAGTGTTGATAAATTCATGAACTCAGTACTGCGCCAGTCCCTGATTCTATCCACATTTGGTCAAAAAGTACAGATTTTCTAGAGAACGAACGTTAGCACATGCACAGAAGAAACTTACAGTCTGATTTTTATTATAAATCTATGTACTTTATTGAAGTTGTAATTTGTTACCTTATTCGGTGTTTGAATGGTCCACCTTTGATTTTTTTTTTAGTGTTAATGGAATGTAAAAGTACAAACTTAAATGAATAGGACCATCAGGCATTCTATTATATTCCCGACACCAGATACATTCACGTACGCCCTGCTTGGGGGAGTTTTGCGATGAATCTTACAAATAAATGTATTGTGGTATAGGTATACGGGTGGAATATAGGAAAATATCAGGACCATTCCTTGCGAATATTCCACCTTATTTCGAATTTATTCACAGTTATTACACATGATGGATATTGCGAGTAGGAAAAAAAATCTGTACTGGAGAGTAATCTATACAAAAATACGGAAAACTGTAGGAGACGAATTTGCAGCTTTTTATTCCTACTATAGGATGTAAGAATTTTCATTTTAATGCCTTTTTCATTTAAAAAAAAAAACCACTATCTCCGATAAAAACATGGTCCATGTATATGTATGGAAAAAATAAGTTTGCACCCGGCAATGTAAATGTTTCTACTTCGCCAATCATGGAAAATATTCACTAGATTGAGTTGTAGATTACATAGTTAATACGGCTATTCGATATTGTGTTTAACATGTTGCCAGTTCACTTTAATAGAAAATGTATCGTATAGGTAGATGTTGCGACATGTTATATGTTGTGGGCATTGGCTGAGTTAGAAGCATGTGGGGACGGAAGGTTGAAATAGGCGTTTCCCGATATTATCCCCACTTAAATTCGGCCGAGTCTGTTCGAAGAAATTTATAAACCACATTTCATGAGAGCGTCAACAAAGAACAGATGTTTGCCGGTTCCAGACTCGACAAAAGGGCAGAAATCCGAATCCAAAGAGAGCCCTTCAGAAGGGCTCACCCTTCCATGTGTATTATACACGCACACTCGTTTCTGTCGTGTGGTTTCGAAGGTTCATGCGTGAGTCTGCGTAGGGAGATACGTCATAGGAAGAGGGGTGAAAACTGGCAACACTTGCCATTATATACGACAGGCGGATCATCCCTTCGGCTTCCCCCTTTGGAAAACCCAGAGCTCTGAGCAGTAACAAGTGGAGGCCTCAATTAAGTTAATACCACAATTACAAAGCCACTCCCTCTCTATCTCCTCGTAAACAGGGTGATTGTTGCATGAGCTACACGGAGGATCCCCCATTCCATCTGCCCTCATTAAACAGCTACTTCGTTAGACCGAAGATTAATGTTGAGGAGAGCTGCTAGGAGTTGCTGACACTGGATTACAGTAAAGATAGAAACACGAATAATAAAAACATTCAAATTTTAGATGTTTCTTCAGAGCCGATCCCTTCCGTATCTACAAGTAAACAACATACTTAGTTAGGCACCTAATGGGGCTCTGGAATAACTAGTTCTTCAGCTAGGAGCGTGGATATATTAATTAACAGGATGATTGTGCAAGAGCATACACCTACCCTCGTGTTTCCCCCAGGAAAGGAGACCACCCGGAGCATTGTACGTCAACCGTTCGTTCAGGCACTGATGTTTGGCTTCGTTAACATGAGTGTGAATGACAACAATACGCATCCAGCCCAGACGCCATTGCTAGGGAACAGGTGATTATAATCACGCATGGTTTTATGAAATCGAGTTGAATGTTCCTTGATATTATTTCATTTGAAGAATGATAGTTATTTTGGACTTTGTCGACAGGTAAAATGTAACTGTGGTCCATAGCCGGAAATGTGTGCCCATCGCAAGTCTGATAATTATGAGTCACCCAGAAATATACGCGAAAATATTTCCCATAACTCGCTCCACCCACCAAATATCTTCAGTTCTAAACCATCACGTAGTGACCATTTTCGTTAAATACTATTAAAGTCAACTTCCTTGTGTCAAAAGTGTTAGGTTTCACCTTGATTTAGTGGCCAACACCGCACAGCTCTGTAGCTTATTAGCTTCACCCGTCAACCGGAAGTACCTTACCGTCGTCCAGTACTCACTGCAAAGCGCCAAGTATTTGCTATCTCAATAATTTGAGCTCAGCGGAACATTATACACCAATCAGGTAGTAACAACGTGAAAAAAAAATTATTTAATTTAAAAAAACGGAGTTATTGAAAGGCTGTCTATTTCCGCTAATACAGGAAAATATACTGTTATACCGGTTTTTGTGATCAAATCATCGTCAGTAACAAACAATATTACTGAACGCACATAGTCCAGAGGTGAGGGTAACTATAATTCAAAACTGAAAGTGAGGTTCGATTCTGATTGGCTGTGGAAGTAAAAGGGAAGGGCAACAAGTGAAAGGATGGTAACTATCCCTTCCCCCCTTTTCCACCGCAACCAATCCCAATCGACCACCTTTCACTTTTGGGACTATGTAACCTCACCTATCTCCAATGTGCCTTCAGCAACTGTTTGTTACTGACGGTGGTATGATCACCGGAACTGGTATAACAGTATATTTTCGTGTATTAGTGGGAATAGACAACCTTTAATAACTCTTTTTTGTTTTGTTTTTTAATGTGATATGCGTTTCCACGATTTAGCGCGAGTGATTTAGTTCGTAACAACGTGTATTTAGTTAGAAGAAGAAATAAATAAATACGTTTATTTAAATAAAAAAACTGAACAAATTAATTCTCACTTTTGCATACCTACATGAGTTAGAGTAAACTAGCAATGGTCAAAGAAAGAAAGTAGTTAGCGATTTAGTTCGTAATAACGTGTATTTTCTAGGACGATTTCGCCTCAATGGCAAACTACTTTATTAAAAGACTGTTCATTTTATAGCCCATACTTACAATATTGGCACGTGGTTGCTTGTAGCATGAAGAAGTGTGCACGTCTACCAGGAAGAGTTTCACCTGAACTGTATACTTCTATAGCCATGTGACTGGTGAGATTTAAATAATAATTTAATGTATTGGTGTTGTTTAAGGGCTGCTGAATTTTTGGCATTTCAAAATCTGAACCGCCCATCATCTTCCAATGTTCAATAGATGCGATATTGATATGAATATGTTGAATAAATGTATATGAGTTCGACTGTTGAATATTTTCCACTAACTGCCCTTTGAAGGAAACGGGTGATAACGGTGGTGTTGTATTTGAATACAAATACATATATGAAACTTTTCCCTTTGAAACAACGAGTTAGTGATCAGAGAGGGGATTTTCCCGCCTGTATCGACTTTTTAACTAACGACAGAATAATCCGATTGAAAGCGTGCTCGAGGCGAACACACAGAGATAGTTATAAATTAAGGACGAGTAGGACCGTGTGGTTTTTAGATCTCGCCTGTTGATTGGCGTTTAATCACTAGAATAAAGCGCTTCGCACGAGTGGGTCTCCGGGGAGAGGGTAGTTTTCATCGTAATAGCGTCACGGTCGGTGTAAAAGACGTCGACGTGACGTTGCGTGACGACGTATCGTCACGCGACGACGACCAATCACGGCTCTCTAACCGCTGTTTGTAGTGTCGGAGATTCTGAATTATTAATGTCGCTCAGAGACGGGAGGGTTTAACGGATAAAAGCGAATTGCCTGCCCTACTTAAGCGTAATAAAGCGAGTGAAATGGAATAGGTACATGGTGTTCTAAAACATGAAATCCTTCAAACATAGGATATGAATAGATTGCCAACCCAGCAGGTAGGGGGCATATTTGACAACTAGGTCGAAAAGTCCACATTATAGGGTTACACATCACTCACTCATAACATTATTTGCTTTTGCTGGTTATACCACAACTACAGTGTATTGTGTTTATATTGGCGATAAAAGATTTATATATAATGAAGTTCGATATTATCACGGTATGAAAGAATAGTAGTTACTAAATAAAACCGCATTGGAAATTCCGTCTGCGCATACGCAAACGTAAACTGCTTAAATGCGCATAACTCTGTTTCCGTCCGTTTCTGCAAATAGTTAACAAGTCTCAACATCTTCGCGTATGCAAAACCTATCATCGCTTCGTTTGTATTAAATGATCTAGTGTTGTAGTTGGAATTTATTAAACACTTATAGCTCCCAAACTTTTAGTAGAATTTGCTTCCAACAGCCTCAACGGATATGTCATAAAGAGTTTGCACTAAATATTAAGCTCAGTGGCAAAATTATGCAAGTAGGCATGTATTGTGTAGGTCGGAGTTTACCACTTGCGCCCCAGACTAAGAGAGCCCCATAATCCAATATACCAATTGCGCCTCGAGTGGTCTGTGTGGATGTACCAATTGCGCCCCAGGCGTGATGTTGTCATCGGGCCCTGTCGGGAAGATACGATGCATCAAGTGTCGGGACCAACGAGCCCGCTTGCACATGTTCGTGTTCGTGGTAGGTAGATCGCGATTGATATTAGAAATCGCTCGAGGTCAGTGATGTTTAGCTTTTTTTTGTTATTTGGCAGCGCATGTGAGGCATTTCATCAAAAATTTGGACAGCAATTTACATCCAGCCACCCCAATATATTTCGCTTTGAAGGCGTACCAAGCTACCACAGCAACTTTACTCAACAACCTCTCCGTTCCAAAAAAAAACAAAAAAAAAAAAACAGGAAAACGCTGCGAAGTCCTTGTCACATGGGTTTATTATTCTATTGGACATACCTATAGAAATGCTGGCTGTTTATTGATTGTTTCTTTCATGTAAAATAATTGAAATAGCTTCTGGTGGTTTCCACAAATTTTGGCCCCCAAAACTTAAATTAGGTACGCTCCTTTTTTTCAAATTATCTTTGATCATTGATAGTACCATTTAATCGTCTTGATCCACGAGTTGACTCTTTTTGTAGTCTTATTCTACAAATTTATGGTGATTTCAGACGATTTAGCAGGTTTTTGACTCATAAAAAATCAATTTTGGGGGCTGAACATCTGGTACAACCTCAATTTTCCACTCCTTGGTCAAAATTGACTTCATATTCGGTCTTCTCGTTCCCAAAAACATGGAAAACGTTACCTCAAAAGCTCATTTTTCTAATATGTTACTAAAACACAAAAAGTACCTATTTTTATACACATTTTCACTCATAACACCCCTGCATATATTCTGATCGGGCTGAAAAGGTTTCGGGACACAACTAGGGCCCAAATGGAGCATGTGTGCGAAAGAACGAATTTTTTAGAACGAAAAGAAGCCGGTACACGTGATACGGCGGGCGGCGTACGGCGTACGGCGGACGGACACTGCATTTTTGGAATCTACGCACCTTGAAACGGAAAAGAAAAAATTTCGAGGGGGTGTTATACAAATTTTTTGCTGAGCGAATAATAAACCAAAAGTATGCCAAGACGAAAACTTATGTCGAAATCCACCTGGACAAGTACAGATGTGGGGAAATCAACCCCTACCAGCTAGTAAAAACCCCGAAACATCACTACGCAAAACGATTGATTCTATGATTCACTTCTGAATGACTGTACCTATATTACGCATATTATGACATATGTTCTCCGAATATAACACGTACCAACGAGAGCATATAATTTCTTGCATTTTCCCTTGGCAACTGATGCATTTGTAGGGCGCAACTGGTATACAGCCGTGTAGGTACGTGTTGGATAACGTTTGGAATAGATTCCAGTCGTGAATCTAACGAGAACGTTGAGTAAGAACAAGCACTAATTACTATACAAAGCTTTACTATACAAAGTATCAAAGGCGACAAATACAATAAGTTGTCCCACCAACAAGGCGAAACTATTAACACTATTGACTTCAAAATAGCATACCTTGGCCTGTTAAATTTCATCTTCTAACTGAAAAGATTGAAATAAAAATAAAATAGGTAGGTATAGGTAGATATACATTTATTTTATAGTCAGCAAAAACGATAAAACTATATGAAATAATAAAAGTTATAACCCGTTTATGAACATAGAAACTTGAATAAGGATTCGGGAATGAATCTTCAAATATACATTGTACCTACGAGTATGAGTATAATGATTCTTCTCTTGTATGCAGATTTATGTGAGCTCGAGACGATGGAATTTTCAGCTCACACTGATCCAAATTCTCAATTTACATAGCACCGCTACCTTCAATGGGAAGGTATCCGACTACTTCATCAAGTTTTAACATTCAAGGACATGTTAAAATAATCTGTTATTCCAGTAACAACTTTATTAACATTAACAAAGTGAGCTTCCTACGGGGTGCCTCGAGGAGACAGTTTTCTCCTAGTCTAGATTTTAGCGAATTTTTGAAGAAAATGTAGCCATTTGGCTGGTTCCAAAATTTCAGAGATGGTCCCTGTGAACCGGAAACCCCTCCAAAATCCGTTTCATGTATCGGAGATCTAAATTATAGATTTTTCACTTTTCTTATATATATATATATATATATATATATATATATATATATATATATATATATATATATATATATATATATATATATATATATATATAAGTATCCCTTCCGCACGATAAATCCTTAATTTCCATCGTTAGGTTCTTCTTTCGTGGTAGAGTTCTTCACCCAGCCCGATGGCACTTTGCGCAGGGGTTCAAGTTTAAACATTTTTGGTCCAAAAAATCAAAACAAACCGGATTTCAGCAACACAGGGATGGGCTGTTGTCAATAATGTTTTTTGGGGGCGCTGAATCTAGTCCCAGTCCGATTATGCACACCCACCCTACCAAATTTACATTTTTTATGCAGACATGTGAGGTGTCGTTTACCATGTTTTTTTTAGTCGGTGAATCGATTGCGAATAGTTTCAGCACGTTCTGACTGCATCGTGTGATCAAAATCACAACTTTTTTGTTCAAAACAATTATATTTTGACATAATTTTTCTGCACGACGTGCCACTCTGGTCTCAACGAGTGCCCAGTCAGGCCGTAATGAGTGCTCTGGAAGATAACCATTCATTTAAATTCTCAATTTCCCAAACTGTTTCTTTGAAAATTAGCTCCTTGAGCCATGCTGCATGACTGGTCCCCCCCCCCCCCCCCATGGTACATATTCAGATCTTTATTAATATAAATCCAAATAGCTAGCTAGTGAATCAAATAGACTAAATTTTGGATGACCTTAATGGGAACAATTGCGAAACATTTCATTCCCAGCCAATATTTATGTTTGAAAAGACGGGAGCCCGGAGTGAAAAGAAGCAATCTAAAACAGAAGGAAAGCGAATGGAAAGTCATTAACAATTGATCAATCCCTTGTATAAACTATTCCGGGAGGTAATCTCCCCTTAGCTAACATCCCCCTTTGTCTTGACACCCTTTAAATAAACATTTTACTTCCGAGCAAGCCTCGAATGGGTCGACTATTTAATTTGACATAGGGCGCTTTTCATTGTTCCTGAAAAGGAATGGTGAGAGGAGACGGGGGTAGAAAAGGCGATATCCTCAGCTAAATACAGTCTCGGATGTCTTCATTCGTTCGCCCTTTTCCAACTTAAACTCGGCTGTACTACACGGGTATTAATGGGGCTTATGGCGAATGGAGTTTATTTAAGATTCTTTAATAAAGGAGTGGTTAATGATTTTTGAAAGTAACTTTGCATTGCTAACAACTTAATCCGTCTCTAGTGCTCAGTACCTGAGCATCGCGAGAATGAGGTAATTGCATGGGTCGCAAAACGGTCACGGCTCATATTATTTTTTTAATGAAGCTGGATTCCATTCAGAGAACTTTAACACAGACCACACTGTCCTACAATTAGTAGTTCTTTTTCTATGATTTTACATTTTCAACCATTTCTGACGTAACTGTTTGGTGGGGGGGGGGGGGGGAGAAAAACCTTAGAAAAAGGACTCTTTACTGCAAGTGCGGTTGGTGTCAAATCCTCAGGACGGAACCCATTTTCATTTGAAAAACGCTGCAAATCCTTGCACAACGGTTTATTATTTTGTACAGAATACCCTTCTGTTACAGATCACAGCTCTCTGTATAGATAACCCGTCTATATAATATAATATGTACCACTCTATACATATTATGTGAATCGCAGACCCTCCGTAGTTTATTACCTAACCCCGTACTCGTTACTAGGTACCTACCTAAATCACGAGTTAAATGTTGCTAAAATAATACAGCCGATGACAAACAGTAAGTACAACAGCAAAAAGAAACAAATAATGAAGTTCTAAAGGAAAATTGTTGATGTGGAGTGAAATAGATGCCCCTTTTGCGTAGATCACTGTTTTCTGTGGTCAATACCTATAATGAACCGCTGTGTAATAACTTGCCCATCAATAATACTTCAACGGGTGGTCAAGTTGCAAAAGTACCGATCAACAAAAATCCAACCCCTTCTTCGTAGATGAACCGTTGTGTAATAATTTACCGTAGTGTAATAATTTACCGTTATGTAATCATTTACCGTTGTGTAATAATTTACCCATCAATAATACTTCAAAGTTAAAATAATAAACCAAAATCAAACAAATACGCGCACAACCATACCCCCCGCTTTATGGTTTTATTATTGCTACCTAGGTACTTAATTCCATCGTTCTCCAAGAGGAAAAAATTGTATGTGTCGGTGCATAAGCATATAGATAAATCTTCTGTCTAAGTCACTCTACCGTCGAAGGGAGATGTTCCTGTCTCCATTTTTGAAGGATTGAGAGCAACGGGATATGATGAGATTATCAAGTCCAAACCATTCCCTTAACTGGAACTGGAAGTTCTAAAACAGGTAGCTCAAACGATCTTTAGGTTGAGATCATCTAGGTCATCAACCACAAACACTGCGAAATGGAGGTATGAAGCTCCTCAGCACTGCAATAGTAGTTTACACAACGCAATTAAAATACCCATTATCACATGAAGAAGATGTGGGTTGGCCCCCTGTCGCTATACGGTATACAATAATTAAATATTTTTATTGCAGTTTTGGATTCTACATACCTTGAAACGTAAACCATCAAATTTTGAGGGGGGGGGTAAGAATTTTTTTTTCTTGCTCGATTCCAATGGCTCATTATTGAAAATAATAATAAACCAAAAAAAGGAGGCTACCTAATGCGTGTTTTGGGCGCCAAAATTGGTGGAAACCATCAGAAATGGCTGATCGAATCATTTTACGTGAAAGAAACAATAAATGAACAGCCAACATTTCTGTAGGTTTGTCCAATAGAATAATAAACCCATGTGACAAGGACTTCGCAGCGTTTTTTCCCAAGTAAAACCTGAGCCAATTTTCGCATTTCTCTCCTCCTGGTAGGGTTACGCTGTTATTAATTAATTAATTGATTAAGGAGTCTGATGGCCTGGTAGGGGTTCCTCACGTTGGAGTTTCAAATTCTTTTTTGAATATGTACCGAAATCGCATTTATTTATCTCTGGAAACCTAATCTCCGAAATGAAAGCGATGATACAATGGTCTGAGATAACGGGGTTTGCGGGGCGGAGATGTATTATGCTCATCGGATCACCGCTATCCCGGTAGCGTGTAGTTCATTATAGAAGGACCCGCGACGGGAGGGGGCAAGTAATTACGGGAGCCGGGAATTGGAAACTGAGGTGGCAGAGGGGTGAGCGACGCGAGGGGGTCGGCCAAACGGTTATCAAATCATCTTCCCATTATCTGTAAATGTTGGTTGTCATGGCGCCCCATTAAATGGCCTCGACACATCCAATCCTGGAAACCCTAACTCGGTTCATCCTGCCTCCCTTGTCATACATTATTCAATCTTGGTTTAAAATTCATCTAACAACCCCCCCTTCGACCCTACAGCCATCCCGCGCCCTACTACGGGATATCTCACTCTGTTTTCATCTCGAAATTCATCCCGTTCTTGCCCGAACCTTCCCAGCTTCCCTTGATTGCTTTACGCTAGTTGAATTACTTGCCTTAAATAAATCACCAAATCAAATTGAATGACAAATACAGCCTTAGTTATTTGCAGGTAACAATTGAGTGAATCGTAAATTCGAATTGGCGTTCAAACAATTGATTTGCCATAAAAAAATATAAACGTAAAAAACGCTGCGAAGTCCTTGTCACATGGGTTTATTATTCTACTGGACATACCTACAGAAATGTTGGCTGTTTATTTATTCTTTCTTTCACGTAAAATAATTGAAATGGCTATTTCTGATGGTTTCCACCAATTCTTGCCTCCAAAACACGAATTAGGTACGCTCCTTTTTTTCTTCAAATTATCTTTTATCATTGATAGTACCATTTAATCGACTTGATCCGCGTGTTGACACTTTTTCTAGTGTTTTTCTACAAATTGATGGTGATTTCAGACGATTTCCCAGGTTTTTGACTCATAAAAAACCAATTTTGGGAGCTGAACATCTGGTAGAACCTCAATTTTCCACTCTTTCGTCAAAATCGACTTCATATTCGGTCTTCTCGTTTCAAAAACATGGAAAACGATATACCTCAAAAGCTCATGTTACTGACATGTTACTAAAACACAAAAAGTACCTATTCTTATACACATTTTCACTCATAACACCCCTGGGTATATTCCGATCGGGCTGCAAAGTTTCGGGACACAACTAGGGCCCAAATGGAGCATGTGTGCGAAAGAACGAATTTTTTAGACGGGCAAGGCTCCGAGTGGTCCCATAAAATTCCTCAGTTCCAGGCCAATTTAAAAACATGAAAAATTTCGAGATAACGGCGCCCTGGAAATGTCAACACCTACCTATTGCCCATGCCTTAGAGACGACTGGCAGTAATGCCAGACTAGTAACTAGACCCCAAATGGGACCCACAAACCAAATTTCATTAATTTCATTAATTTTTGTTCATGGTAACTAGGGAAAGTACGAAGAAATTTTTAATTTATTATTTTCGATAATAAACCTTTGGAATCGAGGATGAAAAAAAAAATTTAAACCTCCCTGAAACTTTGACGTAGAATCTGAAAATAGAATTTAAAAACATTCGGTCGGTATTCCGTACTTCGCACATTCCTTAGTTAACATGAACCAAAACCAATGAAATCTGGTTTGCAAGTCCCATTTGGGGTTTAGTTTGTCCGCGAGGCTCGGCGTTTTGGTTTATTATTCTGTGAATAATACACCTATGTATTCGCTCAGCAAAAAATTTTTATAACACCCCCTCAAACTTTTTTCTTTTCCGTTTCAAGGTGCGTAGATTCCAAAAATGCAATGTCCGTCCGCCGTCCGCCGTATCACGTGTACAGGCTTCATTTTCGGTCTAAAAAAGTCATTCTTTCGTACACATGCTCCATTTGGGCCCTAGTTGTGTCCCGAAACTTTTCAGCCCGATCGGAATACACCCAGGGGTGTTATGAGTGAAAATGTGTATAAAAATAGGTACTTTTTGCGTCTTAGCAACATGTCAGTAACATGAGCTTCTGAGATATCGTTTTCCATGTTTTTGGGGACGAGAAGACCGAATATGAAGTCGATTTTGACCAAAGAGTGGAAAATTGAGTTCTACCAAATGTTCAGCTCCCAAAATTGATTTTTTATGGGTGAAAAACCTGGGAAATCGTCTGAAATCACCACCAGTTTGAATAATAACCCTGGAAAAGTGTCAACACGTAGATAAAGACGATTAAATGGCACTACCAATGATCAAAGATTAGTTAAAAAAAAAAAAGAAAAAAAAAGGATCGTACCTAATTTGTGTTTTACGGGCCAAAATTAATGGAAACCATCAGAAATAGCTATTTTGATTATTACGCATGAAAGAAACAATAAATGAACAGCCAACATTTCTGTAGGTATGTCCAATAGAATAATAAACCCATGTGACAAGGACTTTGCAGCGTTTTTAAACTGATCTCGAACTTGAGAATTTTTTGAGACAACTCCGAGCATTGAGCATGCAGCCGTGCGTTTCCAACGAAAAGCTTCGTCAACATGATCGTGAATGAAACGGTATACATCCGGCCCGGATGTCACTACTAGGGAACACCTGATGGTAGTCAAGCTTGGCTGTATGAAATCGAGTTTGTTGTTCCGAGATATGACTTCATTTGAAGAATGATGGTTATTTTGGATTTTATTGATAGTACATGTTTAAACTGAACAAACTTAATGCTTCATGAATAACAACAAATTAATTAGGTACAGAATTCTTTATTCCATCGCATTTAAGAAATGTGATTGGAGGCTGGCTCCAGTACTCATGGGAAGCACGAGGGTAGGTATTGACCAGAGAAAACGCAGAAGGGGTATCTATACTGGTAAATAATAAGCCGCTGTGTAATTATTTGCAATCCCCCCCCCCCCTTGGTTAGGTACCCCAATGCCACACATAGCGAATACTAGCGATACTAGTGGGTGCACGGTGCCACGCTGGCACCAGTGTTACCGTCTGTCAGAAATATGTGATGTGTTTAGGACTCCAGAATTTTATATTGTAGTTTTGGTGACACCATTCTGCCAGGGAACGGCGCAGTGGTTTCAATTTCATGTTTTCTACACGCTGAATCGAATGGAATAACTTTCAACGCTCTACCAATCATCCTTGCAGTGATCGATAAATATTTAGCCATTACGAAAAATAGCTAATATTGAGTATTATTAAGTTAATACACTGGTGCCTCACGCAATTTTGAAAAATGGCTCAAATTTTGCCTGCGTACCTCGCTCAATAATAGCTATTTTTCGTAATAGCTAACATTTATCAACCGCTGTAAGGATGATTGACAGAGCTTTGAAAGTCCATTCCATTCCATTCAGCATGTAGAAAATATGAAACTGAACATGAAATTGAAACCACTGCGCCGTTCCCTCGCAGCACAGTGTCACCAAAACTATGTCAAATTCTGGAGGTCTGAACACATCACATTTTTCTGACAGACGGCACCAGTGGTGCCAGCGTGGCACCGTTCCCAGGCACCATCACGCTAGTCACTGATTAACGTTAATCAGCGGTTTTAACTAATCAGAGCTGTGCCACTCTGTTTCTGTATAATACATATTTATTTGTATGAATTTACCTATGTATTTTCTTCTTTGTTCCGCGGCGGTTTCTGCCTTCTTTCACAGCCTTCGGCTTATTTTCTGTTGACTTTTGTGATCGTGTCGAATCAGCACCATTCGCGCTCGGTTCTGTATTTTCGCGAGTTCTGTTGTGTTTCTGTATTCTTGGAGCTATGTGTTTCCGCGAGATTAACGTTAAATGCCTCAACAGCAGTACGTATTTTATCACTATTTTATGCAATATTTCCATGAAATGTAGACAAATTCAACTGCTCTAGTGGTCAATATATACCTTCTCGTACGTGGGTTGGCATGCTGCAAAGGTTGATAAGATTTCAATGTACCTACCTAATCAATGGGAAACCCATGAAATATTCTTTTCATGTTTGGAGGAATCAAATGCGGGTCTTTTTGTTTTCCAAATTGTAACGATGCATGAAAAAAATATTCCTTCACGTGTTTAAATTGACAGTTTCCGATAACGAGCAAAATAAAGAACAAAAAGTGTATTTTTTTGGAGAGGCGGAACCCGGAGTGGAAATCAACGTCGTCCAATGTCTCAAAATACGGTATCGCCTGCCGTACCAAGTAGGGTTTTCGTACCCATTCAAGGTAGGTACACGTTCATTTCTCCGTCGGATAAATCCGAATCATGGATTTCTATGACAGAATCTATGAATAAACTTGAATGAAAACACTCGCTACTCGCCAAGTTTAGACACATATAGGAACAGAAAAAAACGAAAATGCAATATGGTTTCCTGCTAATCAGACTTTGACTAGATATTTAATTACCTATAACTTGAGCTGCGTATCTCCGGTTAAAGACCGGTTGTTAAATAGTCACCGATTAGCGATAATCAGATCTCAGATGAGACTTAGATTTTAGCCAGGCTTGCAAATGTGATTGATAAACTGGCTCTAACGAGTATTATATATGATCCTAAGGAGTATGCAAGAGATAATCAGAGATGTGACTTCGTTTTTAGTCAGGCTTGAAAATGTGATTGATAAACTGGCCCTAAGGAGTATTATACACTTATCACAATTTCAAGGCAAAATACATAAAATTATGGCTTTTAGCGCGGAACAGGCAATTATATTATAGTCACCCGCAAATGTCGCTCGAGCCTTAAGTAAGAAGCACCGCTGACGTTCGGCAAAAATTGAGGACATCGAACTAAAAATTATGATCAGCTTATTTACGGGGTCTGTATAACATCGCATCTGAGTATATGTATAGGTGATCTAGGTTGAGGATCTAGTTACATCCCTACATAATTTACCGCGCCTAATGAGGGCAGCCGGGCGCAAATACTATTCAGACGTATTACCGAGGAAGGGCCGTGGCTTCCACCAGTCAGAAGAGGATAATCTTCAGTGATTAAGTCCAATCAATTAAATCAAAAGCACTCAATTAATTATTGATACGCCGTAACACTGAGGAGGGCTGAGAGAGTTCTGCGGAAGGGAACAATTTGCCCGTAGCGGATCCCCAAACAAGAGGATTTCATATTCAAATTAATTTGGTAAGAAGAGGAATTACCGAATCACACTCCGGTACCCTAATTAATATTGTAAGACCAATTACAAGAGCTAACAACAATACTGGTCTGTTTGCCGAACAAGATTTAGCATTCCATTGCAGCGATGATGGTTTTAAATATACACAGTTACCTAGTTATAACTTGTTACACAGCAGAGAAAACCACTGTTGATGAGAGAATGGCGAATATCCATTTCATTTTCTAGTAGCCAATTAATCAAATGCACGTCTAAATTATTGCCTTCGGGAGCAAATGAATTCTCAGTTCTCAGTAAGCATGCAGTATGCATTAATCTCAGACTTTCATTCGACCATTATTATAATATAATATAATACAATATAATATCCCATCAATAGAATCCTTGATTTTGGAGTTACGTTGGTCACCGTCACCGACCATATGGTCCATGGTCCAATTATGGTCTTCACCGTCCATCAGTAGTTTGGTACGGTATCAACCATCCTGATGAAGAGTTTGTCGACGGATATATTTATGATAAACACTGGTTCCTGAGGATTCTCGAGTTTCAACGCAGAAATCAAAGAAAGAAGATCCAACAACACTAGGTTTTTGTTGGTAAACGCCCACTTTACCTTGTATCGCAGCATACTTAAATTTTATACCTACCAACGGAAGCACATGAGGCTAAGATATACGAGCTCTGCGTATAGCTGACTATGAACTGAATTTGAAACCGAAACAAACTCGCCGTGCATTCATCGCAGTCGTTTGAATCGTTTGAACTTTATGTGCATTTTCATTTCATAAAATATTGGTTAATTTTGTCTTAATACCATTTTTATTAATTTGTGCCAAAAGCGCTGAAGAAGGTAAGTTTATTTGACTCGTATTTCCGGATTTTTATTATTTCCTGGTGGTGCTTTGGTGGATGCTCTACACATAGAACACATCTACGTAGGTATTTATTTTAGTCTGGTGGTCCCTGATGGAGTAACCACAAGCTTTAAACTAGATAAACATAATTATTAGTGAATTATCTACCTAACATACTATAATTTAAGACTTGGAGAACTGCTCAACCACTTACATCATTCATTAATACATTTACTTAGGCCCGGTTTCACCATATTCCTAGCTAACTAAAGGTTACCCCAAACCAACAGTTACCAACAAACTGAAGGTTACAGATAAAAGCGTTTCACCAATGTGATGGTTAGCCTAACTTCAAGTTAGCACCTCTAGTTAGGATTAGCCGCCATGAATCTACACCCAGACAGGAAAACAGCTGTGTTATCAAGTGTTATCAATCATCTGATGACAAAGCGGGTCATTTTTGCGGCAAAGGGTCTACTGAGCTGACATTATTTATAATAATATTGAGGTGACAATTAAAAAAAAAAAAAAAACAGTGAATGCTAATAAATTATATATTAAATTAATAAATTAAATAATTACAAGATGAATGCTGTTGAAAATAAACGAAGAAGCCGGAACGTGAATTGGAGTGGAGACGAAGAACATTTATTGGTGGAATTAGTGCGAAAATATCGGGATGTGACTGAGAACAAGAAGAGTGATGCTGTGACTTGGAAAGAGAAGTAAGACTGTTGGAAAAGGATTGTGGCAGAGTTCAACGAGGCCCACATAAACATTATGCGGACAGTTGAACAACTGAACAAAATATAATAATTTGAAAAAGATTGTAAAAAACGCTGCAAAGTCCTTGTCACATGGGTTTATTATTCTATTGGACATACCTACAGAAATGTTGGCTGTTCATTTATTGTTTCTTTCATGTGAAATAATTGAAATAGCTATTTCTGATGGTTTCCACCAATTTTGGCCCCCAAAACACAAATTAGGTAGTACGCTCTTTTTGATTTTTTTTTCAATTTATATTTGATCATTGGTAGGGCCATTTAATCGTCTTGATCCACGTGTTGACACTTCTTCTAGTGTTAATATAGAAATTGATGGTGATTTCAGACGATTTCCCAAGTTTTTGACTCATAAAAAATCAATTTTGGGAGCTCGATTTTCCGCTCTTTGGTCAAAATCGACTTCATATTCGGTCTTCTCGTCCCCAAAAACATGGAAAAAGATACCTCAAAAGCTCAAGTTACTAACATGTTACTAAAACACAAAAAGTACCTATTTTTATCCACATTTTGACTCATAACACCGTGGGTACATTCCGATCGGGCTGCAAAGTTTCGGGACACAACTAGGGCCTCCTGGTCGTTCATCACCAACCGATCGGTATGTCGTCAAAAATGATTACAATAAATTATATCAGATGTTGTGATAATAAGCCTTATCAGTTGTTGTTTAGCTGTAACTACCAGAGGAAGCGGTAGTTAAATATCTGGTAGTTAACGTTTGTATTAACTAAAAGTTAGCGCCATCATTGGTTTGGTGAAACGCTACTTTTGACTCTTCTCCCACCTAACCGATAGTCAGGCTTAACCATCACCTTAACTAGAGGTGGTGAAACCGGGCCTTAGCATACTTCAATTAAGATTTAGAGAACTTGATTTTTTGTGTAAATACAATTGGAACCCACAAACTGTCTGTGCTAAAATGTGCTGCTAATTTTTGAAAAAATAGAAATATAACTTGAAATCAAATACGGAAACCTATTGGAAGTAGAATCGACTGGTACATAAAGTCATAACTTGAGGAATCCAGAACGACGGAGCGATTCACCAACTAAAAATAATACCTATGTCGAGCACAACTCGTTTCATCAGAACGGTACCTATGCTGTGCTTACCATTTGGTAAGACGAGTACTTATAAGTCGATATAATTTTTGAGCATCGACTACTTGCTCATAGCGAATGCCTATTTCTTTATTATACTTAAACTGCAATTTAAGAAGTTGAATATATATTGTTTTACAGTATTGCTATGTGAGGAAATGAGGAACTACATGGATACATAACTAGGTATACATTTCTAGGATCGAATATTAATAAGTGGCTCAATCCCAGAATGCAGTTAGCACTTGGCGATTTTCCGTTAAGTGGTGAAATTGGAATGCGTAACCAAACAACGAAATTCTGATAAGGTACCCATTGTTTGTTACTGGCGATGGTTTAATCACTGTGTATTTTGTTCTTAATGGAGACAGACGAGGTTTCAATTCCGTCTTGGTTTATATAATGGAAGGTTTCAATAATGCACCTTTGGAACCGAGCATGAACCCCCCCCCCCCCCCCCCCCTCAATATTTGATGGTTTCCGTTTCAAGGTACGTAGAATCCGAAAATTGAATAAACATTTTCTGTCCGTCCGCCGTACAGCGTACTTCGCACTTTCCTTATAGTTACCATGAATTTCGTTTGAAATGTACGTAGGTTCGTAGTATGTATATATTAGAACATAATTATAGTCTATTTCACAAATAATTTGAATTGTATACAAAAGCCGGTAACTCCTTCTACAAAAACGCTTGCATACGAGTCTGCAACGCATTGGGACATTTTCATGTCTTTACCTATTGCTTTTGACATTATTAATATTAAGAGGTAGGTACCTAATTTCAATAAAATAGACGATTCCGGATTAATTATCTTCTACACTCACGATCATTAGTTTGTAAACAAAATATGAGAACAGTTATGCCCATAGCTCCGCTATTCGTTTAGTCAATATGTTATGGAGAACATGAAAATGTTCGTTAAATCGAGAGCTTTCCAACGAGTGGTGAACGATTTTTGTGGGTTAAAAAGTGTAGAAAATGAACAAACCTAACAACGGGGTCGTTGTAAGCGGAAATCATTATAAAGGCACTGTAACACAATTTCGTTACGCAATTTCGTGACAGTTTTTTGTGCTATGTGCCAGGGCAAAGACATGAAAATGTCAATAAACTGTTTGAATTAGCTAGGTATTCTCTAGTTTGACAAAATGTATATCATTGCTCTGAATTTTTGTGGGTAAACCAGTTGAATCGAGCTTATGTTGATGATTTTGGTTATTTATTCTCAATAGTGAACCTTTGGAATCGAGCACGAAAAGAAATTTCTGACTCAGAATCTGTGTTTTACGTTTCTAGATACGTAAAATCCAAAAATCCGCCCACTCGTCGGCTTGGCTGTCCATCGCGTTTTTCCGATACGCCAAAAACCAAAATTAACGACAAACATTGACGAAAACCAAAATCAACGACATTAACATGCAGGTTCCGTATGGGATCCAGTTGTGCACCGCCGCTCAGCGTCGCTACCAGTCATCTCTAAAAGGTGAAAATTGGTATGAAATTTGCAAAGCGCCGTAGCTCCAAAATTTTGAATAGAAGGGGTTTTCTTACCAATTTAAATAGTTTCCAATTTTTCAGGATCCAATGGGAGAAGCATTAGTACGACCAGCCGTTCGTTCGTAGGTCCTGAAATTTGAATTGGTGCACCTAATGTGTGTGTGTATGTGGGGTGGGGAGGGGGGATCAACATCAGCGTGAATCAAGTTATTTTTTGAGCTTTAAATTGAATGCCGTGCTCGATCATCGGGCTTTTAGTCGGTGAATGTGTAAGTCCATCAGAGATGAAGAATTTGATATGGGCCCAAACCTATGCTATCAATATACCTTCTCACTTATACAGTTATGGGCATGAAACCAGTTTTCCAAACAGAAGGGTTATTAACATAGGAAATTATGAACCGTCGTGGGGAATTCGCAGCGTTTTGGTTTGTTATTTTCAATAATGAACCATTGGAATCGAGCATGAAAAAAAAAATTCTAACCCCCCTCAAAATTTTGCGGTTTACGTTTCAAGGTACCTATGTAGAATCCGAAAATGCAATAAAAAAATGTCTGTCTGTCCGCCGTACGCCGTACTGACCACTTTTCTTAGTTACCATGAAACAAAATTGATGAAATTCGGGTTATAGGTTCCGTTCGGTGTTCTGCGATATTATTTCATTAGATAAGTGATGTTCTAAGTTGGTAGGTACTTGTGAAACTTGAACAAACATTGAAGTAGGTATTATTGATGGTTAAATTATCATACTATGGTAAATTATTATACAACGGCAAATTATTACACAACGGTAAATTATTACACAACGGTAAATTATTACACAACGGTAAATTATTACACAACGGTTCATCTACCAAGAAGGGGCTGGAATTTTGTTGATCGGTACTTTTGCAACGTGAACAACGACCGTTGAAGAATTATTGATGGGCAAGTTATTACACAACGGTTCATTATAGGTATTGACCACAGAAAACAGTGATCTACGCAGAAGGGGCATCTATTTCACTCCACATCAATAAGTTTCCTTCAGAACTTCATTATTTGCGTTTCTTTTTGCCGTTTTAGTCATCGACAGTATTATTTTAGCAAGATTTAACTCGTGATTTATGTAGGTACCTAGTAACGAGTACGGGGTTAGGTACTAACCTACGGAGGTTCTGCGATCCACATAATATGTACAGAGTAGTACATATTATATTATATAGACCGGTTATCTATACAGAGAGCTGTGATCTGTAACAGAAGGGTATTCCGTACAAAATAATAAACCTTTGTGCAGGGATTTGCAGCGTTTTTCTCTGTTCTAACTTCAAGCTCATTATTGTAAACGAACGGCTGGGTGTACAGGGCTCCGGGTCACCACCAAAAAATCCTCAGAATCGGAAAAATTCGAATTTTATTATATTATTAAGCTTTAAAAAAAACCACATAATTTTCCGGTTTTCATGTTTTTTTTTGGTTTTTTTTTGTTTGTTCTTTTCAGTTTCAATTATGGCTCACTCTGAGACATCAGATCGCGCCCCAGTTCTCGTCTTCGAACTCGCGTCATTCGGCCCAACGTTGACGAACGCGAAGTGCTATCTTACTCCCAGGGGAAGTATGGGACCGTACATCCTAACATCATTTTATAAAAAACTCGTCAAGAGTTGAAGGCCACATTTACTTATCACAAATACATCAAGTTAAAGAGAGTTTTCGGGCTATGGCCTTTGGACAATTTCATCTTTTTTTTTCTTTTTTTTTGCCGCTTCTTATTGACCTAGAGTTACGAAAGTTTTTCAAGATCATCCTTGGCCCAATCGTAGCTCTCATGCCGAATTTCGAAGTTAAGCGTTGTTACTGAAACAGAGAATTGAGACCCACCGTACGGACGGATTTTCTTGTACCTCCTTTGAAACGTGAACTAAAATATTTAGATGGAGGTTTTTTCCATAGTCCAAGTGTTCTTACTGAACGTAATCCTGCACATGAAGCCCTGCGGTTGCAGTTGATTGACTGATAGAAACAATTAAATAAAAATGTTGGTTCTAGATCAGTCAGGCCCATGTTGCACCATGTCAACTCCTAAATAAGGGATGATGGATAGGTATTGGCTGTAGGTACATTAGTACATTACGGAAAGAATATCATGCACGAGAGACGAAATAATACCTAATGAAACGGAAAATATTGTACCTACTGATAAGCCTCGATAAGGATTTAATTGGGAGATAAGAACAAAAGGACAGACCTGTCGTAGTTCCCGCTCCGACGGAGAATGTGATTGACTGTGGTGGCTGGATCTCGACGGGGGCGGAGCCGGACAGACGTCTGCGCGGACCGTCGACCAATTGGAAGTCCTGAGAAGCCACCCCATCGCAGGAAAAACCGCACACCAGCCTGCTTTACCATTAGCTTGACCATCGCTGACAGTTTTAGTTACCAATACTTCCTGTGATTAGCAGTTCTTAAGCCCGTCCTCTGGGCGTGAAGAGGGCTGGCGAGGGTGGCGATTATTAATTTCCGACGGAGCAATAACTAGGTGAGCATAAGACGCCCTTCGTCTCCTTTGTGGTATCTCCATCCCAACTGTGCAGCGCTCACCTGAAAACCAAAAGAAGTCGTGGGTGGAATAAGGAAAATACAGTTATAGAAGTTGCTGAAGACAAGGAGCTGAGGACTATTAGTGAAAAAGACGCTGGCGAAAGGCAGAATTAAGTAGGTAGTAGGGGGAATATATTCTGGTACATACATTTTGCTTTGAATTAGTATCAAAATAATCTATTGTGATAGTTATATTTTCCCATTCGTACAATGTGATTGCCAAGTAATAAGTTCATTAGGAGTACCAAAACTTATAAAAATACAAGTTTCTTGAAGGAAAAAACTAATTTTTATGTACTCGTACTGTCCGCCTCTGATGCTTTGACTTTGCACCACTGAAGCAAACACTATTTTTGGTAACCACTACTGCTTCATTTGATTGATTTGGAAAATATTAGGTAGGTACTTATATTAGGTAGGTAGGTACTTACCTAATTTTTTCCTAATTAATTATTTTTGGGAAATTAGAGATGAATACCTGTGTTCAAAATGTTAGCGAAGGTTTTGAGCACATAATGAAAACCAGAAAAAAAATTAAGCTCATACCAATAATTACTTACTAGGAGTGTAGATTAGCTGCAAAGTTCCTCATTGGGGTGTCTTCTACCGGTGCTGCTACATAAATAAATCCATGGAACGATGAAAAAAAACCTATCTGTCCTGTATAAGCTCTTGCATTAATACAAAGCTTCTTTTCTTACGACCGTCAGGATGGAAAATTGGAATTATATGCCTACAATGGAGAGAAATTGTTAATCTAAAAAAAGTCCACATGGCCACGTAAGAGGTCTGTCGAATTTTACCGTCAAATGAATATTTTTTCGAACAAGATCATCTAACTGCAAATTAGTTAGTTATTTTATCAATTCCAAATAACACTAGATTTTTTTCTATACAGGGTGTAAGGAAACTGCAGGACCACAATTCAAGAATCCTATTTACTTTTTTGTTCGGACGAAAAGCTTCTTCTTACGAAAAGAATTTTGTTACCATCCAACTTTAACTCATTTAAGAGAAAAATGTAGTTTCTTTCTACCTTGCAAAAATTTTCATTACCCCGATCCCCTTCCTATCAACCTCTATCGGCAATTTACACAGTCATGAACAATAAAAAGTTTAAATATGCGGTTGTTTAAGATTTAATCACGTATGAAAAGGGATAACGTGATAGATAAATCAATTTTTACGCATGTCCAGTCACGTAGCATGATTCAAACACTCGATTTCCACAAACAATCACGTCTTAGTTCCGCATTCAAACGTACACAAATCTGGGCCAATTTACTTTCCATGTTGATTTTTCGACCTTTGGAATACCTAACTACCTACTTACCCCAATTTGTGTTTGAGCCATACTGCGATCTTCTTTGCAGTGGTATCCTTAATTTTGCTTCCGAGTCTACCAAGGTAGCGTAAGCTTTTTCACTTCTGAGAGGAAAAAATTTGTTTGCCTTCAAAATCAAAATTTCCATTCATTTTAGAGCGTTCTGAACAAATTTAATTCATGTTTGTCTGACTGTCCGCAAATCCTTGCCACACGCATACTTCCCTCAGTTCAAATCCGATTTTGATCACACTTTCAGGAATCTCGCGTGTTAGCCCCTAGATGCCTTGATAGTACTTTATGAATTTTATCAAGATAGAATAATTGGTAAAGTCACTGCGCACGCGCAAAAACCTCGAACCAAAGGCTCGCTCAAATTTAGTGGGTCTTTCTCTCAGAACGAATGAATGAATGACATAAAAATCGCATGAACCGTAGCCACTGCGTCCGATTATTTATACTATTTCTCCTCACTGTAAGGACCGGGGTCCCACCGAGTGTACAATTGTGTAGCACATAACACGGAAAAAAGTGACATGTGATTTATATTATGGAACCAATAAGAAGTTTACAACGAAACTTAAAATAAAACGAACCGACTTTTACAATGCTTTTAGAAAAGAGAGAAAAAACGCTGCAAATTATTACACGACGGTTTATCATTTACCTGTACAGATGCCCCTTCTGCGAGAGCTCCGTTTTTTGTGGTCAGTAGGTACCGACCCTTGTGCTCCTCCCAGGAAAGCCCTAAATCGAGTACTGGAGCCGGCCCGGGAATTAAAGTTTCATAAAAATGCGAGGGATTCAATCATTCAATCATTAATTAATTGTTGTTATTCATGACGCACAACGTTTGTTCAAGTTGTAAAAGTACCCATCATCAATATCCAAAAGAGCCACCATTTTTCAAATGCAATAATATCACAAAACAGCCAACTCGACTTCATAGTCATCCGTGATAATAATCAGGCGCTCCCCAGCAATGATATCTGGGCCGGATTTATACCGTTTGATTCACGATCTTGTTGACGAAGCTTTTTGGTGCAAACGAACGGCTGGTCACACAATGCTGCGGGTGGTCTCAAAAAATTCTTTAGTTCAAGATCAATTTAAAACCGTAAAAAAACCCATACCTTTGTATCGAAAGTTTTTGAGCTACGGCATTCTGAAAATTTCAACCCCTATTTTTCACCCCTTAGAGGTGACTGACAGTAGCGTCGAGCTTCGCCGACCAGCTAGACCCAAACCGGACCTGCAAACCAAATTTCATTAATTTTGGTTCATGGTAACTAAGTGCGGCGTACGGCGTAGGGCGGATGGACAGAAATTGTTTTATTGCATTTTCGGATTCTACATACCTACCTTGAAACGGAAACCATCAAACTTTTTTGGGGGGTTAAAAATGTTTCATGCTCGATTCCAAAGGTTCATTATTGAAAATAATAAACCAATAAATAAATAAATAATAATAGTTAAATTAAGGAGACAATAATTAGATAAATGACAGGAGAGAAAAAGAATGAAAATATAAATTTTGAAAAATAAAATAAATGTAAGCAAACAAAGAGGTAAACAGATAGGTACCTACATAGAGAATAATATATTTTTTTTCTTTTTTTACTAGTGATATTTATTTATTGCAACTGAAAATATATACATTTCATCTAGCAATATTTAGTTTCATATTAGTCAAGCTCACTGTTAGGCAGAATTCCAATAAAGTCTAGCCTATTTTTGGAGCAAAGTCAGGGACACTGGGTTACACTTGCACTCACTAATGGCACAGCACAGTTAAGTCCAGTGGTTTGTTTCGATTGAGTCGCCGAAGTTCTCCCTCGTTATTCAGAACGTTGAGCATCTCCAGGTTCTCATGATTGTGGAGGCGATGTTCATGCTTCCTCGCGTAATTGGTGATGATTTCGTTCACAGTCTCTATTCCCATGTCTCGATGTAAATCATCATTTCGCATGTACCAGGGAGCTGGACCAGGGACCGTGGAAAATGAATCAGTCGAACATTTCTTGAGTAACCTTACTGCAGAGAAAGATACGGAGTATTCTCTCTACAAGGTAACCAAAAATATGAAACAACCAGTAGTCCACTCTCCCCCAATCAAAAAAGATGATGGATCATGGGCCCGAAGTAACCAAGAGAAAGCACTACTATTCGCAGACCATCTCTACAAAACCTTTCAACCATTACAAAAGCAGACCTCAGACGAAAATACGACAAGGACAGTAAAGTCGGATGAACTTGAAATTGTACCTGTTACACTGAAAGAACTTAAGAATGAAATAAAGAATAACATCAATGCAAAAAAGACACCCGGATACGACCTCATAACAGGTCGAATAGTAAAAGAGCTCCCTGAAAAGGCTTTAATAAAATTACTTCACATTATCAACGCTACGTTCAGGTTGAAACACGTACCAACTCAGTGGAAAGTGGCGGAGGTCATAATGATTCCCAAGCCAGGAAAGTCACCAAACGAGAAGACAGGATATCGCCCTATATCCCTCCTCCCTGTCATGTCAAAGCTCTTTGAAAAGTTGCTGCTTAAACGGCTCAAACCAATAATAGAAGATAGAAATCTGATTCCAGATCATCAATTTGGATTCAGGCAACGCCATTCTACAATAGACCAAGTTCATCGCATCACTAACATCATAGAAAAAGCCCTGGAAGGCAAAAAAATTTGTGCCAGCATTTTCTTAGACGTAGCGCAGGCCTTTGACAAGGTTTGGCATGAGGGATTAGAGTACAAATTGCACAGGGATCTCCCAAGCCAATATCATGTGCTCCTAAAATCCTACCTTGAGAACAGATATTTTAGGGTAAAGCAAGGGGACCAATACTCTCGCCTGAACCCTATAAAAGCAGGGGTCCCGCAAGGCAGTGTTCTGGGCCCTGTACTCTACTTACTGTACACACGGGACTTACCACATCAAGAAGACACTACTGTTGCTACATTTGCAGATGACACGGCTATCCTCTCTGTAGGAGATGACGTGGAAATCGCAACTAACAAACTCCAGACCTCAGCTGACAAGACTGTCAAGTGGACTAAAATGTGGAGAATGAAGCTGAATGAATCAAAGTCAGTTCACATCAACTTCACAAACCGGAAAATCTCGGCCTTGGAAGTCGAGATCAATTCAAAAAAAATACCGTACGCTAACTCAGTAAAATATCTAGGGATGAACCTTGACTCGAAACTAAATTGGAACAACCATATAGAAAAAAAGAAACAAGAACTAAATATAAAATTTAGAAGGATGTACTGGCTGATGGGAAGGAATTCTCTTCTTTCTCTCCATAACAAGCTGCTTCTATATAAGCAGGTACTTCGCCCCATCTGGACGTATGGGATACAGCTGTGGGGCTGTGAGAAAAAATCGAATGTCAAAAAAATTCAAGAATAATAATCATAAGGATTAAAAGAAAATATAAGCAAGAAGGAGGATATAGAGACAGAATTTGTAGAGCCTAATACATGGACTAGCTAAAGAAAATATAGCGAAAGAATAGGTATAAGGTGAGAAAGAAAATAGGGGCAAGAAAGAGGATAAGTGTGGTGGTCTGTGATGAATGAGGTAGTGGTGAGGTTTGGATGAGAGAGTGAGAGTGATGGATGAGAAGGTGCTGGATCTAGCGTCTAAAAGGTTAACACCTATAGCAAAGCCAGGGAGGTTTCCACCACTAAAGACGTTAGAGGGTTTTGCCCAGTGTTTGCCACTCGTGGTCGGTTATCACCGGACCGGTTCCACAATTCTGGGATCTTTTAGGTTATTGAGGTAAGGAGATGTGAGGAGAGAGAGAGAGAGAGAAGACATCGACTTTGGGTGTGAGTGTAGAATGAAGAAACGGGTGAGAACGGCGGGCTTAATATGGTCCTTTCCACTCTCCCCCATTCCCTTGACGGTTGTTTCCGACCGTTGAGGGATGGTGGGAAAGAGTAGGGTTTTGCCTGCAGCCGGTCATGTACGCCTCTTCATTCGTCTTGTTTACATGTGCAATCTTACCATGAGATACAGAGTGATGTTTTGGGAGGATATCCCGACAGAGGTCCCCACAGAATGTGCAAAATAAAGAAGGAGTTGTGAGTGCTGAGGGCAAACAGAAAGATAGAGTGAAGCTGAGGACACAGTTTTACATTGCTGAAGGCGGCGGACTCAAAACTAGTAAACAAGCGACAATAACAAGCGTGGTAACTTAAAGCTAAAAGCGTGAGGCGATGAAGAAGATGCCGTGACGCCAAATGTGGGTGTTGCAGCAGGGCCGTGAGATGTGTCCTACAGAACGGAAAATGGACGCGATCTGTAGGTGATAGTCTTCGCTGTGATGCAGCGGAGCGGGGCAATAGGCCGGGGCCGTCAGAAACGTCGCGCGGTTCCGCCGCTCGCGTCGTCCGGGCCGGTGAGTTTTTCTGGTGGCTAAAACAGGGGATATCCCAGCAGTGGTGCAGTCGTGGTGGGTGGGGCAGTCGTGGCGGGTGGTGGTGGGTGTTTCGGAGGGGGAGGCATTCCCGGGTGTTGGGGAACGTATGGGTCGTGTATCCCGGTGGCCTTCGTGATGTAGTAATCGCGGATAATGGCCCACAGGGATCTGTTCCACTGCCGAGGCCGGGGAGGTGGTCCGGTGATTCGTGGTGGGGGCTGCCATGGAGGCAGTGATGGTGGCCCGGGCGAGTGGCGGAGCGGCGAGAGGGGTGCCGGTACCCAGACGTCGTGTAGGATAGCGGCGACGTCGGGGTCCAGAAAGTATGGTCGTGGCAAGATGCACATCGTGAGGTGATGTTGAAGTGTGGAGAGTCAGGGAGAGAGTGTTGATCGGAGCTGGTGTGGTGGGTCGGCCAGAACGTAGTCGGGCTTGCAGTGGGTGAGCGGAGCGGTGTAGGGTTTTCTGTCAGTCAACAGTGTGGCAGTCATTTGTGAAGTTCGGATGACTTGAAAGGGCCCGGGGTAAAAAGGTCGAAGCGTTTTATGAAGGCCAGGCTCCTTCAGGTACATATGCGTTGCGCTATAAAAGCGTTTGGGGTAAGCGGTGTCGGTAACAGGAGTTTGTTGGTGAAGGGGAGCCCTGTTGATTGACGGGTCGGGGAGAAAGATGTCGGCGGGTAATCTCAAAGGAGAAGAGAATGGCTAATCCCGTCTGAGGGTGTGGCGGATGTGCTAAGGCTGAGGAGAATGTAGGGGAGCGCCTTTATCCAGGAGTCAGAATTTGAAGAGGTTGAAATTGCTTGTTTTAATACGGAATGCCACTGCTCTACTTTACTGATGGATTGGGTGTGATACGCAGTTTTGCGGCATTTTTTGATACCGAGGGAGTGGAGGAGGGAAGTGAAGTGGGCGGATTCGAACTGCCTGCCCTGATCGACCGTGAGGATCCGCGGGCAACTGTACCTAGCGATCCAATTGGTAAGGAAGGTTGAGGCAACGGTGTCCGTGGATATGTGGGCGAGGGGAATACATTCCACCCAGTTGGTGCCATACTTGATCATGGTCAGGCAGTAGCGCTTCCCTTCGGAGGGGGGAAGTGGGCCGACGATGTCGAGGTGAAGATGTTCAAACGGAAGGGCGTCATCAATGGGTTGAGAGGGAACGTGGGTGTGCCGAGACCTTATAGTGTTGGCACTTCTGGCACCCGAGCACCCAATTCTGGATGTCCGTGTTCATGTGGGGCCAGAAGTGCCGCGTTTTGATGAGGTCTCGGCTGGTCCGGATCCGGGGTGATGGAGGGCGTGATAATGGTTGAACAGCTGCCGCCGGAGGTCGTGCAGGACATACAGGTGGGGAGAGTCAGCCGTGACGTCGCACCAGAGACTGTGTGGCTGCAGCTGTTCAAGTTTATCCGTGGCGATGAGATGGTCGAGAGCGGGGTCGGAGGCGGAGGCGGGGAGCTGATGCGCTCCGATGTGTTGGGCTGAGGGGAACGGTAATAGCTCTTCCACCGGCGTGTCGGGGTCACCACTGTGGTGTATTGTGATGAATGAGGTAGTGGTGAGGTTTGGATGGGAGAGTGAGAGTGATGGATGAGAAGGTGCTGGATCTAGCGTCTAAAAGGTTAGCACCTATAGCAAAGCCAGGGAGGTTTCCACCACTAACGGCGCTAGAGGGTTTTGCCCAGTGGTTGCCACTCGTGGTCGGTTATCACCGGACCGGTCCCACCATTCTGGGATTTTTAGGTTATTAAGGTAAGGAGATGTGAGGAGAGAGAGAGAAGTCATTGACTTTGGGTGTGAGTGAAGAATGAAGAAACGGGTGAGAACGGCGGGTTTTTATATGGCCCTTTCCACTCTCCCCCATTCCCTTGACGGTTGTTTCCGACCGTTGAGGGATGGTGGGAAAGAGTAGAGTTTGGCCTGCAGCCGGTCACGTACACTTCTTCATTCGTCTGGTTTATTTGTGCAATCTTAATATGAGATACAGAGTGAGGTTCTGGGAGGATATCACGACAATAAGTAATAGAGAAGAGGAGGGAAGGGAGGAAGAAAATGATGGTTATTCAACTTAGACTCAAAAAGCGCCAGACATCGCCTGCGGAAAGCTGAGTAGGTGGCCGCATCCTTGATTGTTCTAGGAAGAGCATTCCACAGCCCCACACCAATGGAATCCGAGAGGTAAGAGGGATTAAGAGGCATCAAGAGGTTCTTAGATTTACTGGTTCGCCTAAATTCAAACGTGTTTCTTAAAAAGGGAGGATGGACACCTTCGGCAAATTTGAAAATAAAACATAATAAATTTAGTTGCATAAATGTAAGAATGAATATCACACCCAAAAGCGCGGAATAATAAGGGCTCACATGGTCTCTATAGTTCAGACAACAGATGAATTTTATGCAGTCATTCTAAGCAACTGTGAGAGGCCTACGAGCACCAGAATCAAGATTACAAAAAATCACAGTGAGATCATAGTAGGAAAAATAAGAAATGATAAGGGATTGTACAAAATATCGTTTTAAATTGACAGAAATAAAGTGCTTGAAAGGTTTGAGAAGATACGTATGAGGAATGATAAACTCGGCTACAAATTGAAGAAACATGGTCATACCACTTCTTAAGGGAATCAAAAATGGCACCCAGATTTCGAACCTTACTGCTAAAATAATGGGGTTACCATCAACGTTAGCGAGGTGGGGGGGGGGCGGGATATTTGTAGGTAAACCAGGTTTTTGGGAAAATATGATAGCTTGGCTTTTTTGGGGTTTAATTAAATCCCATTAGCTTTGGCCAAACAGTTGGTGCGGTCCAGATTCGAATTAAGATCATGAATATGAGTTGAAATTTCGCTGGTTGGGCATTGCAAATATAACTAACTGTAAATCGTCGGCAAACAAAATGTATTTACTGTCATAATACATTTAGGCAAGTCTTTTATAAAAACAGAAAATATGATAGGCCCCAGGATCGATACCTGCGGGACACCATACTTCATGCTGAAGGAATAGGGCTGTAATGGACCCTCCCTAACGACCTGAGACCTACCAGGAGGAAAGACCTAATAAAGTTGCAAGTTGGTTTGAAGTCTGGTGCGTGTTTAAGAAACTCAAATGACGTCCACCCTGAAATCGAGCTCATGGATACTGTAACGCTGTCAGCTGATCGGGAATCTAGCACTCACTTTCGTTGGGTTTTTCGTTTTTTGTATGCCTTTTCTCTTTTTTCCTTTCCTCCACTCGTTTCAGTTTGGTCAGTTATTTCCGTATAGATACAACTGTAAACCCAGTAGAATGTTGAGGGTTCGCCACGTGGTGTGCTCTAACCAATCAAAAGCGTCAGCAGTTCATAAGACCTAATGCACCTTTTTTCACTCTTCTCAATATTATATTAATAATAATTGGGAAGTTCTCATTTTTCGGAGAGCCCATTTTTTACAAATTTGAAGCTATTTTCTATCAGTGAATTATACCTACCTCTGAAAATCATGTGCATAGCCCATTATCACTGCCTCTGGGTGTCAACATACAGGGAACTAGTCACCAACCATCTGCACAAGGCAGCAGATCTGTCTACAGGAGCTGGGCATGGCACAGACCATGCCCGCCTTCTGCCCCTCTGCCTCTGGGGTGCATTTTGCACCTTTTTACTTGCTCTTGGCCACATTCTGAAACACTTTCCTAAAAGCGTCAGCACTGGGTACAGGGCACACCTAAGGCCGTGTAAGGGATTCCGAGCAACCAAGCAATCAGGTGATAAGAGGCAACTTTGAGGAAGTGACACGAGACGACTGGGGTCCTCCATTAAGCCGGGTACGCACTTGCAACATTCAGCTGCTCCGCTCCTCTGCCAGGTTCGGGCGGCAAAACTTCTAAGGAATGAGGATCGGAGCACAGTCCGATCGCTCCGTTGGCGGTTTTTCCCCGCGCATCAAAGAAATGTTCGGAGCAGCACAGTCCGATCGCTCCGTTCGCGGTTTTTCCCCGCGCATCAAAGAAATGTTCGGAGCGGGGTGAGCCTAGTGTGGATGGGGTCTTAGATGCGCCGCTCCGCTCTCCCGAACGTTCTCCCGCTCCTCAATAATTCCGTGAATCGTCGTTGTACAGTTCTTTGAATTTTCGCAATTTTAGAACCTATTTTTTGGAGCAAAAATTCAAAATCCGTCGGACGCATCCGAGTGAAATTTTTGTAGAGCCCGCTGACCTCCTGAAACTTCAGCTCAGCCAACAGGCTGCTCCCACCAGATTGTTCTCGGTTTGAATACAACTTCGTTATCCACCAACGCGGTTTTCTCTTCTTTTTTTTTCAAAATAGCATCTATTACAATGTACGCAGCTGCGGCCGCTTGCTGTTGAGATGCCACGACTGAGCAGCGCTCGATTCTCCCGACTGCCCTCCCGTGGTACGGAGCGAGGTTCGGAGCGCTGCGATGTTCGTTGAATTGTTCGGAACGGAGGAGCGGAGCAGCCGAATGTTGCAAGTGCGTACCCGGCTTTAGAGGCGACGGGGCTAAACACCGTAGTCTAGCAGTGTGGCGGTGGAGAAGGGACGGGGGGGATGGGGTGATGAGGTCGCTTGGAAACACGACCAATCCCATCTGAACAGGATCCATCACTCATCAGCGCCCGAAGTCCATCGCTCAAACACACGTGCAGTGGAGGCCCCCACAATTTACTTTACCGCAATGGGATCAGTTGTTAGTGTAGGGAAGAATACGCTTAGCGGCTTAGTGGCCTAAACTGAGCGCTTTGATACCCTCCAACATCTACTTGACACACTAGGCACTACCTTTACAATGAAGATAGTAGGTACGCAGAGGTTGGAGATGCCTGGAAACCCCCTCCCCTCCCATACCCCTCGGAAGCGCGTCTCTCTCAACAGCCAACTTGGGACGATGAGCCCCCGGAAGGCAGTCCAGCCCTCACAAGGCAATCCAGGGAAGCAAGTCGGAACCACGCTGCTTCACAACCCCAAGCGGATTTGTCGGTAGTGAGGCTGCAGAGGGGTTGTGGCCATGTGCAACGATCCTAGGATTCTGTCACTGACTTGACTAGGGTGAAAAACACAACACGGGGTTTAGCGGTTTATAAGTCAGGGAATCTATTTCGTCTGGATCGTCGAACAAGAATGAGGTTCCCATGCCACTTATAATTTTTTGGGTCTCCTATTTTCCGCAATCCTTGCACTCTTTCTCACGATGAAAAGGAGTGGGAGGGGGGGACCGCATTCGCCGGTGAACCTCTTTATCAGGTGAATGGCTGGTTATCACCTCGTATCAACCTTAAGGTGGTGGTGGCTTCTGAGTGCCCAGGGCTCTTCATGTGGGCACAGGCTGTGGCCCATGACACATGTTGTGGGAGTTGTGCCCTGAATTGAGACAACAATTTTCATCGCCACCACTGGCGCCAGTAGGAGAGGCATATTTTGTTGATAGATTATTATTGATAAGAATATCTTTCCAGTTGTGTATACTGCTTTGTGGGCATATATGAGGCTCCTTCTCAGCAAACCCGTTATAGAATTATTATTCTACTGGTATGAATAACTGTAGTTATAAACGCTACACTCTTGACATGGCCAGAGAACGTGATCAGATAATATACCTAACTGTTTGAATGAGCTGAATACTGACGGCCACTTGGTTTCATGTAAAATTACCGATTCATCCCATGTATGCAACAACTATGTATTTACCTTCAAATCGTACCATTACACCAACGAATATTTGTACATACTGTCATTCATAATGATGTTGGGCAGGCTATTCAGAGTATTCAATGAAATTGTTCGCTCAGAGTCGTAGCTAACAACCGCATTTTTTGTGCAACTTATTGTACTATTAGATAATATTACTATTTATTACTTTTTGTATTACTTTCTGGCTATATCAGTGTTTTTTAAGCACTAACATCTTGTTCTGAGTTCTATAGCAAACTTTAGGAAGATGCTTGGGGCAAAATCAGCAAAATGTTATTAACAACTCATGATCTGAATTCTATAGCAAACCTCTCAAAATACCTGTATTCTCCATACGGAACGTGCATCTTATTTTAATTTATGTTTTACACTTCATGTCTGATACACAATTAAATACATAATTCCAAGCACCTTCCATTGGACAGACTACAGCTTGAATTAGGATCGATATTGAACGATTCGGTTACTAACCTGCAACTACCCTCGATATTTTTACGTCAATAACGCTTGTAGGTACATGTAGGTACCTATCACAACCTGAACGAGACAAGCGTTATTGACGTAAAAATATCGAGGGTAGGTGCAGGTTGGTAACCGAATGGTTCAGTATCCATCCTAATTCTAGCTGTAGTCTGTCCAGTGGAAGGTGCTTGGAATTTTGTATTTAATTGTTTAGCAGTCATGAAGTGTAAAACATAAATTAAAATAAAATGCACGTTCCGTATGGAGAATACAGGTATTTTGAGAAGTTTGCTATAGAATTCGGATCATGAGTTGTTAATAACATTTTTGCTGATTTTGCCCCGAGCACCTTCCTAAAGTGGGCAGTCCTCGACGGATGGTACTACAACTTACGTACCTAGCACCGTGATTTGGCTGCGAAACTCGAATTTGCATCCAAATGTAGATAGTAGGTACCTAGTTGGTAACTGGCCCCCCAGGTGAGTTCATGAATTTCTCACTCTGGACAGCAATGGGCTTGAAAACTGTTTTTGGTTTCAAACACCAAGTAGTTAGGTACCGCCTCTTTGTATTGCAATTCCCATAATCGATTTATATGTGATTACAAACATTCTGGAAATTTAGAATATTGTGATAACTTCTTCCCAGGGTAAGAGTGATATCGTCCGCGCTTCTTATCCAGACAAAAATGAGAGCTAGGAGCTGTGTTGGTTAGGTATTAACTTATATGCATGATACGGCGGATAATTAGGTAGTATAGTTACTCGTGAAATTTACTGAGCCAGGCTGACTTATACACCAGTTCACGCTCTGCATAAATTAATGACATACTGAGGTATCACTCTTCTCTTGTCAAGTTGCTCTTTTCTTCATGGGCAGCTAGAGATACCTATCGGATGTGTTCTGAACTACACGTGTGCAAGCTCACCCCGCTGATCAATAGCTCCCATGTTTATTTGCTGGTGATGATCGACATTTTGCCAGCCTAACGTTTGCTTTCGAACGAGCATGATGATATCCGAAGCCATGGTCTCTGTTGCCTTAACTATAAATTACTTCGTGATAGGAGCAGGTCCCTAGATTAGGTTCATCCGTTTCCTTTTGGTTTATTATTCTGCGAATAATACACCTATGTATTCGCTCAGCAAAAAATGTTTATAACACCCCCTCAAAATTTTTCCTTTTATGTTTCAAGGTGCGTAGATTTAAAAAATTGCCATGTCCGTTCGCCGTATCATGCAGAACTACTTCATTTTCAGTCTAAAAATTCGTTCTTCCACACACGGACTCCATTTGGGCCCTAGTTGTGTCCGAAAGTTTGCAGCCCGATCGGAATATACCCAGGGGTGTTATGGGTGAAAAATGGGGGTTTTTTGGTGTTTTAGTAAAGTGAGCGTTTGAGGTATCTTTTTCCATGTTGGTTTATTATTTTCAATAATGAACCATTGGAATCGAGCATGAAAAAAAAAATTCTTAGCCCCCCTCAAAATTTGATGGTTTACGTTTCAAGGTATGTAGAATCCAAAACTGCAATAAAAATATTTCTGTCTGTCCGCCGTACGGGCCACTTTTCTTAAGCCAGGTTCACATGGTGACGCAATTCCGGACGGTAGCCCGGCACGGCTATGCGTTCTGCAATGCTATTGGCCAACGCAAAATGGATTATTTCAACGCAGTGCCTTGGATACTATATCAAAATCTCCAGATATTTTCCGCTGTCGGATGCGTTGCCGTATCTGCGCAGAGGTTACTGCGCAACTTCTCCTGTTCGGTTGTTCAGCCATATTGAAATTTGAAATTTTTTGTGGTCAATTTGGATTTGGTTAGTTCGAGAAATTGTTTTTTGCGTTTTGTTTTATTCAGTAGGTATTCAGTAATGAGTGAGTGCAGTTTAGAAGATTTAATAATTGCTGTCCAATCCAGAACCCAGATTTGGGATACCAGATCGGTTGGACATCGCAATTTGCAGAAAGTAAGCAACTTGTGGGCCGAAGTTGGCAGAGAAGTCGGAATAAGCAGTAAGTAAATTTGTATTTTTGTACATATTTCACAAAAATCCCGCATATTTACATAAATAAGATATATACCCCACTTTATATGATGGGCACGTTCGTTTCCCCACCAATTCGAGATCGCAGTGTAGAACGAACAACGGATAGCATAATTATGAATATTCTTTCCCAGTGATCAATTTGTTTACTGTTGAGCTTATGACACGGAAGCGAATTAATATTATGATAGCCGAGTAGCACATAGTTATGAACAAACTTGTTCCTTGGTAGGTACCAGACAATTATAATATCTGTGTTCGTATTGCTGTCATGGGCCACAAGCTGTGCCCACATGAAGAGCCCTGGACGCTCAGGAGCCACCACCACCTTGAGGTTGATACGAGGTGATAACCAGCCATTCACCTGAAGAAAGAGGTTCACCGGCGAACGCGGTCCCCCCCCCCCCCCCCCCCATCCCCTTTATCGTGAGAAAGAGTGCAAGGATTGCGGAAAATAGGAGACCCAAAAAATTATAAGTGGCATGGGAACCTCATTCTTGTTCATCGATCCAGACAATATAGATTCCCTTTAAACCACTGAACCCCGTGTTGAGTTTTTCACCCGTCAAGTCAGTGACAAGAGTTCTAGGATCGTTGCAGGTGGCGCAGTCGGTAGGAAAGGGGTGGGACCGCGTTCGCCGGTGAACCTCTTTCTCAGGTGAATGGCTGGTTATCACCTCGTATCAACCTCAAGGTGGTGGTGGCTTCTGAGTGCCCAGGGCTCTTCATGTGGGCACAGGTTGTGGCCCATGACATTGCATCATAATAGTGATCATGCCGTCGCGTCGTGTTTCTCTACTCGTGGGCGTCCTAGGTAGTTCATGTCTAATAACACGTAACTTCAGGTTACATTTCATTCGACCCATGAAATTCAGACCTGTTAACTATAGGGCGCATATAAATTCGGACAGTGGAATAGTTAACAGTTAACAGTTACTTCCCATAGTTTGCCTACATACTTTGAAGGTACATCGATTAGTCAGGGAAATTGTGAAAATGGTTCTACAAATTATATGTTTGTTACGTTTATTTGCAGTAGAAACCGCGAAGTCAAAATGGAGGAGCCTTCGGGACCGGTACGTGAAGGAACTGAAAAAAAAACCCACAACAGGACAGGCGGCAGACGGCACAGTAAAATGGAAATTCATGCCTCTCCTCGATTTCCTTAAACCGACAGTTACCCCCAGAAGGTGGATACCTTAGTTTTATTGCTAATAATCTACAATTTGATAGTTATTTTCAAATGCCTGAGAATCTGCGGTTGGATGTTTTTGTCCTAGTACAGTATAATTTATGCATAATTTTTATGGTAAATATGTAAGTAGCTTAATATGTGAAGTCATCCGGCTGAATACCATTGCCATGTTGCAGTAAAGTTGGTGATTATCATATGGATTTCAGATTTTTCCCCAGAACAATTGAAGGAATATTTTCTTACCTTTATTTTGAACGAATCATCAAAATGGTTTCCATAATTGCAGGACCATAACAAACTACGACTCGCCTACTCTCCTAGACCTAACAGATATGGAAGAAGTGGCCAATGAAGTACTTATTGACGACAGTGCTAGTAAGTTTTCTAGCAACCGAGCAATAACACATTTAAATGAGCATGTTGTATATCAGTATAATAACTTAGAGGGATAACGCAATAAATTCTCATTGGTAGTTATCTGCAGTCAATGTTATTATTAATGATAATAAAGTTCAATTTATTGCATTTCCACTTAGAGAATTTTAGAAGAAAATGTAGGTATTATTGGTAAGAATAATAATTATTATAGCATCACAATTATTTCGGCATATTTCCTAGAAAATTCGCAAGTCTTTGTTGGCGTTGTGTGGCTGTGTGTTGAAAACTGTTTTGATCATGTTCCAGATTCGCCGGACATTCTATCATCCGACCTCCCTGTACACACAGAGCTCTTCGAGTACAGGGGTAAATAATTATCTACTTACTATCTACAATATCTACATACTATATACAAACTATCTACTCGTCATATTATTAAACATTCTCAAAATTGAAACTAATTTACTAATTACAATTGTAAATAATTATTACTGTAATATTTTCAGCGAGTACCTCAAGCGCGACTTCTGCAGCCGAGATGTATAGTAGCCCACCCTCACTAAATAAAAGCAGTAAGTACTGATCGCGAATTGTTGAAGAAAATAATGAAAAGAAACATATTAAGAAGTGGTTAGTTTACATAACTTCTAATATGAAGACCTGAGGTAGCAATGTAGCAAACCATTTGAATCCACCAATCAGAACTTGAGAAAAACTGATTTTAATGTTCATTAACTCAGAAAAAACTGTACATATGAATGTAAAAGTTGGAAAAAAATTAAAAAGGCAATTAACATGTTTTGCTTTGTACTAGGCTTGGAAGCAACGTGATTAAATGAAAGTGTTGTGAAGGGACAGACGGACATGAGTAACGTTATTCTTCACCAGTCGGATCCCTAATATTTCCGGGTTAAGCATAAATGTCATGAATCTTCTTCCAGGCAGCCGGCTTCTTCATTCCCCGACCAATCAATTCTTGGTAAAAATTCCAAGATTCGGCTTTCTCCAGAAATTAGCTGAAGTACCTAGTCTTCCAGTATAGCAGCTTCAATGGGCAATGGGCTTCTTTTTGACAGGGAGCAATACTTTTTGCGTTCTAGAATCTAATTTTGTTTCAGAACGCAAAAGAACGAATGACGATGAGGTGGAGTTGGCGCTGGTAGAAGAGCTCAAACACCATAGGCCAAAGCCACCTAGTACGCCTAGATATTCGGCAGATGAACTGTTTTTTCTATCTATCGCTCAGGACATCGCCCATTTGAGTCACGCCAATCGCGTGAGAATGAAGGCCAAATGCATGCTCTACTTACAAGAATTGTTAGATAAAAATGAGGCAGAAGGCAAGTATTGCAGAACAGGGATGTATGCAGATGTGCTTATGCTTAGAAATTGGCTTTACACTCAGTAAAAAAAAAGTCTCTGTACACGTAGATGTGAAGTTCAGCGAACATCGACGTAATTTACAGACGAATGAGAAAAATAGGGTTTAGGAGTATAAACTAATTTAAACCGCCTCACTGAAAGAGTGGTCAACGATACGTGGGTGGTTGTGACTCAAAAGCTCGTCGAATCGATGAAATCTTGTTTACTGGCGGTGGGTAATTAAACAAAACGTTGCAAAGTCCTTGTCACATAGGTTCATTATTTTATTGGACATACACAAATTGGGGCTATTCCTTTATTGTTTCTTTCATGTGCAGTAGTTGAAATATATATTTTTGATTCACGGTTTAATACCACTTGCGATGTATACTGCGTACTGATTGCAAGTGTCGTTATACAATTTACCGTTTAATACAACTTGCGGTATATATTGTGTACTAGGTTCAAGTTAAAAGTTGATTTAATGTATTAAGTCAACTTTAATACATTAAATAAACAATGTAATAAAGCCTAATAAACATGTAATTTAATGTAACTCTAAACGTATTGCCGAACGAAAGCATACACAAGCTGAGCTGGGAGAGAGAGACGAGCCTGGACAGATCAAAAAAGGAAAATAATGCAGTCAAAGTATGACTTAAATTTTTATAACTCATCTTTTTGTTTGGCAATGCGAACATTTTGGTAAAATTTGGAATTTTATCATGTATTTACCCAAGGTCAGATTCGTCAAGAGTAACTCATATAAACATAAACGATTTTGTTGAAATGTAGGGATCAATATTCAGGATGTTTGAAACGGAGTTGCCTAAGAAAAAATTCGAAAAACTCATGTTGATAATTCAGGTGTTTTTAATCAGGCAATGATTTATGATTATACCCCATGTTTCCCAATGCTTTTATTACCTATTTCTAGGCTGTTGCTGAGTGCTTGCAACATTATTTTGCAAAATTGAAAGAACTGTATTCACTTATGCACTTTATTCTGCTACTATGTTATTTATCTGTTAACTTCTATTATTCTGTATTCTGTTAACTTCTATTATTCTGTAATCTGTCCAACAGATTTGAAGAAGAAATAGACCGAAAATAGACCGATTTTGCCTGCTTTTGCCTAATAAACAAGTTTTTTTTTACCTCGAAGCAATAATTTCATTAGAACGTACTGACGATAAACAATTCAGGCAGGATGGAATTGAATATGATGCGCACAGCATGACATCATAAAACTGTAATCAAAATGTGCTTTATTATAACTACATAGGTAAATAAATTAAACAACTGGGGGCGCATTTGGTCGGTAAAACGATGGCAACTGCCTCCACTGCCAACTGACCTGTCCTGCGCACATAAAATACTGCCTAAAAAGGTCTCTATTGTTTTTAGCTATTGTTGACGGATTCCTGGCGTGTGTGTTGACCAGGGGCGTCATACCTGTAACAATAAATAGACACTAGATTTACACATTCGTTGAGGAGCTTTACATAATTCATCAATTAGGTAGGTACCTACATAATGAGGTACGTACTTGCAGACTATTATCATACGCTTGTAGCGCCAAAAAACGATTTGGTATACCTATAGGTACCTATGTATAATATGGGTATATTATAATATTATAATACCTACCTATGGGTTTCCAAATCATGGTTTTCATAGTTTACGTTTGTACATTTGTAGGGTAACTTAATGAGTATTAAGTTACTCATCAGACTCACCGCTCGGGGCTGGTTCTTGTCTCCAGAGGCCAAGATGAAGCGTTCCATCACCATCCTCCCAATCAGCAAAACCGTGAGGGACATATTGACAACTAGCTCTTTTCAGCTCTTCCGTTCGAAGATAGTTATGCAGCACAATAATTGCTTGAACAATCAAGTCAACCGTTTCTATCTTCACATTTATCGGTCTCCTCATAATCCGGAACCGGGATGCCATTATCCCGAAAGCATTTTCTACGACTCTCCGGGCTCTGCTATGCCGGTAATTGAAAATAATGTTGGCCGCATCGTTTGATGAAGGATAGGGCCTCATCAGTTGCGGGAGTAATGCAAATGCCTGATCCCCTGCAACAAGAAGGATTTTCATGGTTATTGATTTCGTAGCTACGTATCAATTGTGTAACTGACAAAAATGTGTTACGAACGTTATATAATTCATATATCTTGGTAAATTGTAACAGTAGCCAAGTTACCAAGGAAAACAGGTGGCAGTGGGTGCGGGAATCTATCAAAACATCTTGGTTGGGGGAGGGGGAATCTTTCCCTTACTATCGACTGACCAAAATCGCTATTTTGAAAGATGCCACCATCGCTTTCCCTCCCCTTGGATCCAATGGACACGAGGGTAAAGCGATAGTGTGCATCTACACAAGCCAGCAGGGATGTCGAAAACGATCCTTTGTAATTAAAAAAATCACTTCCTGAATTAGCTGGAGCCTGGAACAATACAAAACTCAGATTGTTAAAGATGAGGACTATTTGTCGACAGAATTAATCAATTGTTTTTTGCAACGCTTTGTACATACTTGCACCAGCACATGTTTGCCATCGATGGCACCCACACAATTTGGAAAATTCCAGTTGGTATAGAAATCATCTGCGATTTGTTTCCACCCCTCCGCTGTTGGTGGCACCAGGACTTCGGGCTGCAGAACCCGCCAGATCGCCTCACATGTTTCCGAAATTATCATGGAGGTGGTTGAACGGCCAATCCGGTAATGGTACGAAAGGGAAACTTGACTTTCCCCTCCAGCAAGGTACCTGAGGTAACAAACATCATATATGATATGGTACTAAATCTATAAAGAAAGTATGTCGCTCCTTGATATCTAAATCAACCTATTAATTTTTCTGTCAACCCACTGCAATTTCACATCGCAAAAATTTCCATCACGAGCTCTTTGAAATGACGTTGTACCTAATACCGTGGTTTACGTTATCTGTTATAACGTGCAATATTTTATTCAATAAATTTAATTATGAACCTACCGCAACGTCAGTGATAACTTTAGTCCAGCTGGAATCGGATCACGAATTACCCTTTGTCTCTGAATGACTGGACCAATTTTGTTCAACAGTGAATTGAACTGGTCAATCGTCAACCTATGGTAGTTTTTGAACTTCTCCGGTTCTTCTTGCAAGAGTTCCTTAAAACGGAATAAAAATGCAATCATCAATCATTATTAATGTGTTTGCAGCCTGTATTTCTTTTAAGACCTAATTTTTGCGAGTTTTTGATAATCAAGTTAGAAGACCAATGTAGGTACCTGTACAAAGTGCTCCCATGCACCGTGTTCTGCCCTTCTGCCATTCGTCGGGCACACCCAAAATCGGCGAGTCGACCTCCCCTGCCTTCTTCTACGCCTCATCATGTATAAATAGGTCAGCAGGGTAATTGTTGAAGGACCAAGTCCGGGAACCTACAAAGATGTTTCGCTTATTACGATGTCAACTCATTCAAGGTAAGTAACTATACGCCTACATAGTTGTGTAGGCATAAGTCGGGTTACCAGATATGCTCTTTAGTGTCTATACTGGTTTTGGCACCATAATTTCTTATACTTACGAAATATAACTCTCTTTTTTATGGCCTATGAGGTTAGCTAGGAACATGGAAGTAGGATCCTAATTTTTTATTTTTTCAAGTGATATTTTTGAGAGACTGATCTGTGTCCCTGTTATTTGAAGACTTGAAGTACCTACCTTGTTACTGATAACTGTAATTTGAAAAAACTTAACGATACCTTTATGCAAAACTCGTTGTGAATCGTGTGTGACAAATGGAATTCGAAAAAGATTATTTTCTTCTAGGTAGTTGTTGCCTTGAACAACATTCATACGTAGTGTTCTTTATTTCTATGATGTTTTCGAAAGACTGATGGAGCTCCTACTCAACTCCATTTGAAGTGTTAATAAAACGCTTGTTGTTGTTGATTCATATTAAATGTAGTTATATAAAATTCCATAATGCCAACAAAATTCAGTTTGAAAAAAGTTAACTGACGTAATTAAATCACTATATTCACAATAAATTCAGTTTGATACTTACGTGTACAAATTCATAAAACGACCTAACATGACCTAATTATATTTGTACATGTTTTTTTAACCTACTCTTTTTTAGAAGAGGGAATCTGGTAACTCTACATAAATCCCTATATGTGTACAGATGTAGTTCTGTATGTTTTTCTTTGAAAATTCGCCAACTTAATTCACAATTCCAATTTTTATTAAAGAATGTGAAAGGACCTAGGTCCCACCAACAACATCCCATATATAAAATAGCTGTTAGGAACTAGCACCATCTGAGTTTCGTGCATTTTCATGATCTTGTGCATTTTCTAAGCGGTATCTAATAATAATAAATTATTACTGTAATACCTACCTCATTGTCATATATGTCATGGCCAGCGCCAGAGACGTAGGGAACGGTGCATAGCAATAGGCAAACGATGAAAATCATCATTTAGACTCAATATTATACTCTTCCAGATTAGGTCATCTACAAATATTGAAACAGCATTATCGTTTCAATCAAAAAAATATTCTCCCAATAATGCAGTAGGTAACTAATTTGTACTTACCAATCAGAAGTAGAACCTTGATCAATTTATTATATTGCCACGAATCACAAGAAATTCGAAAATGATGCAAGCAAAACAGATGAAGAGCGGGAAACGACGCGGGAAACAACGCGGCAAAACATTGTTAACGAAGAAGAAGGTTATGATTCCGCTGCCATGTGAACGCCTCTGCGGCAAAAATTCCGGCAAATGCGTTGCCGTGCCGGGCTACCGTCCGGAATTGCGTCTCCATGTGAACCTAGCTTCAGTTACCATGAAAAAAAATTGATGAAATTCGGGTTATAGGTTCCGTTCGGCGTCTAGTTGGTCCTCGAAGCTCGACGTTACTGTCAGTCATCTCTAAGGGGTTCAAAATAGGGGTTGAAATTTTCAAAACGCCTATACCATTTTTTTACGTAAATATTTTTACGGTTTTAAATAGTTCTTGAACTTGCGAGTTGTTTAAGACCATCCGGAGCATCGTACGTCCAGCCGTTCGTTCACAGTAAGGCCCCGAAGTTTGCACCGACAGGCATTTTCGACTCCAGTGTGAATGAAATTATTGTATACAATTCAAACCAAATCTCGTAACCAGAGACGCGCCCACAATAGGAATTTGTGAATACGGCCAATCATTGGTAGGGATCACCTGATTATATTGGCGGAGTATGAAGTCGAGTTGGTTGTTCTGTGATATTATTTAATTTGAAAAATGATGGCTCTTTTGGAGTTTGTTGGTAGGTAGTGAAACTTGAACAAACGTTGAAGTATTATTGATGGGTAAATTAGGTATTACTACGGTAAATCATTACTCAACGGTAAATTATTACACAACGGTTCATTATACCATCTACGTAGAAGGGGCTGGAGTTTGTTGGTAGGTACTTTTGCAACTTTTTTCACTCCTCATCAACAATTTCTTTTCAGAACTTCATTATGTGTGTTTCTTTTTGTTAGGTACTGTTTGTCATCGGCAGAATTATTTTAGCAACATTTAACTCGTGATTTAGGTAGGTACCTAGTAACGAGTACGGGGTTAGGTACTAACCTACGGAGGGTCTGCGATCTACATAAATATGCATAGAATAGTACATATTATATTATATAGACGGGTTATCTATACATAGAGCTGTGATCTGTAACAGAAGGGTATTCTATACAAAATAATAAACGGTTGTGCAGGGATTTGCAGCGTTTTTTTAGAGCGAGAAGACCGAATATGAAGGCGACTTTGACCAAAGAGTGAGGAATTGAGGTTGTAACGAAGGTTCAACTCCCAAAATTTATTTCTTATGAGAAAAAAACTTGGAAAATTGTCTGAAATCACCATCAGTTTGTATAATAACACTAGAAAAAGTGCCAAGAGGTGAAACAAGACAATTAAATGGCGCTATCAATCAGAGATCAAAGATAATTTGAAAAAAAAGAGCTAGGTCGTGTTCCTGGGGGCCAAAATTTGTGGAAACCATCAGAAGTCTTCAATTATATTGCACATGAAAAAAAAAAAAAACAATAAATGAACAGCCAACATTTCTGTAGGTATGTCCAGTAGAATAATAAACTCATGTGTGACAAGGACTTTGCAGCGTTTTTGATTTGCTAGGTAGGTACATCGAATTTAAAAGGAAGGCAATTTTAATTAATTTGATGGCTTAAATTGGTATTGTTTTTAATTAGACGGCTAGGAATTGATCATTCAATAATAGGTAGACCGTATCAACTTCTATTATTTATAAGTAGGTATATAAGTAGGTAACGAAAAATTCTATAGATAGTCATTCTGTAAGATCGGTGAATTTCTTTACGGTGCTGGTGCATCCTAACAGATGGTAGGTTAGCTACAAAACAACTCTAAAAGTTAGGTAGGTATCTACCTACTTATTTTCGATTGAACATAATGAAAAAAATCAAAATATTTGGATATGAATTTTCCTTGAGAAAATATTAAAAGCAAGCAACGAACAATTTTAGAAGGAACTCAAATAAGTAAATTAGGTACTTCTTTCCAAAGTTTTAGCTTTCTTGAAATCTATCCTATGGAAAAAAATATATATTTATATAATATATATTGGCTTCTAAAATCTGGTAGCCATTGATTGAAACGAAAATCCAAGATCTTGTTTCATGGCTTCATCATGGGTTCATGGATTGTTCCTGTGTTCCAAGTTGTGGACCTCCAGGTCTCATCTACAGGTGCAGGGTTCGTAATCATTCACATTTTAATTATTAGTCAAACTTCCCCACAATCATGACTCAGTAGGTAGCCTAGCTCACTTGCTAAATTAATTCAATTCCTAGCAATTCCTAGCATAATATAATCTGACCCAGAACTTGTATAATTCTTGTGTCTATTTTAGTTCCATTGAATACTCACAGATGGCAGGAAAATCCACTCTTCTCGGAGACTCTTCCATGGACCATCAGCTTAGTTGGGATCCGCTACAACAGAATGCGGGACGAGTATTGATCGCTTCGAGCCTCCCGCTCAGCCCGAAGGGGGAAACATACTGTTGTAGTGCGATTACCTATTATTTACTGAGTAGGTATGATAACTTACAATGACATTAAGCAATAAGTACCTACATTAAGTACCTATATACCTAAACTAGGAACCTGCCATGAGATTTTGACTGTCTTCCTGTGCTCCTTTGCAAAAATTTGAATAGATACGTAGGTAGGTACCGGTAGGTACATACCAAAATACAAACACATACCTAGAGCTGTAGGTCTCAATTATATTTTGCTGCTTATGATTCTATTTGTCTTCAGGATATCTGTACACCGTGCTTACACAGCTACCTAGCACAGTATTTAAGCTATTCCACTGTGCACATATTATTTAAAAACCAGGCAGCTAGAGGCCAAACATTATTATGTCGTGTAAAAGGTTTTTACATTAGTTCCTACAGCCTTCGCACTGACACGTTTCAAAGTGCACCGGTGCCAAGCAAGCCTCCTACAGCCCAAGTCACCTAAATACGCCTACCTATTCAAGCTGTCTACTACAGCTCATGAACAATGGGTAGATTTTTGTTCGAAAAATGAAGATTGTGTTGATAGACAGAAAAAATTAGGTGTATATTTGTATGTTCTTACCTAATATTATTACATGGAATGGGCTAATCGACCTAACTGATGGAATCAGTTAAAATAAAATTCTCGATTTCCGGGCTCCAGGCAAGACCTGAGTTTTTAAAAATAAGATGTGGGAAAAGTATACCGTAGGCAAACATTAGGTAGTATTTATAGGATACCTGTCTACTATCAGACTTACCTACCTACCTTTTATTATATCTATACATAGTATGGTAGGTATCCAAGTAAGTGCCTACTATTATTTAGTTTCTTTTCGCGTTTTAAGTTAACGTAGTAGAGAGATAGGAAACTATCCCATCAGGGTATTATCACCTATGGAGACGACAACGACAGGCCCCTCGTTTTGAATAGATCTGATTGTTTGGAATGGTTGAATGGCTCTCTATGCAATGCAGTTCAGGTAGGTACATTCCTATGTAGCGAGGTATGTAGGTAGGCACCGACGTATCCTGCTTGCTACCAGCTACCTCATATTTCCTCTTCGAAGTTGTTATCTTTCACCTCCTCCACACGGTAAGTGTCAAAATATTGGTCAACCCTACTACCCACATTTCCTATCGGTTCTTTGTCCACCCCTCTTAGTTTTGATGGGCGCTAGAGATAACAAGAGCAGATGCCCTCAACAATCCTGATGAATGCTGGACAAACAAATTTTCGACACTAATGATTACTGTTGATGACTCTCCACATCTTCTAAGGTACCTATTATAGAGTTGGTGCAGAAAAAGTAGGCCTGAATTAATGTGGTGCGGTAGGAGATACTCTTCTATATATTATACCGCTGAGTATCGCCAATTATTTATTTTCACCAACTCTACCAACTCATCCTTTAGGAATCTGTAAAAACCTAGGTATACCTAAATTACAAGATAGGTACAGATGCTTTCTACCAATCTTTGGCACCTCTCGACACAAGAATTAGGTATTTACTTACCCCTTAACTCTTTCCGCAAAATTATAGTTAATACCTAGGTACTACTAATGATAATGTTATGAAAATTTACTAATGTGCCTTGGCGTTGATAGTATCACTATGCCTTTCGCATAAGTATCACTACTGACTGAATAACATACATAAAACTAAAACATAAAATATTGAATTAAACAGTACAGTTATGTAGACTACCTAGCTGTTTAACAGAATGACTGCAAGACTTGACCAATAAAAATAATCCTTTAGAGCTTTAGACTACCCACGGGAAAGGCCACGGCCTTAGTGGAATTTCCCAAAATGACTAATTTGAATAATGCGACAAGTTATATTTTAGTAAATTCGTTGTAGGTTTTTATTGTTTGTTCCTAACATTTCTTTATTATAACATTAATTTTACCTTTTAGAAATTGAAGCTTTTATGTATTTATCTAAATAAGTACGACATCACATTCTTCGACTAATTTTTCATTTCCAGTAGGTTTATGTAGGTACCTATGCATTTTATGTTGTTCTTACGGTCCCGAAAATTTTGAAAAAAAGAGAGCGGGAATTTGGATGGCTAAAGTTCCAAAGGCGGATGCTCAACATTGTTGTCTAAAAATTTTCGCAGAGATGGAGGTGAATTAAAACGACTATCCATTCCTTCTTCATGACTGTATCTTTAAAACCTTCGCAACTGTTGCCGCTCACGTAAGGACATTGCCGTCGCTCTTAAACGCAAAGAAAGTCGTTCTCGTTAGATTATTTTGCTTTTTCAAACTCGTTGACAAGTTTCAAAATACCTAGCTACGAATGCGAAGTCTTCGTTAATTACATCAGGTACTGCGTAAAACTTGAGTGATCCATTTCGTATTGTTTGACTGTTCGAATCCATTAGGTTGGTTTATGAGAATTCAAGTGAATAAAATTATCCGTGAAGGTAGGTCCTACCTACGTAATTTCTTCATGCGCTATTCGCGTGCTTTTCCTTTATCTTTTCATTGTTGATACTCGTTTGGCCTAGGTACCTAGTTAAGCTCAGTGTGTATATTACAGACTGAAGACCGTGGCTGTTGCCGTATCTCGCCATGGCTCAGATGATGAACTCGTCCAATCTCCGTCAAATGAAGGATTTCCTCGAAATATTCAACAAAGTCACCGAACAATGCTTCAACAACTGCGTAAACACTTTCGCCGATCGAGAACTCACCTCAGACGAAGCCGTTTGCCTCGACAGGTGCGTGACAAAAGTTTTGAGAAGTAGTCACGTAGCTATGAACACTTACGTTGAAATCCAACCGAAACTAGTTGAAAAGAGAATTCAAGAATTTAACGAAATGTCCGCCAAGAACAGTAATGAGGAAACTGCCGAGGTTCCGGTGGAATCTTAGTTGTGGGTCAAGTAAAATGCTAAATATTATTATCTACAAATTTTAGAATATCAGCTATGACAGTGAGTTTATTATGTCTTGTTGGCATACCGGGTTCGGGAAAAACAACTCTAGCCCGTGCTATAGAGCTTTATGTTCAGGATAGAGACGGTGTTGTTATTTTGATTGAATACGATTCTCACATAGACGAAAGCGTTTACGCGCGCGGTGAATGGAAAGATAGCCGGAATAATTTGTTGGGGCGCATCGAAAACACCGCTAAAGAACTGGGCAGTACTGGCCGCAGGGCTGTAGTGATTCTAGATGACAATTTCTTCTATAAAAGCATGAGGTATAATGTGTTTAAAGTTGCCAAAAAGTTACGTTTAGGTTTTGGACAAGTTTTCTTGGATGTTCCGCTTGAGGTGTGTTTACAACGTAATCAGCTGAGGATGGATCCCTTAAGTTCTGACACGATATCGAAAATGAGTGCTGTTCTAGAACCTCCAGAACCTTCGAGAAACCCTTGGGAAGAGTATTCTGTCAGTTGTTACGGCGATGGGGATGATCTTGAAACAATTTACGATTTAATCATCAAAACGTGGACCAACCCTTGTTTCGAAAACCCCCCAATCCATTCGTTACCGCAAGAGAACTCGAATTTGCACTACGCCGATTTGGCTTTGCGGCAAATTATAAAATCTATGGTTCAATCTACACCCCCAGATCAACGGCAGGAACTAACCCGAAGTTTGGCTCTAAAGAAGAAACGCGTTTTGGAAGATTTGAAAATGATGAACATTATCTTGCCCAATAGTTCGGGGAGCGGTTCAGTGCCTATTTATGTTGCGTTTTTGGAACCTTTCATGTCTCAGTAAAATAATTACGTATCATTTGTTGACTTGAAAGTTGTGTGCATAAGGACGTCTGGAGAACAAGTGTAAAAATGTAATTCTGTAGATATTCTTGTTCGTACAATAATAAATAAAATGCATTATTATTGTTCAATTCAGTCGAAATTTTTTCAGCACCTTATGATCACTTGGTCTTATGCTGCGGTAGACTTACTTGAGTATAGTTATTACCATAACTATTGTTTCAAATTAGTTGAACTAGCGTGCGAGACTTCTTGGTCATGTCTAGGAAGGTAATATTGTCTCTGAGCCTTGATTTAGGTTTTTAAATAGACATAATAATTGTCTCGTAGCTCTTCAGTAAGTAGAGCTAACTAATGAAACTTATAAATATATCTGTTAGTAGTTTAGGGATCTTTATTAGGGCATTATCTAACACCTCTCAAGGTTTTGGTTTATTATTTTCAATAATGATCCTTTGGAATCGAGCATGAAAAAAAAATAAATAACCCCCCCCCTCAAAATTTGATGGTTTACGTTTCAAGGTAGGTATGTACCTAGCATCCGAAAATGCAATAAAGAAATTTCTGTCCGTCCGCCGTAAGCCGTACTTAGCAATTTTCTTGGTTACCATGAACCGAAATTAATGAAATTTGGTTTTTAGGTCCCGTTTGGGGTCTAGTTGGGCTTGGCGTTACTGTCAGTCATCTCTGAAATTTTGAGAACGCCGTAGATCGAAAACTTTCAGTAGAAGGGTATGGCTTTTTTTACGTTTCTAAACTGATCTTGAACTAAGGAATTTTTTGAGACCGCCCGGAGCATTGTAGGTACGTCCAGCCGTTCCTTTGCACCGAAAAGCATCGTCAACATGATGGTCAAATGGTATCATTGCTAGGGCTCACCTGATCATAATCACGGATGGCTGTATGAAGTCGAGTTGATTGTTCTGTGATAGTATTTCGATTTTCTTTTCGATTGTGTTGATAGGTACTTTCGCAACTTGAACAAACGTTATGCTTAATAACAAATGACTAATGACTGAATTATTGAATCCCACGCATTTTTATGAAACTGTAATTCCCGGGCCAGCTCCAGTACTCAATTTAGGGCTTTCCTGGAGGGAGCACGAGGGTAGGTATTGACACAGAAAACAGTTATCTACGCAGAAGGGGCATCTATACAGGTATGTTATTACACAACGGTTTATTACACTACGGTTTCCTACGCAACGGTTTATTATTTACCTTATGCTTCATGAATAGTATTAATGATTGAATCCAATCGTCCAATGGACGATCTAGGGCTTTCTTGGGGGGAGCTCGAGGGTAGGTATTGATCATAGAAATCAGTTATCTACGCAGAAGGGGCATCTATACAGGCAAATAATAATTTGCAGCGTTGTTGGTGTGGAATTGGAGGTGTTTTAAAATCATTCCTTTCCGTCCACCAGATTAACTTGAAGCTGAGTACCTATGTAATAACATTTTTCCTATCAACTTTGAATCGCCCCGGCAAAATGCACCCAGCAAATAATATATAGCTACTTATGTCACTGATAATTTTTTCTTCCATAGCTAACAACATTTTCAAGTTTTTTTTTGTCCTTCCATATTGAAGGTAGGTGAAAATTATTATTATTATTTGGGAAATATATAAACCTGCAGTTTGTACGATAAACGGAGCTAGATTTGTCTCAGAATTTAATTAAAATGCCACCAGTGTAAATCAAAAACTCTCCTCCAAATTCTGCGTTAACATTTTCAAGGCTCCGGAAGTTCCTTATAGAATTCATAGCGGTCCAAGCTATAGGAGTCTGTGCGCGCCTAAATTTGACCTTCTGTGGTGCGCCTAAACCGAAATAAACTATTAGGTCTTTGATTAGGAGTTAGACTAATTTCGGAGATCAGTTTTTTGATAATTAAATTGGATATTTTAATATAAAAATGGTGAAATCAAAATTCAGTTTTTCAACGGGTTTTTAATAAAAATACTTATTAACATGATCTGAAATAATTATTAACATGATCTGAAAGTGTCGAATGACTTCTGATACTGAACTGTTTACGATACTGAGCCTACTATAAACGTAAGAATTCATGACCTTCAATTTACCTTATTCAGTATCAAAACAAAATAATTTGAAGGCTCAATGGGCAGTTTTCTTGCGTCACAAATTTTCCATTTTTGGGCCAATTTCTGTTCAGTAACGGAAAATAACACCTATTGACCACATAATGAGGTGTTTATGTCGGACAGTCTAGGCAGAAAGCCAGTGTGAAATTTGAATTTCTGAGTTTGGTCTAGAAATGACGTTTCAAGTAAATTGCCGAGTAATTCAACTCAAATCCCGCTTAGAGCGCTTGTGCATCACTTTAAACGATGTACAGAACCGCAATGGATGGATGGAACCGCAAATTTATAAATAAATTTAAAAAACACTTCCTCAAAATCAAACTGAGGGGAAGGTCCACTGCAAAGCAAAGGTTTGCCATGTCCAATGTTGCGTTGTTGGCAGCGTTGAGAACCCCAGGCTTCGCTCCGCCTCCTTATTTATTTATTTATTTATTTAAGGAAAACAAATCACAATGTACGTAAGGCCATAGGCCTTTTATGTATACATGGTAGTTATGAGCATCATAATTGTAAATCATTGTACGTAGAATTATAAGAATCAGCATTACAAAATGAGAATACAGACGATTTTGAATAATAAAAGAGTATTTAAGTATGTAAGCGTTTAAGTAAGTAGAATGACGTATAATGAAGGGAGAGATGAAGGATGTATGTGAAGGAAGGAAGAAACGAACATGAAAGGAAAAACTGAAAAAGAAATGAAGGGAGGAAGGAAGAAATGAACATGAAATGAAGAAATAAAAAATTCAAGAAGATGGGAATAATGACAAGGGTCATACAAACTGAGATGAGTTAAGAAACTCTCTCACTCCGCTCTCAAAGGTAGCAATCGACGCAGGAGCTCTAGTATTCAGGGGCAAATCCGACCACAACCTCGCACCCACCACCCTGAGTGATCCAGCCATAGCCTTTCAGGTGTGAACTGTTGGCCTCCTTGGGCCAACAGTCAGTCAGATGTCAATAGACCTGATAGGACATTTTTTTTGCCACGTTTTTACTTTTAATCACTCATTTAAAAAATAAAGCTCATATTTGAAAATGGGCTTCATACTACTACCATGTTTCAAAGAGTTGTGAATCGTTAATTTAAAAAAAATGACAACAATTTTGCATTTGAACACATTTGACGCGGACCATCTTTTATTTCAAGGCCAATCAAACAGTTAGTTGTTTTTCGCATTCTGTGTAAGTTTGTTTCTCAAATAATGTTTCTACATCTACCAGACTCACCATTCATCCCCATACCACCCTTATCGTTTTTTCATCAATATCACAATGTGTGAACAGGGCCTCGCCAAAGAGGCAGAAATATGCCCCAAAATAGTGTTTTCCACACAAATTGCTGTTTTTGTCCATCTTGACATAAATTAGCCCCCCCCCCCCCCCTCCCTCCTTTCACCGTCGGTCTCAATCTCTCGAAATATTAACGAAGAGGTATCATGCAGGTTTTCTCACATCAGCTTAAGGCCATAATAGGGTGCCCGGAAGGGATGACTGTTGATTGAAACGTATGAATTTTTTCTCTTTTTAAGACCTCCCCCCTTTCTCTTCTCCCTTTCGTGGTGCCGGTGCGTGGTAATCCGCTTAGCGTTTAGTAATACCTACCTACTCAAGGGTGCCGAGAGGAAAATTAATCAGAGGGGTTTCTCACAACTGAGTACCCACTTCAAAGGGGACTTTTCCCCGACGGAAAAATGAAGAGAAAATAAGGATTCTGGCTGTTTTCAATTTGTTTGTCAATGCTAAGCTGTGGTTTGCTGAGGCATAAAAGTCTTGATTAAAGTAGTTGACATTCATAGCTGACACAAAACATCAAAGACAAGGAGTGTATTCAAAATACGTAAAATTTCTCTTCACGTTTTCTTTCTTATTTTACATAACAAAATTTTGATTCTTGGATTATCATCTTTATTATCTCTCCGAAAATGTCGTAAGACACAAACATTCAAGAAAAAGTTTTTTAAACTAAATTTTTGAATTTGAATTTTCGGAAATTTCAGGAATCATTTAGAGCTATGACCCTAACTCTATTCACGGATTAATATAATGCGTATTAAGACCTTCCCCAGAACTGTAAGTTAACCACAGCCAGAGAAAACGTGAAGAAACTGACAAAAAACAGGGTCTGCGCCCCCTTAAGGTGGTTGTAACAAGGCACCTTAATACACTCCTTGTCGTGAAAAGTAAACCGACTTTGTTGATTAGTAGGTATACCTACCTAATATTATAATTTTATGTAGGTAATGTAGGCCATATGGATAGGTACAGAGATAACCGCAAGTACTTCGAGTTACCACGGAGTATGAATCATTGCACGGTAGATATTTTCTCAAACGTCTACGTTGTAGATGCTTGTAAATACAAGCGTGATTGAGAAGCTGTAATTAAAGTTAATTGGGGGGAGAGGGGGGAACCCCGTTCATTTTCAGCATTATGCGCCAAATATAAGTCTGTGCCGTGCACCTCCTTCACACAAACGTTATCATAGGTAAAGGGTTTAAAATATCTCCCCCCCCCCCACCATTCAAATTTCTTAAAGGGTTAGTACTCCAACTAAGTTTTAATTTCGAATCTGAAAATGAAAATTGCTCCGGATATTTAGAACACATTGTGTGAGCAAGAAATCCCCCCTCCCCCAGGGCCCCCTTTTCTTTTTTTTCTACAATTTAATTGTCCTAGGTCTGCTTTTAACTTATTTTGCACGTATTTAAAATCGTATTTTTAAATCCCCACTTTTATGAGCCTACTACTCCTTTGTTAACTACTACTCCTCGTCCGTTTTTAACTTGTAAAAGAACTAGTAGGTATTCTTCTGAGATCCTTTAGTTTTTTGGGGGAAAAGTAAATTTAGATTGGGAACATAATTCTATGTACATTTGGTTTAGAGTGTTTTCTTTAAGTACCTCCTACCTACCCCAAAAATCACAGTTCGCCAGATCCTGAGAGTTGGAATTTCTGCATCACTCCTGTAAAAATCTCGTTTGAATCCCTGAACGTAAACCTGAGATGGAAGAAAATACCTATACCTAGTTACGTGGAGGTATATATGGTACACACTACCTAGTAGGTTGGTAACTGTTTACGTCAACTTATATTATTATTCGTCCTCTCATTTAACAAATCAGAATATACCTTGAATGCTAATATTCGAACTCCATAGAATAAGCATTTGAAGGAATGAGAAAGAAAAAGAAGGAAAAGAAGATTGTGGGAGTCGAAGAGCTCGTCCCCTCCCCAAGGGACTTGAGTATATAGGAAACCTGTAATTCCCCCACCCTCCACGGGCCACGTAAACCACTTAGAGTTTCCGACGAACCATCGATAAATTAAATTAATAAGAGAAAAAGATAGGTCTTAGCGAATTTTATATCCGATTTGCCCTTTATTACAGCAGGTGAACTATATCAGTTCCACAGCTTAAGAAAAGCTGGCTAAGGATTTTTTTTCCTTCCTTCTTAGATGGACTTAATTTCTTCTCAGCGGGGTAGCTGGGGCGTGAGAGACCTAATAACAAAATAATATGTAATATCGGGAATTTTTGAGACTTTCATTTGACTAGATATTTTCAACCGCCTGTGGTGGCTTTTAATCGACAGTCAATCGCTGACACAACACTATTTCCTTAATAATTAAATTAAGTATTGAAAATCATGGATGCATTTTTTTCAAACATTGTAGTTCGTTTGCTACTAATCCGATTTATCAATCTGAAAATCGTTTGCATTCCTAGTTAACCAAGATACCTAAGTACTCATTTTCAATTAACTGTAGGTCCTAAAGTCCCATGTTTCTTGATAAAAAACCATTTCAGTGACAACGGGAACTAATTTTACTTCCTTTAGAGCTAGAAAAAAAGCCACAACAGCTCCAAAGAAATATCCGTGTTATGTAAAAAGATTATATGCCTAGCGAGAAACCATACCACTTTTTGTGAAACTATAGAATTTTTCATGTTTTTTGCCATTTTTACCGACTTTTGACCCTTATAAAGTCAAATTTGACCCACTCTTTTTTGGAAAAAATATTTTCATCATCAAAGTAGTCACTCATTCTGTCGTGCATCACCAACCCACACAACGTCAGGTGGGTTAATATAGATTTTATCCCGTAGCTAATACCATTTTCTGACCCCGAAAAATCCAAATTTGACCCCTATTCTGTATGGAAAAACAACTGAAATGGTATTTTTCTGTCTTCATCTGTCCTTCCTTACAAGTGGCCAGTTTCAGTGATTTTAATTATTGCTCGCGATTTTAGCCGCTTCGCCGATTTTTGACCCTCAAAATCTCAAACTTGACCCCCTTAGAATTTTGGAAAATTACTTCGAACTCGTCCTTTTGTCAAGCAATAAGGCAATTTTGTCACATTCGGAATTTTTATCATGAACCCAAGGTCAGATATCGTCTGGAGTGACACATAAATAAATATATAGGTATGTCTAAATTTTGTTAAAATCTAGGGAAGGATTCAGGAAGCTCTGAGGAGCTCGGATTTGCCTATAATAAAAAAGATTCAAATTCATGCACTGAAAATTTTGGACCCATTGCAATAGCTTCATTTTCCTTGAAATTTGGCTAATTATGCTTTTAATAATGAATTTCATTTTTAGAACCATTACGTTCATCCTAAGGTACTTCGTCAATACTGCAGTAGAAAAAAGGCTGTTAACCAACTAGTAGACATTCACTCCGTAATTGTATGGGTGTTGTGCTATTCTGCTGGTGAACCACTTGAATCTCGATTGTCGGAATTGTGTGTTGCTCGATTGTAGGTGCCTGCGTATAGGAAATATTGAAATACTTGGAATTTGTCTGCACAACAGCATATAAGATAAGCCTATCGAATCTGGCTAATCTTACATAATGCTGATATATTAAGGAAAATGCCTAGGTAGTCATTCGCTAAAAATTAGAAACCATTTCCCAACAAAGCAGCTACGCTGAAGCAGTTACGTAGAACGATGGTCTGTGGAAGCTAAGCAGACGTTTACTGATGACACCTGGAATGGGCCCTCCAACGTTTTGAAAAAAAAAAGAAGAGGATATGAGAAATAGGATATGAAACGCTAAAATCACAGCTCAAAATTATAATAGAACAGTACTTTTTTTTCTATTGGCTAGTGCGACAGTAGCGGTCTCAAGGACGACCGACAACGCTGGAGTGGCCATTCAGCGTGTACGAGAAAAATGCTCGATGTTGTGGTTAGAGCAGCTAATAACACAATCTTTGAATAGAATAGAAAACCACTCAGATATTCATTAACGGTATTCCAGGACGGGACACCCCAGATTTGGCCTATTGTGACAATCCTAGGTCGAAGGAGGGCCGAAAGAGGGTCCCATATCCGAATTTCCTTTTGTTGACACTCACAACAAGCCCCTTTCATCCTGTTATTGCAACTGAGGGATCTCGTGTTATTGATCGAATTACGTCCTTCAATATGGGAATGTACCCCACGAACACAATCAGATGATAGTAATATCTGACGTGATGATGATACCAGGCAGATCCTCAGGCATCCTCAGACAGATAACCACTAGGTACCAATATGCTTTTGTATCTGCATGGATGCATTTCTATTCGGTGTTCTAAAAGATGATAGCAAAGTTCCCACCATAATATAGGCTATAATGAGACAATCCAACGGTCCTCGATATCATTTGGATAAGTATCTACATCCTTAAGTTATAGAAACTTTCCAAGCTTCTTGAAGTGGGTTTTACTGGAAAGAAATTAACGCCAGGAATTCAGCGACACCTACTAAACAATTTGTACGGATTAGATTGATCGGATTTTACAGATCGACAACTTATTGAGATAAATCCCGAGTGCACGAATGATAACACACTTGTTCCAAACCTAAAACCCTAATTTCATAATTTTTTCCAAAACCACTATAAATGATCAGCTAACTCCTCCCATGCCACACCTCTCTCTAAAAAATTAGGAAATTTGCGTCTCTTCATGGATGAAAGTTTTCGACCTAATGCGTCTGACAATTTCAACCCTTATTTTTGCACCCCTTAGAGATGCCGAGCTTCGCGGACCAGCTAGACCCCTAATGGGACTCACAAACCTGTGGTTCATGCGGCAGCCACCTTTAAATGCAAACCTCAAATTTTTCATATTCACCACAGGTTCATTAAAGAAAATAATAAACCATTATGGCTCTCTATATTTGCTGAAAATGGTGAAGAATTACACATCCCTTGCTCCTTGAACTATAATCCTTCCTAAAACTTTATTGATACTCCAGTTCATGTGTTGTTTTGAGGTGTACCCACGGGTCTCCAAGGCGTCTTCAAGTCTGTTGGAACTCGGTAGGTATAGGTATTTACGATGTGGGGCCTGTTTTCACATTAGTGAGCTTTCCAAATCTCTGGTTGGTTGCTCAATGATAAACTAATTCAAGGTTGTAATAGTTTGTTTCATCTTCCGTTTGATCCACGGTGGTATCGATCCCTAGAATACCTGGAAGGGCTTTTCTTTTTCGGGCGTTCCGGGAGACATTAAATGCCTTCAGCAAACCAGCTTTATTTATTTATTTATTTATTTTTAATATACGGGCAAACATTGCCCAATTTACAAGGATTAATAATTATACTAAACATAAAAGAAAACAATATTTACAAAAGAAAAGAAAATTTTTGTTCAAAATAATAATAACTTGGCCTGTCTCTTGAACACACTTCCACTTACACAGAGTAGGTCCACTTCTGACATACTTGCTAGACGGTTGAACTCCCGCTGGCTTCTGATCAGGGGCCCACCGAGCAGATAGTTGGTGGGAACCGTCCGGAGGAAGAAGGTCTGCGTAAAACGTGTCGCATACGGCGGAACGTGAAAACTTAAAAGGGCTAGCAGCTCCGGACAGTCCACCTTGCCGTCAACCAAGCGGAGCACAAACACCACATCGGCCAGTTCCCGCCGCTGAGAGTCTCCAGGCCCGTCAATCTCAGCATCTCCGAGGCGTCGAAATCGTGCCCAGCTTGTACGAGACGTATCTCAGGAAACGACGCTGAACCCTCTCAATCGATTCTATCGCATTGAGATAGTGTGGAGACCATACAATAGACGGAAACTCCAGAATATGGCGAACCAAGGCAGTGTACAGCATCGTCAAGGCCGACGGATCATTAAACTCCAACAACCCACCCGTTGGTGAACCAACGCAACAAAGAACTGTGGAACCCAAATCTCTCCAGCTTTCTCATCAGAATAACATGTGACACCTGGTCAAATGCCTTCGCGAAATCGGTGTAGACACAATCTACCTGCTCCCCCACCTCAAAGGCTGACAGAATTGCATGTTGCATCACCAATAGATTCGAAGAGCAAGACCTCCCCGAAACAAAACCGTGCTGATCCGCAGAGAGGTATGGCCGGGCAGAAGGCCCAATATTCGCCACCATTATCTTCTCCAAAGTCTTCGGTATGGTGCTCAAGGAACAGACGGGTTGGTATTCGTTCACCTGGGACCTGGCCCCAGATTTCGGGATTGGAGTTATGTATGAGCTCTTCCAACAAGACGGAACCACGCCCAACTCCAACGATCGAGCAAACAGCACCGACAATGGACCAGAAACCGAGTCAGCACAACTCCTCAAAACCAACGGCGGCTTTCTGGGAAACTCGTTCAAAATTGCTGGCGCCCGCTTGTGGAATGCCTCTGGCCTTGCAATGAACTCTCCACCTTTCGGAACCTAGTGCTGAGCTGCACTTTACTAGGTACCTACCTAATTATACAAAAATGAATGATTCTTACCATAATCACTTACCAGTAAAAAAACTGTTTACCCAGTAAAAAAATTTCTCAGTACCACCCGGAGCCCAACTTTCGAGTGCGTCCAGCCTTTCGTTCACAGTAACGCCCAGAAGTTTACACCGAAATTCTTCGTCAACATGATCGTGAATGAAACGGTATAAATCCAGCCCAGATATCACTGGAATAATGATCATTTTGGATTTTGTGGATAGGTAGGTACTTTATTATTTATAGAATTCTTGAATCCACCGCATATTTATGAAACTGTAATTGCCCGGCCGGCTCCAGTAGTCGATTTAGGGCTTTCCTTGTGGAAGCACGAGGGAAGGTATTGACCGCAGAAAAGATTGATCTACGCAGAAGGGGCATCTGTACAGATAAATAATGACAAACCGTTCTGTAATAACTTCCAGCGCTTTTCGTATACGTCTTATGTTTTAAGTTTCATATATAGATATTCTCATGCATGTTGCCATTATTAATGTGATAAATATCTAGTACATGCTATGAGGGCTGAAGAGGCCTGTTTGTGCAGAACAAACGAAGTGCTTCTTCCTCAAGAAACAGACCCCCAAAATCTAAAATAAATGTTGCTCCATCATTTTGATTGCATGTTTCCCTGGTATCGTCTTGAAGACGTGGTTGAGTGTGAAGATTTATTGAACCAATATTTTCAATCGAGCCATCTTGTTTAACGAAGTTTAATGGATATTTTATGATAACGAGAAAAACACGATATTAAAATAATTTATAGATGTAAAATTCAACAGTGGCAGCGATGAGAAAAGCAGGTAGGTATATGCCTCCAAGTACGTGATTGGCTGACTTGATGTGGAGCAAACCACTTGGCGAGCCGATGCCCACTTTGATCTCTCGGCTTTCTGACGTCTCGTCAAAAAGGGCGGGAGGAGGGGAAGAAAGTGATAAAGAATGAGAGAGAAGAAGAAGAAGAAATAAAAACTAATAGGAAAAAAAGGATGGAGAAACACGAAGAAGGTGAGGAGGATATTGTTTGGTGTGAAGGAGGGCTTACTCAGCAACATATCTCCATTAGAGTGGCGGCGCTGGTGTAATGACAAGGTCTCTCAGACCGCCTTTCATCTACAAATATAAATCGGGTTTCACACCACCCGTCCCAAGCAGTCATCTTGCACTCAGATACAAGGAATCTCGGGAACAAATATTTTTATAGGTTGTCCTCCATCGGCATCTCCACTAGTAGGTAGGTGTATAGTTTTTCTAGTGGTAGGCATTTTTTTCCATTCCGCTGTTATGTTGCCTATCAATGACATGGGTCAACGATGACTGTCCGATTAGTCGTCCGTGGAAAAGTTTTCGAGGGCTGAAGGTCTGTTCTAGTGAACCTCTGAAAACAGCTTCCAATAACCCACCAAATCCTGAATAATTCAAATTAGACCTCACTTCCAAGGTGAATGAGGTGAACTTGTGGGGCAACTTGTGCTGTGGAGGAAAGACTGGGAAAGTGTGCATCCAACGGCAATGCTGTGATTGTAAATATCATATTTAATTGTAAATCATAGTTGTAAACCTGTGCCAGTCCTCTAATCTCTATCAGACCTCTGCGCTTACTTTACTGTGTACCCAGGGTCACTGCAAATAGCAAATCGAATGAAATAACCCGAACATCTAAAAATCGATTTAATAAAGGTTGAGATTACGGTTACGGAGTCACCACTCACCAACAATAGATTCATATTATATTGTCACTAGCAGGAAAACCCGTTGTATAAATACAACGGGCTCTAGAGCGGTAGGCAACGAACAGAAGCCAAGAAAAATCCGCACTTGATATAGGGGCAGTTTCACAAATTTCACGAATCTGTTTCATAATTATTTCTCTGTCTGTGTCTGTCATATTTATGTTTATTGGAAAAATGATGAAAACAGTGGGTTCACTAGTACATTAGTCTGACGATGGATCTCATCGCTACCTAGGAACCCGTCGTGAAATCGTCAACTCTGTTTCTAAGCTACACCTCAGCCACTCCATTCTCAAGAGTGGACACCCATTTTCACTATCTTATTATGAATCACGTGGAACGGTAAGAAACATGAGTGCAACTAACTCATTTCAGTTTGGGGTCGAGAGTAATCCGCGACATGGGCTCAACTGTTGCAACCAATTAGTACGCTGTCATTATAGGGACGGCCAGGAATACGATCGAAGAGGAGATCTGGAGCCGTGGAGGATCGGGAGATAGCTGATCACAATAGACCATCCGGAACTCGCTGATCACAATAACCACCCACATGAAAATCCGTTCAGCCGTTTGGCCCTGATACCGGCACACACATACACAATCTCGCGAATTATACAACAGGATGATTAGACCCGTAAGACAGTATGGATGTTCAGTATGGGGTTGCCAGTGCCTCGCAAGTTAAAAGTGTCAAATCCAACAAAACCGTGCGTAACATTGGATACCTATTCCTACTAACCAGTTTTGTACCTACAAGTAACATTTAGGAAGGACCCCCCCCCCCCCCCCCCCCCCCCGATGAGCAGTTACCTTCATACACGTGCCGTTGTACTTTAGGTAAGAACTACGAAGGAACTTATCATAATTCGAAAAACTGTAATTGGAAGGTACCTACTACTAAGTTATTTAAAAAAATAAAAAAAATAAATAAAAATCCCTTATCACAGCACAAATCATGATAGTGTAAAAGAGTGCAACTTTTTATTTAAATAGTTGAAATCTCAAGGAGTTTAAAAATGTCTATTTCAAATTCAAATGCACAGCCTTTGTGTTATGTTAGCCTAAGATGTAACATAAGAACGACCAGAATAGGGCAATAATATACAAAATAATTAAGGTAAGTAGGTAGTTACTTGAAGTAGAAACAATAAATTGCAGCTGTCTTAGGTTTTCAGAATCTGGGTGTTACGCTGCTCAGAAAAAGTTGCACTGATTCAAAGAAACAAGTAGGAACCTAAGTCAAATGCGAGCCATAAAATAAGAAAGCTGGAGATAGACATAATATCACAGAATACCCAGAATACCTATACCTACGGGATGTCCCTTTATCCATTAATCACATCCTCTATGCCTATGCCTATAAAGCAGATGTTTCAGTAGTTGAAAATAAATGAACAGATAAAAGAAAAATTCCAGAGGTAACTGCTGAATACACATCCAAGCACTCCTCCTTTGGAGCTTTGTTCTTTGGGGTAACTATGAATTGTCACTATAAAAGGTAACCATAATTAAGATTTTGTAAACTTAAGAGCGGTTCGATTTGATTTGACTTGAAATTTAGGCCTTAGAATGCACAAGCAAATGGATACTATCCTGGTTGAACTGATAAAGACTCATCAATGATTATACACCGATGACTACACTGATTATATTCATGATCAGCCTTCTAACTTTCTATACATTTCTCGGGTGAATTATCATTAGCGACTTCTACTTCTATATACAATTATTAGTTGACTAATAGTCGGCCGTTAGTCGGCTATTAGATGTACAGAAACTTCATATCATTCTCATCTCAGGTATCAAGAAATACCAAGCCTGGATGTCTATTTTAATATATTTCACACCCTGGGCTGTGAAGTTCGCACGACCCTACAATAAGTCGATTTCATTTTGTGTGAGTTTATACTGTGTAAAAAATACAGAGGCAGCTGACACTTTTACTCTTTTTTCCGTGTCCCGAACTCCATTCTCGCCGGTACTTTTTTTTCCGAGACCAGTTTTTTTTTTCAACACAGCTCTCCGCTGTATATCAAAATTCAGTCTAATGCAAATACAGTCGAGCTGGGAAAAGGGGAGCGAAAATGTAAATTGACTTACCGGCGCACGAGGGAGCGTTAGGGGGAGAAAAAGTTAGTTGTTAAAACAGGAGAGGGCATGACGGAGGTAGAGTATGGTAACTAGGTAGAAATGAATACATAAATACCGGTCCGCGAGTGGCATACATTCCGCTGCTGCAGATGTTTTGCATATCTGCAGAGGAAGGCTCTTCCATTGAAATGTGGTCCTTTTTATTTACAGAGCAACAGCAGTTATTTCGAGTGTTGGGTGAAACTGTTATCTCCTTTTCCATCAAGTTCTTTCTCGGGGATCTGAATGCGTGACGTCAGTGTCACGCTGAGGAAGTATGCAGGAGGGTATGAGGAGTCTGAATGAAAACATGGACAGATAAATGGCAGGATCGGGTCAGACAATAGTAGGCAAATTTCAAGTCATGCTTCTATTACAATTTTATAAATAACGAAAATTTAAAAGAAAGTCAAAATAGATCATATAAAAATATAAATAAATGAGATCTCCGTAAAACTAAGCCGCCTTATTAAAATAAAAAATACAACATACAAAATTAAAAACGCTGCAAATCCCTGCACAACGGTTTATTATTTTTTACAGAATACTCTTCTGTTACAGACCACAGCTCTCTGTATAGATAACCCGTCTATATAATATAATATGTACCACTCTATATATATTATGTGAATCCCAGACCCTCCGTAGGTTAATACCTAACTCCGTACTCGTTACTAGGTACCTACCTAAATCACGACAACAGTAACTATAACGGCAAAAAGAAACGCAAATAATGAAGTTCTAAAGGAAAATTGTTGATGTGGAGTGAAATAGATGCCCCTTCTGCGTAGATCACTCTTTTCTGTGGTCAAAACCTATAATGAACCGTTGTGTAATAACTTGCCCATCAATAACACTTCAACGGTTGTTCAAGTTGCAAAAGTACCGATCAACAAAATCCAGCCCCTTCTTGGTAGATGAACCGTTGTGTAATCATTTACCGTTGTGTAATAAGTTACCGTTGTGTAATAATTTACCGTTGTGTAATAATTTACCCATCCCCGTTCCTTCACCGTTTGTTCAAGTTTCACAAGTACCTACCAACAAAATCCAATAGTCCATCACTTATCAAATGAAATAATATCGCACAACAACCAACTCGACTTCATACAGCCATCCTTGATTATAATCAGGTGCTCCCTAGTGGTGATTATCAGGGCCGGATTTATACCGTTTGATTCACGATCGTGTTGACGAAGCTTTTTGGTGCACACGAACGGCTGGACGTACAATGCTCCGGGTGGGCCGAAGAAATTGTTTAGCTCAAGACAAATTTAATAACGTAAAAAAAACCATACCCTTCTATCAAAAGTTTTCGAGCTACGGCGTTCTGAAAATTGCAACCCCTATTTTGAACCCCTTAGAGATGACTGACAGTAACGCCGAGCTTCGAGGACCAACTAGACCCCGAACGGAACCTATAACCCGAAGTTGATCAATTTTTGTTCACGGTAACTAAGAAAAGTGGCCAGTACGGCGGCGAACGGCGTACGGCGGACAGACAGAAATATTTTTATTGCATTTTCGGATTCTACGTACCTTGAAACGTAAACCATCAAATTTTGAGGGGGGGTTAGAATTTTTTTTTCATGCTCGATTCCAATGGTTCATTATTGAAAATAATAAACCAAAAACTAGCACTTTCGAAGACTGGACGCCCAAAAAATTAGGCGGATCCCACCTGGATTCGAAGTGAGGACTCCGACGTGGACGAGGGATCTCCAGAGCTCCAATTGACGAGGAAACAGACCGGATGATCTCGTGGAGAGGCTCAGGGGTTCCTCAGAGAAGGACCAGTACCGCACAGTGCTTCAAGAATAGTTTGGCTGGATATCCACAAGCGGATGATGGAATCAGAATAGAATTAAACCTACTGCTTTCTCTCCAAATTTCAGCACGTTTGGATTATTTCAATAAAATTACACATGGTGGACTGGTTACATAGGTAGAGCCTTGCATAACTAATAGTAAGCACGATCGAGAGTTGAACAAACCGTATTTCCTTGTATCCATTGGTGCAAGAGCCGAAAATAACACATGGCTTCAATTAATGTCAAAAATTTCCACTCTCATTTTGCATTTCGGACATCAAGGACTAGGTATTTGGTTAACAGTTCTTCTGACGCTCTGTCTGAATGCATATTTTGGGTATCTACCTACTTTCGGATTATGTAGTTACCTAGAAAAACGCCACGTTGCAAATACTACTACAGGTCATATTTATTACAGTATTAGGAGTTCCTAGAAACACCTAGAAGGGATTGTAGGCAATACCTAGTCAGGCGCAATATGAAGCATCTTCAATACTCAAAACTAGACATTACCTACCTAAACAAACCAATTTTTGCAATCATTCACACGACGAAATCATTGTACAATGTAATACAGTAGGGGTCTTTGCATGAATGTTCAATTTATTGTTCTTAACAACTCATAACATGAAGTCATGAGCCATTTCCAGCATTTGGAAAACTAGCTGGTCAGGAACAGTGAAGTCCTTGCCGGGCAAAGTAGTTCCATGTTCGTAGTCGTGTTTGTAAATCAAAAAAAGGCAAAGGTAGTGAACACAAATTGATCTGGAAAAGAAAACACAACACGTAGTAAATTCAATAAATGATTTTAATACTGGAATTTTGAATGAAAAGATGTAGGTATTGGTTCATGGAAGAATTCGATGTATGCAAAAGTTCTTGAGTAGCCAAATCATATACGTATACGTTTAGTCTTATCTCTGAGCTCTGTTGATGACGCTCCATTGCTGTTGACGGAGGATTAGGGAGTTTCAATCTCAATTTTGCCAAAATTTCCTACGGACGGACTGATATTCGTTCATTATTTTCTATGTCGAACCTTTGAGATCGGACGCACACATTTTTACCCTCTTCATACAAAAATGTATTGGTTGGATCGAATTAAAATTTAAAAAAACTGAAATAATTTTTAAAAAGTCTGCTTTGGAAACGTTCCATAACTCTGGGTCAGCAGGAAGGTTGGAAAGAAAGTATCCAGTTATTAATTTGCGGTTTGAGCAATATTTTATTAAGGCTAGATGTCCCTGATTTTATTAAGACATTTTTTCAAGAGATAGCAGCACTATCGGGGGCAAATATAATACTGGTTTTGAGCCTAAACGGCTGAACCGATTTTCGTTCTGAAATTTTAGTTGTAAACCGTAAGTAAGTACAATTATTGATGTGACACTTTATAACTACCTAGGCTATAGTTTTGTAGAATAAGTAATTTAGTTGGATAAGAATCCAACTAAACTTACTGGTTTAGTTGGATTCTTAATTGAGTTGACTCAATAATTATTAATTTAACTAGTTGGTACGAGTATTACTTCTACTGGACCGATTGTTGACTAAAAAAAAACCAGTCATGCAGCATGACTTAATGAGCGAATTTTCAAAGAAATATTCGAATTAATGGCTATGGTTTTGAATAAAGGAAAACTTCGGTCTAAAATTTGGTTTTCTATGTATATTCTCTTCGTATTTATTTTAATTTGTACGTTTTGTCCATCCTGATTCTACCGTTTGTTATGAGTAGATTCCTTGTTCCTTCTGAATGGCCTTTCCTCTTGACTACGATTTCAGGCCTGGTATCTAAAACCAGTTCAAGATTTGCTCTACTAGGTAGGTAGATCCTTCCTTCTTCATTGATATTATTTTTATCATGTTAAGTACCTACCTACCTTTGAATATCAAATATTCGTATGATACTGATAATAAATTGATAAGATACCTACCTAACCTTCTTCCTCCTACTGTTAGTACCTAAATTGAATAATTTGAAATAGATTTTTTCTTTCGTCTTCCTTCTAGTAATACGTGGGCCGGTACTTAACTATCTATGAAGGTATCATAACAATTATATGTCAAATGGGAAATTCAAGGAGTTGTACTAATCGTTTGCCTCCCCCTTTTTTGCTTCGAACTCTCGTCTTCAATTAATACTTCTCACATTTTTCAATCTGACCACTCTAAGGGGGTGGGGGGGGGGGGGGGTAAGAGTTTAAAGATTATCCTAGTTTTGGGTAATTTTTGCGCACTTTAAATGCTCTAATTTAAGAACGGATTTAGATATCTAAAATCCGATTTCACCATCGTGTTCAGCGTGCAAAAACCTTTAAAATGAGGGGTCACTTGTTAGAAAATAACATTTTGGGGATTTTTGGGTAATTTTTGCGCACTTCAAATGCTCTAATTTGAGAACGGATCAAGATATCTAAAATCCGATTCCACCATCGTGTTCAGCGTGCAAAAACCTTTAAAATGAGGGGTCACTTGTTGGAAAATAACATTTTGGGGATTTTTGGGTAATTTTTGCGCACTTTAAATGCGCCAAAACCCTCCTTAGAGTAGGCCAATTTCGCCCATCTTCGAACTTAGCCTTTCGATTGCCAAGATAGATTTTTTGTGCAAATTTGAGCTGTTTATCTCAATTCTATCGAGAGTTATCGTCTGGAGTGACACATATATAAATATATATATACATATAAAAAAGTGTTAAATTTCAGGAATCGTTTTAGAATGGTCTGAAACGGATTTCTATGAAGAAAATTTCCAAAAATTTATATTATTTAAATTTCGAAGCCATTGCAATAGCTTCATTTTCTTTGAAAATTCGCTAAAATATATCGCAGGTGATTCTTCAGGCTCGAGCTGTCCGCTGTAGCTACTATAAGTGGTGTGTCCTTTGAGTGGAAAATTCGTTCGTATGCCCTGAAGCTGAAATTTGTTTTACATTTTGGTTTATTATTTTCAATAATGAACCATTGGAATCGAGCATGAAAAAAAAAAATTCTTGCCCCCCTCAAAATTTGATGGTTTACGTTTCAAGGTACGTAGAATCCGAAAATGCAATAAAAATATTTCTGTCTGTCCGCCGTACGCGGTACGGGCCACTTTTCTTAGTTACCATGAAAAGAAATCGATGAAATTCGGGTTCCGTTCGGGGTCTAGTTGGCCCTGAAAACTCGGCGTTACTGTCAGGCAAAAAATAGGGGTTGAAATTTTCAGAACGCCGTATCTCGAAAACTTTCGATAGAAGGGTATGGTTTTTTTACGCTGTTAAATTTGTCTTGAGCTAAACAATTTTTTGAGACCATCCGGAGCATTGTACGTCCAGCCGTTAGTTTGCACCAAAAAGCTTCGTCAACACGATCGTGAATCAAACGGTATTAATCCGTCCCGGATATCATCACTAGGGAGCACCTTATTATAATCAACGATGGCTGTAACAAGTCAAGTTGGTTGTTCTTCGATATTATTTCATTTGATAAGTGATGGACTATTGGATTTTGACGGTATGTACTTGTGAAACTTGAACAAACGTTGAAGTATTATTGATGGGTATAAATTATTACACAATGGTAAATTATTACGCAACGGCAAATTATGACACAACGGTAAATTATTACATAACGTAACATTATTACGTTTCTTTTTGCCGTTGTAGTTACTGTTTGTCATCGGCTGTATTATTTTAGCAACATTTAACTCGTGATTTAGATAGGTACCTAGTAACGAGTACGGGGTTAGGTACTATCCTACGGAGGGTCTGTGATTCACATAATATGTATAGAGTGGTACATATTATATTATATAGACGGGTTATCTATACAGAGAGCTGTGATCTGTAACAGAAGGGTATTCTGTACAAAATAATAAACCTTTGTGCAGGGATTTGCAGCGTTTTCATTATCAACTCACGGATATTTCTTTATTAAAATCTCAGCTTCTTCACCCGGCTCCGTTTGGTTCTCGTTCTTGAACCAAGAATCAATCAGGAGGCAGTTCTTCATCAGTTTCCTCTTGAGAACGAACCTGAAACCGTCGTTTGAGATGATCCGGACGTATGCTGAATTTGGGCCGATCGTGTCACCCAGCTCCAGTTCGGGGTTGACAGGGAAAAAGTAGCCGTAAGGTATTGCCTTGGGAAGTTGAAATACCAACATTTAGATTTCATTTAGATCCTCTTCTTCACCATTTCAAATGAGTACCTACGGTAACTAATCGGAGAGTAGCACAATCGTTTAGTAAAGCAAACAGTAGGACAATAACTGGTGATTAACTACATTCTCGTCCTTTCTCGTAATCCGACAATAAGTTCATTATCAACTGTAAGTGAGATAACTAATATTAATGGTTCTTTTATGAAGTAATAACCGTTTTGCATTTAATTGTATAATAAGCAAAATTACAGCATCACAGAAGACAATGGCTTTGGTTTTGTTGTGTAAAAAAGGATTTTTTAATTTTAATTTTTAATTTTGTACCAAAATTAATGACTTAAAATAGGGAGATGATGCATTGACGTAATAAGTAATAAGTAATTTGGTATTTGAAGACGTAATAAGTAATTGTATTTGGTATTATAATTAAAATACATGTTATGTATTCTTATTATAATGCTTGAAAGTTTTTGAACAACCTACCCACTAAGTTTTTTAACACCCTACACACTAAGTTGGCAGTAGGACTTATCGTGTTAGTTTTTGTGTGAATAACATTAATTTGTGCGAGTGAGTTATGACCTTATGGCAATGATAAACATAAACGTGTATTGCTCATTCCATTCTTATCAATAGTGCTTTCCTTATCATACCTCATAACTAGTGAATATAGAATTGAAAAAGTGAGTAAAACGTACTATAACAAGATCGCAGCTGCAGGCTCCTTTATGACCGCAGGGCACAATCATGTTTTTGAGCCAAGAGTTGGTGGGATCAGTCAAATCAGAGCAGCGCATCAACATTTTGTACTTTTCACAGCCGCATTGGTGTGGCGAGAGTTCCTTGGTGTTTTTCGACGCAATGCAATCGAGAACGTGTGAGGATGACAACTCCATCTTTCCTGAGTGTCCTACTTGAATGAATGTGGTTCCAAATATTTAAGTTACCCAACCTAAACACTAACCTTTTCTCCCTAACGAGAAAACTAGGTAAATAGGGGGAAAACAGGTATGTTACTATCGTTCAATAAAAACAAGTAAGATATCCTATTGACAGATAAACATAACACAGCATAGTCATACAGAGTGTGCTTTTGAATACTAAACAGTTTTGAGGGGTGAGCGGAGTGGATAAATTGTTCAAACTTGGATTTTCCGGGTTAAAATCAGTAGAAATATTTCATAGTACCAGGTTGAAGCTTCGTTCAAGTCATGCCAACGTTACATCGAACATTTGCAGCGTTGTAGAAAATTTTGTAGTCTAATCTCCACATGGGGAGACTAAAGAGTTCGATTTCAAAGTTTTATTTCGAAGGTAGGAAGATAAGAACCCAAAAATGCGCTTTAGGAACTATTTTACATAATACCACACAGGCTCGTATAGGTGAGGCTGTATAATATCATACCGTATGAATTGAATACGGAATATAGCTTCCTCTCATGTGTGGTGTATAAATGGTTACAAAATGCATTTATTAGGGTAAAATCCATTTGTACTTATGCATGGACATGGATGGATCTCGAACTTCAATGGAGGAAAGCGTGTTGGTAAACGGAGCCAGAGTTGGTCTGTTGCAATCCACCATAGCGGTGAACACCCGGCAAAGTTATTGATATTCCCGGAGTCGAGGAACACTGATAAAGAGCCTTCCCAGCATCCCAATGTTATCCTCCCAACTCTTATGTAGAAAAGGGAATAAGGGACTCAGAGGGCGGGAAATGAGGGGTGGAAACGCTTGGAGAAACCAAGATGGCAGACAGGAAACAGGAAACTCCCGGCGCTCCCGACGGTCCTCGATCCCGGAAACAATTAAAGCCGTACCGTAGAGGAGAGGAGCGTGCCTTAGATGCAAATAGAGCTTCCTGAACCCTCAAAATCGTTATCGTCAGATTATCTTCCCTCGTGTAGAATGGATAAAGCAGGGAGTCGCTACCCCCGAGGTCCCACCGTCGCCCTACCCCTCATTACTGCCTTCACACAATCCCTCCCAAATCGCTCACTTCACCCTCTACCAGCGTTTTCTTTCAATGCTCGACTCCGTGTAATAGACTTTATCTTAACGGTATTTAGCTTTCGTTGGGCTCTTTCCCTCCGCCCTCGACCGAGTGTAATCGGTTAGAAACATGTTCCATATTGTTAGCTCTTGTCCTCACGTCACACGCTCATCAGGATGATTCGCTGTGACAAGCCGCTGACGAATCGTTGTTGCTGTGTGGGAACAAAACTCTCTCTATGTCAAGTAAAACATGTTGAGTCTCGCTGTGATGAAAATGTCATTGATAAAACAAGTAGATTAGAGCCCACATTCATAAAAATAACAAGGTGAATAACCCGTGGAGCACAAGATGATTCGTATATTTATCCATTTCAAATTATTCATATCTTGAAAAAATATCAATAAATTTATATTTATTGATATTTTTTCAAGATAGGGAAAGCCCCCACACAAACACAAAACCCCTTCCGCACACCACCTTCTTGGTATAGGTATAGGGTTATTTCCCTACTTATAAGCGAATTATTGATAAAACTAAGTCATTAACAAGTTGATACCTCACTGCAGAGTTAATTACATTGATAGATTGTAATTTTTGTAACTGGATTGTACATTGTTGGGCCTCTTGTTTGTTTTAAAGGATTTCAATCAAACGTTTCAACCTTCATGGTTGTGGCCCTAATAACAGTAGAGATGGTGTGTTTTTTGAAACTGCTATATGCACAACTAAAACTTACTATTAGTTCTTTCTACACTGGGCAAAAATTTTGTTGTTCCGCTTTTATTTTAAATAAAATTTCGGTCACCTAATGTTATCTTCTGGACATCTTCCATAATTATTTTTTTCGTAAGTTTTGTAGCAAGAAATTGTTTTGTTTTTCAGTGTCTTAACTTTAACTATCATACAGTACATCGTACTGTATGTAATTTGGCTCGTCCCGTAGTACCGTTATAAATAAATAGGTAGGTAAATACATTTTCAGCCATTTAAAAGGTGACCCCGACGTGATCTTCTGATCTACGCTGAATGGACCTATTTCTCCCCCTCGACACAGCCATCAAGTTTCGTTCAACTCCCATCATCCAGATTAGGACAGAACCACAGAGCTATATTATATATATAGGTACTTACCTCCAAACCTCTATGGATAGCATAGATTATAATATCGATTAGAATACGGGGAGGTGGGTACAGTTGGTGTAATGCACAGCTAAGAATAAATCATACGAATTAGGTTCTGCTCCTCCATGATGATAAAACGCAACTTGAATTAAGTTAGTTAGAAATGAAATGATAGTGGTTGGTGAAATTTCCAAGGATCATACACTGCATCGAGGCAAGATTCCACAATACAGCGCAAGGTCCTACGAGATATCGTGGTTCTTGCCAACCTGTTATGATCCTTTGTTGTTTTCTAATTAAAAGGCCCTTATTTTCTTTGTGGATTAAATTACCGTGGCAATAATAATGCGGAGGACTTCTTATCCTGGAAATAAATCAACGTCAATTGGATCCGTTCGCAGAGAGCTATGCCTATGGAAACTACAGAAAAAGGAATAAGTATATAATCACTAATCCACCAGAAAGCGAGTAGATGCGTTACAGAGTATATTCCAGGCTAAATATATATGGATGTATAGATTCAGATGTACTGTGTCTGAGCATGCAGCCCATGTACCTGAAGATTAAGCCAGATGGCCGTACGTGATGTGTTTCTGTTGCCTGAATTTCCTACTGGAAGTAAACAAACTGCGACGGAAAAGACTTGGGCTACCTGCTTACAAGTACCTGGGGACAATTAACGCTTTGCCGCCGTATGGTGTGAGGTACCATGCTGTCTGGGACGCACCGGATTCCCACACGTTCTTCATCTCTCCTCAAAAAGAGCGTAATTGGCTCTTTTTGAGGTGCATGCTTGCTGAATTGACGGAGTGCGTGCTTGCTGAACTGACGTGAGAATGTGGGACCTTCAACTATCCAGAAAAAACTCAACACTTAGCAAGAAAAGTCCGTGTTACAGGACGATCCCTAACCTAGTTTTGACTCATCACCAAAACATTCATGTCATAACTGGTTTGAATCATGAATCCACTCTTCGAAGCAGGACCAGCAAATGCTCTATAATCGCGGGTGGATGAATGAAGGAAAATCAAGGTCTCTCTTCACGGCTTGGCGAAAGATTGGAGTTTCCCTAATAAGCAGGGTTCAGGAGGTCGTTGAGCCAATAAAGGACAGATGATTGGAGGGATCAGGAAGGAGCGGGTAGGCCTGGGTAATAGCCCTGTTCGGGGATGACACGTGAAAGCTGCTAATTCCCCTTCCCGGAGAAAGCCACCTCAACCAGAACAATTGCGTTCTCGTTTAATGATTTCCTACCCACCATCCGATCCTCGGCCGCCCGTCGAACGACGCGTGGGTGACGTGAAGGTCTCATGTAGTCAGTCATCTGTATTCATCGCTTGTAGGCCCATAGCCGGTCTTCACTGCATCATTTCAGGCTTAATAAGATTCTTCCGTCGTTTGAAATATGAATTATTGGTACTGGTGAAATTAAAACCGCAACACAACAGTTTCTACAATCACACGTGAGTGTTGTTGGATTGCGGACGCTGTACCACAAAGACTGGAGGTAAAGTCACTAAACGAAACAGCAGCAGCTATAAAAATAATCTGTCATAGGTACATAAGTAGGTCTCCAATGATCCTTGGGTGATTCAATATGAATTTGAATATTTGAATCACGCTGCGAAGTCCTTATAACATGGGTTTATTATTCTATTGGACATACCCTACAGAAATGTTGGCATTTATTCTTTCTTTCATGTGCAATAATTCAAATAGCTATTTTTAATTGCTTCCACCAATTTTGACTCCCAAAAACACGAACTAGGCTCTTTTTTTTTAAATTATCTTTGGTCATTGATAGTGCCATTTAACTGTCTTGATTCTCCTGCTGCTACTACTTCTAGTGTTATTATACAAATCTATGGTGATTTCAGACAATTTCACAGGTTTTTGACTCATCTATATAACTAAATTTACAGATTTTTCGTGGTGTCTGTCTGTTTGTCCTTCAATCACGCCAAAACGGCTCAATGGATCGAACCCATCTCGCGTATTTGAATGTTTCTATGACCAGGGAAGGACATAGGGGGATTCACTCCCGGATCTGATGAATAGGGGTGGGGGTTTATAGGGAAGCCGAAACATAAAAAAATTAAATTCTCGAAAACAGCTCAATGGATCGAACCCATCTCGCGTATTTAAATGTTTCTATGACCGGGGAAGGACATAGGGGGGTTTACTTCCCGATCCGATGGATAGGGGTGGGGGTTTATGATCCATCACGCAAAAACGACTGAATGGATCAAAGCCACCTCCCGTATTCAGATGGCTGGTTCCTACCTATGATAATTACCTTTTTGTCTTTAACATTATAACAGTTTCTAAAGGGACATGTAAGAGATATAATCTGTAAAGCGAGAGGTAACAAAGTCAGATGGACCCACCCCGAGTTCTACCCGTCAGCGACGGGCAACACAGCTAGTAAAAAATAAATTTGGGAGCTGAACTTTCGTTACAACCTTAATTCTTCACTCTTTGGTCAAAACTATCTTCATATTCGGTCTTCTCGCCCTAACAAACATGGAAAACGATACCTCACAAGCTCCTGTTCACTAAAACCTAAACAAACAAACAAAAAAACTCGAAAAAACCCTTTTTCCCCCGATAGCACCCCCGGGTGTATTCCGATCGGGCTGCCGAGCTTCGGAGCACAACTAGGACCCATTGTTTTCCCAAATTGGGACCCGACTGTGTGCGGAAAAGTGACGATTTTAAACCAAAATTTAACGTACATTTAAGGCTGAAACTTTCGTTAGAACCTCAATTTTCCACTCTTTGGTCAAAACTGACTTCATGTTCGGTCTCCTCGTCCTAAAAAACATTGAGAACGATACCTTACACGCTCATGTTACTAAAACACCAAAAAACCCTATTTGCACACCCATTTTTTACCCATAACACCCCTGGGTATATCCCGATCGGGCTGCAAAGTTTCGGGACAGAACTAGGGCCCAAATGGAGCCTCTGTGCGAAAGAACGAATTTTTTAACCCAAAAATTAAGCCGGTGTGCATGGTACGGCGGACGGCTAACGGATATTGCATTTTTTGAATCTACACGCCTTGAAAGGTAATACAAAACATTTTGAGGGTATCACAAAAAATTGTTGCTGAGCGAATACATAGGTTTATTATTCACAGAATAATAAACCAAAATCATTCAGCTGCTTTCATTAGGTCATGTTTGTGCAACCGTGAAGTTCTCAAGAATGGAAAATATCTTACGACAATTTTCAATCAAACATCAACAACTTGAAATGTGTTTCTATGTTTTTAAAACTGTCTCTTTTGGCAAAAATTCGGACTTGACGAAATTGACCTTTCCAAGTAGTTAGTACGTCCACCAAAATTTTGCTGATACGGCCCCGTCATAACACAAGACGACAGGATATGTTCGGCAACCCCTCGACAGCAACGTAGGTATCTCTTTAGAGTAATGTTACACCTACTACAATGAACAGTTGCCAGGGCAGCCGGGCGTAAAGCCCAGCCTGAAATGGCGTTTACTTTTTCTTCCACAACAATAATGAATTGCCGCCTTCATAAACTGTTGCACCAAGGACCTACAATATCCTTCTGCCCAAATGTGCGAAATCCTAGCGTAGGAGCAGGCTGGTACGTTGGACAGTGGGTCAAATACTGGTGTCAGACAACAGGGAAAAGCCGCTACAGGTCGATTGTACCGTTCAGTACGTTGTTAACCGTGTAGTGAGGAATTGTCACGTGCATCCTGGGTCATCTAAACGGTTCCTGTTTCTTAGCGTTGGACCGGAAAACGGCTGGAAGCGATAAAAGAGAGAACTCGATGCCTCCAGGTACTTGAACACAAGAATTTATCCTTTCGACAGACCCTCGAGCCATCTACAACAATCAACAATGACGTTGTCTCCCAGGTAGGTACGTGGACACTGGAGGTGGCCAAACTAACAAGGTCCGGATGTTCCTAAAGTTATTTTGTCCGCCCTGTCATCCTCTCAGGGTGGACATCGCCTTCGAAAAAGGAATTAGTGACTACGTCTATTTTAACTAGGTTCCAACAACAGTTCTCCCATCGTTCCTCCGGAGTTGTCCTTCGTTTGTATTCATAATAACAACATGTCCACAGAACTGACATACCTTTTAGCAAAGCGTGGCCACAGAAACTGGAATGGTGAAAAGAATATGTGACAATTACAAGCATTTCAAAATACAATTAGTAGCCATGAGTCTTCTTCGTCCGCGTAAACTAAATAACTAAGGACTTTTGGTTATCTGCTGTCGGCTTAAGGTACTTGAATATTCTAAAGAATACAAAAAGAATTTCATTTTATCAGTTGAGGTTAATGACCAGCTTTCCAAAATGTTGCAATAATAATTATATGATGGAAGAATGGCAGCGATGAATACTTGTAATGCACAATAATTTTCCTATCCGTTTTATTGCCAAACTCTTTCACTTCGAGCTAAAAATTGGTACACCTGGTAAGTAGACTGAGGACGAAATAGAACTTGGAACTTTCTGGAGCACCCCATTTAAAATTAGCTCCGCAGAATTCTGTGTACCGTCGTTCCAACACATGGAGAAGGAACACTTGCCGCATCTGTCTCACATAGACTGACGAAGTTTTCTGAAACACTAAACGGCTATTACTTGACGTGGCCGATTGCTCCTTTGAAGAGATGCCCAGGGGACAGTGTCCCGTTTCAACCCCCAAATAGTGGAGGGAGCGAGTAAAACTATTAGGCTGCAAGTTGAGACTCCCACCGCACCAATTACGCCCCATCTCTTCCCCACGTACAATCAAATGATTACCTACTATTACGACTAGTTCAAAAATCTAATCTAGCTATAGCAGAGGGGGGGCAGATGTTGGGAGGAGCTCGTACTCCCGGCAACGAGTTTGGCTAGGATACGTATAATGAAACACCGATGAAACCTCGCTGAGGGGGTAACAACATGCTCCAGAAGTGATGTTTCCATGCCGGTATCCAACGTGCTATGTTAGATATATTTTGCTTCCGAGTCTGCGAAGCAGCGGAAGCCTTGTGTTCACTTTCGTGAGCCAAAAAATTTTTGTCTTCAGAAATCAAAATTTCCACTTGCATTTTGCGTTTCAAAGCCTACTGAACAAATTTGGTTCCGTGTCTGTCGGTCTGTGAGTCTGTGAGTCTGTGAGTCTGTCCGCATTTCCTTGTTACAGCCATAACTTCCACGATTTTGAATTGATTCAGCTCAAATTTTGAGGGATGGTGCGGATAAGGCCCCTTGAGGTCCCATACAAATTTCAACATGATTGATCCTGCGGTACGCCCTGCGCATGCGCTAACGTTAAATTAAAAAAACACGCATAACTTTCACAATTTTGTTTCAATTTCGCTCAAATTTTCAAGGGTTGTTTGGACAAGGCCTAGTGAGTTCCAGTATGAATTTCAGCATGATCGGACCCTCGGTGCGCTCTGCGCATGCGCTGGCTTGAAATTGATTCAATTTCCTTGTTACAGCCGTAGTAACCAAAGATTTCACCCAATTTCAATATAATTCTCAGGGATTAAGCGGGTAGGGCCCATTGAGGTCCCATATAAATTTCAACATGATAGAGCCAGCGGTTCGCCCTGCGCATGCGCTCTGTCTGTCTGTCTGTCCTTCTATGCACGGCCAAACGGCTCGACGGATATCGACCAAATTTGGCACGAATATCCAGTAGGCTCCCAAGTTGTGCAACGTCGCATTTTTAATTCCCTGACCATAGCGGAACTATGGTCGACCATGGTCAACTCCTGAATGGCTTGATGGATATCGACCAAATTTGGCACGAATATCCAGTAGGCTCCCAAGTTGTGCAACGTCGCATTTTTAATTCCCTGACCATAGCGGAACTATGGTCGACCATGGTCAACTTCGTTAATTGAAATGGTAACCCCTATTTTTTATCGCGTATTCGTAATCTACGTGAAATTCTATCTACGATCGACCCTTCGGACTACCCCCGCGGTCGACCATAGCGCATCCATGGGCCCCTCCATGGTCGAATCCCAAATTGCTCAACGGATATCGACCAAATTTGGCACGAATATCCAGTAGGCTCCCAAGTTGTGCAACGTCGCATTTTTAATTCCCTGACCATAGCGGAACTATGGTCGACCATGGTCAACTTCGTTAATTGAAACGGTAACCCCTATTTTGGTTTATTATTTTCAATAATGAACCATTGGAATCGAGCATGAAAAAAAAAATTCTTACCCCCCCTCAAAATTTGATGGTTTACGTTTCAAGGTATGTAGAATCTAAAACTGCAATAAAAATATTTCTGTCTGTCCGCCGTACGCCGTACGCCGTACACCGTACGCCGTACGCCGTACGCCGTACGGGCCACTTTTCTTAGTTACCATGAAAAAAAATTGATGAAATTCGGGTTATAGGTTCCGTTCGGCGTCTAGTTGGTCCTCGAAGCTCGACGTTACTGTGAGTCATCTCTAAGGGGTTCAAAATAGGGGTTGAAATTTTCAAAACGCCTATACCATTTTTTTACGTAAATATTTTTACGGTTTTAAATAGTTCTTGAACTTGCGAGTTTTTTAAGACCATCCGGAGCATCGTACGTCCAGCCGTTCGTTCACAGTAAGGCCCCGAAGTTTGCACCGACAGGCATTTTCGACTCCAGTGTGAATGAAATTGTATACAATTCAAACCAAATCTCGTAACCAGAGACGCGCCCACAATAGGAATTTGTGAATACGGCCAATCATTGGTAGGGATCACCTGATTATATTGGCGGAGTATGAAGTCGAGTTGGTTGTTCTGTGATATTATTTAATTTGAAAAATGATGGCTCTTTTGGAGTTTGTTGGTAGGTAGTGAAACTTGAACAAACGTTGAAGTATTATCGATGGGTAAATTATTAATACGGTAAATCATTACTCAACGGTAAATTATTACACAACGGTTCATTATACCATCTACGTAGAAGGGGCTGGAGTTTGTTGGTAGGTACTTTTGCAACTTTTTTCACTCCTCATCAACAATTTCTTTTCAGAACTTCATTATGTGTGTTTCTTTTTGTTAGGTACTGTTTATCATCGGCAGAATTATTTTAGCAACATTTAACTCGTGATTTAGGTAGGTACCTAGTAACGAGTACGGGGTTAGGTACTAACCTACGGAGGGTCTGCGATCTACATAATATGTATATAATAGTACATATCATATTATATAGACGGGTTATCTATACATAGAGCTGTGATCTGTAACAGAAGGGTATTCTATACAAAATAATAAACCGTTGTGCAGGGATTTGCAGCGTTTTTTATCGCGTATTCGTAATCTACGTGAAATTCTATCTACGATCGACCCTTCGGACTACCCCCGCGGTCGACCTTAGCGCATCCATGGGCCCCTCCATGGTCGAATCCCGAATTGCTCAACGGATATCGACCAAATTTGGCACCAATATCCGGTAGCCTCCCAAGTTGAACGTAGGCGCATTTTTAATTCCCTGACCATAGCGGAAATATGGTCGACCATGGTCAACTCCTGAATGGCTTGACGGATTTTGATAAAATTGGGCACAAATAGCCGGTAGGCTATGGGATTTTTCCGTCGTTTGTTGGTTCGACGATACTGCGTACAGCGAATCTCGGATAGCGAGCGAAGCGAGCGGTCAGGCTAGTTATGTATAATGGACGTAATGTATTATGGAAGTCATGTTATGTATAATATGTATATTTCATGTAATGTTATGTTATGTAATGTAATGTTATGTAATATGTATATTTAACGTTGTGTAATGTTATGTAATGTAATGTAATGTAATGTAATGTTATGTTATTTTGCTTCCGAGTCTGTTCTATTTCATAATGGGTCACTCTGATTGTGACGAGGAAGCTCCTGTGCCATCACCTTGGCAGTGTATTTATCATGCCTGTCACCAGGACACAGAAATGTTTTCGACTTACCATACCTCCAAAAGATATGATCATTTTACTTATAATATAATACTAACAGACATAACCCTTTAGACTTAATGTTTTGGACTGATTGGGAATAACTCAAGTTAACTTACCCATTTTTGGTTTATTATTTTCAATACCTAATGAACCTTAGGAATCGAAAATGAAAAACCATTTTTTTTTTTTTAACCCCATCAAAATTTGATGGTTTTCATTTCAACAAGGTAAGTAGAATCCGAAATTAGAATAGAAAAAACCGTCTATTATGTACTAGTCTATACATATTATGTAGATCGCAGACCCTCCGTAGGTTAGTACCTAACCCCGTACTCGTTACTAGGTACCTACCTAAATCACGAGTTAAATGTTGCAAAAATAATTCTGTCGGTGGCAAACAGTAACTAAAATGGCAAAAAGAAACGCAAATAATGAAGTTCTGAAGGAAAATTGTTGATGTGGAGTGAAACAGATGCCCCTTCTGCGTAGATCACTGTTTTCTGTGGTCAATACCTACCCTCGTGGTCAAGTATAATGAACCGTTGTGTAATAACTTGCCCATCAATAATACTTCAACGGTTGGTCAAGTTGCAAAAGTACCGATCAACAAAATCCAGCCCCTTCTTGGTAGATGAACCGTTGTCTAATAATTTACCGTTCTGTAATAATTTACCGTTGTGTAATAATTTACCCATCAATAATACTTCAAAGTTTGTTCAAGTTTCACAAGTACCTACCAACAAAATCCAATAGTCCATCACTTATCAAATAAATGAAATAATATAATAATATCCCCTGTTTCAAAGCAATCGGAACGATAGCATGCGCGAACAAAGAAACCCTTGTAACGTTCTTATCCCCGGTTCTTTTCTCCGATCAGAATGCAATTTTCAGGGTTGAGATTGCCTCCTATATGATTTCCACAGTGTCTTGAGTAGGTCCTCGGATAGTTGAATTTTTGGTACACCGGCTGATGGGGAACACCCGCGGTTCAGGAAGTGGTGGTTGCAAATCTGCTTTTTGCGTTGTTTGTTGATGAGAAAAATCGAATCGATTCGCCGGAATAGCGTAATTTTTTTAGTTTCCAAGAGTAGGTACGCGGAAAACGGCTATGGCATCAATGCTGAGCTACTTCTTCCACCACGCTACAGCACAGCGGAACAGACACCGCGACTTCTCGGGCGACACCTCAACGTCATGGATTGTATAAAACAAGCTGTGTCCATAGAAAGGCGGCAATGACGACATCAAAACTTCCACATTTAATTAAAAATTAACTACTTATGTCTCATCCAAATAAGAAATATTTACCATCTCATCTCAGCGTCTACCTTGAAATAGAAAAATTAAAAAATTTACGTGGATATTCCACGAGTTGAGTTATATGAATAACTAACGATCTGGAAAGCTATACCCATATACTGTCCCCCCACTTGGAAAACATTTGTCATTATTTTCATTTATTAGGCAACTCAGAATTTACTCTCGCAATCCAGAGACAGAATGGCTGAGAAAACCAAGAGAGAAAGTTGAGAAAGCGGTGAGGAGTCGGCGAATACATTGGCCCCAAGTGCTGGCCACCGCCCTGGGATCGATCCTGCGCTCCGAGTTTATCCCCGCGAGCTTGCAAACTTTGCCATCCTGAGATTAGTCCGCCATTATTCAACCGACCCCCCCCCCCCCCCCCACCCCACATTCCCCCTTCCAACTGCCTCTCGATTTTCTGTCGTCGCCTCCTCTACCAACAATATATGCAAATCTCCTACCAACTCCGTTTAACAACATCAAAAAATAAACTTGGAAAGAAACCGCCCATCTAGGAGTATTACAAAACTTTGCCAGACTTGTTACTTGACAGCATGAATAGTTGATACGAGTTTGACTTGGCTGAAAGCGTCGGCATAAATAAGTCTTCATCCAGAATAGGGATTTAGAAAAAACGTATCTGTAGTTATAACGTAGTAATTATGAATAAATATCCAAAATTAATACTAGTGGATCAGCTGACCAGGAACTTCACACAGGTAATTTATTATACTCTGAAATAAGTATACCAAAAAACTTTTTTTTTAGATATACCCTGTCGTGCTACCCCTTTATACCACTCAATGTAATGTATAAGATAAGGTTACAACCAATAAAGACACAGAGAAAGACGAGCTGTGCGACATCTCGGTAGAAGCCCAGAGGGTTGTCCCTCCATCAAATCCCAACGGCTGTTAATGGGCGTTGGTAGACGGGGGACGAGGTGGAGGCACCTTTATAAGGCGCCCACTCGCCCAGCTCACTCCTACCTGCGACTTCTCTCTCTCACTCGCCTCATGCCTCCTCGCTTTCACCTGTCCTTCGCATATTCATTGTGGTGGTAACAACCTGGGATGCTAGCTTCACTAAAAGATCCCGCCTGGGCACATCCTACACTCAACTAGCCATCCACACTTACCCTCTCTCTCGCGGTCACCATAGACCCTCAAGGGTATATCTCAGCTCAGACCATCATAATTATTATGTTAAGAGTTTCACTACCTAGTTACTTCCGTATTGAATATTTCTATAAAAACATGCTAGTACCTCCAGGTTACATTGGTCGATGAAAACGCTGCAAATTATTACATAATGGTTCATTATTTGTCTATACATAGATATTATGTGCTCTTCTGCGTAACTAGATCACTAAATTCCTATTAGCGTAAGACCCGTTCACGCACGCACACACACAGACACAACATTGCCACCAGACTCGAAGTATAAAGTAGCTCTCTAACGTTCAGCAGTTACAGTAAGAACATTTAAATGATATGCATTAGTATAGTTTTTATGAATTGTTTAATTGATTACGAATTTTAGGATTATTTGAGACCTTCTGGAGTATTTTTACTTCCAGCCGTTGGTTCACGGTAAGGCCCTGACGAAGTTTAAAATGAAAAGCTTCGTCATCATGAGTGTGAATCACACGTTACACATAACGCCAGCCCACATCCCACTGATAGTGAACAACTGATTATAATCACGCATAGCTTTCTGAACTCGAGTTTGTTGTTCCGCAACATTATTTCATTCGAATAAAATATGGCTTTTTTGGAAATTTTTTGGATATACCGTTGATAGGTATTTTTCTTACTTATTTGTTTATAGGCACATGTTGTTGTTCACCGTCAAACGAATCATCCAAATAAGGTGAGCATTTTGAAATATATCGAGGGTCCTACTTAGGTTCAGCGACCATCTCAATTTCAAAAATGATCGGTTGGGGAGTTCGTGGGACCGTAATGGCGCGTTACAAGAGATGGGGACGGTGGAGAAAATTTATATTTCTGACTTCAAAAAAAATGAGGAGGTTCTCAATTCGACCTGTGGGTTTTTATTTTTTTTTACGATTTCAATTAATATTTTTTTGAATGAAAGAGAAGAGAGATTTTTTGAATGAATCCCACAGTGGCCCCGTACTATTTTTCTAAGTAAAAAAAATAGTACTGTGCATGTTGTACTGGGCCAGTTATATTCTTGGATTTGACAGATATTGCAAGACGTGACGACAGAAAATATTTCGCCAAAGACTATGGATGCCCCAGTAGTGGTGGCATCAGCACTTGATAGCATGAGGTATATTACTAAAACTATCGCAATAAAAAACTCAGTAAGGAAGCAGCAAATTAAAAACATTTAACAATAAAACTAAGAAGTAAAGAATAATTTTCGTGATGAACAATCGTACATAATTTATTCAAAGCCAATACAACAAAATTTTTGAAGTCGGCGCCAAAATTTTAATTAAAAACTTTTAACCAAAAACTTTTTTGGCGCCAAAAATTTTAACTAAAAACCCCACACAAAGCCTTCATATTGTATCCCTTCGGTACACTGTAATTGAAATTTGGCGCTTTCTTCAAACACTTCGTTGTACCTACTAGTTTTGAATAAATGATGTACATTTGATCAGCATAAAAATTATTCTTTACGAATTCTTCTTTCGAAAACTATTCTTTCGGTTATGTTTTTTGTTAAAAAACTTCTTGTGTCACTGTAATTACTGAAAGTTAGAGAGCTTTTACCTATACTTTGTCTTTGATGGCATGTTTGTCGTGTCTGTGTGTGTATGTGTGTGTGTGTGTGTGTGTGTGTGTGTGTGTGTGTACGAGGGTAGGTATCCACCACAGAAACCGTCCTACTAAAACAAGGTCTTACAACTTACACTAATAGGAATTCGGTGATCTGCGCAGAAGGGGTAGGTACCTTTCTATACAGGAAAATAATTAAATGTTGTGTAATAATTTGCAGCGATTTTCTGTGGCGATCAAACTACCTTTTTCAACCCTTCACTCAACACGTTGAAAACATTTCGGGATTTATGAATCGCACCTGACTGCTCTTCATCCCACCGGAAGTGAAAGAAACAACAAATAATACATCATACCACCTATAGGATTATCCCGACCAAAATTAATATGAAATAACTTACCACCTCAGTAACTCGTAACAGGCATGAATAACACCAGCAGGGGGTTGACACTCAACAACTTAGAAGCCATTCACGTCAAAATTTTCCGCTTATTATTGGACACAGGTAGCTTCTGCAAGCTGAATGTATTCTTCGACGCCTGGACGGAAGGTAAATCTCATCACGCCTTCCTGTCTCTAAAGGAAGAAAATAATCCGATTACAGACAAAATCACGGGACTGTGTGTAGGTCACGCAAGTTTCAGTTGTGCTTCACCACGTGTTGAGTGGAATTATCGTGTTTTGTCGGTTATAGAGAAACATCTGGTAGTGATCACAGCTATACGTCGTTCCTTCTCCTTTTAAGGATATTTTGCTTCGAGCATGAGAGTCTCTTATCTAATATAAAAACATTTTAAGTAAAGGTATTGATATTATTTTTGAGTTTGACGTGAAATAGCTGCTTGGTACCTCGGCTCAACGTCAAAATATTACAAAACTTATCTTACTCTGAACTAGGGCTTTTTATCTGAGATGTACTGATCGACTGAACGAGACGACCATCCATCCACAGCATACTCGCAGAAACCTTGTAGGGTACATTCGATCTATTAAATACTTGACAACCATCTACTAATTACGAGATAACCGCCTATTGATTAATTGACAACCATCTATTAATTACTTGACAACCATCTATTAATTATGAGATAACCATCTATTGATTACATGACAACCATCTATTAATTACTTGACAATCATCTATTAATTATGAGATAACCATCTATTGATTAATTGACAACCATATATTAATTACTTGACAACCCATCTATTAATTATGAGATAACCATCTATTGATTACTTGACAACCATCCATCCATAGTATACTCGTAGAAACCTTGTAGGGTACACTCGATCTATTAATTACTACACAGCCATCTATTAATTACTTGAAAACCATCTATTAATTATGAGATAACCATCTATTGATTACATGACAACCATCTATTAATTACTTGAAAACCATCTATTAATTATGAGATAACCATCTATTGATTACATGACAACCATCTATTAATTACTCGACAATCATCTATTAATTATGAGATAACCATCTATTGATTAATTGACAACCATATATTAATTACTTGACAACCCATCTATTAATTATGAGATAACCATCTATTGATTACTTGACAACCATCTATTAATTACTTGACAATCATCTATTAATTACGAAACAACCATCCATCCATAGTATACTCGTAGAAACCTTGTAGGGTACATTCGATCTATTAAATACTTGACAACCATCTACTAATTACGAGATAACCGCCTATTGATTAATTGACAACCATCTATTAATTACTTGACAACCATCTATTAATTATGAGATAAGCATCTATTGATTACTTGACAACCATCTATTAATTACGAGATAACCATCTATTGATTACTTGACAACCATCTAATAATTATGAGATAACCATCAATTGATTACTTGACAACCATCTATTAATTACTTGACAATCATCTATTAATTACGAAACAACCATCCATCCATAGTATACTCGTAGAAACCTTGTAGGGTACACTCGATCTATTAATTACTTGACCTATTCGCATATAGTTACTCGTTATGATTATTTATTGCAACTATGAATCTTAACAGATTCCAAATGATTATTCTTACAGTATCATATTTGAGACAGCCAAACATACATGAGTTGGTGAAAAATTTATTTAACGACCAAAGAATGTTGTAAAACCTGCTGTTGAAACCCTTTTAAGCCTCCTGACACTAACAAGATCCGACCTAACCCTTTAATGAGAGCTAAGCAAAATGACAGCTTACCACAAGATGAGCTTTACGTCACGCGGTGACTCCCGCGGACGCTTTGTCCTGCACCCGCGCATCTGTTCAACGGAAGAAACCCCCATAAACGGATCGCCCTCTCGAGTGACACAAATGAAAGGGTAAACTGACGTTTTTCTGTGCGGTTTGGGCCCCCACCGATAAGTTGGTTTTAAAATTCAAGTCACCGCCTTCTTTAGGGGGACACGAACCTCATATGGGAAGACAATCATGCACAGCGGGTAGTCAGTGAGGTTGGCAACTCCTTAGTGGCCTTTAATCTGCTGATCGATATGAAGGCCAGGACCCTCTTTACAACATTGTTCAGAAGCGAAATATGTCGACAAGTGGAAGAACTCTACGTAAATCGTACAGACTTGCCCTACTATGCAGTAGGTAAGTACGTGGCGTGTACAATACAATGAAGGGGTGAGGTACCAACCTAACCTATAAACGACACAGTATTGTAGAAAAAACTAGGTATGGATTGCAGTAGTAAAAATATTCCTCGTCTAGTCTAGGCTAAGTGATACGGTGATGTCCAGGATCCGTGATAGACCCCTATGCTGTAGTAGAACTACCTTTTAAAGATGACCTCTGTGATTTTTCCACGGCATTCCTAAAGAAGGAACCATCTTTTCAGTGTGAAATTAAAATACAAGTCAAGTACATTCAAGCAGGTACATTCAAGTCATCCAAGAAATTGAGCATGAGCACGTGTATATATGAGAGTACCTATATATTGTGTGTATCTTAGTCCATATCTCTGTAAAGTACTAAGTAAAGACATCAAAAAGTAAAAGATGTGAAGGAATTTAGAAGAAAATTAACTTAGGTGCATATTGTCCGTAAGTCTTTACAGGGTTTCATCTGTGGGTTGGAGGGAAAGGATGGTATTCAAATATTGACAAGATTCTTCTAGATACCAAGAAAACCAACGACATTGTATTTATGATAAATAGCTGAAACCCCACCTTCCAGGCATGCTTCCGTACGACTAGGTAGTCGTGAATACCTTTAGGATCGCTAATATTTTAGTAAAGTACAACAATTTTGTTAGATTGTGCAGTAATGCCCAAATGAAAATACGCAAATAAGTAGCAGCTACCTATCCCGTGCACTTTCCAAGGTTCTCTGGACGGGCTAATTAAAACTACACAGAAGAAACTACGGATGAACAGGTGAGCAATAAGGAATAGGAAACCTTTGTAACACTCATTGCCAACAACCAAGCCTGGGGTTCGTCAAGGAAGTGTGATTGACCCGTTTCTGTGGTTAACTCATGGATGCCACTAGCCGTCCTGAATGTACCGCTGTACAGCAACCATCACTGTATACACACCTATAAGTATAACAGAGATAAAGTGGTGGTTGCTGAACGCACCTATTATAAAGGAGTGTGGCCCGTTTAATTGGTTTGACTAGCTTTCTATGTACACTATGATCTCCAAGGATCTAGCAGAACTTTACACAGGGTCTCAACAACGTCACCCACGAATCACTTCCCAGAGACACATTCTACGTAGTACAGAGGACTGGTGTGAGAAGTAGCATGACTACTACAATGGACACAGATACTTCAGGGATTCTCGGTTCCCCTGATTCTGAATATACTCGGAAATGACATGAATAAAACGCGCGTCTCTGATGACAATGATGTAAGTAACTTATGCCGACACCGAGCTGTATAGGATGGATAATTGAGACATGTATATAGGCTCTTTGATGACGAATTTCGTAACAAACTCCACCCATGAGACAAATATTGAAGTAGGTACAGTTCTGTAGTGATCGGCTGCTCCCTATTAACATGTAATAGCGTCACTTGAGGTATAAGCCGCGTCTTGGCGGCTTCCCGGAGCGGGGTTCCCCTACCCCCCTCCGGGTCTGTAATAAGGGGTATAAAAAGGCGATGTATTATACCAATAAACATGCATTCATTAAGTCACAAACCGACTACCTAGTCTCGTGTACTTCTTCATAGCTTTAGCTCCCGCTGGATCATCACACTGGTCACCCCGACGACGAACACGCAACCTTCACCGGCTACCGGCTTCTGCAAACAGCGTCTCGCCTTCTCGCCTCTAGCGACTGCTCAACGCGCACCTTCGCTGGCTTCCTGCCTTCTGCGAACAACATCCCGCCTTCTCGCCTCTAGCGACGGCTCGATACGCACCTTCACCGGCTTCCTGCCCTCTGCGAATAGCGCCCCGCATTCTCGCTTCCAGCGACGGCTTAAAACGCACATTCGCTTTGACCTTCAACGGACTTACAAAGGTCCTTTTCAGGACCACTGTCTGTTTCAGCCTTTCAGTTTCAGCCACCTCGGACTTTCGCGACCGCAACGCCGGTAGAGCAACGTACCCTTGCCCCGGCCATCTTCGGACTAAAACCGATTCTTTAAGAACCATCGTCCTCTTGCGATCGACAGCGAACCCCCCACCACTCGTCACGACCAATCAGCGTCCTCTCTCAAGCGACCAACCAGCTATCGTCTCTACAGCGAACCAATTAGAGACCATCTCGCCCCTCCCGCTGCCTATATAACGAGAGCGACCACCAACGAAGATACATTCCTCAGATCTACATCCAAGAAGAACTACAAAGAAGAAAATGGAGACCAGAGCCACGAAGACACTCGAAACGGCACAAACACCTCTCAAACTGCGGCCTTTTGATCCGGATTTCCCGCACGCCTGGTTTGCCCAGCTCGAACTTATTCTCGCCCAGGAAGGCTTGAAAAATTCTGAAGCCCGCTTCACCCGTGCCTTCCTCGCGCTCGAGCCTCGCCAAGCGGACATCTGTACCGACATCGTCGCCTCACACTCCGCAAGCTACCAGACGTTAAAAGACCGGCTTATCGCAGCTCATGCACCCTCAGATGGCTCCCAGCTCACAACTCTGCTTCAGCCTTCGGTGACAGACGAGCTACCTTCGGCCCTCGCCAGACGCCTTCAACGTGCTCTTCCCTCGGAAACTCCGACCTCGCTTCTCCGACAACTCTTCTTACGATCTCTACCTGAGAGCCTTCGCCTTCACATCGCAGCCAGCGTAGAACCCGATATCACGAAGCTCGCGGCGGCCGCCGACCGCCTTATACCCTTCATAACACATCCTCGTGTGGCTACCGTCGACGAGGAAGTTCAAGTGATCCAGCACCGCCAACAAATGCGGCCTTCTACGCAGCGACAATCACCCCCTCAACGACCGAACAAGACGTTCTGCTTCTACCATAGAAGATGGGGCTCCCGAGCGAAAAAATGCATCAAACCCTGCACCTGGCTGCACCAACCGACGGAAAACGCCAACACACTTCATCGGAAAGTAACACAACTGGGCACCCTACGAACGGCTAAAAGCTCGGAGATCAACACATACGACAACCACTGCGCCTCGGTACACCTACCGCCCTATGAAAGGACATTCACCGTAGCAGACGTCTCAACACCGATCCTCGGCCCCGATTTTCTAAGCTTCGTTGACCTTCCGAAAGCCCGCCTCATCAACGCAGCCACTAGCCTCCTACGCCCGGGAAATTTCAGCTGTGCAACCTCAGATAACACACCCTACTTCCAGGCACTACTAGACGCACACACTCCTTCAGAAACTCCCTGCGAAGCACCAATCGAACAACATATAGTAACGAAGGGCCCGCCATGTCAAGCGAAACTCCGACGACTAGCCCCGGCCAGCTATACGAAGACAAAAGCCCACTTCGCAGAACTCCGAAACGCCGGCATCATGCAACCATCGGAGGCCCCTTGGTCAAGCCCTCTTCACGAAGTACCAAAGCCAGACGGAGATATTCGCCCCGTCGGAGACTACCACGCCCTCAGCAGGCTCACTGTCCCCGATCGATACACGATGCCGCACCTCCACGACTTCATAACGGCACCTTTCAGGACGACCACACTTACTACGTTCGAACTCGCCCGTACCTTCTTCCGCTGCGGAATCGGCGAAAAAGACGATCCTCTAATAGCCTCCAAAGATATCGAAGAACATTTTACGCACGTAAAATTATTACTCGATACTCTAGCCAAACATAGCCTCGTGGAACACCTACACTGTGCCTTAAAAGAAGCTATCATCGCTACCTCCTCGTCAGGAACCTGGGCATCGGACCTCAACGGCCTTCTCCTCGGCCTACGCAGCAGGCCCGGCCCTGACGGCTACTCGCCCTCACAGCGACTTTTTTCGGCGACTTCACGACTCCCAGTAAACCTGTTCAGACAACCGTCACCTACTACGGTACCGCTCCTAACGCACGACTCGTACCGAAGATTCACAAAGGCCTATTTACCGAACACAATTCAGCAAGCGACACACGTATACATAAGAGTCAATACACCGAAAGGCAAACTGGACCCCCTTACGTAGGACGTTTTCAAGCACTCACAAACGACGAGAAGACTATTCGTTTCAAAAACAATGACTCCACGAAGACAACAGTCTCCATCGATACATGCAAGCCAGCTCCGCCTCCCTCAGCTGTGATTGGTCAAGAAAGCTCGCTCCCTATTGGCCAGCCTAATTCATCCGCGGATTCCGTGGGTATAAAACACGGACCGCGACCCGCGAAGGTCATACACTCTCACAATGGCACCGAACACGCCTTCGAAGACCATTTCAAGACAGCAACTGCTGAAGGGCCTAGCACTGACACCTTCGCCTCCGGACCATCACGCCTCGCCCACAAAAAGACGAAAGACGAAGCCAGTACTCCCGGGGAGGTGTCCTCCGACCACAGCGATACGAGAAGCGATGGCAATCACACGGCTCAGCGCCGCCCCCATGCCACCTCGGCCAGCCATCAACCAGATGAATCAGAAGATGAAGCCACCACAGGGAATCACCCCACTTCATGTCAGCGGCCCGCCAGACGCCGCGGGAATACCCATCATGACCTACACGGCCAATCACAACCAAACCATCACGCTGATGCTCCCGCCTTTCGCCGGGAAGTGCTCCGACTGCTGCACACACGGCTGCCGCCGCCCACAGCTCCAGAGCATCGGGATACAGGTGTCCCCCGACACAATTACCACTGGGACCCAGGCAACAAACAAGAGGACGCAAGAGGAGCCGCCAACCGCTGCAGCTACGCCGCAAGTGCGGCCCATGTCACCTGCACCGGCAACTCCTGCCTCGCCGCCCAGCAGAGTCACTCCCGCCAGCCGCCCCTTCCAGAGGTCTCCCAGACGAGGCCCCCGACATTATCAGCGGAACCACCTCCGAGCACGCTCCCAGTTCCGAGCACGCTCACGGATCCCGCACCGCAGCCGCCGCTAATGCAGGACGACACCGCAACAGCAAACCAAGACAACACGCAGCCTCTTCTACCTCCACCGACGCCTCAACACGATTCACCGTCGAAAAACGAATTTATAATTGCAGTATTTAACTTCAATTCTGGGGGGAGCAGTGTAGTGATCGGCTGCTCCCTATTAACATGTAATAGCGTCACTTGAGGTATAAGCCGCGTCTTGGCGGCTTCCCGGAGCGGGGTTCCCCTACCCCCCTCCGGGTCTGTAATAAGGGGTATAAAAAGGCGATGTATTATACCAATAAACATGCATTCATTAAGTCACAAACCGACTACCTAGTCTCGTGTACTTCTTCATAGCTTTAGCTCCCGCTGGATCATCACAAGTTCTAATAAGGAACTACCTATCTATATAGTCAATATGGTTCATATATGGCCAATGGTTTTTTACAGTAAATATGGTTCATTCCACAAAATTAGACATATGAATACCGATGCAGAAAAAATTACGAAGTAAACTACATCAACTAAATCAACCCGCACAGACACGCGGTGCTATACAGTCAGGGAATGAATACGTTACACACAAACGACTGCATACCAACTTTTCCCTTATAATTTTCCCGTCCCTTAAAACTTCCAACAAAATAATACGACCCTGTTTGTAGAAGGATCACAGTCGAGCTTTCTGGAAATTATCACCTAATCCTCTTTGAGAAGAGCAAGACCGCGAACTATTAATTAGAGGGGGAAGCTGCTCACTAATCCGCACTGTAAGGAGATGAGTGTTTTCTGTAGCGAATCCGAACTCCTAGAGCTTCCCGAAGTCCTTTTATCTGATGAGAAAAGAGCGTCGTCCCCCACTCCGCCATTCCCACTGCTCCCGCTCACCATCAGAGCCCAACGGAGTTTTAATTAAAAGCCAACCTCCCCGTTCTCTATCTTTTCCAGGAGCCGCGGATTAGCCTTGTGTTCCATTGTAACCATCCCCTCTTTTTCAGCCCTGTAACTCACCGGGGAATCCTTAATTAGCCTGGAAAAGTTTCGCTCATATTTGCGGTCTCTTTGTGCATTAGCTTCTCCGAGGGCGTTCCCATTTGCATTTGTTAGTCTCCGGAGTGGGAAGCTGTAAAAAGGTATTTCGAGCCTTCTCTGGAGATTTACGTACACAGCTTTTTTATCTCCAGCAAAGTTTTTTTTCCCTTTTTTTTGCAAAGTTTTTTTTTCTGTTGACCCACCCGCAGCACTATGGCGCCTGAGCCTCAATTTACCATTTTCAGACGAACAAATTATTTTCGTAGTTTGTTTGCTATTAAAAATAGCTCTATAAGTTATACTACTCCAGAATGCCCAACGTGAAATTTTCGAACCTATAAACAAATTTTCAAATTTTCAAATTCAAGCTGTCTCCTTAGTAAATAATATGTAGCTCACTACGATATTTAAGATCAAGCGATACTTACAACAGTATTTATACATCCTGGCCCAAATGATTGAAATTTAAAACAGAGACTTTGGAATTGTACGTATTTATGAATGATACCATATCCATACCTACTTGGCAATAGCATATTAAAACGTAGATCATTCGTTCTGTAAAATATCACAAAATTGCGTTGAAAATCAACTGAAAACGTCAGTTTTTCGTAAGCCACCTTGTAGCATTACTAAATTTGCGCCCTTCGGAAATGCGCTAAAATAACGATAATACAATATACCATAATTATGGTTTTGATAGTTCGCGTCCATGGGGTTCGGAAATGCTGAGTAAGTTTTTGTACATTTAAGTGGTTTTTCTGAATGAAACTCCCGCCAATTTCTCTGTTGCCCGTTATTTCAAAAAAATTTGAAATAGTGTTGACAAATCAGCTCGCATATTTCTTGGAGGAAAGCCGGCTGTTAACTGATCGGCAATGTGGTTTTAGATAAGGGATGAGCACAACTGATGCAATATGGATTTTGTGAGCTACACACTACAGTTAGTAACTGGTTGGGAATTTGGGATGATAACTTTCGTAAGGTTCCGCATAAATTTGCTAACTCTACAGTGCTTTGAGAATGGCCTCAGTGGCAACGTTCCACGATCTGAGTAAAGCCTTTGACTGTGTACGACACCCCCTGCTGACAGGAAAACTGATAGGAAAAGTGTGGTCTGAGTAATGATGCAGTAAATATGCTGGAATCTACTTGAGAGAACGCTCACAATGTGTATGGGGGTTCTCAAACTGCCCATATATTGAAAGAAATGAGTACCAAACAACACAAAAAGCAAATTACTAAAATACTGAAATCAGGATCTTTTTATATTTTTAACGAAACCTTGAAATGTGAAATGGAATTGGTTTTCCTTACTAGTTTAACGGTGATACTGCAGCAGAGGAATACATTCTTCAAGCGTACCCCTGCTCGCTAAGTTACTGTATGTTTCAATATTATTGCTGTTGTGTTTTGTTGCTGCTACGCCTGGTGTGAATGTAATTTATTACGGAATTTGTGAGTACTGAGTGAATGTCTTCAGGTTATCTTGTTATTGTTAGTATTTTTATGTTGTTACGAAATTAGTGCGTTGCCTACTGCACATCCCCCGGCTTGGCAGCAATTTATTGTAAGCTTTGTAAGCCTGGGGTGCCTTGCCGGCCCGGGGGCGGCTGGCCTGGTGGTAGTGTTCACCACGTTGGATAGTTGGAGCGATCACTCAGAACTGAGTGGCTGCTCCCGGGAGCCGCCGGGGTGGGCGGGTCCGGGTCCGGCATGAGACATCCCAGCCGGCACCCAATTTTTGTTTTTGTTTTTTATTTTCGCATTCTATTTGGTTTGGTCTGATAGAGCGGTTTTAGTATTTTATTGGGTCTTTCATGAAATCATGACTGAAGTACCCACGTATGAATTTGAAAATTATTGTGATGTACACTGTATACAGCCACAAATAAAGGATATGTATCTCTCTCTCTCTCTCTCTCTATCGCTGTCGTCATCTTCAAGTTGAATTTTTGGTGGGGAACCCTCGTCTGAAGTGGGTATATAATGCTCACATAGCCAAGCTACTAATATTGCATCACTTCTCGGTAAACATCCTGTAGCGAGCGTCGTGTGAAGTAGGCGGTCCAACCTCGTATAGGTATAATAACCTCTGAAATATTTGTCGAGCCCCCTCCTCCTATTAGGAAAACACCGCGAAACCCGAAACTCTCGTAGAAATCCGACTCCTCTGACAAGCCCGGTGGCAAATACTCGGCCTTCCGCCGGCTGGGAGCTCGACGGGACAATGGGAACCCTAAAATACAGTCAGCGCCTCTAAAGTGGTTTACAATGAGGACCCCGACACCTCATAACGCCCAAGAAAAATCTTCACTGATGACAGTGAAGCCGCAACATGAAACTTCTTGACGGCTAAAGCGTTTCTTTATATTACCTCTTACAAACCTAATTCTTTCTCTTCTTTTTTCATCAATAAATGGGAAACCGTGCCAATTGACGACTATGCCATCATGCAAAAAATCAACAAGGATATTCATAGTTTGGCCTAAACTGGCCTGATATTGCGGAGGGTGCTCGCAGACAAGCAGGTTTTTTCCTCCTTCTGTCTATTCACAATAGGCAGGCAGACGTGTTCTTATATCACACGAGATGTCTGCCGTGGACGATGAAAATCTTATCTTCTGAGAAATGGCATACAGCACTAATAATGGCCTGAACGAATCGACCACGGTGTCCGTGAAAACGGTGTCCGTTTTCTGGAACTATTCTTGGACTGACATATTTTGTGAGAGATTATTGGGAAAAAAATAATAAATTAGAAAAGTTATCACAATCTGACTAACACAAATCATGGTCCTCAACTTTCATGGGGCCAAACCTCATAATTTATTTCCGATGGATTTTCAACAAATCCCTTGAGTCCGCGCTAGCGCAAACGGTTTTTGTTTTAGAGGTAGGTAAGTAAATATTTGAGCTTGATTGATATACTAAATGTCAAGAATTTTTTATAAGCGTCACCACGTTCGCTTCAAATGAAAAAGATTAATTGCTTACCTAAGCAAGGTAATTAAGACACAGATTAATACTTACTCTGCTACAGACACTGTTAGAGATTAATTTCCATTTATCTGTAGAACGGAATCTGTAGAGTATTTATGTAGAACATGCTTATGTGTAACTCCTACTATCTGTAAAAGTTGAAAAAAGCAACAGACAAAAAGTTTTTATCCTGGCTCCGTGAAAAATGACACAAAATGGAGCTTCAAACTGTAGGTCATGTGCGTGTAAAGTAGACAAAAAAAGTGTTTAACAAAAAAATACCGACTTCAAAAAGTGCTGTAAAAAAGTAAATAGTAAAGAGTAATTTTTATGCTGAACAAACGTAATTTATTCGAAGTCGATAAAACAAAACTTTTGAAGTCGGCGCCAAATTTCATCTAAAATGTATAAAACCAAGGACTACAATGTGAAGACTACCTATGTATGAGATTTTTAGTTGAAATTTGACGCCGACTTCAAACATTTTGTTGTATTGACTTTGAATAAATTACGTTTGTTCAGCATAAAAATTAGGTACTCTTTACTTATTAGTTGTATACAGCTTTTGCTTCCTCGCTACCGAAGGTAGGGAAGTCTTGGCTTCGTGATTGAGTAAAAAAATGTATGTCCTCCAAAATGAAAATTTCCAATACCATTTTGCGTTTCAGACATCGAGGAACATTTTTGGTTCGTGTCTGTCTGTCTGTCTGGTAATTCCTTGTAACGCCCATAACTACCTTAAATATCGTTGAAATGAGTTCAAACTTGGTCAGGAAAAACACTTTGATATTTCCTTATGAATTTCACTGGAATCGGACCGTAACTTTCGTCTGCGCATGCGCGAACATCGAATGTTGACCATTTCCTTGTAACGCAAAAGTAGCCGTACAGAGCTTAAATGTTACACGTAACATGTAACATGTTACATACCATGTAGAGCTATTCTATCTGCCTACTCGAATTGGCAGACTTTGTTTGCTTTTCAGTACAATCAGTAGGTACCGATATCTACTATTTTTAAAAAAAGTCTGCCAATTCGACTAGGCAGTATAGCTTCCTCACTTGAATCACATGAACGTACCTATAGACTAGTTGGGTAGGTTCACTTTGATACGGGACCATCTGCGAGCCAACCTGCGTGTACCCTCAACATTTCAGCTCTCTACGACTGTTTTTCGCGTATTTAGGAGCGTTACAAGGAAATAGTCAACATTTCATTTTCGCGCATCGTAGAAGAAAGATTCAAATGAAATTTATTTGGAACTATCAAAGTATTATTCCTGATCGACCCTCCGAGTTTCAACTCATTTCAACTATATTTAGGGTAGTTATGGGCTTTTCAAGTATATCACGTTTGCGCATGAGCAGATGAAAGTTACCGTACTTTTTCAATGATTTTGGTATGTGACCCGCACCTACCCTCCAAATTTCAGCCCATTTCGACCATTATTTCGGGTAGATATGAGCGTTACAAGGAATTGCCAGACAGAGACAGACAGACACGGAACCGAAAATGTTCCTCGATGTCTGACACGCAAAATGTTAGTAGAAATTTTCATTTTTGAGGGCATAAACTTTTTTTTACTCAATAACGAATCCAAGGCTTTCCTACCTTTGGTAGTGAGGAAGCAAAAAAAAAGTTTCGACAAGTTGTTTATGATTTTTTTGAGGTTTATTGAAATTATTATTTTTTTAATTCCCTACACTTTTCTATGCTAGCTATTGACCCACTACTACCTCAGTAAAGGCCTGACACCATCATTACCGGGCCATCTACACCCTTTTTCAGGCTGTGTTTTCTGTCGTCAATGTCTGTCAAGCAGAAATCGAAGAGTATAACTGGCCTAGTACAGGTCCAGTACTCCTTTTTTTTAACTTAAAATGCTAGTATGGGACCACCGGGGGAGATGATGAGGAAAACGATTTGAAAAGACTCATCGAAATCGGTCCAGTAGTTTCAGAATAATCGCTGGACAAATCCTTACCTCAAAAACAAGTCGAATTGCGAACCTCCTCCTTTTTCTGAAGTCGGTAAAAAATAGTGGCAAATATTATTGTAACCTTCCTGTCTTGATATCCTCCCAGAACATCACTTTGTATTTCATATTAAGATTGCACAAAATAAACCAGACGAATGAAGCAGCGTACGTGACTGGCTGCAGGCAAAACCCAACTCTTTCCCACCATCCCTCAATGGTCGGAAACGACTGTCAAGTGACTGGGGGAGGGTGGAAAGGGCCATGTTTCTTCATTCTACGCTCAAACCTCAAGTCGATGACTTCTATCTCTCTCTCCTCTCACACCTCCTTACCTTTTACCAAAAAGATCCCAGACTGGTGGAACCGGTAAGGTGGTAACCTACCACGAGTGGCAACCACCGGGCAAAACCCTATAGCGTCTTTAGTGGTGGAAACCTCCCTGGCTTAGCCATAGGGCAGACCATTTTAGACGCTAGATCCAGCACCTTCTCCTGCATCACTCTCACTCTCTTCTCCATACCTCACCACTACCTCATCCATCTCAAACCACCACACTTCCATTTATTAGCTTGCCAAATAAGTCAATTGAAAGTGAATAATTGGACCATTGTAAGCTTGACCTCCATCAGCTATTAAATTATCTTGGTCCCACGTTTTCCCTTGAAAATTATATACCCAACTGTACTACGAAATCCCAATTTTTTCCGTTGGCATTCGAAGAGCCAGAGACCACTAATTATCTGTACAATAAATGGACTAGAAAACAAATTATACCAAGCACTCAACCTTGAAGTACCCTCAGCTCATTGCTCAAAATATGAGGGATGAAATCATTCCACCTCGTATTGATTATGAATTTGACAACAGAATGGAGTTGGCAACCTCTCATTCCTCACCCACACGAAAGACTAAGTGGCGGGAGAGGGAAAACGGCGTTTTCCCGCAAAATGGACGAAACCACCGAGTTGGTCGGAGCAGCCTCCGCCATTACCTACCCATCTCCGCCCTGCACTGCTAATAAAAAGTATTTCCCACAGCGGGAGCTTCCAGCTTCGGTGTAAAGGAAAAAATGAAGGCGGGATAAATACAGGCTCTAAAAGCATCCCCTTCGAACCCGCCCCTTCTCAATCGGAACGGTAATTTTCAACAATTTTCACACTTTTTTAAACCCGTCTACCCACCAAGCTGCTTCCATCCCCGAAGCACTTAGAGGGTGTGTGCTCTCCACAATAGCTCCTATTTCATTTTCTTTCTTTTTTTCACTTCCTTTCCTTTCCCATTTGAACCGACCCTGAGTGATGCCATTTTCCAACTCGATGTTACACTGATTATCTCAAGCAATCGAAGAAAAATCGGCATTCGGCGAAAAATGCGGTGACGATGAAACGGATGTCGTTATATTCATAGCGTGGGTAAACGTTTCAGGGCAATTTTACTTCAGATGGGTACATAATTTAATCATTAGAACTAGCACTAGATAGATTAAAGCGACGATGATAGACCAATTTACTGATATGTATGCCTACACACTACACACCTATCAACCTATTTCTGTAGAAAACAGACATGAAGGTAGGTATATATATTTATATGCAGGGTTTGCCAGCTCCTTCTGGAGAAACTCAGGGAATCGACTCTACTCTTCGTTTGGAACAAAAAATGCTCGGTACAAATTTTTAGAAAAGTTCTTCGTTTTAAAGATATCCGACAATTTGTGTTTTTCCAACTTTTAATTACCTTGCCACATAAATTCGAAAATATTGAGACTACAACAAATCCAATTACACCGTTTGAAAGAACGTTAAATTTCCTGTAAGATTCTTCTGTTTTCAATGGTCAGAGTTACTTAAAATTGGCCGCTATCAGTCGGAACATCTGAAAATTTAAAATTTAAAATTCTGAAAAAGATTGTATGTTCTACTGAGGTTACAAAAAATACCTACAACTTGTCTAATTTCACAAAAACTTCTTCATCTAATAGGCTTTACATTGATATGATTCAAAAATAACGTTGTAGTAGAGTTGAAAAACGCTGCAAATCCCTGCACAACGGTTTATTATTTTGTATAGAATACCCTTCTGTTACAGATCACAGCTCTATGTATAGATAACCCGTCTATTATAATATGATATGTACTATTCTATTATAACATTATTATGTAGATCGCAGACTCTCCGTAGGTTAGTACCTAACCCCGTACTCGTTACTAGGTACCTACCTAAATCACGAGTTAAATGTTGCTAAAATAATTCTGCCGATGACAAACAGTACCTAACAAAAAGAAAAACACACATAATGAAGTTCTGAAAAGAAATTGTTGATGAGGAGTGAAAAAAGTTGCAAAAGTACCTACCAACAAACTCCAGCCCCTTCTACGTAGATGGTATACTGAACCGTTGTGTAATAATTTACCGTTGAGTAATGATTTACCGTAGTAATAATTTACCCATCAATAATACTTCAACGTTTGTTCAAGTTTCACTACCTACCAACAAACTCCAAAAGAGCCATCATTTTTCAAATTAAATAATATCACAGAACAACCAACTCGACTTAATACTCCGCCAATATAATCAGGTGATCCCTACCAATGATTGGCCGTATTCACAAATTCCTATTGTGGGCGCGTCTCTGGTTACGAGATTTGGTTTGAATTGTATACATTTCATTCACACTGGAGTCGAAAATGCCTGTCGGTGCAAACTTCGGGGCCTTACTGTGAACGAACGGCTGGACGTACGATGCTCCGGATGGTCTTAAAAAACTCGCAAGTTCAAGAACTATTTAAAACCGTAAAAATATTTACGTAAAAAAATGGTATAGGCGTTTTGAAAATTTCAGCCCCTATTTTGAACCCCTTAGAGATGACTCACAGTAACGTCGAGCTTCGAGGACCAACTAGACGCCGAACGGAACCTATAACCCGAATTTCATCAATTTTTTTTCATGGTAACTAAGAAAAGTGGCCCGTACGGCGTACGGCGTACGGCGGACAGACAGAAATATTTTTATTGCAGTTTTGGATTCTACATACCTTGAAACGTAAACCATCAAATTTTGAGGGGGGGTAAGAATTTTTTTTTTCATGCTCGATTCCAATGGTTCATTATTGAAAATAATAAACCAAAATGGTAATTGAACGTTTGAAAACATGAGCAGAGGTGAATTTGGGAGGGGGGAAGGGGGAAGGGGGATTAATTAGACCTCGTAAAATAAAACTAACGCTTCCTTGACTGGTTGAATAAAAATAATGCTGTAATATGAAGGGGACATATCGAAGTTCAAACAACAACGAATGATTAGTTCCAACATTCAACGAGAATGGACAGGGAGGTGTCACTAGAACGTGATTTTGATTGCTCAAGTATTTCTTAATAACAAAATTATGAACCTCGGTTAACCATCTTATCAAACTACAACAGAACGCTTCTCTTCCACCAGTTCAATTTAATGTGTCTCGTGGATGGAAACGTAGTTGTTATACCGCTTTATTTTTCAAATCAGGAGTACCGAGATATGCTGCACGTGTATAGATAGGCTGTAACTGCAGCAGTACAATACTTGTAAAGCCTATTAGATGAAGACGTTTTTGTGAAATTGGACAAGTTGTAGATATTTTTTGTAACCTCAGTAGAACAACCTTCAGTCTATTTCAAAGCCATCTCGTTGCAACCTTAGGGTTATGTATAGACATAAAAAGGGAACAGGGAGGGACCTATTTACTTCGATGAGACCCACATACAATCAAGATCAAACTTCACAGGTAAGTTCGTTTGATCTCATAATTGTATTAGGTCTCATCTCAGTAAATAGTTAAATGTAGCTCTTCAAAGCAAGTTGCAACGAAATACAACATTTATTAGGACATAAATGTTAAACATAATGCACAAGAAAAGTATGAGAACTCGTAGGTACATAAGGAACTGATCCTTGGCAATGTACTACATAGAACATACGTCTTCAGCTGACCAAGTGTGTCACAACACTCGAGAAGTACGTAGGTATGTCACAGTACCACAAAAGTAAATCGTCATCACAAGCTTAACGAAAGGACTTCAGTGAGACAGGGGTCCCATATAACGTCTTCAACTGACCAAGTGTATCACAACACTTGAGAGGAAGGTATGTCACAATACCAAATAAATACACTGTCACAAAGAATCCGTAGGAAATCGAGACAGAGTAGGAACAGGAAGGTCTCGCACTGACCTCACTAAACTCAGTAGAGAGTAAAATTAATGGAGCTTACCTTCACTGATGGGTACGGATTCAGTAGAATCCGAATCGGTTTAATAATATTATCTGCCGGACGAAAAGTGTGAAGAGAAACCCGAAAATTTCTATTCACTGGGGCTGCGAGGCAGTGGCGGGGACGCAATTTCTCACGGGACGCCCGCGAAAATTCGCCGTCTAACCAACGCCTCAAATGAACTTCAAGGTTTCCGACGACCGCGAGAGCGCGTGACGACGGCGAGAATTATTGCCCGTCATAAACGCGAATTTCAGTAAAAAACTGGGCAAAAAAGGGCAAGAGCCGAAAAAAAGGTGACGTGGACACGCTCACAAAAATGAAGACTGGAGGAGGTTACCACCAACCAGGTGCAGAGGTGCAAAAGAAGCTGTAGCCATGGAGACGGTTTTGAATTCTTCCTTGGCTTTGAAATTTGTGGCACGCCTTGCGGAAATGGGGGTACTACATTTAACTACTGAGATGAGACCTAATACAATGAAAAGTTGGAAACACACAAATTGTCCGATATCTTTAAAACGAAGAACTTTTCGAAAAAAAATTTCTACTGAGCATTTTTTGTTCTAAATGAAGAGTAGAATCGATTCCTGAGTTTCTCCAGAAGGAACTGGGACACCCTGCTATACATATATAATATATATATGTTCATGTACCCCACATGTAGGTATATGGTATGGTATGTTTGAAAAAGTGGTATGGAACATTGCAACAACCTCATTTTGTTGAGATTTTACATTGCTGACGCTTATGGTATCTTTTGAAAAGAAAATAATAACATTCTCTATACTTGAAGGCGACGTCTGACGCTCCTTTACTAAGAAAATAGTATGGTTTGCGAGGAAAAATTTCGATGGGAAAGACCTAAATATGATTACCTCAGCAAGGTTTCTCCAGCATTTTCCATAAAACAGACTATCAATTCCAAATTGTTGAAGAGGTATCTATCTATTTAAAGAAAGAAAGAAAAAAAGCGAGATGTTTCCATTTTCTCCACAGGACAAAAATCTGTTGTAAGACAAGTAAGAAAAGGTGAAGCTCTGGGGTGAGGTGGCTATTCATTATTTATAATCAGAGCCCTTCACAATATGGCACTTATTTTTTAACCCTCTCCGACCACCCCAGCTATTCTGAGACGATAATATCACAACATACAAGTTACTTATGCTAAATAATTTATTTTATTTACAAAGCTTTATACAAATAATTTATTATTATTATTAAATAACAACATCAGGTGTGCTGCAACGCTTTCCATTGAAAATCCCAGCCGTCGATCACTCAGAAGGTATTTCATTTTTGAGAAGTCCTCTCCACATCAGCTGATGTTGCCGGGGCGTATTTCATAGAGAGGACATAGCAGGATCCCAGCCTTCCTTCAGAGTGGCTTCCTTACCAGACAGAGTGGCGACCCGTGGAAGCACCCCATTCCAAAAGGGTTAGAGGCAGTAGTAATCTCTCTACACTAATGGCCTCAGGGTTCGAGAAACCTCATGTCATTCAGAATTTTCACTTCAAATTTTATTTTATTTTATTTTATTTTTTAAGGAGTTTGGCGAAAAAAAAGGCAAAACATGGCACAAACATGGCATTTTCCCAAAAATCGGCCGAATATGGCATTTTACAAAAAAAATCTGCAGAATATGGCATTTTTGTATGGCGCCATGGCAATATGGCATATGAAGGGTTCTGTTTATAATACACTACAAATCTTCATTAAAGCAGCTTTACTAGAGACAGTTCCTTTTTCTATACATAGTGTGGTGATTTATCCAATTTTGAAGTTTGATGGTAACTACTAATAAATGGAACTTCGCTATTTCAGAAGTAGGTAGGTCGCCTTTTAAACGACACACAGGAGCCCCACATCAGTAATACGGTTATACTGATTGAGGGACGTGGTTTTACGTTATGAACACAACTAAGGTTCCCTGGCTTTCCCCACAAGCGCTTCCCTTGTGACGGGGGTGCAATGTATTTGGGCCAAAGTAGCGGGAGGGTTTTGAGACCTCGCCGTGAAGTGTTGATTGAGTTTGTGTCGATGGCTGGGTGTAGTGTAGTGAGAGAGTTAATGCTCAACGCGAGAGCGGCACCCTCGAGGGGTCGGCTTGTGTAGGGGTAGCCCAATCTGATTAGAGGCCGACGAAGCAGACATCAGAGGAGGAAGAGGTGCGCTAAAAGCCTGTTAGAGCTTCCCCTCCGCTTGCAGCACCAGCTTCCAGGCTCTTTGGTATTGCTAACTACCCTCAACTCCTTCCATATTCAACACCTCCCACCCCGTCCCCGGAACCCCTTTCTACTATGGAAACCAAGACTTTGTGTAAATACATTGGGCCCCGCCACTCAAACCCGGCTACTGGATCAACTCACGGACTTGCCTAAATGTTGATTTTGTAATCCACTGAATAGGTAACGCACCTCGAGGGGGATCTGTTAGTTTAGCCTTTCTATTGTCCGACCCGTGTTGTATAACTCAGAGAAACTCCATCGAATGCTTGACAAGTTGTAGAAATTCCACTTCTACACCCACCAGTTGTACCTATTATGTGCTTATGTGCGATTTCACCTGGTTCTAGTTTTCATTTTCAACGATGATATTTGAAAATGGCCAAGATAAATATTTGATTAACATTTATATCAGCCCCTTGAAATTTGCTACATTTCAAGATACCATGCGGATCCAAGAATCCAAAATAAAACTTCCTCAACGGTTCACCATCTTCTGTGTACCTTACCTACCTGTCTAGCAGGGCCGATTTCATAGGGGAGGAAGTCACAAATCCTGGGCATTTTTGTGACTAGGGATACTGACTTCAGAGTTGAAAATTATTATGATTTGAATTATTATTAACAAAAGTACTAATTAATTACAATGTCTTTAGTATAAATTAGGGAAACGGGTAGCACTAACCAAACAGTTATGTTAGTCAGCGGATAAACAGCAGAGTTGAAGAATGAAATATATTCGAAGGCAACTAAAAGGGAGAAAGCACAAACTCATATTATGGAAAACCTGAAATTGGACAAAACGTAGGCAAACCCGCAATATTCGACGTCTAACCTCTAGCTGTGGCAACATGTTACACAGTAAGATAGAAGACATTGAGAAAAAACTCAAAAAAACGTTACGATTAGCCCCATTAAGTTTAGAGAACTTCTGTTCCCTTGTGGAGTCTTGCATGCAGACTAAAATGTCTGCCAAGATTTAAATGGCACAAAACTTCTGCGTATCGATAACATGACCGTTCGTATACACACAAATCCTTCCACCACGATAGGATAGGAGCGAAAAGAAAGCGAAAAAGTGGAAATGGTATAAAAAATAATTTATTTTATGCGCAGTGGCTATGACTCATGCGATTGTTATGAAATTCATTCGTTCTTTCGGAGAGAAAAACTCGGATTTGGTCTGCCCATATGCGCAGTGGCTATACCTATATCACTCATCCCATCATCATGAATTTCATAGGGGTCCGTCTGGAAGCTACACCCGAGCTAACCGAATTTGCGCGAAATCGAGCCATCGGATTCGTGTGACATTTGCGATGGATTTGGTGTTTGTGCAGTGTGGCTTTATCAAAATGGGGCCATAATTTCGTGAGGAATTTAATACCTCGGATTTCACATTTGCGCACGCGTAGTGGCTATACCTACCAATTATCCGGTCTAGGCGCTACACCCCAGCTACCCACCGAATTTCAGCAAACTCGGGCCACTGATTCGTGAGAAATGAGTACCTCGGATTTTGCGCATGCGCATTGGCCATACCAGTTATTCGCTAGTTTTGAAATTCACAGGGGACGATCTGAGGCCCAACCCGCATGGTCCCTGAAAATTTTAGCAAAATCGGATTTTAATCTGATATGTTTTATTTTATCAATTCGTCTTACCTAACGTTACCTGCGTAACATTTTCCAAACCACCATTTTCCATGCCACAGTGAACCTTTACGAGGATTTTGAAGTAGGTAAGTACTTACTTTCTCCAAGAATGACGTATTATTACAGATTGGCTTTATATGTGCATAAATCCCTCGGTTTATTCAAGAAAAGAAGTGATGTGAGACCTACCAGGTTGAACGCACAAAGTATTTTATTAATATCACGCCCAAGCAATGACTTCTACACTAGGCAGTTGCCTTGGCTAGCACCCTCGGTTTTCAAAAATCTACCATCAGCAATTAAAACAACTAATTCTGAAGCCGTATTCAAAAAACTAACATTTCAACACTTGATGAATAAAATAAATGCAAAAGCAATCATCCTTAAATTCAAATTTTGAATAACAGAAATGTGCTTTCATAATGACCCTCCAAAAATCCACCATCCCTAGATTTAATATTGTGAACAACAGAAATGTACTACCATAATACCTTCATTAGACATTAAGTATACTAGATTTAGGTTTAAGTATACTAGATGTGTTTGTTAAAATTAAGATATTTAAGAAGTAGATATAATGTATAAGAATTATAAACTAAAATGTATTACCGAACGACGCATGTACACAAGCTGGGCTGGGAGAGAGACGAGCCTGGACAGGTAGGTAACTGACCTTAGGCTCAGGTAATAAACAGAGGAACGTTGCATTCATAATTTACCTGTTAATCTATCTGTATTATGCAAAATGTGTAAATAAACTATTACATTCAAGTTTGAAAAATCAAATCTTACATTTTCTATTTCCGATAACCCCCCTCCCCGATTCAACAATCTTGGTTAGCTCTGGGACAGACAGACACGAACCAAATTTATTCAGAAAGCTCTAAAACGTAATTGCGACATGATATTTTGATTATGGAGGATAATTTTTCTCTAAAAAATGACAATGACAATGTCGCAGGGCAGTCGGACGAAAAGCCCCAGCGTGAAATGGCTGTTACTTTACTTATTTTACAAAGATACACAGGCACCTTGGTAGACTCGGAACACCATCGTTATACTATGGATTAGTATTATAGTAGTAGTGCCCTGTGATGAATTTAAATTTGGCGTGTGCTTCATCACGAGTGGCGTTTGGATATGCCCAGGGGGGTTATGAGCGAATCACCACCTCAACGCAGCATCTTTTGGGATATGCCCAGGGGGGTTATGAGCGAATCACCACCTCAACACCTGGGATCTTTTAGGTTGGTTTGGCTGGGGGTTATGAGCGAATCACCACCTCAACACAGCATCTTTTAGGAGAGGAGAGAGAGAGAGAGAGAGGTAAGGAGAGAGAGTAGCCAGCGGCTAGAGGAAGCTTAGAATGGAGAAAAAGAGGCAGGCGCCGGGGTTTTATAGACCCCAGTGGCTGTCTCCCTCCATCCCCCAGTTTGTAGGGGATGGTGGGGAACCAGGCTGGGCCTCTGTCTCCTGCATCTTTCGTCCCCACTTCTGCGTGTTTATTTACGAGATCTAAAGTTGGCGAATACAATGGTTGTGGTTCTGGGAGGAATCACGACATGCCGTATCAGTATTTAAACATAATATATTGGCACAACGCGATGAGGCGAAATTGAAACCGTACAGAAGTTGTGGTTCGCAAATTTACCGAATCTCGCCACCCTTTTTCGTGAATCTCATAACCTGTAGCACCCCTGCGCCACCATAAAAACTGAAATGAAGGGATATTGAAATTCTAGTCGTTAATTCTCGACCAAATAGATCGAGGAGAATGGATAAATAAATAAATAAATTGCAAGTATTGACTCTTTGTTTCAGTTTGTTGTATTGGGCTTGCCCGTATTAAATATAATATATAAAAACTTGAGTTTTAAACTAGAGTTACGCATACGCAGACACTAGGTAACATTGCTGTATTATTTATTTATTATTTATTTTATTTAAATGGCGCTACAGTCCCGATGGAACCCTGGCCTCCACAACTGTCCTTCTCCATAAATCTCCATCTTCTGACACCCAGCGACCTGAGGTCCCCCTCGACATCATCCAGCCAACGCAAGCGGGGTCTTCCGATCTGCCTTCTCCCTCCTGGCTTCCCGTACATCATTCTTCTTGGAGCTCTCATTTCGGGCATACGCTCAACGTGGCCAAGCCAACGGAGCCTGTAGCTCTTGATGACGGCGACCAGGTCGGGCTCCTCGTACAGCCGGAGCAGCTCGGCATTTGTTCGGATTCGCCACCTTCCCTCCCTGAAAGCTGGCCCGTATATCTTTCGGAGGATCTTCCTTTCCCAGGTTGCAAGCAGCCTTCTATTTTCTCCAGTCAGAACCCATGTCTCAGCTCCATAGAGCACGACAGGTGATGGTCTTGTAGACTGTTTTCTTCGCATTCCTCGAAAGACCTCGGAACTTCATGACTCTCTGGAGCGCATAGAAACAACGATTAGCTGAGGCTATTCTGGCCCTAATCTCAACCCCAACGTCATTATCCCTTGTCAGCAGGGCTCCAAGGTACTTGAATTCACTGCAGGATGGGAAATTATGATTCCCAACCTGCAGCGATGTTCTCTGGGGCTGAGGGTATCGGGTCGAATGCATGTATACGGTATTTTCCTCACTTATGCACACATTGCTGTAACCAGCACGAAACTCAAGGGGACTATCAAGCGAGGCGGTAGCCGAGCGATGCCAAGCATGAACCCGCGCCCGGCTGCCCCAGAGCCTAATATAACTGAGCGAAGAATCGGGCCAACTTTGGCCCCCTCCCGGGCCTTCCCCGTTATTTCTATATTTTATTCGCGCGTATATATTTTGTGGGGCAAACACCCTGAGTCGCCTGTCACCAAATTCGAAGCGGTAGGTGTTTCGAAAACCTGCGAAAAATAGGGCTCAAAATACGTGTTTGGTGACTTTCTTCCCATTTTTTTTTTCCACCCATTCTTTGTCACGCCACTTCAACCCTTTTACCTCGACCGATGTTTATGAAATTTGGTATGTAGATCAGGTTTGGCGTGGTGAAGTACCTTTTGGGAGTTGTAACCGTTTTCGCACAAGCAAAGGGGGGGTTCCGGGGGAGGGGGCTTGCTTTTTTTCCACCCATTCTTTGTCACGCCACTTCAACCCTTTTACCTCGACCGATGTTTATGAAATTTGGTATGTAGATCAGGTTTGGCGTGGTGAAGTGCCTTTTGGGAGTTGTAACCGTTTTCGCACTAGCAAAGGGGGGGTTCCGGGGGAGGGGGCTTGCTTTTTTCCACCCATTCTTTGTCACGCCACTTCAACCCTTTTACCTCGACCGATGTTTATGAAATTTGGTATGTAGATCAGGTTTGGCGTGGTGAAGTGCCTTTTGGGAGTTGTAACCGTTTTCGCACAAGCAAAGGGGGGGTTCCGGGGGAGGGGGCTTGCTTTTTTCCACCCATTCTTTGTCACGCCACTTCAACCCTTTTACCTCGACCGATGTTTATGAAATTTGGTATGTAGATCAGGTTTGGCGTGGTGAAGTACCTTTTGGGAGTTGTAACCGTTTTCGCACAAGCAAAGGGGGGGTTCCGGGGGAGGGGGCTTGCTTTTTTCCACCCATTCTTTGTCACGCCACTTCAACCCTTTTACCTCGACCGATGTTTATGAAATTTGGTATGTAGATCAGGTTTGGCGTGGTGAAGTGCCTTTTGGGAGTTGTAACCGTTTTCGCACAAGCAAAGGGGGGTTCCGGGGGAGGGGGCTTGCTTTTTTTCCACCCATTCTTTGTCACGCCACTTCAACCCTTTTACCTCGACCGATGTTTATGAAATTTGGTATGTAGATCAGGTTTGGCGTGGTGAAGTGCCTTTTGGGAGTTGTAACCGTTTTCGCACAAGCAAAGGGGGGGTTCCGGGGGAGGGGGCTTGCTTTTTTTCCACCCATTCTTTGTCACGCCACTTCAACCCTTCTACCTCGACCGATGTTTATGAAATTTGGTATGTAGATCAGGTTTGGCGTGGTGAAGTACCTTTTGGGAGTTGTAACCGTTTTCGCACAAGCAAAGGGGGGGTTCCGGGGGATGGGGGCTTGTTTGTTCCACCCATTCTTTGTCACGCCACTTATATTCCCTCTTCCCTAGACCGATCTTTATGAAATTTAGTACCGATCCAAATCATGTTAATGCGTGAAGTGATTTTTGGTGTTTCCATCAAAACGAAAATTAAAAACTGTAACGCCGAAGTGACATGGCGAATAACGGGAGGTCTACCCTTTCCAATGTGAAGTGTCAAGCATTTTTAGCATTGCTTGTGTGAGAATATCGTCGTTGCACCACATTGATTCAGGCTTCGGATCAGATATTGTTGCACCACATTCATTCAGGCTTCGGATATTGTTGCGCCACATTGAGCCACATTGATTTCAGCTTCGAAACTTACTTGCGACCTTTCAAAATTTGTGATATCTCCTAAAAAAAACACTCCCTGTAAAAAAAGATGCCAAGCTACAAAAGGTGTGATATCCAGGTTGTGCCAAGCACTGTGCCTAATAATCTTCCGTCCACATCCGACAGTTCATTTTCGACGTTAATTTTGAGGTATAGACTAGACTTAGCTAACAGGGTGAGGAGTGAGTTAATCTTTAGGAAGTGTGCTGCTTGGCCGGTCTAGTTACTGATCTATTCAGTTCCTACACGAAGGATTCGAAGCCATCAAAATTAATGATTCAAATTCTACGTACCTACTAATCTTCCCTCCACATCCGACATCAGTTCATTTTCGACGTTAATTTTGAGGTGAGGAGTGAGTTAATCTTTAGGAAGTGTGCTGCTTGTCTGTCTACGACATATCAGGCACATACCTAGCATGTGAATCATTAATTTTGATGGCTTCGAATCCTTCGTGTAGGAACTGAATAGATCAGTAACTAGACCGGCCAAGCAGCACACTTCCTAAAGATTAACTCACTCCTCACCCTGTTAGCTAAGTCTAGTCTATACCTCAAAATTAACGTCGAAAATGAACTGTCGGATGTGGACGGAAGATTATTAGGCACAGTGCTTGGCACAACCTGGATATCACACCTTTTGTAGCTTGGCATCTTTTTTTACAGGGAGTGTTTTTTTTAGGAGATATCATTTTTGAGACTCAAACAATTCGATACCCAAAATTTCATCGGAATAGGTTAGATACAAGAGTAGAAAATATACAATACGGCGATTACAAGGAACTGGTTTTGGACAGACATGCAGTCATACAGGTACAGAACCAAATCTGTTCTGTGAGGAATCGCAAAATACCTACAAGCTAAAATTTACCTTTGGTATTGAGGGGGCAGTGAGAAAAATAGATAAGGAGCTAGAATCCCGTGTTGTATCAACCTAGTATAAGAACCGGTCGCAGAACACTGCCAAAGGTTACAAGTTCGTATAGGTTATAAGCAGGGGCGCCATTTAAGGGGGGCAGGGGGGGCCTAGGCCCCCCCCCCAAGGAATTGATAAATAATGAAAATGACTACTGGAGTTATCTAGAATATCATAGCCTTCTTTTAAAAAGTTATTCTTTTAATAAGGAATATTTTGAATGAATTTTATTGGAATGTAGCAATGCTAATTTAATGAATTGAAAAAGGGTACTTTGATTTTGTTTGTATTTATTCTTTTATTGAAACTTTAAATATGTAAAAGGAAGCATAAAATTAGCCTACATCTAAATGTAACATTAATTTAAACAAATTTGCGGGGGAAAAAACCCTGGACCCCCTTTCCTTAGTAGATATATCATACCCCCCATACCCCCTTGTGTTTGCCCCCCCCCCCCCCCCCCCCCAACAGTTTGGTGAAATGGCGCCCCTGGTTATAAGGTTATAAGGCCACCCAGCTGTTTTCAGAGTTCGGAACTCGACGATTACGAGTATGGTCCTCGTAATCGTGCGGCGAGCAGGGTCCTCGACGCACAACCCATTTCAGTAGAAAGGAAGTTAACGCTATAGTTAAATACCCTTCATATGGGTCATTCTCCCATTTCGTACAAAATTCGCTACTAACATTCCACAAAAAAAAATTCTTTTTTCGAACATTTTTTTCCGGTAATCCCTTCATTACTGACCACTAATCATAGTTATACAGAATCTCATCATAGAAATTCTTCATTAAAAAGATATGGCAACATGACTGAAATCACTGAAGTGAGGGAATTAGGTAATGAAGGAGGGAATTAGTTAATATTCAAGATTTGATCAATATCAACATTTTAATGTCACAATACGAACAAATTTCGCTTCAGTCAAACTCTCATATGGTAAAGGGCCTTCAAACACTCCGTCAAATTTATTGCAGCAGGTCAAAAAAGCTTATCAAGTAGGAGTTAGCTCTCTGTCGAACAACAAAGGCACACAAAAATGTCATTTGAAATGGAGAATCGTGAAGAAAGAGCTTATAATAATATTTTATAGGGTCAACAGCAAAAACGAACGCATAAGTAACAGCCCGAAATTCGATTAAATTCATTGCTTAGAACATTCGTTTCTTTTTCATCGACAGGAACCATCAGTCAGTCTTCACACAATATTGAACAAGGAACTAAATAAATCACTAGAATTACTAACTGAGAACAGTATCACTACAAGAGAAAAAAATATAGGTAGGTACCTATAAGAGGCACTGCTTACGTACCTATATTATTTTGTTTCACACTGACTTAGAAAATGAAAATCACAAAAAAAAGGTACTGCACATATTTGAGGTAAAATCGTAATGTCAGGAGAAATCATTGCTTTTCATTGACTTCTACGTCAATGGGAAATACCCGAAGGAGTTTCCTATCCTGAATTTTGGTCTTTGGTGTTGGCAAGGTCATCAATATATCACTTGGTTGAAGAGAAAATTGGTCTTTAACATTCAGAGAAAATTCACGTTTTGAATTCCGGAATGAGTGAAGTCCAAGGGCAGCTATGTCATCGGCGGAAACGCTTGAAATGTAGCACAGATAACGAAATTCTTTGGATTTCTTTTTCTTTGCCCGAAATTCATTGAATCTTGCTACTACGTAAGAACCCACTTGTGGTAGAGCACGTGGGATAGCTGCCCTGTCGTCTGCCATCAAATTTTGAGGATGTGACTCCTGAGAAGTTGTTGAAGTTGATGGATTGTCAGTTTCGATCACCAAAGTTTCGATTACCTCACTTGTATGAACCTCTTCTTCCTGGGCCGTAGGCTTGTTTGCTGGAGCAATCGCAGAGTCAAGCTCAAGGTGTCCTATCGTGAACTTATCGCAGGTCAAGCAATCAAAACAGCTCAAGTTTTTTGTCAGCTTCATCTTTCTTCTTTCTGGGCGCCATTGGATCTAGAAACAGCAAATGGCTGGTGTGAAAAACTTCCCCCCACTCCTCAACTTCTTAAAATACCTATGTCCTTATCTTACTTCTGTGTTCAGTTTATAAAATAATGATGACATTTTCCTTAAATTAATGCCTAGGCATCTAAAAACTAAAGTTCACCTTGAACCTAATTCCCTCACATGATTACTAATTCCCTCATTACTAGTTATATGAGGGAATTAGGTGTGAGGGAATTAGGTTTTTGGAGGTTTTCAGTTGGGTGTACTCTCTACACACATTGCATAGAAACTAAAACAATAGAGCACCAATCTCCCTTTAAAAACACGTTCATTGACATTAATAAAACATAAAATTGAGCTTACCTTCATCAAAATTTCTCCAGGTGAGGTAATTAGTCGTTTGATGGACAACTGGCGATCACTCAACTTGGAAATCCAGTAGCAAACTAACCTGAGCTGAGGTTTCTGTGAGGAAAGGTTACCAGTTTCGGCGGCAACCTTGACAATGTTGCCAACCTTGGAAAGATATTATAACGATGCCCTAGAGAGCGTTGGCGCCTCTTTTTCAAAAATATGAGGGAATTAGGTAAAATCTGATGGACACCAGCAGTTGCGCCCCCCTACTTTTCTATACTCAACTAGGGGCCCTACCTTCTGTAGGAATCATCACTTCAGAACCTAACATAGCTGCCAGAGAAAATCAGAAATGATCTTAGCAAAGGTACAGGGTCTTATTGGCCTTCAAAGTTGGAAACTCGTGTCAGGGGACATGTGAGGGAATTAGGTTTGAGCATTTTGGATTTGATTTTATGGATGAAAGACTGTTATCATCTAACTCAAAACTGACTGAAAACCTAGGAGAAAGGGTCCAGAAGGCGTAAATAATCAAAAACACCCAGAAAATTTCATGCAAAAGCCATAATCTCCTAGGGACTTGATTTTGCGTGAAATGGGAGAATGACCCATATCACACTTTTTTGGAATCTCACCCTCTCCATCCATATTTTTCAATTGAGGAAATAAAAGTAACCATGCAAGTACCTTCATGGGTGTGAGCTCCAGTCTGTAACACACGAATTGTACTTAACTAGGTACCTATAGGCCAAACAAGTACCAAAAAACGTCTGCCAATTCGAGTAGGCCGTATAGCTTCCTCACTTGAATCACAAGAACGTATAGAGTACTTGGGTAGGTTCATTTTGATACGGGACCATCTGCGATCCAACCCACGTGTACCCTCAAAGTTTCAGCTCTCTACGACTATTTTTCGCGTAGATGAAAGCGTTACAAGGAAATGGTCAACATTTCACGTTCGCGCATGCGCAGACGAAAGTTACTTTACGATTCCAATGAAGTTCATTTGGAACTATCGAAGTATTATTCCTGATCGATCCTCCAAGTTTGAACTCATTTCAACGACATTTAGGGTTGTTATGGGCGTTTCAAGTATTTCACGTTTCCGCATGCGCAGACGAAAGTTACCGTACTTTTTCAACCCAAGGCCCGCACCTACCCTCCAAATTTCAGCCCATTTCGACCATTATTTCTGGTAGTTATGCTGGGCGTTACAAGGAATTAGGCGCTACGGAACCAGAAACGTTCCTCGATGTCTGAAACGCAAAATGGTTGTGGAAATTTTCAATTTGGTAGTAAAGAAGCAGAAATACACTATGAAAATATAAAGGAAAAGCACGCATGAATAGCGCATGACGATGAAGAAATTTCGTATAATATACGAAAAATTCACTTGAATTTTTATAAACCAGTGAACCATGAACCGAATCAAGCTAAACAGTCGTTAACTCCACTAGCCGAATCGAATATTCTACGCTGTATAATTCGATGAACCATCGAATTGTGTTGTATAATTCCACGCAGTGAACCGACAACCGACGACTAGTGAAGTAACGACTGGGAGAAATTCTAGATTACCAATATTTTTTCGTAGGCTCTAGATTTTGTGCTGACACTGTTTACCGTTCTTAACTCGTCTGTAGAGCACTCTATTCTTTTTCTATCGAGCTCTTACTCTTTTTCGTCACCCTGAATTACCTAATATGGGTCTCTTAGCCAATCAAATTCGATTCTTCGGTTAACTATGCAGCTTTTTTTGTGCTTACTTTAATTATCGCACTTTGGCGTCCAATAAGGACTGCTCCAGTATGACCCATGCCGGTAAGTGCTAGAGATATTTGTGCAATGAATTTTGCCGAGTTCACTGATGAGAACCTCGGAAGTCCATAGAAATCCCCCTTTTGTACTCTCGCTGTACGACAAATCCGCACCCTACTGTTTCTTCATACACAGAACCTCACAACTTTTGTGAGTTGACGCTGTGCATTTCACATAGGTACTAACAATGGACATCAACAGCTCATTGTACAGAAGCTCGGTACCGGAAGCTCAGAATACAAAATGGAGCGCTGAATTCTAAATAAATTTGTTTTTGCGATGTTCGTTAAAAGCCCTCAATCTTGTACACACATTACATACATACGCATACACATTCGCATGCTCTCGGAGGTACCTAAATACTCTTACTTTCCTTTTACCCTTCGTTTCGGGGGTAGGGAAAGTAAAATCAGGGATGTTACTCATATAGGTAATTATTTCAAACTCCTAAATTTCTTCACTTTCTTCATTATTTTTCAACTGATGCCACACAACTCGCGTAGGCACCCAATTTTGCAATGAGATCTGAATTTTGTAAACTAATATTTTTTACCACTGACTACCATGCCAAGCGTAACAATTCCGCATCCAGCACTTCACCCACATCTCTCAAACCATTCCCGCTTCTGTTTAATGCAATGATTCCATCTCTTTGTTCTTCCTCCCGGCGAATTCCACTTTACAAAAATCTAGTTAAAATACATCTAATAAGCGCTCCGCTTTTAAAAACGTTGTTACACCGTCAAGATGTGAAAGGGCACTGGGGGAACTGTAATGGAAAAAAAGGAAATATAAAGCAACCTAATAAAATTAAAAACGGGAGAAAAAGGTGTTCTGGGTCACGCCCTAGGAGCTCCGCTAATGGGCAATTTGCTTTGACAAAGGGCGACGAGAAAGAGCTTCTACAACAGTAGCGAGAAAAAACTGAGTTCCCTATCTGGGAGCTAGCGGCTATTGAAGAGGCGTTGGCGGCATTGTCACATCGGTCTTTCCGTCACTTCGACCGTTTTAGTCCTCTTTCTCCATAAAAATCGAAAAAAGAAGCCCAAAAAAACTCCCTTTCGCCTCTTTATAGACTTGATTTTTATTCAAAATGGCGACAGACAGGACCTGTGATCGGTATTAATATCATTTATATTAATAGCAAGCCGAATCACACAATTTAAATACGTAGGTAAATGTCGGTAGCATCCGAAGAATAAACTCGTAAATCAATTAGTGAATATAAATGGCTGAATAGACGGTGAATGAGGAGTACCCAGGTCCCCCCCTGCCGAAAGGGGTGCAATGACGTCACTTGTTGGTGAAATTTGAAAGCTCGCAGAAAAAAGAAATATTCGTCGTAGGAGAGTGCGTTTGGTCACAGAACTCTTAGAATGGAACCTACTTTCACTTAAAAATGGGCATAAGTAATACAAACAGAAGTCATGGGTACACCTCACTGAGGTACCGTCTCAACATTATTGGGGAGGATGCAATTAGAATCTTAAAACGCTGTAAATCCCTGCACAACGGTTTATTATTTTGTACAGAATACCCTTCTGTTACAGATCACAGCTCTCTGTATAGATAACCCGTCTACATTACATATTTATGTACTATTCTATACATATTATGTAGATCGCAGATCCTCCGTAGGTTAGTACCTAACCCCGTACTCCTTACTATGTACCTACGTAAATCACGAGTTAAATGTCGCTAAAGTAATTCTGTCGATGTGTACCTAAAATGGCAAAATGAAACGCAAATAACGAAGTTCTGAATGAAAATTGTTGTGGAGTGAAATAGACATCACTCCACTTCTTTGTACATCACTGTTTTCTGTGGTCAATACCTACCCTCGTGGTAAAGTATAATGAACCGTTGTGTAATAACTTGCCCATCAACAATACATCAACGGTTGTTCAAGTTGCAAAAGTACCGATCAACAAACCCTTCTAGATAGATGAACCGTGGTGTAATAATTTACCGTTGTGTAATAATTTACCATTATATAATAATTTTCCGTTGTGTAATAATTTACCATTGTGTAATAATTTACCTACCCATCAATAATACTTGAACGTTTTTTCAAGTTTCAGAAGTACCCACCAACAAAATCCATCCCCTTCTTGGTAGATGAACCGTTGTGTAATAATTTACCGTTGTGTAATAATTTACCGTTGTGTAATAATTTACCCATCAATAATACTTCAACGTTTGTTCAAGTTTCACAAGTACCTACCAACAAAATCCAATAGTCCATCACTTGTCAAATGAAATAATATCGCACAACAAACAACTCGACTTCATACAGCCATCCTTGATTATAATCAGGTGCTCCGTAGTGATGATATCCCGGCCGGATTTATACTGTTTGATTCACGATCATGTTGACGAAGCTTTTTGGTGCACACGAACGGCTGGACGTACAATGCTCCGGGTGGTCTCAAAAAATTGTTTAGCTCAAGACAAATTTAATAACGTAAAAAAACAATACCCTTCAATCGAAAGTTTTCGAGCTACAGCGTTCTGAAAATTTCAACCCCTATTTTGAACCTCTTAGAGATGACTGACAGTAACGCCGATCTTCGAGGACCAACTAGACCCCGAACGGATCCTATAACCCGAATTTCATCGATTTTTCTTCATGATAACTAAGAAAAGTGGCCAGTAGGTACGGCGTACGGCGTGCGGCGTACGGCGGACAGACAGAAATATTTGTATTGCATTTTCGGATTCTACGTACCTTGAAACGTAAACCATCAAATTTTGAGGGGGATTAGATTTTTTTTTTTTTCATGCTCGATTCCAATGGTTCATTATTGAAAATAATAAACCAAAAGAAGGTAGGAAGATGTTAGAGAAGTCAAAATTGTGTTGGAGTTGTTGAGGATATATTTGTATATTTGTCGTTGGAGACACTTTATATTTACCTACCTTGAGATCTCAATGAACTGCTTCGAAACTAAAACACCCAAAGTTTCAAATATTTAACATGTTAACGCCCGGCACAATACACCCACCAACAAGAGATGGGTAGAACGCTGGATGTTTCCCACACCGTGCCATGTGTATTTGTAAGCTCAAGAGAGCCATAGGAGTATTGAAATGGTAATACAAACACAAACGTCGGACCCACCCCCTTTTCTGAGTATGTACGAAGGTACTAATCATGTTTGCGGCTGCTACAATGAGCACTTTGTGCCCTCCTGATTTCAAAGCTGCTCAACTCGCTCCTCCCAGTTTTCGCCTGAAAGCGACAATTGCAAACACTGCAGGATTTGGGAACTTGCACATCGGGGGGGCCGACGATTTTGTTTCATCTGCCGTCGAGTTCTTCCATTTGCCGTTGAAAATAGAATCCCGTTTTCTAACGCCATCTAATATACCTAACGTTCAATTCATTCGTCGCTTCGAACCCGCCCATTCCGTGATATGAGAAAAGGACTTCGATCTATTGTGATTTGATCGAAATGTTTATTGTTGACCCAGGTGGAACGACGTTAATTGCTACCTAAGAAGACTACCTACCATTAGCATCAATTGTTGCGAAACAATAGCATTAGGACATGAAATGAAATGAAATGAAATGAAATATACTTACCTATTTCTGAATATATAATAATATTGAACCTACAAAAAATTAATGAAAATTAGTTTCCCTAATACTATGCCCGTGGCAGGGAAAACGAGTCGTTGTCCTTGAGCTAGTAGGTAACAAGTACACCACTTATGCTATAATTACTAATAATGTTGGTATTAACCAGCAAAAAAAAACAGTAAATACTAGAATGTGATAACTCAAATTCAGTCTTGAAGATTCATCATATTTGCTAGTATATTAACAGATGTCTTGCATTTGGAGGAACCATTTTTTCAAAATTAGATTTACTTTATCAGGATGATCTATTAAATTATTTTTAACATTGGTCGGTAAACTATTAAAAACTCTAATTCCTGCTGAAACATATAAATTCAAGGAAGCAGTTGTACGCATTAGAGGAAGAGGAATGTTACCTTGGGCTAGAAACCGAGTTATTACTTCGTGAGAGGGATGAGCGAACCGTTTCTCTTTAAGAACTTGCTTCACACTACTCAAGTCTGTGACTGTTCAACTTAAGAATTTTTAAATTTCGAAAAAGTGGTCCAGTACCTATGTTCCAAAAATTTACTTTTAGTAATAACACGAAGCAAAATTTTTTGACATATGCATGCAGGATGTATGTGGCGTAAGCCCCACCCGACACTGGTAATCCATAAAGTAAGACCGATTGGGCCAATGAAAAATACACTACTCTCATGAGTCTAGGAGTAAGAAAATTTCTGAGGTAGGAAAAAACGTATACAAGCTTCCTTAATATCTTACAAACCAAACTTACTACCTACACCATACCACCTTCTTACCATACTATACTACCTACAGTTATTTTTCACATTTATCCACCACAAGGTATTAAAAAAAAGTTGCTAATTAATACACAACGGTTTATTATGTACCTGTATAGATGCCCCTTCTGCGTAGATCACTGCTTTCTTTGGTCAGTACCTATACCCTCGAGCTCCCCCCTGGAAAGCCCTAAATGGAGTACTGGAGCCGGCCCGGGAATTACAGGTTCATAAAAATGCGCGGGATTCAAAAATGCAATCATTAACAAATTTTTGTTGTTATTCATGAAGCATGAGTTACATAATAAACCGTTGTGTAATAATTTACGTTATGCTTCATGAATACCTAACTACCAAATAATTAATTATTGAATTATTGAATCCCACGTATTTGTATGAAACTTCAATTCGGGGACGTCTCCATTACTCTATTTAGGGCTTTACTGGTGGGAGCTCGAGGGTATTGACCACAGAAAAAAGTGATCTACGCAGAAGGGTCATCTAGATACAGGTAAATGATAACCATTGTGTAATAATTTGCAGCGTTTTTATTGCATTTTCGGATTCTACATTCCTTGAAACGTAAAGAATCAAATTTTGATTGGGGGGGGGGGGGGGGTTAAACGTTTCGACATTTTCATGTCTTTACTTTGGCACACAAACTCGAAAAGCGTTACCAAAAAGCGACAGGAAAACGCGTTATGCACCATTTCTGATGATTTTCGCTTACAACCGATTCGTTTCTACGGAAGTTCAAGTTTGCCATTTTTCATCGTACAAAAATCTTTCACCACTCGTTGGAATCGTGTGATTTTATTGAATATTTTCTTGTTAACCGTATCCCCGTACCTCACGCGGTAGCTGATCTGAGCATGATGAAAAAAAGGTGGGTTAACAAGGTAGTCAGCAACGTAGGTAATGAAGAAAGTCATAAGTTTACTAGTATCAAATTAATGTGGTAACCTTGCACCACTGTGTAACCCGGATCGTGGTAACCTTGCAACCCGTAAAGTAAATGATTCCGTAAGTTATCGCTAAATTGTTGTATTTCCTTTCAAGTCCTGAATCAGGATTAAGAAGAGGTTCCTTTGTTAATTGCGATTACCCGTTTTGTGTGTGAACAGGTTCCTTTTTAAATTAACAAACTCGAACAACAAAGGATTAACAAACGAATTAACAAACAATCAAACATTTCAAACGAAAACATAAATTCGATTATTCGATTTTAATAAAATTGTTGATGCTGGGGAAAAACTGAAACAAAACATCCATTCTGATTTAATCAGTGAATATGGACGGTAATTTTTCTGAGCAATTAAAAAAAAAGTTGAACCGCTGTTGTCATATATATGAGATCAAGTTGAGGTTAATAGCTGTAACAGAACTTCAAAAACGCTGCAAGTCACATGGGTTTATCATTCTATAATTTTGATGGCTTCCACCAATTTTGGACCCCACAAACATGAATTAGGCTCCTTTTTTACAAATTCTCTTCGATCATTGTTAGTGCCATTTAATTTTCATGATTCACTGTTGATAGGTACTACTTCTTGTGTTATTATACAAATTTATGGAGATTTCAGACAATTTCCCAGGTTTTTGACTCATTAAAAAACGCTGCAAATCCCTGCACAACGGTTTATTATTTTGTACAGAATACCCTTCTGTTACAGATCACAGCTCTCCCTTAGATAACCCGTTATATCATATATTATGTACTATTCTATACATATTATGTAGATCGCAGACCCTCCGTAGGTTAGTACCTAACCCCGTACTCGTTACTAGGTGCCTACCTAAATCACGAGTTAAATGTTGCTAAAATAATTCTGTTGATGACAAACAGTACCTAAAATGACGAAAAGAAACGCAAATAATGAAGTTCTGAAGTGAAATTGTTAATGTGGAGTGAAAAAAGTTTCAAACGTACCTACCTACCAATAAACTCCAGCCCCTTCTACGTAGATGGTATGATGAATCGTTTAGTGATAATTTACCGTTGTCTTATAATTTACCATTGTGTAATAATTTACCCATCAATAATACTTCAACGTCTGTTCAAGTTGCACTACCTACCAACAAACTCCAAATGAGCCATCATTTTTCAAATGAAATAATATCACAGAACATCCAACTCGACTTCATACTCCGTGATTATAATCAGGTGATCCCTAGCAATGATGTTATCTCGGGCCAATTCCCGATTGTTAGCTCGTCCCTGGTGATGACATTTGGCTAAATGTACACAATTCATTCACCCTGCTGTTGAAATACTCGTTACTATGTACCTACGTAAATCACGAGTTAAATGTTGCTAAAATAATTCTGTCCATGGCAAACAATAACTAAAATGGCTAAAAGAAACGTAAATAATGAAGTTCTGAAGGAAAATTGTTGATGTGGAGCGAAATAGATGCCCCTTCTGCGAAGATCACTGTTTTCTCTGGTCAATACCTACCCTCGTGGTCAAGTATAATGAACCGTTGTGTAATAACTTGCCCATCAATAATACTTCAACGGTTGTTCCAGTTGCAAAAGTACCTATCACCAAATCCGGCCCCGTCTTGTGTAATAATTTACCTTTCGGTAATAATTTACCGCTGTGTAATAATTTACCTTTGTGTAATAATTAACCTTTGTGTAATAATTTGCCGTTGTGTAATAATTTAGCCATCACTAATACTACAACGTTTGTTCAAGTTTCACAAGTATACCTATACCAACAAAATCCAATAGTCCATCACTTATCAAATTAAATAATATCCCAGAACAACCAACTCTGACTATGATTATAATCAGGTGCTCCGTAGTGATGAAATCCCGGCCGGATTTATACCGTTTGATTCACGATCGTGTTGACGAAGCTTTTTGTTGCACACGAACGGCTGGAAGTACAATGATCCGGGTGGTCTCAAAAAATTGTTTAGCTCAAGACAAATTTACTAACGTAAAAAAACAATACCCTTCAATCGAAAGTTTTCGAGCTACAGCGTTCTGAAAATTTCAACCCCTATTTTGAACCCCTTAGAGATGACTGACAGTAACGTCGAGCTTCGAGGACCAACTAGACCCCGAACGGAACCTATAACCCTAATTTCATCAATTTTTTTCATGGTAACTAAGAAAAGTGGCTCGTACGGCGTACGGCGGACAGACAGAAATATTGGTTTATTATTTTCAATAATGAACCATTGGAATCGAGCATGAAAAAAAAAATTCTTACCTACTCCCCCTCAAAATTTGATGGTATACGTTTCAAGATGCGTAGAATGCGAAAATGCAATAAAAATATTTCTGTCTGTCCGCCGTACGCCGTACGGGCAACTTTTCTTATTACCATGAATAAAAATTGATGAAATTCCGGTTATAGGTTCCGTTCGGGGTCTAGTTGGTCCTCGAAGCTCGGCGTTACTGGGTTCAAAATAAGGGTTGAAATTTTCAGAACGCCGTATCTCAAAAACTTTGGATTGAAGGGTATGGTTTTTTTTACGATATTAAATTTGTCTTGAGCTATACAATTTTTTGAGACCACCCGGAGCATTGTACGTCCAGCCGTTCGTGTGCACCAAAAAGCTTCGTCAACACGATCGTGAATCAAACGGTATAAATCCGGCCGGGATTGCATCACTACGGAGCACCTGATTATAATCAAGGATGGCTGTATCAAGTCGAGTTGGTTGTTCTGCGATATTATTTCATTTTTGATAAGTGATGGACTATTGGATTTTGTTGGTAGGTACTTGTGAAACTTGAACAAACTTTGAACTATTATTGATGGGTAAATTATTACACAACGGCAAATTATTACACAACGGTAAATTATTACATAACGGTAAACTATTACACGACGGTAAATTATTACAGAACGGTAAATTATTACACAACGGTTCATCTACCAAGAAGGGGCTGGATTTTGTTGATCGGTACTTTTGCAACTTGACCAACCGTTGAAGTACTATTGATGGGCAAGTTATTACACAACGGTTCATTACACTTGACCAGAGGGTAGGTACCTACTGACCACAGAAAACAGTGATATACGCAGAAGGGGTATTTATTTCACACCACATCAACAATTTTCCTTTCAGAACGCCATTATTCGCGTTTCTTTTTGTCATTTTAGTTACTGTTTGTCATCAACAGAATTATTTTAGCAACATTTAACTCGTGATTTAGATAGGTACCTAGTAACGAGTACGGGGTTAGGTACTAACCTACGGAGGGTCTGCCATCTACATAATATGTATAGAATAGTACATTATATGATATAACGGGTTATCTAAGGGAGAGCTGCGATCTGTATAACAGAAGGGTACTCTGTACAAAATAATAACCCGTTGTGCAGGGATTTTTATTGCATTTTCGGGTTCTACATACCTTGAAACATAAACCATCAAATTATGAGGGGGGGTTAAACTTTTTTTTTTTCATACTCGATTCCTTAGGTTCATTATTGAGATTGATAAACCAAAATGTAAAACAAATTTCAGCTTCAGGGCATACGAACGAGAGAATAATAAACCAAAAAGTGCAACTCGATGGGTAGGTATCCAATTAGCGAGTGTCCGAATATCGGTCTTGGATTTTGGGAATCTTTGTTGCGGCATGTCCTAAGGTATCTGCCTGTCTGAGATGCGTCCTGCTCTACTGACTTGAATCGTCTCCCCCCCCCCCCCCCCAAACCCATCACCCCTATGCTCCTGTATATTATTTTGGTGCGATGACGCAGGAAGTTCTGGAAACTTTGAAAAATCGCGAAAAAAGAACTACTTACTCATTCATTCGTAAGAACTACTTTATTCATTAAAAATTTTATAAACCGCTTTTGTGATATACCAATGCGCATACCCCATTGGGACGCTGTCTTTTCCAACGGGTACCCACCTACTGAATCCGATTTTGCTGCCAACATACAAAACTCCGAACCTTGCAAGTTTCCCACTCGAATTACAGTGTTCGCTGATGACGCTCAAAAATCAATACCTATGCAATTCTCATGTGTACCTACTAGGAATTTTTTTTTTAAATCTTAGAATCGGATTTAGCACCCTTGAAAACCCCCTACTACCAATTTTCATCTCAAAACGTGTGAATTGAGCAACAAACTGTTAGAAAGAAAACGAAGTGACGTCATAAGTGGATGGCGCTGAGGGTTCCCCCAGGCGGTTGAGGGGGGGGGGGGGGGGGCTTTATCTATACATATAATAAAACAGTGTCTGTCTGTTTGTTTGTTTGTCTCGGCATCAATTGAGAACGGCTGAACGTAGAAAGTTGCGGCTGGTACCATTTGACGCAGAATTTATCTGGGAAGGTTTATGAAAAATCCGCATTTGAATCTGTCCATCCGTTGAAACGCTATGAATGAAATACTACTAAAAAACGTGTTATAATCACTTCTATGAGGACGTTTATGCTTATAATAACTTTGAACGGTTGGACGTAAATCCGATTGTAATTAGATTCTGGATTCAGCTCGACGAGTACATTCAAGTGGTACTTCAATCAGGATGTTAGTGGGAGGGGGGTACAGGTTATGAGAGGTGGGGGGGGGGGTCTACAGAAATTTCAAAACTACTTGACCAATTGGAGTGCAACTTTGGGAATTTGTTGTGTGAACATTGAGGAATGTTTCTAACCAGGTAGGGAGGGTTCATAGGATACGGGGGGGGGGGGGGTTAAAGGCAGTTAGGGTTGGCATTGGGGAAGGTTTCTGATCAGTTGAGGAGGTGGTATCTGTTATGAGTGGGGCCAGTCCTAAAGGGGGTGTCTGTTCTACCGTTGCGAAGCGCGGGTACACAGCTAGTCTATGATAAATCGCTATCTTTCCACTGTTTTATCGCCAACTTTCGATCATCGCACCACCCCCCCCCCCCCCCCCCACCACTCCATATAGCAACAACATAAAATAAAACCGGTGAAATTGCCCGTTTGCCCATTAGAAACTGCCACTTCCTTACATTCATAATTCATTTGAAGCTTGGCAGACACCCTCCTTCTGAGAGCTGGACACTTGGCGGTGGCTCTTACGCCAAAAGAAAAACGCTGCAAAGTCCTTGTCACATGGGTTTATTATTCTATTGGACATACCTACAGAAATGTTGGCTGTTCATTCATTGTTTCTTTCATGTACAATTATTGAAATGGCTATTTTTGATTGTTTCCACCAGTTTTGGCCCCCAAAAACACGAATTAGGCTCGACTTTTCCTTTCAACAGTTTATCTTTGATCATTGATAGTACCTACCATTTAATTGAATTGACCTGCTAATACTACTTCTAGTGTTATTATACAAATTAATTGTGATTTCAGACAATTTCCCAGGTTTTTGACTCATAAAAATGAATTTCGGGAGCTTAACCCTCGTCGAAACCTCAATTTTTCACTCTTCGGTCAAAATCAACCTAATATTCGGTCTTCTAGCCGTAAAAAAAAACATGGAAAACGATACCTCACAAGCTCATGTTCACTAAAACATAAAAAATCCCTCGAAAACCCCTGTTTTACACCAATTTTTCTCCCATATCACCCCTGGGAGTATGCCGATCTGGCTGCTGTGGTTCGGAACACAACTATAGGGCCAAAATGGGGACCCGAACTGTGTGCGAAAAAACGACGATTTTAGACCAAAATTTAACGTAAATTTAAGGCTGAAAGTTCCTTAGAACCTCAATAGTCCACTCTTTGGTCAAAATTGACTTCATAATTCATATTCGGTCTTCTCGTCCCAAAAACGTGGAAAACAATACCTCAAAAGCTCATGTTACTAACATGTTACTAAAACACAAAAACGCTGCAAAGTCCTTGTCACATGGGTTTATTATTCTATTGGATATACTTACAAATGTTGGCAGTTTATTTATTGTTTCTTTCACGTGAAATAATTCGAATAGCTTATTTCTGTTCTGATGGTTTCCACCAATTTTGGCCCCCAAAACACGAATTAGGTAGGCTCCTCTTTCTTTTTTTTTCAAATTACCTTTGATCATTGATTGTACCATCTAATCGTCTTGATCCACGTGTTGACAATTTTTCTAGTGTTATTATACAAATTTATGGTGATTTCAGACGATTTCGCAGGTTTTTGACTCATAAAAAATTAATTTTGGGAGCTGAACATCTGGTACAACCTCAATTTTCCACTCCTTGGTCAAAATCGACTTCATATTCGGTCTTCTCGTCCCCAAAAACATGGAAAACAATACCTCAAAAGCTCATTTTACTAACATGTTACTGAAACACAAAAAGTACCTATTTTTATACACATTTTCACTCATAACTCCCCTGGATATATTCCGATCGGGCTGAAAAGTTTCGGGACACAACTAGGGCCCAAATGGAGCATGTGTGCGAAAGAACGATTTTTTTAGACCGAAAATGAAGCCGGTACACGTGATACGGCGTACGGCGGACGGCGGACGGACATTGAATTTCTGGAATCTACGCACCTTGAAACGGAAAAGAAAAAATTTTGAGGGGGTGTTATAAAAATTTTTTGCTGAGCGAATACATAGGTGTATTATTCACAGAATAATAAACCAAAAGTACCTATTTTTATACCAATTTTCACTCATAACAACCCTGGGTATATTCACATTTGGCTGCAATGTTTCGGGACACAACTAGGGCCCAAATGGAGCATGTGTGCGAAAGAACGGATTTTTTATACCGAAAATGAAGCCGGTACACGTGCTACGGCGTACGGCGGACGGCGCACGGACATTGCATTTTGGTCTATTATTCTGTGAATAATACACCTATGTATTCGGTCAGCAAAAAATTTTTATAAAACCCCCTCAAAATTGTTTCTTTTCCGTTTCAAGGTGCGTAGATTCCAAAAATGTAATGTCCGTCCGCCGTCTGCCGTATCACGTGTACAGGCTTCATTTTCGGTCTAAAAAAGTCGTTCTTTCGCACACATAGTTTGGGCCCTAGTTGTGTCCCGAAACTTTTCAGCCCGATCGGAATATACCCAGGGGAGTTATGAGTGAAAATGTGTATAAAAATAGGTAATTTTTGTGTTTTAGTAACATGTTAGTAACATGAGCTGTTGAGGTATCTTTTTCCATGTTTTTTGTGGACGAGAAGGCCGAATATGAAGTCGATTTTGACCAAAGAGAGGAAAATTGAGGTTCTACCTCAAACCCCCCTGAGGCAAAAACCTGGAAAATCGTCTGAAATCACCATCAATTTGTATAATAACACTAGAGAAAGTGTCGACACGTGGATCAAGACGAATAAATGGCACTACCAATGATAAAAGATAATTTGAAAAAAAAAATTAAAAGGAGCGTAGGTACCTACCTAATTTGTGTTTTGGGGGCCAAAATTGGTGGAAACCATCACAAATAGCTATTTCAATATTTCACATGAAAGAATCAATAAATGAACAGCCAACATTTCTGTAGGTAGGTATGTCCAACAGAATAATAAACCCATGTGACAAGGACTTTGCAGCGTTTTTGGAATCTACTTACCTTGAAGCGTAGAAGAAAAAATTGTGAGGGGGTGTTATAAAAATTTTTTGCTGAGCGATTACATAGGTGTAGCTATTATTCACAGAATAATAAATTAAAAGTACAGAGCAGAAGAACTTTATATTATAGGCAGTTAGGTGTAGATGTTTTCTCTGCAGAATACGTGGTACCAAAAAAACCACTGGTTTGTGTGGTTTAGAAATAGTAAAACGGGTTTTGTATCGGGGTTAGTCAAGATCCTCTCTGTATAGGAGAATTACGGGAAATCTTAGGTCTTACTATACGTCTGGGGATGCAGGGGGTTGAAAGCCCAGGATGAGATGGTTGGTGTGGTGGGGGGATGAGGGGAAGGCTGTAGAAAGAGCGAGCGAGAGGGGGAATTTGCGGTGGTTTACTCTCTCCGGGTCGGGCAAGTTTGTTCAATATTTACCCCTTGTGTTGAGCCGAGAGGAGGACGAGAGGTTGCGGAAACAAGGGAAAGCTCTTCCCCGCCGTCACGGGTCGAAGGGGGCGGGGCTTAGACCGTTCACGCCTCCTGATTGGCTGGCGAGCCGCGACCTTCGTCCCACTCCGAGCCGTCTTAACCAATCGCCGTCCCGATAACGCCCAATCCCGGTGTAACCCTATCTACACCCTCCAAACAGTCTGAGAAAACGTTGGGGGGAGGGGGAAGGCTCGCGAGATTACGAGGGTTTCAAACAATACAACCTATATATCAACTTCTTCCCTCTCTCCCGCTCGGTAATTCGCCTATTCTCGAATTCTGCTCTATCGCTTTCCGAGATCGTTGCTAAAACCCCCTCGGAGCACTTCGTCAACCTTGTTATCTGTGCTGCCTATCAGTATTCAACATTCGTATAATACAATAGTACCTACTCATATCATTCATAGGTAATAGATATAGAGACCTATACTCGATTAGAAGGAACACAGAACATAAATATACGATAGAATCATGATCGAAGCCACTCCTATCCACTTACCCATTGATAGATGCCTGCTTTGAACGAGATGAAAGAAATAATAATATGCCAAGTAGGTAGGTGAGTACCTACTTGATACTCCACCTTTGTTAGGTAAACCATCTCTACTCTGTTAGGGACAGTGGCGTAGCCAGGATTGTTGAATGGGGGGGGGGGGGGGGGGGGTGTTGGAAATCGAAAAAGTTCCTGTCATGCAGCATGGCTATAAGAGCGAATTTTCAAAGAAATATTCCTGCTATCGTGTAAAAAGATGATATAGCTAAGAAACCATACCACTTTTCTTAAAATTATGTAATTTGTCGTGATTTTAGCCATTTTTACCGATGTTTGACCCTAATAAAATCGAATTTGACCCACTTGTTTTTGAGATAAATAGTTTTATCATCCAAACAGTCCGTCCGTCATGATTAATCATCCCACACAACGTCAGGTGAATTGATATTGATTTTAGCCATTAATCAATTTTTTACCCCAAAAAATCAAAATCTGACCCCTACTCTGTGTGAAAAACAACTGAAATGGTATTTTTCGGTCTTTACTCACCCTTCCATACCATTCCAGTAATTAATTAAACATCAATGTTTTGCAATTTTAGCCGTTTTCACCGACTTTTGATCCATAAAAACTCCAATTTGACCCCTTGGAATTTTTGAAAATTGCTCATCTTCGAACTCATCCTTTTGTTTGACAACGCAAACGTTTTGGACAAATTTGGAATTTTTATCATGTACCCAAGGACAGATATCATCTGGAGTGGCACATAAATAGGTATATATATACATAATACATTTTTGTTCAAATCTAGGGATGAACTGAGGATGCTCTGAAACGGATTTGCCTGTAAAAATATTTCAAAAATTCATGTTCTGAAAACGTTACCCGTAGCAATAGCTTCATTTCCTTTGAAAATTCGATAATAAGGTTTGACATTACAAATAAAGATGAATTTAAATTAAATTTAGTACAAAGCACTAAATGTTACAGGTAACGTTAGGTAAGATAAACTGATGAAATAAAAAATTTATTTGGCAACAATGTTCGAGAATTTTTAAGGAATGAAGCTACTGCAATGGGTCCAAAATTTTCAGAAAATAAGTTTTTGAAACTGTGTTAAGGCAAATCCGTTTCAGAGCATCCTGATGCATCTCTAGGTTTTAACAAAAATGTACCTATACGTATATTATATATAGTTATTTATGTGTCACTCCAGACGATATTTGACCTTGGGTAGGTAGGTACGTGATAAAAATTCCAAATTTCGCCAAAATGTTCTTACTGCCAAACAAAAGGATGAGCAATTTTCAAATATTCGAAGGGAGTCAAATTTGAGTTTTTAGGGGTCAAAATTTGGTAAACACGGCTAAAAATTGATATATTTATATAAAATCACTGAAAGTGGTATGGAAGGATTAGTGATAGGTACCGAAAAATACCATTTCAGTTGTTTTTCACAAAGAATAGGGGTCTAATTAGGATTTTTGGGGGTCAAAAATTGGTATTAAGGGCTAAAATCAATTTATTCACCTGAAGTGTGGGATGGTGACGGTGAGGGACTACCTATAAGCATTTTTTGTCAAAAAGAGTGGATCAAATTTTTGGGACAGATCGTTTGTAGGTAGGTAATCAAATAATCGTAATATTATTCAACTGTTTAATCATGTTTGATTTACCGTTTAATCTGTTATTGTTGTATTTGTATGTTACTTTTGTGATTGTTATCATTCAAGATTTAAGACATTTGAGAGATTTTTATTTTTTTCGAGATTTTTTTTGATAAAGTTTTCGAGCCAATGGGGGGGGGGGGGGGGGGGGTTAGACCCCACTCCCCCCCCCCCCCCCCCGGCTACGCCACTGGTTTGGGAACTGGGAACAGGTACACAGACAGAAAGGTTACTTGCACAATAGGGACTGTTATTGATTATTCCAAATTAATGGGATTAATGGCGTTTCGTAACAAATCTCAGAGAAATTTTAACAAATTACGCCAAGTTAACTGACCTCATTGCTGTCGAGGAAGTGTTAATTACAAACGTCTGGAACCACCATGGTAGGTCTTGAGAAAAGTCTTGGATCCGTCTCGCTCCAAGACAAAATTCCTTAGTGTCAACCTAGCAGATATTCTAACCACAATATACGAGTGCTACACTGCTAAAGAAAAACTCTAGTTATGAGGATGCCCGAAGCGAAGTAAAATATCTATTCTTACCTATTCAAAGTAAAATATCTACTTATACCTACCTACCTAGATCTACTCTACATTTTCAATTCTGTACCCTATAAGCTTTTTTTCAAAATTTGTTATTGGATCAATTTACCTACCTGCCGCTCCTCATTTTGTGCTGGTTTTGAATTCATCACAATTTTCGAGAAATTTAGCAAGTAGAAAAGCTCACTGTTTTAGGCCATTCTAAAGAAAAACGAGTCGGTAATGAATGTTTAAACACTCTTGTGCTGCCTTGGGTCCTATCCCATTCAAACAGAGTTTCAAGTAGTTCTGGTATTTTTGAAATCCTAATTTAACCCAATTTTGTTTGGAAAAAATATTTTTACTTTTGAATTAGTAGGATAATTCTATCTCTGGTCACAATCCTGTTCTAGTATAGATGAATTTGTAGTATTGGCTCCTTCTCCACTGCTCTAGTGGGCTTTTGAGTAAACTTTCGTTTTCGTCTTCACATTATTCTTCTATACCTATTGCGTTTTCATTTTCCCCCTACTTTATTCCACTGCATTTGCCAGCATTGTTTCAACATCAATACATTTTATTGTGATTTTCGATTTCATTTTCAACTGTTCACATCTACGGTTTTCGTTGTAGTAGGTATTGTAATAAATTCGCCGTTCATACTCGATCATCTATTATTATGAAGCGAGGCTGAAAATATGTTCCTATTTTGAAATAAAATTAATTATTATTATTACCTACCTATTATTGGTACTTTGACTTATATTGTTTTTTATACGCGATAAATTCATGTTAAACAAAGTGTTAGTAATGATGCTGATCATGTTCAATAAGTTAATTGGTCGGTATTTACCTACTACAATTTACTATCACTGATACTAGTGTACCTACAATTACCTATGGATTTTAACATTTAAAAAACCAACCAAACACCTCGTTAATTTATGAGTTTTGCTCATTATCTTATACGCTAAAACCTTATATTATGCATACTTGCCTTATATAATTGCGAACAAACGTATTCTCAAAGACAGACAATCGAGATAATTAATTTCCCGTTTTGGTTTTTATTATTCTGTAAATGATACGCACCAATGTATTCGTTCAACAAAAATTTTTTTGTAACACCCACTCAAAAATTGTTTCTTTTAGTTTTCAAGGTGCGCAGATTCCAAAAAATGCAATGACCGTCCGCCATACACCCGCCGTCCGCCGTCCGCCGTATCATCCATATCTATTTATTTTCGGTCTAAAAAATCCGTTCTTTCGCACACATACTCCATTTGGGTCCTAGTTGTGTCCCGAAACTTTGCAGCTCGATCGGAATATACCCAAGGGTGCTATGGGTGAAAAATGGGAGTGAAAACAGGGTTTATTTGTGTTCTGGGAAGATGAGTTTGTGAGGTATCCTTTTCCATGTTTTTAGGACGAGGAGACGATATGAAGTTGATTTTGACCAGAGTGGAAAATTGAGGTTCTAACTAAGTTTCAGCCTTAAATTTAAGTTAAATTTTGGTCTAAAATCGTCGTTGTTCCGCATACAGTTTGGGTCCCCATTTGGGAACACTTTGGGTCCTTGTTGTGCTCCAAAGCTCGGCAGCCCGATCGGAATACACCCAGGGGTGTTATGAGGGGAAAAACGCTGCAAAGCCCTTGTCATATGGGTTTATTATTCTATTGGACATACCTACAGAAAGTTTGACTGTTCATTCATTGTTTCTATCATGTACAATTATTGAAATGGCTATTTTTGATGGTTTCCACCATCAAAAACACGAATTAGGCTCTGCTTCTTTTTTACAGATTATCTTCGATCATTGATAGTACCATTTAATTGTTGATTCAGCTGCTAATACTACTTCTAGTGTTATTATACAAATTTATGGTGATTTCTTTCAGACAATTTCCCAGTTTTTGACTCTTAAAAAATGAATTTTGGGAGCTTCACCTTCGTTACAACCTCAGTTCCTCATTCTTCGGTCAAAATCAACTTAACATACGGCCTTTTCGCCCTAAAAAAATGGAAAACGATACCTCACAAGCCCATGTTCACTAAAACCTCAAAAATCCCTCGAAAATCCTTCTTTTTTTACACCAATTTTTCTCCCATAACACCCCTGTGTGTATTCCGATCGGGCTGCCGAGCTTCGGGGCATAACTAGGACCCACATTTGTGCGAAATAAAGAGGTTTTTTTTTAATGAAGTTGATTTTGACCAAAGAGTTAAGAATTGAGGTGGTAGCGAAGGTTCAGCTCCCAAAATTAATTTTTTATTAGTCAAAAACCTGGGAAATTATCTGAAATCACCATAAATTTGTATAACAACAGAAAGCAGTATCAACAGGTGAATCAAGACAAATAAATGGCACTACCAATGATCAAAGATAACTTGTAAAAAAAACAGGGACCCAATTCGTGTTTTTTGGGGGGCCAAAATTGGTGGTAACCATCAGAAACAGCTATTTCAGTTATTGCACATGAATGAAACAATAAATGAACAGCCAACATTTCTGTAGGTATGTCCAATAGAATATAAACCCATGTGACAACGACTTTGCAGCGTTTTTAACAGGTAGTATCGGTAACAGAGACAACGAGGTTTCTTGTTGAACCATTCATTGGGTTCAACAACCCACCAGTGAGACAAAGCGTTCATCTTCCATCTGGAAAAACGCGACTTATTATGCAAAATAAGGAATTATCGCTTCTTCAAGACCGATGGCATCCAAACTGCAGAGCTCGCCTCTTATGAGAACGACTGACCAAACGATACCTAACGACACCCAAGTGTCTCCCTCATTAAATTTTCTCAGTAATCCATCGTTAGCTTCATTCTAAAAAGAAGAAAATATACCCACTTATTTATGATAGTATAAAGCCAAGTATATAGTACCTAGGTATATGTATACAATGTTACTACCTAGGTATGTTGGTACAGACACATGAATATAAGTGCCCACACATTAGATATGGTATTAGATTGGTTTGGGAGTTTTGAATTCATATAGAATTCGTAACTACTTCACATCAGAATCCTCACCCATATACGAAACTGGGCCATCTGATCGGTATTTACTATAAAAGACAGAAATAAATGCCAAGATAAGCCCCTAGTTTCAGGATATATTCACGAGCACTATACCATTATCAGGACAACCACTAGTCTCCTCACGGAGACCACGAAGCTGCAGTTGCCATCAAGGTGTCCTGTAAATGCCACAGTGACAATCGCTATCGGTCGGGTCACTTCAAAACTACAGCTGCACACCACTTGATCTATTCACTCCACTAATCTATATTTTTAGTTATAAGGACCGTTAGGATATACTAATTCATTTTTGAGATGCGAACTTGCAAGCCTCCAGACCGTTTGCCTATGTACATAGAAAAACGCCGCAAAATTATATTAACCAGGCAGGTGAATTCACAGCCTGGTATGGACTGGTGGCGATTGTCGCATATTTTTAGGTGGTAGCTATTGTCACTGGTGATCGCTATATTTATTTATTTATAAAGAAGGGCAAGCCCATTTTACAAAGTGAAAAAATTGCTCAGTCGAGTTTGATACCTAGATAAGTAATAATGAAACAAGTAAATATAAACAGAACAGGTACATAATGATAACATGAACAGAAAAACAAAGGCTAAGCTACTTTACTCCAGTAAATTAGGAATATGACACTGGGGAGGATTTAATGTTTGTCTTCAATAGGGCCAAGGGAACCGGTAGAAAAACGCTGCAAATTATTACAAAACGGTTTATTATTTACCTGTAAAGGCGCGTTTACACCAACCGAGCATTGTTCGCGAACGTTTGCAAACGTTCGAAAACGTTTGCAAACGTTCACAAACATTTGCGAACAAGCACGAGGGGCTCCCGTTTACACCGGTGGAGCACGCCCGAACGAGCAGTAGTTCTCGAGCATTCGACCAAGCTCCCACAAAGTGTACGAAGACGAACATGGCACCCGCGTTGTCCAAGCTTCCTATTTGTGCTGCTTCAGTACCTAGTGCTTCTTTCCGAAACCGGAAAACGCCACCAGAGGAAGGAATTATTTTTCCCTTCGCCAACTCAGTAGGTACTCCCAGTTTGGAGGCAATGTCTCCCCAAGCATCATGTTTCTTCAATTTATTGTGGTGGTATTTATGGTCGGGTTGCCAAAGCTCTGCCTTCTCTTCGTACATCCCAATTAGTTCAAGGCATTTTTCATTGTCCCACTCCATAACGTTAATAACAACGTCGATATTAATTTATTGACGCGGAAAGGAAAACAATAAACGTGGATATAATTACCAACACGCACTGCGAAAAAGTTTGGAAGATAATCTATGTTGTTATCACCGGCCGCTCGTGCTCTCGCAGAAATGCCGTTCACACCGTACGCGCAACGAACACTGAATCCCTTTGATGATTCGCGGGTTTACCGACAAGTTGCGGAACAAGCTCGAGCGCTCTAGAATGTTCGAGAACAGAGTTCTCGAACTCTGCTCGGCTCGGGCTACTGTTTACACCGCCGGAGCACCTTGCTCGCGATTGTTTGCAAACAGTGTTCGTGAACAATGCTCGGTTGATGTAAACGCGCCTTAAGGATGCCCCTTCTGCGTAGATCACTGTTTTCTGTGGTCAATACCCTCTCGAGCTCCCTCCAGGAAAGCCCTAAATGAAGTACTGGAGCCGGCCTGGGAATTAAAGTTTCATACAAATGCGCGGGTTTCAATAATTCAATAATTAATTATTTGTAGTTATTCATGAAGCACAAGGTAAATGATAAACCGTTGTGTAATAATTTACCTGTCTAGATGCCCCTTCTGCGTAGATAGGTAGTATAATAAACCGTTGTGTAATAATTTACCCAATAATACCTACTTCAACGTTTGTTAAAGCTGCAAAAGTACCTGTCAACAAAATCCAAAAGATCCATCATTTTTCAAAGAAATAATATCACAGAACAACCAGCTCAACTTCACATAGCCAGCCTTGATTATAATCAGGTGCTCCCTATCGATGTTATCTGCACCGGATTTATACCGTTTGATTCACGATCATGTTGACGAAGCTTTTCGGTGCAAACGAACGGCTGGTCGTAATGCTCCTGGTGGTCTCAAAAAATTATTTAGTTCAAGATCAATTTAAAAACGTTAATAAACCATACCTTCTATTGAAACTTTTCGAGCTACGGCGTTTGAAACATTCAACCCTATTTTTCACCCCTTAGGGATGACTGACAGGTCTAGTTGGTCCTCGAAGCTCGGCGTTACTGTCAATCATCTCTAAGGGGTTAAAAATGGGGATTGAAATTTTCAGAACGCCGTGGCTCGAAAACTTTCGATAGAAGCGTAGGTACGGGTTTTTTAACGTTTTTAAATTGATCATGAACTAAAGAATTTTTTGAGACCACCCGGAGCATTGTACGACCAGCACCAATAAGCGTCAACACGATCGTGAATCAAACGGTATAAATCCGGCCCAGATATCATCACTAGGGAGCAGCTGATTATAATCAAGGATGGCTGTAAGAAGATGAGTAGGTTGTTCTGCGATATAATTTCATTTGAAAAATGATGGATCTATTGGATTTTGTTGGTAGGTATTTTTGAGACTTGGAACAAACGTTGAACTATCGTTGATGGGTAAATTATTTCACAGTGGTAAATTATTACACAACGGCAAATTTTTACACAACGATAAATTATTACACAACGGTTAATTATTGCACAACGGTTAATTATTACACAACGGTTCTTCTACCTAGAAGGGGCTTGATTTTGTTGATAGGTACTTTTCCAACTTGAACAACCGCTGAAGTAGGTATTATTGATGGGCAAATTGTTACACAACGGTAAATTATTACACAACGGTTCATTATTCTATCTACGTAGAAGGGGCACCTATACAGGTAAATTATTACACAACGGTTTATTATTTGCCTTATGCTTCATGAATAACTACAAATAATTAATTAGGTATTGAATTATTGAATCCTGCGTATTTGTAGGAAACTTTAATTCCGGAGCCAGCTCCAGTAGGTACTCGATTTAGGGCTTTCCTGGGCGGAGCTCGAGGGTATTAACCACAGAAAACTGTGATCTACGCAGAAGGGGCATCTATACAGGTGAATAATAAACCTTTGTGTAATAATTTGCAGCTTTTTTTAAAAATATAATTGCATTTTTGGATTCTAAACACCTTGAAACATAAACCATCAAATTTTGAGGAGGGTTAAAAAACATTTTCATGCTCGATTTCAATGGTTCATTATTGAAAATAATAAACCAAAATTATACTGCGGGCTGGCATCGAGGAGCTGGTTAGCCGAGCGGAGAATCCTAACAAGGGGACGGTGATGCAGGTAGTTCGTAGCTGAGAAGGTGGCGGCGAAAAGAGGCGACGATCGAGCAGTCAATCTTGGATAACATGCTGTCGAACCTTCAGACAGCAGCGCGGGACAATCAGTTGGGCCATTCAAAAGATTATGCAACATTGTTTGATCGATGACAACAAATCTTCTCGTTACCAAAGGCAGAAAGTTACATTTAAACGTCAGGTCTGATAATTAATGCTGCATGACGGAATTTCCAGCTTGAATGCTACTTAACGGAGGGAGGAACTTTTTGCTGCACCCTCTCGAGACAGAATTTATGTGGCATAACCGGGTGGCCAGACCGTTGAGACACTCCAATATAGGGATCACCAAGGATTTGTAAAGGAGAGTTATCGCCTGAATATTTATAAATTCCCTGGTTTGAATTTGTTAACTCCGTGGATGCCCAGTACTCTCATCGCCCTCATGGACATACCCGGAGAATGACATCGGCCATCAAAGAGCACACCCAAGTCAATCCTCACATCAGCATGACATGCCAACGGCTCATCCATCCAGGGAATAGTGGTACAACCAACTGCGGTCAGCTCTTCTGAATGACACATTTGGATGGATTTAAAAATAAATTATTATGAGTGCACCATTCCCACAACTCCCAGATGGCCAGCTGCAACAACTCACAATCGGATTCCGACCGGATATAACTGTACAGCTTCAAGCCATCGGTAAATAGGTAACAAGCAGCGCACGTGAGGGGTAATGCACCTTACCACACCCTTGATAAGGACCAAGAAACACAGTAGGCCAAGATGGCTTCCTTGCGGTATCCCACGAGGGACGCACATGCTTTAGTAATTAATTCAGTTGAGGCCAATACGATGACCATTTTGGAACTGGACCATTTTGGAAAACTGATATTAAAGGTTCAGAACCGGTTTCTTATGCAAATGTGGTCTAAACCAAATCTCTAGAGAAACAGATGAAATTTGATAACAGTGTAGCAGGGGCGTTGCGTCCATAAGGCCACTGCCCCGGCACCCAGAAACATTCAAGAGCAAAAAACTCCATGTGTTAAGCTGGCATTTGAATTTCCCTCCCGTAAACTGTACCTAGTATTTTCACTAACTTCAACAGCGACTCGACAGAGTTCTCTGGCTTGGATATTCAATATGTGGTTCCGTCATGTTGGCTCCCTGTAGGAGCATGTTATCACAATATAGCAACAGTAATCGATGTCGAGCAATCGAAATCGAAACCTAGGCTCCTGAAACTGGCAGGTCCTGGGACCTAGTGTCGCCATGGCAAACGAGAAAAGTGACCCGTCCGCGCAGGCTCAGTCGAGTAAAAATATTGCTTGCCACACCCACTTTGGGCCACTGCCCCAGAACCTGATTTAAACCCTTTGATTCGATCCCTTCGATTCAATTTGTCATCTCTTCTGATTTGTTTTTTGCCGTCTCTTAATCACATGTCCGACATCGCTAACGTCACATGAATTCGGTGGCTAATTTGCAGTAGAAATTGTCGTCGTTTTCGTACGACGATAGAGCGCTGATTAAAAGAGATAAGCTTTGCTGAATATCACTAAATAAGGGAAGTAAATAAGGGAATCAGTAATATCAGTAAATAAGGGAAGGGTGTTGTTGCCTTGGGGTATTTTGTAGTCATCTCTGTTGGTTTTGTGTTCTGGTCTGGTGCCCCACCGTTTTCAGACCCCACGCACCGCTACTGCAGTGTAGTTATCTACCCGAAAAACAGAGAATCGATAAAAAAAATCGGAAGAAATTCAAGAAGAAATAAAGGCAGTTTTTAACCCCGTTGAAGAGGGGGCAAAAATATCGTCTGTAAGAAACCTGCAGAAAAAATGGCATTATGATAAGAGGAGCGGAAAAAAGGACGCATTGATATTTTGGAAAACCCCAAGATCAACGATATTGGATTAGATACAAGTCGGCCTACGAAAAAATTGCCTCGCCTGGCTATAGGTATATGGAGTGCCGTCATCCGTCATATTGTGGTAGGCGCAACCTAAATAGGTAGGTAGGTAGGTGTGTTAGGTGTGTTATGGTTGTTATACCTACCAGCCTACCTACCATGAGTTGAAGCCATTTATTCAGTGGTATGACAAGAGATATTACCAGAAAGCAGAACTATTTGCAGAGTTAGATGAATAATCCTTTCAAACCATTTGAAAGGAGGTTATCTTATAAGTTTCAAGCACTCGGTTGAGTTGTAGTCAAAGTTCATCATCTTAGTTGGCAAAACTGCGCTAATTTATTATTGAGCGGTATCCTCAATTAGTGATATTCTCGGTAAATGCTTTCAAAGAGAAGTTTGTTGAGGCAATCAGAAGTGAAGAAGAAATCGGGAGGGAGGTAAGTGGTAACAACAACTCAGAAGAGGAGGAGCTAGCGGATGGTGGGGGCCACGCCTACCGGAGCAGAGCTGCTGAAGGAGAGGGGGAGGGTGACCATGCGAAGGGCTGGTTGGAAAGACAGTGTAGTTAGGACGTAGGCAGAATGTGTTCGAAGGAGAGCCCTCCGTCCAACGGGGCCATGTACCCATTAGTGGATGTTGATCAGTACCGACTTCAGCTGTACCAGTATGCTGTGGCAGCGCAAAGGCTCGGCGGCTACTCGCAATACCCGGGCGCATACCACCCGCGGCTCGCCCTGTCGTTGCTGAACCACCGCGGGCTGACACCTGAAGAGCCCAAACCTCAGCATTCCTACATCGGCTTGATCGCGATGGCCATCCTCAGTTCACCGGAGTACAAATTGGTGTTGTCAGACATCTACCAGTACATCCTGGACCACTACCCTTACTTTCGAACGAGAGGTCCCGGGTGGCGGAATTCTATACGACACAACCTCTCACTCAACGATTGTTTTGTCAAAGCTGGGAGGAGTGCGAACGGAAAAGGACATTACTGGGCGATACATCCAGCAAATGTGGAAGATTTCAAGAAAGGAGATTTTAGACGGAGAAAAGCTCAAAGAAAAGTAAGTTATACTTCAGTCCTATCAAATTGAGCTCAACAGCTGTAATAAACCCATCTCTATATCATGATATAACAGGGGCACAGGTGCATTACCTATACTGCACAAACCTAGCCAAAATTTCATTCATACGATGGCAAAATTGCTTATAAATAGGTAAACACTTTGAAACGTACTTATTCAAATACTGTACCTGCCTTCAACTATAACGACAACGGTATAAGAATCAAATAAATATTATTCTCTCAGCTCTCTTTCTTTTAACAAACCGCAAGATTTGTCAACGAAGAGAGGTTATGTACAGGTAACTGAAGCCATAACAGAAGCTTTTGATTTTCTTTTACTGAAAAGGTCCATTCTGTAAAACTAACTTGTTTTGTATCGTTCAAAACCCATAATATTGAGTTTGATGGATTAACCTTCTTTCAAACTCACCATATATGCAGTCATAAAAAGTGTGTAATAAATTATGTCCTCGAACAAAGATTTTCTCCTACTCTCAACTTTTGAGACACCATACCAGTGCTCTATATATTTACTGACTATATAAAATTGTTGTTAAACTAGCGTTACCAGAGCAATCACGGAAATTTGTTATATGGTAGCTATTAATTTATTAATAAATACAGGCAAGCCCATTTTACAATGAAAAAATGTCTCAGTAGAATTAGGTAAATAAAGTATTTGACAGAAAAACAAAGACACAAATAAATATAAACAGAAGAGGTTCTTACGAAAACATAATCAGAAAAGAGAGCACCCTAGGGGTATATATGGTACGTGGGAGATAACGGATCCAGAGACAGATAATAATACCTATATGAGGTTACAATGAGAAATAATGATTTTTCTGCCTCACGGCATAATATTATATGGCTGGCTTTCCTGAACTAATCGCGCCTACTACGCACGTCCAGTAGAATATCAACCCCAAAAGCAACTATGTTGTAAAAAATTTACCCGCCAACTAAACAGAAAACTCCTCAGTGGCAAAAAGAAGTGATATCCATTTTGCCCGATAAAATAGCATACCTCGCTCTTGGATGAGCAAATAGAAACCTGTTCCTTCCCCCTCTTTTAGATATGTGTATAGAAACCTGTTCCTTCCCCCCAAACCATGAAATTTCTCTCAACACTGTTTGGCGGGGACTTTTCACCCAAGGGGAAAAAAGAAATGGTATAGGTCGTGAGAGAGGGGGACAAAATGCATAAGAAGGTTAACAAATATGTGCGCAAAATTTCAGCTCGATATGTTGTCTGTGAGGCTGTAGTCCTGTCAAAGAGTAAGTAGAAGAACTTGAAAAGCATCAGCGATTTTCAAACTATAATGACTCCGGACGGAACCTCATGGTCCCGAGGGGGTGAAATTTGGTACGCGTCCTCAGGGGCCTCTTAAGAATGGATGTACGAAAAATCAACACCGGAAACCACCAGGGGGCCGAGTTACGGGGGGGGGGGGGGGGGCTACTTGTTCTATCGTGTAAGTAAACAGTGTTCTTGGTCGCTGAGTAGGTATTTGGAGGTTTTCGATTTTCTTGGCGGGCGGAACGCTGCCGCGTTCCTAGATAAAAATTCCCTCACGTTGGAATACGACTACTACGAGAAAGACTAAAAGAACTGCAATTCCAAAATCAGAAGAATAGCTGCAAAACTAGCTGTTGAAAACTGGTGGCTCATTTTTTCATAACAGTAAGTCGAAGATTACCTTAAATGAACTGTTTACTATTCTATGAACTATTCTATGGTGGGGAAGGATTCAGGTTTTGACAGTCACCAGCATCTCACAATACTATTCACCTGAGGAACGGAGGAAATTATGTATTGGCGAGAGATACGCCATAGTATTGAGATTTAAACTTACATTCCAAAATTCCAATTCAAAATTCCATTTACCCTGGACAATTCACGATCCTTGAATATGTACGCGGAACTCATAAAATCACATATGTACATTAAAAAATGGTGCAGCTTAGATGCAGAAATCCTGTGATCCAGGATAGATATGAATCATTTGCCAAAGGTTAACATGTAGGTAGGTATATGGCTATGATAATTTGTTAACAAAAAACAATGAATGGCTATTCCAGCCATATTTCAAACTAGTAGTTCATATAATCAAACTGAGGAGACAATAAATTCTGCAATATGTGGCATAAACACCTACTTATAGCTTCCTCGTTGTCCATTTGCAGTGGTAGGTATTTGTATAACCACTCAATCTATCAAATAAACATCTAAATTTATGGAAATGGTAAACGTTACGGAAGTTACAACGACGTTAATATGTGCGCACGCGCAGAGGTTGGTTTAAAATATCTCCGACCGCGATTGAATATGGGACCGTCTGGGAGCCAAAACACGAAACCCATAACCTTTGAATCGGTTGAATATAACCGATGATAGAACTGATGAACTATTTCACGTTTTCGTCCTCCCAGATCAGTCGTACCTATAACGATGAAACTCGTATATGACTCGTAACCCCGTTTCTTCGGAAAAGACGCGCCGAACGGTTATGAACAGTCATAAAGTTCGAACAGAGATTGGTAATACTCAGTAGTAAGTGGGTCAGTATAATAACCTCTGGGGTACATTGCAATTGGGATATATCAAATCGACGATTCGATGTCAAACGAAGGCAATAAAATATTCTTCGTTTACGCATGTGCCTTGAAATCAGGATATTATCGAGTAAATGAGAGTATTCCTGGGCATTATACTTATTATCACCCACATGGCGAGAAGATGAATAATTGATCTATCCACTGTGAAATGCATACCTACATCCATTATGTCAGAAGAAAATTAATGCGTCACATCGATCGTGAGTCTGTGCCGTTTGCCCGCTTGACATATTCCACGCTCACTGCAGTGGTCTAAACTTCCTAAAATCCAATTTGGGGCATTTGGGTCAAACTAGATTTTTCGACGGCTTAGGAATGAGTGAAAAGGAAGGGAAAGGGAAAGGAGTGAAGGGAAAGGGGTGAAAATAAATTTAAAATCTCCAAAAATGCTGGGTATGGGTTTGGAGGACCTTATCTAAGAAAGGAAATAAAGGTATTTATGTATGAACCAAAACTGATGCGTGACATGCGAATGTGAATGTGAGAACAAAATGGAATTTTCATTTCTCAAATTCAGAATAAAATCAACAAAATTATGTTATGGAAGGTTATGAGATGTATAATAAAATATAGTCAGAATGAAGAACGTCAGCGGACAAGTGTTTTGAATTTGTTGATCGTTCTTTCTTAAGTGTAGTTATAAGTAGTTATAAGTAAGCTATAAGTAATTTATAAGTGAAGTTATAAGTAAGCATTCAAGGAGTAGTACCTGTCCTGTACAAAACAATGGTGTACACAGAATAATCACAGAAAGTAGTAGAAAGTAGTAATAATATATAAAAATGAAAATTTTATATAAATTATACGAGACCATCCGTACGGGTCCAACCCAGGCCCCTGTACATTTCACTAGAAACTCTGAATAAAATTGAAGTAAATGCGTGTGGTGGAGATTTCTGGATTTAGAGAGATGGACTTCATTCAAAAAGGTTTGAAACGCAATTGGGAGGGGTGAATATTTTTATTTGGGCACAAAATTGGTCGATCTAGTAATCGAAGGATCTCTGAAGCAATACTTCAAATCCTCTGGAGACAGTCGGAGGGAACAGTTTTTGTAGTATGATTTGTATGATGGTTTAGTAATCAACTAAGCAGATATATCGGTGTAAGAAATATTTGGATCAATGACACAAGGACCCGGACTCAGCCATCTTGCACCCGATGGATTGGGGCTGACCGGTATCTCCTGTTTCGAAACTGAAACCGGTTTATGATTCTTGTAACTACCAATCACGTCTGGCATTTAGTTGAATTCGGCCAATATGGCGACGATGTAAAAACGCTGCAAATTATTACATAACTGTATTTTCCTAACAGTTACAACATGAATACGACTAAGCTACGTAGATCACTGTTTTCTGATGTTTGAGCATAATCGGACCATTTATTCGTGAGCAACTGACTACCTCAGATTTACGTTTGATCAAATACGCGAAGTGGGTAACCGTTCTCGAACTCAGGGAACCACCTAGGACGGACAGACACTTGTTCAAGTTACTTAAACATGGTTAATCCAAAATAACCATGTTTCATCAAATGAAATAATGTCACTGAACAACCATCACGAGTTTATATATATAGCCATGGGTACAATCAGCTGTTCTCTAGCAACGACACCTGGGCTAGACGTACACCATAAGTAAGTACAGCGCTCCGGATGGTCCAAAATATCCACATGTTGTAGATCAACTTATAATACGTCATAAAGACAACTTGCAACAGCGTGTGACTTCCACGACCTAGATTTAGAGCTAAATCTCCAAATTCTAATGGGGACCAATTCTAAATATTTACGGAAGAAAGAAATGACGCTTGATCAAATTTTGACTTTAGGAGAAACAGAAGAGGTAATAAGATCGCAAATGACACTTCATTCTCAGATCCAGTGACAATAACTGAGGACCCTTCCACTGAAAGTTTCATTTAGCTACGGCGTTCTCAAAACTTTAACCCCTGTTTTTCACCCCTTAGAGAAGACTGACAGTAACGCCGAACTTAGCGAACCAAGTACACCAGAAATGAGACATAGAAATCAGATTTCTTTAATTTTGGTTCATAGTAACCAAGAAAAATGCGAAGTATGCGGAAGGATAGACTTTTTTTAAATTCCATTTCGGATTCTACGTACCTTAAAATGTAAACCATCAACTTTTGAAGGTGGGATTAAATTTTTGAATTATTATAAACCAAAACGCATAGAGCTTATAATGAACATCATGTTGCTCCTTAGGATTACCATGTAGATTTCGTCAGAAACACGAATGCCAAATTTTTTGAAAGTAGGTACTCGTATGTACATCTCAAGCCAAGACCTTGACCATTGACGATAGCTCATGTCTGACAATGAAACCAATTTATATACCATAAAGTAGGTAGGTATACGGATAAACGGAGTTCACAGAAATTTATTGCAAGATAGACGTCCAGTACCATATTATGGGCCCCAACTTTCATTTTTGAATCGATAATCCGCAACTTCTACGTATAAAAATTGTCCCGTATCTATAATTATTTTCAGGAATCGAAGATAACGATTGCTTACTTCCCCGAAAGTCAGCTTATGACTGCATGATCAAGGTGCATCTTATCATATTGCTTCTCCTGATCAAGGAATTCTGAGGCCTTTTCTGCCTCAGCGTCCTGCTTCAGTGTAAAACAACACCATTGGTTCGATCTGAAACCAATAAGCGTTAAAATAAAAAGGGTGGTATACCTGAGTCGCAGGGGCGCCATTTCACCAAACTGTTGGGGGGGGGGGGGGGGCAAACACCAGGGGGTATGGGGGGTATGATATATCTACTAAGGGTGTCCAGGTTTACATTTAGTACATTTAGATGTAGGCTAATTTTATGCTTCCTTTTACATATTTAAAGTTTCAATAAAAGAATAAATACAAACAAAATCAAAGTACCTACCCTTATCAATTCATGAAATTACCTAGCATTGCTACATTCCAATAATATTCATTCAAAATATTCCTTTTTAAAAGAATAACTTTTTGAAAGAAGGCTATGATATTCCAGATAACTCCAGTAGTCATTTTCATTATTTATCAATTCCTTGGGGGGGGGGGGGCCTAGGGCCCCCCCCCCCTGCCCCCCTTAAATGGCGCCCCTGCTGAGTCGTATGAGACACTTTTCAAAAAGGGTCGTATTTACACCTCACATCGCATTGCACAACATCTAGCTCACGACAACTTTAAAAATAGCTCAGAGTGCCAGCTTTTAGAATGTGGATGCATGCTTTTGTAAAACTACATAAGACGGGCGAGAGTATGAAGAGCGAACGGTTACGACTTGATTATGATGGTACTGTATTTTTTTAAAGCGTACGACTTGTAACGCTTGTGCGATCCGAAGCTACGTAAAAAGAGCGGCTGAGTTTCACATTTGGCGATTCAATCCTCCTATGTAAAAAGAGCGAGTGAAGTCATAGTCTTCATAATTTTAGGGGGAACTGAAAAAGTGTGTGTGGGCTCATGAAGAGAACCTACCGTGTTGGTTGTTTCAAATGCCTGTGATACTTACATGCCCTAGGGAGCCTAATGTGAAACTCTGCTCGCTCTTGTGACCGTAAGGAATCCCACTTTCCAAATGAATAATACCTTTATAAACCACAAAGCATCAGCCTTCTCTCAAAGTTGAACAAATTTTTGAACATATTTTCTAAAAATTACCTACCAACGTAAGGAAACCGACACAGAACCCATTTTGCAGTTTGATAGTTGAGGAACATCAGATCAATGTCATTTTGCAATCAGGTATATTTTTTGGAAATTTCATGGTAATCTAGCTAACACTTGAACCTTTTATACAACATTGAGTGAGATTTGATGACAGTATTCTCTAAGAGCTAAATTTCGTCCAATTTACTACGAGTATCTGCGTAACCGTAAACGACGACAGAGACTGGTTGCTTTGTTTTTTCAAGTCCGGTTAGCCGGATGTTTGATTGCAATATTGTATAACCCACTTCTATGCAACGTCTGGCGTCTTCTACGTATGGTGAAGTGGGGGGTCGAAACTCTCAAGTTCCTCTGTTTTCGTGTTAATTCCAGTCGGGAATACTACCAGTATGTACATTTTTGGGTGCGGAGGGCTCTGAATGGCAGGCGGAGTTTGGTGATGTCACAGTACGTCAATGGGCAATTATCATGTATCCACAAACCACACATTTGGTACTGATTTTATAATCATCTTCCTCTACGCATTTGAATAAGTTGAAAAGTTTAGGGGAAAATTACTGTATGGATGAAGAAAAACAAGTAAAAGAAAAATGTGATTCAAAGATGCCGCTTGCTTACGTCACACGGCTATAGGCGTCGACTGGCCATCTCCCATCTATCTCTCTCTCCAGCCAATCAGAACCCATATATCCGTAGAACGTCACAGGCAACAGCAGGATCCCCTTCCCCGCCTCTTTTTTGATAACTCAAAGGTTGAAAGTCTCTCGAAGTATGAAGGAGGCATATTTCCCCGTTTCAGTCCTATTATCGTATATCTCACATCATGGACTATTGAGGAAAAAATTCAAACAGAATTCATTATAATTGCCCATTACAAACAAAGTAGGTGGAAATACACTACTAACATTGTATACCTGTACGCAGCCATATAGGTACAGTATAGGTACGTTGAACCGTCACCAATATAATGTGAGACACACGAGAGTAGGTACAAGGAGAGAGAAAGATTCTTAAATTTAGTTATGGAAACAAACTTATTTTTGAAATAATCACTGTACATGATTAAGAGCTCAGGAGGAAGAAGAAGACGGAGAAGAAAACCCATCCACTGGTGCACCACTTCATCGATCCATCAATTTATTAGATCAAATGAATAATGCGGAATATGAATGTGACCCAATAATGTTGATCAGTTGAATGCTGTACTATCGGAACACTGAAAATAGCAGTCGTATAAGTGCACATTTTGCGTTCGGCAGGACTGAGAACCGTCATTCTAAATGAACTTTATTGGTGTTTCAAAAACGCAATACTAGTACGTACTCTTATTCTTTCTTTGACCTGCCAGGGCGGCAAAAAGATGGTCATTCTTCTTCTGTCTAACTGAATCCAGGAAAAATCAGGTCGACACTTGATATTTTTGTTCACAACAATGTTTGTGCTTAATTTTTGGCACAAGTGTCTGCAGTAGGTACTGAGATGCAAAATGAAGTGCGTTATGACTGTTATGAGCGACTGTGCTCAGGGGAGCCCAGCAGTGCTCTTCAAGCCTGGCGGAATGCGGTTCGATTAATGCCAAGGTCGCCCGGATGGTCAAACGGTATGTGATCCACAAACCATCCCTTAAACATACGGTGGACGATACTAGATAGGTAGATAGGCTCGTAATACGGTAAATGTGCTCAAGATGTTTCGTTTCCCCTGAAAGAATATACGAAGAACTCAAAGGTATTTAGTTCCAGAGCATTCAAGTAGTACTAACGAATAATGGTGTTAGGCTTTAGAAGAGCTTTGGTTCTAGGTGAGCTTCATAAAAATCTAAACGTAACCTCTGCGTGTGCGCATGCGCGAACTTGAAATCCACGTTCGCGCCACCCCAACCATTCAGCGATAGGAGGAAGTCAAATGTGCCACACATTGGCAGACGTTTTTGAGTTTTAACGACATTTTTAGGTAGGTATCTGCATTAAACAGGTTTTTAGTTAGGTACCTAACAGTCATGTACCTAACATGTATCGTGATTGGTGGGAGTTCGATGGACGATTGAGATCCAGGTGTTTTTTTTTTAACCGTTATTTAATGGAAAACGCAAGCTTTCAACTGCTCTCTGACAGTCATCATCAGGTGTATACCAGAAATAGTTGTAAGCCAACTTGCCTTACAACTATTTCTGGTATACACCTGATGATGACTGTCAGAAAACAGTTGAAAGCTTGTGTTTTCCATTAAATAGCGGTTACAAAAAAACACCTGGATCTCAATCGTCCTTCAAACTCCCATCGACCAGCATTGAAAAAGAATATCCTTGCAACATGTTTGGCCTCCGGCCATTTGAATTGAGCGGGACACAGCTCACCCATCACTGGTTCACCGCCCGCCACTAGGGGCGGTCTGCACTATAGTCGCCCACTAGCCCGTATCACTCTCCAGATCAAATAACGACCATTATAATAATCAACTAATTATAGATTCATTTAATAGGTTCGCAAGTAGTATAATTATATCAGATCCAATGAACTGTACCAGTACAACCTTTCGTCTTGTTCTTGTGGCAGTCCTGCTCTTGAGCCGTTCTCTCGCTCGATCGGCAGGTTATTATTATTGTTATGCTCGTAGTCATTCTACTTTTTGTGCTTGACGATTTATTGTTTGATGTTCTGAGGTATAGTTAATTTTATCGTTGTTCATCCGAGTTGTACAAGTTCTAACTCAATAAAAGTCCGGTTCAGTTCATTTTCTCTTCTGCTCTACACCTAAAGAGAAACACAACATTAATGCAAACATGTATCGTGATATGTTTCACACTAAACTTATTCATTCGTAGAACGTTGATGGGTGTATTCTATAAGGCAGTACTTGGATGTTGTGCAGGTGAGGAAACACATGGGCCTGGCAGTGGAAGACGACGGGACGGACTCGCCGTCGCCGCCGCCGCTCCCGCTGTCGCCTCCTGCGGCCCACCAACCCGCTTGGCCTCGCATCCACGCCCCGCGCTCCAAGAAGCGGCAGTTCGACGTCGCTTCCCTCCTCGCCCCGGACCCACCGAGCAACCCTTCGGACGACGAGGAGCTCGACGTCGTCACCCCCAGCTCGTCCCTTCCAGTCTGGCCTTGCACTTCCTTCAATCAGCATCTCATGGCGAGGTATTACCAAACACACTGTTAGAGACGATCCTCAAAGAGTCGCCACGCCAAAACAATGGTACGATCCTCGACACTACCTAAGTATACGATCTATGTAATAACGTAATAAGTATACGAACTAAGTGCGGGTTCCAAGACCTTCGGTTGGTCTTGGTTTCGCTAACTAATTTATTTTTAACTTTTTCCTCATTCCGTTACAAATTCAACTAGGTATCCAACTTTGTGTAATACATGGTGCTTCAAAAGTCCCAGCTCGAGTATTCAACCCAAGCGAAAAACCTCCTCAACTAGGTACCTGCCTAACCAAATTCACGTAACGGTATTCTCACAAGCTCCACACTTTTTATCCTTGATGAAACCCGGAAATTCTAACTCTTTCAGGACCTCGAGTGAGTGTGTATGTCTGTCTTGAGTGACCATAACTGCTTTTCAGATTACTGTAAATCAGATGAGCAGCAGTTTTTAGTTAGTAAATGTTGTTTCTCGGATAATTCCATTTGAATTTCATCGCAATCCTACTTAAACTTTTTCTGTGCATGCCCAAACGTGGTTTCTTTGAAAATGCCATACCTATTGATTAAAAGTCCCATAATGCTTATCACTTAAATCCAACTGGTACCTAGTATTCGAACCAGTATCACACAATGGTGCTATACATAATGGAAGCACTTGAATTCCAAAATTAAACAGCTGAGAGGCCTCGGTATTTGTTACTGCGTCCATCACTTCCAAAAACACGAATCGCTCCTGCAATTACGAGATATTTTTGTAGACACTTGGAAGGGGTTTGGAAGTTACAATTTCTCGTGGGAGGATACAGTAATGGAGGAGTAATAATATATTATAGTAGTGCAATATAGTAAGATATTATACTAGTAGTAATGACATTAGTAACACTATCTAACCACTACTCGATTCAGTCTACGCTGAGAAGTGTTGGAGATAAAATGTTCTTTCTAGTTCGAAAGCCTCCCACAACACACATCACACAAGCCACACAAGCACACATTCAACACACACACACACACAACACACACATTTCCCAAGCTGTACCTACAGTTTCCAAAACCCTTCCTCACGAGACAACATTGTTAATAATTCGGGATGATACTGGTTTGCTAAGATCTAGCAGTAGGTAAATTTGCATTTGCATTTGAACATTTTATGATTATTGAGAAGATCAATTAATTTAGAGCGGGACTTTCGAAATACTTTGTTTTTCAGTTTACTGGAAACGATCTGCTGTGTCCACTGCTATACTTACTTACTTTTTGATAAGAAGAACAACTAAAGCATACAGTAACAAGTTGAGTTCAAATTGCTTGACAAATCGAGGCAATGAAATCTTTAAATACAAATTCTTTTAAAAAAAAAAACAGTGTTCGTTAATCGGCTATTACATATATTTTAGCGCATCGAAAGGTTTACAGTCAAATGATTTCACCAATAATAATCTTCAGATAGAAGTCTGTCATTTATATCTCCCTGTGCAATGTAATTTATTGAAAAACGCCCTTCATTATTCAATGTTTAAGGCAAATATTATGAATACCAATGTACAGTTTTTGCCGGTCAAGTTGCTCCTCAAACTGCTTTCAAACTTGGAGAAGAGATGAGGATACTTGTTGATACTACTTCGAATAGAATTCGAGTCTATCCAAGTTGAATGTATATAATATTTTCTATTATTTTAATAACAAATTGAAGACAGAACGTCGTAGTAAAAACGCCAAGTCGCTGTACATATTGAATTAACGAATAAAGACTATGAATGTTTTATCCAAGTCAATGAGAAACCTATGTTCCAATTCAACTCTTTAAACTTTGTACATAAAATATTTATATCATGTGTAATATACAATGATAGTGTATACGGACTGTATATAAGCAATACCTATAATCACTTTATTATGTACAATAAACGGCCCTGTTGAAATTGTATCGTTCTTGTAATCTTCATTTCAGCCTAAATTGTCGAATGTCATACATATCAACTGTATAATATTCCTTCTGATATGGTATGATTAGATTGATTCTAACGCCATGACTATGCACACTTGACTTGAACCACAAATGGCTTTGAATAGCCACATAGCTGAAATCTATGATATTTTCAGTATGTTAACCAATTCAAAAACAACGTGATGAGTTCCTTAAGTTTAACAGTCACATTTAGGTGAGTAACTAGGTACGATTTGTTTCCGAACCGATAAATGTACACACTGAACATGTAAGCTGGAAATTCTTGGGGCGGTGTCTCCCCAGAATCATTCATTCCGTGCTTACAAAGAGATCAATCACAATAATAAACATAAGCCTGCTTACCTAACACAATAAGCGAACATTACGTGACCAACAAAAGGGCATATACAGACACGCTCAATCTATCGAGCACACTTTCCCTTTGCTTTGCGTCACGCACACATATCCCAGATTATAATTCAATCGTTCTCCTTCAGGGGTGGACCTACGTACTTAGGGCAGATTTCTAAACATGATTCTGGTTTATAATCACGGTTAGGGTTTTATCCATCCATACCGAGGATGGCGTTAATTAAAAATCTCATTTCAATAAATTGAACTGAACAACCTTCTTAATGTCTACCAAACTTCTTCAAAACTAAATTCTTGGGACAGAATATTTTGGTTGATTAGATTAAATCAGTCTCGATAAAAGAGTAATTTTGTGCCATCTAGAGGCCAAACCGTGACCAAAGTTTGAAGAATATTCTTTAAAATCCAAAACGTAGAACCAAAGTTAGATGCGAGGTACAACAACCACAATTTCAGAGTTTCAATAACTCCATGGCAAAGATTTAACGTTTGCGCATCCGCAGTCGATCATTAAGATGAAATTCGTAATGTTTCGCTTACACGTCCAGTGATGGATGTGCGCAAAGAATCGGAGATATGCAAGTGGTATGGACATCACGATAGTCCGAAAGTACCTACCGTACCGGTTTTGATGTAACTCGAAAGGGATCAGCTCAAGACCAGCATAGCTCTACATCAATATTTTTGATGATTAAAATCGGAGGTAGCTGAAAAACCAGGTGACTCAGCTTTTCAAAAAAACGCATTTTAATGTGTGAAAGTTGATGGATTATTTCGTGTTAATTCAAGTACGGTTTGGCCGACATAACTGGGGGATCGAATGACATATTTTTTTGACTATTCAGTCATTTGAACCAGTTTTTCCTGTTTAGGGTAAAAATTTGGAGATAATAGAGAGTTTTTACAACACACCACGACGAAACAAAAGCAGTGCTGCGCATGCGCACTTAAGACACCGAAAAGTTTGACGAACCGTGACAACGAAAAATACCGGGATCTCACGGTGTCAGCTTTCGTCGTGTTGAGATGACGAAACGTAATTTAACCTTCTTAATTCTGTTTTCCTTGGAAAATAAAAATGTCGAGCGTCGTATTCACAGCTGCTTCTTGGCGTCTTTCAATGTTAATGCAGACTTGACGCCATGTGTGGACATAGATTTGTATTAACCACGGAGTAAAATGGATGAAAGAGAGAACATAAGAGAAAACATAACGTTAGCGTGACTTCACAGCCGGTAGACGCCAAAGCTGAACGAAAACTGCACCGAAAAAGGTTAGCATCTGACTTCGGTCGCCCTATCCGCCATTTCGGTGCGAGGGTGTTGCAAAACTCTCTAATCCTGTACTAGAATGTGGTTTTTCGCTCTGATCCCCACAAAGATGTGTACATTCATGATGAAAAATAATAACCATAACTCCACTGTTTATTTTAAAAAATTGACTTACCCCCCCCCCCCCCCTCCCAAACATTCAATTTCTTTCACCTAAAAATCAAAATGCTTTCTCAATGAAATGTGAACAGTGTAAAGTTCCTGTACAATTCAAATTTTGGCTGATAAGATTTGTTTGTTCCGTTTTGTCGTGATTTGAGGACTTAATCTATGACTTGAAATGACCCTCGAGTATATTGCGAGTTTTGCAGAGGTACTGGAGTTTCGCCTTCCTCAAAGGAAGAGTCACGCATTCGAAAATAGGGTTAGCGGGTTTCCCAGAATTTCTAGGAACTATGAAGAATTAGATTTCAGGGTTACACGTGCAAGTACCAACCTAAACCATGAGTCGTTACTACCCCTCATTTTACAATAACCAGTTACCACACTCACTCCTCGCCGCTACAGGCTATGAAGGGCTCATTGAGTTGTCCACCCTCGAACTCTGACCAGACTTGATGACACTTGAAGGCTCTGCGTCATTCTTAAATTCTTATTCACGGTTGGCTTGTCCACGTTAGAAATTATAAATCGAAAATTTCGCAAAACGCTCAAATCATTAGGCCTCCGCCGTTTTACTTTGCTGCGTTAAACTTCGGATGTACATACATAAATCGAATCGGGTGATTTGGTGATAACAGTGTGAAGAAGAAGAAGATCGATAGGAACGAGATGAATAAAGTAGAAAATAATAACGAGAGGTTAGTAGGTATACTGGAATCAGCCGTTACTGGGACGTTATATTCGTTTGAAAACGGTTAGCATGTCGAGTCGACGTTGACTCCAGACTATGCCAGTTATGATAAATATATACTATAACACGTCGAATGGTCGAAGTGTCGATTTTTTTTCGACTGATTTTTCCGAAGTTTACCTGCAAGGCTAAAAACGTTCAACAATCGCTGATTTGTAGAACTTCTGTTGGCTTATGAGCAACTGTATAGTCAATTGATATGTTTCCTAAGGAACCACACTGATAATCCCCCAACATTTTCCACCCACCGACTCTCCAGCCTTACAGCGATGATATTTTGTAAGCAACTTGTGTGTGTGTAGGCGTGTAGGTACAATGAATTTATTTTCTCGAGTTAACAGCCTTGCAGCGGTTTCATCTACAGTTTAAGTTTACTTATTTATTTATCTCATTTGAATTTACTGAAGTAACGGTTTGGTTTAATCAAAATTCCTGATACTGATACTGTTACTGATAGTGTCTGTGATCTGAGATGGTGCAGTTACAGAATTGATGTCACGAATTACTCAACCACTCCCGTTCAACGCTTGTTCAGTCCTACGACTATTGTCACAACATGACCAGTTATGATTTGGAATTTAGATATAAGGGGAACATGTTATGCTCGCTCGGCCGTATAATGGGGCTCCAACATTATAAAGACAGGAAATCAGATGGCGAGGGAAGATGTGAAGTATGCTTGACTTGCATGACCCTTGTGGGTCCGCCTGCTTTCATGCGTTCCCTCTCTTTTGTGTCTTTGTAACCGCTAATCTACTTATCCTTCCCTTCGCATCTCGAGAGCTTATCTTGGTCGGGTGGCTTCCCGGCACCCGCTACCTCGGAGTCGGATGGAAAATATTGAAAGGGCAAATCTCTGGGGGTAGCACCTAATATCACTGGTAAACCTTTACTTTAGGCATTTCAATGACACCAGTCGCTACCGAACCAACGGGTATATTAAAAGTAACACACTCTTTCATGGGTGGCAGGCATAACAAGACTCACAACGGGTTTCCGTGAAATCGCCGCAAGTCCGTTGGTAAAAACGTGTCCATAATCTATGGACACGGTATAATCTACGTGCAGTGGCATGAAATCAGCTGACTGTACGCACATGAATCCTTGAAACACGTAAATTCATCACGTCGCTTCTTTAACGGAAACCGGCTCTTCCCTGTTTACCAGATAGAGGAAACAGCGTGGTTGGAGATGATGCAAATCATAATATACCTAACCTTTTGTTTCTTAGAAATATTCTAGTTTTTTTTAACAAATCATCCGCTGATAAGGTTAAAATAGGTACCTACTCTGCTCACTAATTCTCTGGCTTGGTCAGCGTTAGCGTCCTGCGCTGAGGGATATGAATTAGGTAATACTAATAAAGTTAATAAAGTTAGTAATAATAAAGGCATCTTCTTTTCTCCCCCGACGTCATATCAGGACTTGTCATTTATTCGTATAATACTTGTTACGGTGTTGTAATCCACACCATCATCAGTTCTTTTCTTCTAGTTTTCTTCAACAGATTCTCCTAGAATGGTACATACAATTTACATTTGCGGTACTTACAATTTACATTTGCGTCTGCAGCCATTTTGCAGAACAACACAGCTTATCTCCCAAACATTATTCTTTTTCAATAACTACTACCACATTTCATTACTTCTATTTAAATATCTATTCAACTCCTTAATTCCTCTGCCTGTTGGTCGTCCAAGTAGACTTTCCACTCCCCTGTGGAACAACCATGCAATTCAACTGGCATTAGGTTTTGGGATACGTGATGTCACCTCCTCCATTGAACATCTACTACCACAAATGAGAACTCCAGTGTGAGAGAAGAGGTAAAAACATTTTTTCTCTACTTTACTTTACAGGTAGATATCAATCAGGCCTTCAGACATATAGAACTTAAAACATATGGCAAGTACCTACCTACCAAAGCTGTGGAGTGGTCATTTATCCAAATCTCTTTCCAATGTGGTGCTTAAAACGTTGCAGGATAACTTTCTCCTTCTACCACTCTAAGCTTTCACATAAATAGCTGTATATTTGAATTCCATGGTTAGGTGGAAGTTAGACGACCACCAGGTAAAGGAATTAAATTAATTGCATATAATTATGTACTTAATAGAAGTAATGAAATGTTCTAGTCTGGAAAAAGCATAATAAAGATACAGCAAGCCATATTGTTCTGCAAAATGACTGTTGACGCAGATGCAAATTTATGTACCATTCTAGGAGAATCTGTTGAAGAAAAAATACATAAAAGTGATGATGGTGTGGATCTCAACACCGAAATCGGTATTCTACGAATAAATGACAAGCCCTGCCGTCGAGGGAGAAAATAAGGGGCCTTTATTTACCAACTTCATATCCCACAGCGCAGGACGCTAACGCTAACCAAAGCAAGATAATTAGCGAGCAGAGTAAACCTTTTGTGGCCGGTTCGAGCGACCATTTTTGAACATGAGCGTTCTGGAAAAAACCCTGTCAAAATCCGTTCATAATCAGATAATTTCTCGTGATGCCATCAAATGATCAAAAATTATAGCATGGTACTACTATAATTAGTTCTAGTAGTAGTAATAGCATTATAACATAAATAAACTAAATTTTATGCCCTTTTACCAATGTCAATGTAATTTAATTTAGGATTTGAAAGTCTTCCATTTGTTTTACTCAGCTCTAATAGTTTTTCCTGTTTTGCATAATGAATTTTTCTCTCGCCTAATTTCCTGCCCTTCTTTATTAGGTACGTGCGTAAAAACTAACAGGACCACCGGTGACTTTCAGTAATTGTGGAATGGTAATGTGATTTAGTATGAACGAGCTGGTATTCGACGATAATTTAATACAGAACCCTACCAAGAGCCTTTTTTTTTTTGTTGATTGTATTAACGGCTAGCTCGGACTTCAATTATTAGTTTAAATGCGAAAGAAAGCAATATAGGTAACATTTTGTCGCCCTAAATAAAGATCGAATCTTGACAATACGAAATGTTTCCACATTAGATTAATTATTTCTGAACTGCCAAACAAAAGGATGTCGTATGAAGATGAGCAACTTTCAACAATTCTAATGGACCAAATTTGAGTTTTTAGGATTTGAAATGGGGGAGAAAAAAGCGCGAACAATTGAAATAGAATCACTGAAAGTAACATGTAAGGGTGAGCAAATACAAAAAAATACCATTCCGATGTTGAAAATATTTTTCTCAAAAAAGAATGGGTCAAACTTGACTTTATAAGGGTCAAAAATCGGCGAACATGACTAAAATCACGAAAAACGCTGCAAATCCCTGCACAACGGTTTATTATTTTGTATAGAATACCCTTCTGTTACAGATCACAGCTCTATGTATAGATAACCCGTCTATATTACATACTATTATGTACTATTCTATTATTATGCATATTATGTAGATCGCAGACACTCCGTAGGTTAGTACCTAACCCCGTACTCGTTACTAGGTACCTACCTAAATCACGAGTTAAATGTTGCTAAAATAATTCTGCCGATGACAAACAGTACCTAACAAAAAGAAACACACATAATGAAGTTCTGAAAAGAAATTGTTGATGAGGAGTGAAAAAAGTTGCAAAAGTACCTACCAACAAACTCCAGCCCCTTCTACGTAGATGGTATAATTTACCGTTCTGTAATAATTTACCGTTGAGTAATGATTTACCGTAGTAATAATTTACCCATCAATAATACTTCAACGTTTGTTCAAGTTTCACTACCTACCAACAAACTCCAATAGAGCCATCATTTTTCAAATTAAATAATATCACAGAACAACCAACTCGACTTCATACTCCGCCAATATAATCAGGTGATCCCTACCAATGATTGGCCGTATGCACAAATTCCTATTGTGGGCGCGTCTCTGGTTACGAGATTTGGTTTGGATTGTATACAATTTCATTCACACTGGAGTCGGAAATGCCTGTCGGTGCAAACTTCGGGGCCTTACTGTGAACGAACGGCTGGACGTACGATGCTCCGGATGGTCTTAAAAAACTCGCAAGTTCAAGAACTATTTAAAACCGTAAAAATATTTACGTAAAAAAATGGTATAGGCGTTTTGAAAATTTCAACCCCTATTTTGAACCCCTTAGAGATGACTCACAGTAACGTCGAGCTTCGAGGACCAACTAGACGCCGAACGGAACCTATAACCCGAATTTCATCAATTTTTTTTCATGGTAACTAAGAAAAGTGGCCCGTACGGCGTACGGCGTACGGCGGACAGACAGAAATATTTTTATTGCAGTTTTGGATTCTACATATCTTGAAACGTAAACCATCAAATTTTGAGGGGGGGTAAGAATTTTTTTGGTTTATTATTTTCAATAATGAACCATTGGAATCGAGCATGAAAAAAAAAATTCTTACCCCCCCTCAAAATTTGATGGTTTACGTTTCAAGGTATGTAGAATCCAAAACTGCAATAAAAATATTTCTGTCTGTCCGCCGTACGCCGTACGCCGTACGCCGTACGGGCCACTTTTCTTAGTTACCATGAAAAAAAATTGATGAAATTCGGGTTATAGGTTCCGTTCGGCGTCTAGTTGGTCCTCGAAGCTCGACGTTACTGTGAGTCATCTCTAAGGGGTTCAAAATAGGGGTTGAAATTTTCAAAACGCCTATACCATTTTTTTACGTAAATATTTTTACGGTTTTAAATAGTTCTTGAACTTGTGAGTTTTTTAAGACCATCCGGAGCATCGTACGTCCAGCCGTTCGTTCACAGTAAGGCCCCGAAGTTTGCACCGACAGGCATTTTCGACTCCAGTGTGAATGAAATTGTATACAATTCAAACCAAATCTCGTAACCAGAGACGCGCCCACAATAGGAATTTGTGAATACGGCCAATCATTGGTAGGGATCACCTGATTATATTGGCGGAGTATGAAGTCGAGTTGGTTGTTCTGTGATATTATTTAATTTGAAAAATGATGGCTCTTTTGGAGTTTGTTGGTAGGTAGTGAAACTTGGACAAACGTTGAGGTATTATTGATGGGTAAATTATTACTACGGTAAATCATTACTCAACGGTAAATTATTACACAACGGTTCATTATACCATCTACGTAGAAGGGGCTGGAGTTTGTTGGTAGGTACTTTTGCAACTTTTGGTTTATTATTTTCAATAATGAACCATTGGAATCGAGCATGAAAAAAAAAATTCTTACCCCCCCTCAAAATTTGATGGTTTACGTTTCAAGGTATGTAGAATCCAAAACTGCAATAAAAATATTTCTGTCTGTCCGCCGTACGCCGTACGCCGTACGCCCAACGGGCCACTTTTCTTAGTTACCATGAAAGAAAATTGATGAAATTCGGGTTATAGGTTCCGTTCGCTGTCTAGTTGGTCCTCGAAGCTCGACGTTACTGTGAGTCATCTCTAAGGGGTTCAAAATAGGGGTTGAAATTTTCAAAACGCCTATACCATTTTTTTACGTGAATATTTTTACGGTTTTAAATAGTTCTTGAACTTGCGAGTTTTTTAAGACCATCCGGAGCGTCGTACGTCCAGCCGTTCGTTCACAGTAAGGCCCCGAAGTTTGCACCGACAGGCATTTTCGACTCCAGTGTGAATGAAATTGTATACAATTCAAACCAAATCTCGTAACCAGAGACGCGCCGACAATAGGAATTTGTGAATACGGCCAATCGTTGGTAGGGATCACCTGATTATATTGGCGCAGTATGAAGTCGAGTTGGTTGTTCTGTGATATTATTTCATTTGAAAAATGATGGCTCTGTTGGAGTTTGTTGGTAGGTAGTGAACCTTGAACAAACGTTGAAGTATTATTGATGGGTAAATTATTACTACGGTAAATCATTACTCAACGGTAAATTATTACACAACGGTTCATTATACCATCTACGTAGAAGGGGCTGGAGTTTGTTGGTAGGTACTTTTGCAACTTTTTTCACTCCTCATCAACAATTTCTTTTCAGAACTTCATTGTGTGTGTTTCTTATTGTTAGGTACTGTTTGTCATCGGCAGAATTATTTTAGCAACATTTAACTCGTGATTTAGGTAGGTACCTAGTAACGTGTACGGGGTTAGGTACTAACCTACGGAGGGTCTGCGATCTACATTATATGTATAGAGTAGTACATATCATAAATTATATAGACGGATTATCTATACATAGAGCTGTGATCTGTAACAGAAGGGTATTCTATACAAAATAATAAACCGTTGTGCAGGGATTTGCAGCGTTTTTTTCATGCTCGATTCCAATGGTTCATTATTGAAAATAATAAACCAAAAATTATATAATTTTACGAAAAGTGGTACGGTTTCTCGCTACATGACCTTTTTACACAATAGCACGAATATTTCTTTGAACATTCGCTCTTATAGCCATGCTGCATGACCGGTTTACTTTTGTTTGAACTGTGCTCCAGGTGGCTCTGAATGTGATAGGAAATTCTAATCAAATACATGATACCTAAATTATTAGGGATGAGCACCGTTTGGAAAACATCGATAGTCGCCACCGATATAAATATCGACATAAAACATCGATCGTATCGCTAGTGCACTAACGTTATTTATTTTTTCCCCTTATATTCCACCGAAAAATTCTCTTTGGTTTAGGTTGCATGTCCAATCCCACCGGAGTCACATTTTTTCATTCTGTTTCTAACATTTCCTCAAATGATTTACTGATCACTTTTTTGATCATCTCTCTAGTACATCAGAGCCAGATCTTTCGTATAGGTAAGTAGAAATTCATTTACAGAAGGTACAACTTCGGCTTAATTTTAATAATGGTCGAATACCTGGTAGAAGTAGTTTTTTTTAAATAGGTAATGTCAAGTTGAGAAAGATTTAAGTCCCCACAAACAAGGTACCTAGGTGATTTAAGATATTTTTGGTAAGTACTTTCATGATAGATTATGAGGTAGGTATTTGATGGTAGCTATTTGCCAACTGCCCATCAAACTGGGACCCATACCTACCTGTGTTAAGTTTTTCAAGGATACATTCGTTCAAAGTTTTGTTGTTGGCAGGCAGGTACCGATAAAGTCGGAATAGAGACGGAAACATCATCACGCTAAACACAACTTAATCAAACTGTCACTAACCAGCTTACCTCATCATGCTCATGCGATGACTCCAAGGCATTTTAAGAATTGGCGGAAATACCAAGATTCTTATGATAGGGGTGATAGGTGGCAGATAATATGGAGGTGGAGTAGATGTGGTGCTGATGGTAGTAGAGCCTACTTGGAAATTTTGAATTTAAATAGAGGCATTCTCAATATGATTTGATCCCTAAGTTGACTTGGGATATGAGGAAATCGTCTTGGAAATGCGAGATTTTCATTTTTTTATTGTTTGGGTACAGCTAGTGATTGAGGGCTGAGGCGTGAATCTATCAAACTCTGATCTTCATTCAATTCGAATCCAGCAGTGAATTGAACAACTGCAGGCATCAACGGTTGTGACTTTTTTCGAGAAGCTCCTCCCACCCAGTCAAGTTCATCTACCCAGAAGACGAGTTTGTAACAACTCATTTGTTACATTGACGGAAGGCGCGACTCACTAACGAAGGATCCATTGTGCACACGAGAGGTGTCGACCAGCTGAGGATGCGCCCGCTAGGCGTAGGATTCACGTTGCGAGACGCAAGGGCCCCTAACTAAGTGGTGTACAGCTCAGTGTGGGGGCCCCAACCACGCTCCACTGACCCAAAATATTTACACTAATGCTTCCCAACAATGTGGCCTCTGATTCTGAAGACCCAAGGCGCCCCGGAGCGTCGCCTTTTTATTCGAGCTCCCGGGAGAACAATCGGAGAACAGGAAAGACCTTGTGTCGGAATAATTGCGAGTCGAGAACAATATTTAACAACTCTCTATTGGGTGAATGAGCGATTCGAGTGTAATCGCACGCGAAAATATTTCCGGTTGACGCCCTCGATAAAAGGAACTGGTTGTGCTGGGACGGAAATAATAACTGTGAGCAAGCTGCGAGTGAATAAACGCTATTGAGATCGAGAAGGATTCCTTTTATCGCAGTTGTAACGTTTCCTACAAACTTCACAGGGTTGAATCTTAACTGAGGGTAATGACCTACCTAAATGCAGTTCGTACCTGTATAGGAACTAAGAAAATTTGGGGATTATAAACGCACAAAGCCGTGTTATGTATTTGATTTACTAACTAGCAGATACTCCTGACCAACAAAACCGGATTTGAACTTCAAACAGGAGCTGGGAAATGCTCAGTCGTATAAGAATAACCATAATTCATCAGACCAGGAACGTCCTTGATCGTGGTAAGAAGTATCTTCCACATCAAACTGTCAAGAGAAGAGATAATTTATGAAGGAATACCATCTTCCCACTTACTCACTAGTAGGTACATACAGGAATAGGGACTGGATTTATGAAATTTCAGTGGCTTTTTAATAATACACCCTCGAAGTACGTACGCGTTACGACTGGGTACGCCCCATTTGTACAAAATCGAAATGGGACCCCCTGCCGATGAATTACTACAACAGTTCTTCACTAAGGACTTGCAGAAATCCCCCCTCAAACCTTCAGAGTGTATTAATTTACGTTTTATAAAATCCAAAATCGGATGGGAAAAAATGCCCCTTCGCCCACGGCGGCTGTATCACGCTTTAGTCCCGTCAAAATGAACGTAGAATGTTGAAATTCAGTTTTGTTTGAGCTGAGAATACATTTTCGAAAATGCATACCTCAAAAACTTTTAATTGAAGGATCATGTTGAAGGTTCAAAAGTTCACAACCAAACAAATCATATAGATTAGGTGAAAATTTCGAGGGAATCAGAATTTAAAAAATGGCAGTGTGGACGGTTCGTGAGGCCGAAATGGTGCATAGCAGGAGATGAGGGCGGTGGGAAAATGCACATTATTTATGTAACTGCAATCGACGAACGTTATAGAGGTTCTACTTCGAATATGGTGGAATTTTTGTCGTGTCTGTGAGTGCGCGTGCGTGAGTAGGTAGGTATCCACTAATTCAGGTTCTTACGCTAATATAGGAATTCTGTTATCTACGCAAAGGGAATACAGAAAAACAATAGGTGATTATATTATTATATTGTGTAATAAGCGCTTTTTGTTTTAGTTTTGCGTTTTTGTTACTGGTTGCTATGTATGACCTGCCTGTTCACAATAATGGGTTGAGTTTGATACAAATACCAAACTCGCCCTCTTAATGGTTCTGAGGACCTTTATTAATTTCCTAGTTCAGGGTGTCCACTAGACTACTTGCTTTTTTCTGGGTTGCGGAGTCGTTGTAAGGCTCTGCGGAACGAACTGTACAAAAATTACCTAACTGCAGTACAGGAGTCAATACATACGGATATTAAGTCGTTTTGGAATTATTTTAACTATAAAAATGGTTCTAATATTTTTCCGCCAAAAATGAGACCCTTTGATAACAGGCTAGTACTGATCAAGAAATCGCAAACCTCTTCCCTTTACATTTCTCCCCAGTTTTCGAGCAACGCACACTTCATCCGCCGATTTGTGGCGGTTGGGGCTCTTTCAGCTACGGAGGTGGAGGTGGGGGGATGTATCCATGTATACACAAGGATAAGAAGTGCGTAAGGAACATGGGTGCCTTCTGTCGGTCAAACAGAACAATTCAATATTACTTTTCTATACACAATGCAATGACCAGCTGAGGAGGAATTTGCAGCGTCTTGCGAATGTCTCTTGGTATTTTTGAGAATAGATATTTATTTAATTACAGTCAAATGAAATCGATTCTACTCGACAATTCGAATCTGTTGCTTCCAGAATTTGAAACTTTAGAGATCCTACCTCGCCGAACGCCGTCTAATTATGCTCAACAAGATAATAACGACAAGGCAAAAGTCTGTGGAATAAAAAGTTAGTTCTGTAAAGAAGGTTTGTATACAGAAACAAATTACAACGAAATGCCCTCAAAAAAGAAGATTTTTTTATATTTTCCAAGCGAAAACAGCACGTTAAAGGAATTGAGTTGAAACGTTTTGAAAGGAAAAGCGCTCAAATTACGGTAGATGGCTCGTGGATTCGGGTGAGCTCCCTCCCTACACTAGAAACTCCCTCGAATTTCCTTCACTCCCCATCAGACATCGACTTCCATCTTTCTCGACCTTCCGTACTATACGTCCCTGTTACTTCTACTTCTCCCTTTTCAAGCCTCAACTGCTTCCTTTCAACAATGAGGGGTTAGGGGGGACCCCTTCAGAGCTAATATGGTTATAATAACGCTCGAGGGGCCCACACAGTTGACAAATCTTCCTGGGTTCGTGTTATGTCTCCTTCAGTGCCTCTTACGCCTTTTGGACGGTTAAGGGTTTTTTCAATGGGTCGGTCGACCAACATCTCAAGAGCCTTTGGTGACTGACCGTTGAAATGTTTTCCTCTTCCGTATGAGAAATGTTTTCCTTCCTTTATGCCGTATGATTATCAAAAACTCATTGTCAGATCCCTCAAACCAAATTTGCTGTGGAGCATTGCAACCGTTTCATATATCAACTCTATGACTAACTACAACGGGACTAACCAAAACTGTATTTTTCATTTCTGTAATCATTCCTTATGTACCTACATCAACCACTTCAAGGTAAAGCAATACGAACAGCCTTATGTTCCAGCAGGGTTTCCTCAGGGCAGTGTGCTTGGGCCATTGCCATGCGCTCATTTCCAGTATTTTACCGTTTAAACATTACTGGTGCCTACTGCAGCATGAAGATACAATTGCACATTCACATATGATACCTATGCTGGTGTTCGATGTGTTAGGTAAGACATATTAAACACAGCTACCCACCAGCAGCCTCTGTCAGTGTTCAAGTTAGTGTGACTATCATGTGGAGAATGAAATTAATCTGGATCAATGCAGGCACTAACTTTCACGACTCGGAAAATTACAACTTTATCATGATAAAATCAATTAAAATTCGATACAGCTATGCCCAGTCAACAAAATAGTAGGGTAGGTATGACTCTGAACCTAAGAAACACATTGAGAAGAAGAATCCGCTTGGGAAATGGAGAATCTAAATTAATGGCACTCATTACGGCAGTTGTTGAGACCACAGTAGCACGATGTGCAGAAAAATTATGTCAAAAACTCAGTTCTAGGTGTTTTGAACAAAAAAATTGTGATTTTATCACGTGCTGAAACTACTCGCAATCGTTCAGCGACCAAAAAAACATGGTAAACGACATCTCACATACCTACGTAAAAAATATGCAAATTTTTCCGACTATAATTTTGTAAATTTGATACGCTGGGTGCGTCTAATCGGACTGGGACCAGTTTCAATCGATTCAGTGCCCCAAAAACATGACTGACAACACCCCACATGCTTATGTTGCTGAAATCATTTTTGATTTTTTGGACCAAAAATTTGTAAATTTGGACCCTTGTGCACAGTGCGATCGGGCTGGGTGACGAACCCATCATTACTCTTGCGGAGACGGATTTTTCTGCCAAGAACAAATTTTGTACCATGGACACCAAGGAATTTATAGTGCGGAATGACGTACACACACACACACACACACACACACACACACACACACACACACACACACACACACACACACACACACACACACACACACACACACACACACACACACACACACACACACACACACACACACACACACACACACACACACACACACACACACACACACACACACACACACACACACACGTAAAAATATATACGATAAAGATAAAATCTATAATTTAGACCTCCGATGCATGAAACGGATTTTGTACGGGTTTCCGGTTCACAGGGAGCATCTCTGAAATTTTGGAACGAGCCAAATAGCTACCTACTTCTTTGAAAATTTGCTAAAAAGAACCGAAAATCAAATTCAGAAGCATATTGGTATAGGTAATGGGGGGAAAATCTGAACAGGGAAAATCTGAACAAGCGCACATGATGACTGCATTTTTTGACCCCAGAATCCTAAATCATGAACATCAAATGGCTATGGTTCGGGATCCAGTGTTTAGAAAATGCCTTGTTTCGTTGTGCTTCTAAACAAGCAGATGCACACCATCAACAAAAATACAATAACAGCCGGTGTGGAACAGGAATTTACAATGCCTCGAAGAGTGAAACGGGAGGCTACACTCAGTTTGTCAATAGTACGCATGTTGTGGGAGGAGTATTGAGCGAAACGAGTGATGGAGTATCCTTTATCACTGCTACCACATTCACACGGCTCAGGCGTGCATAACAAGCGGGAAATTTGCATCGGAGAATTCGCACTATTATTGTCAAATTGGCCAAGGGAACACCCACAGCTATAGCGGAACCGGAGGGAAGGTTGATTCTAAAAGACAGCTCGAGGGGGCTCGGATGGGACCAACGCTGGCGAGGGTAGTTTGGTGGTAAATACATAACTGGCGACGACAGGGACGGGCTTGAATACGCAATGAAGGGGGTGGAGATAGCACCCCCTAACGAGTTTTCAACATTTCCCTTCGAGCAAAACACGCTTCTGGAATTATACTTGTTAAACCGCTTCCCTTACTCCTTTTTAGAATTCACCGACTTTCTCCGACAACTGCCTTCTCGGGCACGCTATGAATCCTAACTCTTTAATCACAACCTGCGAAAAGGCAAGAACACGGTTCCCGTTTTAAGTCGATTATTTCGCGCCCCTTGGTTGTTGTAATTGTGATGGAATAAAGAGTTGGTAACTCGCGCAACTTTGAATCCCACTTATTTCCGGTCTCCATGAGTTGATATTCGCATTTGGCGACCGAACAGAAAGTTGATGAAATCCACCTACTTTTGAACTGGAGGTAACAACTGAAGTATACCAATACAACGATCAACTTTTGAATTGAAACTCGAATTAAAACAAAATACTTGTAGCGAATTTTCGAGGGAAATACGATATTGCAACGGTACCAGTATTTTTAAATGACTTACCATGTATTGTAAATATGCATTTTTTGAAATCCGTATTAAATTATTTCTGGCAATATTTTTTTTAAACCGAGTTCGCTAAAATGTAACCAATTACAAACAAAAGGATTAGTTCGAATACAGGAATTTTTGGAATACAAGAAGTCAGAAATCGCTAAAAATGAGTTTAAAATATCCAGAAACTACTACGGTTCTAACCAAACGTTGTATAGGGATGAGCACTGAAGACGAAAAACTGCCATTTCAACAGCAAAAATAATTGTTGCTTAACCAACAAACAAACTGAGTTTTTAATAAGCATTCAAAATCGGAATAAAACCGCTAACAAAAATTTGGGAATGTGATAATACAATAAAGTATTTAAATAACGAAAAATGTTCAGGAAGTTGTCCGTTCTTCGTTCCAATAATCTAATTTCAATACATTCTAAGTGATATACAACGGAAGCGGCGCCGTAAGAATATTGTTCTTCATTCGGTCTTCGGATTCTATGCATCTTGAAATGTGAGGATCGAAATCAATAAATTCCAAATAAGCTGAAATTTGGAGTATATAATATGGAAACTAGGCCACAATATGGGGATCATTTTGAAACAGCACGATGATGTTTTGATTCATTTCTGGAGTGGGTGGAGTGGGGCAGCAGAGAATGTATACTGCATGTATACTCGTACTACCCAACGGTACCTGTTCTAGTGTCTCTACCTTGTACATACCCTACATGGCAGAACGTGGCAGTATCATTCTTAACGGTTGCGAACGACAACAATTGGAATAGTTGCTCTCCGGTCCTGTTACCAATGTTGTACTCCATATAATTATTATAAATGATGCTGCATGGAGTTCAGATAACGGCAAGATCCTATTCCCTAGCGTTTTTGTCATTCAGGAAAGCTGATATTCATTTGAATAAATAAAGTCTAATAGTTCGATATACACTTGAGATCGGAATCGATTATCCTTCCGACGCCCTAAGTGGCAGAACTCGAGTGCGTATGACAACACCGATAACGTCTCTCGTAAAAAGAAGTCGTGACCAAGGAGCCGGGAATTCAGCCCAGTTTACATTCTGGAACGTCTGTTTGCATTATATCAGAGAGCGGAGGCCCCACTCTGCCTTGAAAGTACAAACACGTCTTTGAGAAAGTGTGTAGGGATTAGCATGAAGAAACATGGGCCCAATTGTTCCTCCTATTGGTTCGTTGGAAGGTCCTATCACCTTCCGCCTACAGCCTTCTTGGAGCGATATTGATACAAGGGGGGGCGTAACACGTGCGTATTTGTTTTTCAGTGTCGCAATCCATCTTTGGTCTTACTGAGACAAAGCCTTGCTCTAGAAACGTTAGGAAACGACCTATATAACTCAACAAAGCCCACTATTGTAGATGCCGATGACAAAACCAGGTTATAAACGAATTAAAACCAGATGAGGTAAGAAGTGTTGTATTGAATGAGAGAAATGTATCGACAATCTACTGTAACGACATCCGGAAGTTGAAATGTTTTTGACTTCTACTTCTAAACTACGGTACCTATTTTGGATTAAGCTTTCCGTTCTTCCTTCTTAATTCATTACCTAGAATGAATTAACTACTGACTGATGTCTCATTCTACCTATGAAGAGGGATATTTGGTATGTAACAGATCACCAAGCAATGGAATTTTGAGTCGGCATAATGTAAGAAGCTTCAATAATCGAGGCGCTCAGTCTACTCAGAATGATCAATTTTAACACAAAATCAGTTTGCAGCGCTGTTAGCTTAGAGCTAGAGTTAGTACCTATAGCAACTATACTTGTTTGGGCTGATTCAGACTGATCTGAAGAACCCCTGTTCAATTTTTCGGCTGTGATAAAAGGGACAGTAAAGAGCGAGGTAGAGGTGTATATTAATTGAAACTCTAATGTTCGAAAGGGTACATAATTATTATTATAATAATTATTATATGACCTACATCGCATAATATCCTATTATATAAAACGTGAAGGACGTGTGTGTGTATGTCTTCTCCGTCCAAACTACTGGACTGATATTCTCCCGGTTGGTATCGTTGGATTCGCATCACAGCGCAAAGTGTAGGGCACCTTGGAACTATGTTATGTCTTGGTACGCGTACAAATTTTAGCCTCCGATTCCGTTTAAACTTGCTGAACTGATTGTTCAAAATCAGTTTCTGCAGCGATTCTAACGGTACCAGTACGATTTCTCTGAGACTGACCGTTCGTATTTTATACCGGAAAAAGGGGAATAAAATCAACAATAACCAATCGAGAATTTTCTATCCAGAAATTTGTGAAATTGCCATTATCAAGTGCAAATTTTTCGTGGCGTCTCTTCGATGCCTACCGCTCTAGAGCCTGCTGTATTTAGTACAAAGGGTTTTCCACTAGTCAGATGATAAATGTGTATATTCCGTAAAAATGCTCGGAGAAGTGTCAATCTTGGGTGAGGAACTTGCAAGGCTCAACAACACAGCTGAGTTGTCGATCCGAGGTTCAATCCCTTGGCTGTTATCAGCTTTATTCGGGTTGTATGCCATACAAGACCATAATATGGTGAGGAACATCATAGGTAACTCAAGCAACTTTAAATGCCTTCTTGACTAAAAACGCTGCAAATCCCTGCACAACGGTTTATTATTTTGTATAGAATACCCTTCTGTTACAGATCACAGCTCTATGTATAGATAACCCGTCTATATAATATGATATGTACTATTCTATGCATAATTATTTAGATCGCAGACCCTCCGTAGGTTAGTACCTAACCCCGTACTCGTTACTAGGTACCTACCTAAATCACGAGTTAAATGTTGCTAAAATAATTCTGCCGATGACAAACAGTACCTAACAAAAAGAAACACACATAATGAAGTTCTGAAAAGAAATTGTTGATGAGGAGTGAAAAAAGTTGCAAAAGTACCTACCAACAAACTCCAGCCCCTTCTACGTAGATGGTATAATGAACCGTTGTGTAATAATTTACCGTTGAGTAATGATTTACCGTAGTAATAATTTACCCATCAATAATACTTCAACGTTTGTTCAAGTTTCACTACCTACCAACAAACTCCAAAAGAGCCATCATTTTTCAAATTAAATAATATCACAGAACATCCAACTCGACTTCATACTCCGCCAATATAATCAGGTGATCCCTACCAATGATTGGCCGTATTCACAAATTCCTATTGTGGGCGCGTCTCTGGTTACGAGATTTGGTTTGAATTGTTGCAAACTTCGGGGCCTTACTGTGAACGAACGGCTGGACGTACGATGCTCCGGATGGTCTTAAAAAACTCGCAAGTTCAAGAACTATTTAAAACCGTAAAAATATTTACGTAAAAAAATGGTATAGGCGTTTTGAAAATTTCAACCCCTATTTTGAACCCCTTAGAGATGACTCACAGTAACGTCGAGCTTCGAGGACCAACTAGACGCCGAACGGAACCTATAACCCGAATTTCATCAATTTTTTTTCATGGTAACTAAGAAAAGTGGCCCGTACGGCGTACGGCGTACGGCGGACAGACAGAAATATTTTTATTGCAGTTTTGGATTCTACATACCTTGAAACGTAAACCATCAAATTTTGAGGGGGGGTAAGAATTTTTTTTTTCATGCTCGATTCCAATGGTTCATTATTGAAAATAATAAACCAAAACCTTGGCTGACGTGATAAGCAGCTTGACATAGTTATACGTGTGCAGATATGTGATAGAAACATTCAGATAATAAGCTTCGAAGAAAAATTCTCAATCAAGGATGAAGGAGTTAATTGCTAAAGCCGGGACTGGTAAATCAAGCGTTCAATTTTCTGTCTGTATAATACACACGTACCTTTTACTCTGAAATGGCGAGGTACCAACAACAAATAAATGAGTAACTCAAAAGCACCTACACAAATAGTTAGAGCATAATGTAAGACACAGACGGACGCACTCGTCCGAGTTTACGCCCTCACCTGATCTACTCGTAAGTCCTAACACCAGGGGCATTGCGCCCATAAGGCCACTTGGGCCACTGCCCCGGCACCCACAAACACTCGAGTAAAAAAGACCAACCATTGTTCAGTTGGCATCTGAATTTCCCTCCTTACATTGTACCTAGCTGTTGTGGTTTGAGATGAGATGAGACGGGATGGTAAGGCATAGGTAGTGCCCAGTGGAATATACCAGTCGGGGTTCTTTTAGGACATGCCCAGTGGATATAGCAGTCTGGGATCTTTCGTGAGAAAGGAGGAGTGAGGCAAGGAGAGATAGAGATAATTCGGCGACTTAAGGAGAGCGTAGAATGAAGTAAAATGCGAAGGAGGCGAGTTTATATAGTCCAGGGACTATGCTGATGGAAGGGTGGGGATCCCTTCCAACTCGACCCTTCCAGCTCTCTCGAGCTGCCTGCCCACGTCCAACACGTCACCCACGAGTTTATTTGCGAAATCTTTACAATATGCAAGGAGTGATATCACAACACTAGCATTTTTCGCAAAGTTCAACAGCCACTCACCAGATTTCTCTGGCTATGACTCTAGTAGAGCATCCATTGTGGTCCCTTAATGTTAACTCCATAGACCAAGCATGTTATCAGAATAAGGCGACAGTAATCGATGTCCTGCAGTCGAAATCGAAACCTACGCTCTTGAAACTGGAAGGTAGGTCCTGGGACCTAGTGCTACCATGGCAACCGAGAAAAGTGGCCCGTCCGCGCATGCTCAGTCGAGTAAAAATGTTGCTCGCCATGCCCACTTTGGGCCCCAGCACCAGAATCTGATTTCAAACCCAAAATCGTTCATTTCACGATCAATTCGATTCAATTTGTCATCTCGATACGAGATGCTTCTTCTTCTGATTTGTTTTTTTCGTCTCTGAATCACATTCGCTTTCTCTGTTGAGTCTGTTCGTTTTCAATTTTTTTTGCGCCAAACTTTGCGCGTTTTGCGTTCGGTCCGGTTCCGATGACAGATTTGTATTTGTGGTACCTACGTGCGTTTTGTCCTGTTTGCTGTTTGTGGATTGATCGGTGTCAGCACACAGATAACTGGCTAGCTTCTAGTCAATAGCTTCTCCATTCAAATAGGTACCTACCATCCGACAGGTCATAGTTTTGTTGTATTTTAGTTTACTATATTTTTGTAACACATGGATTCTGTAGCTAATAAATTAAGTAAATCTTGATGGGAAGGGTGTTGCTGCCTTGGGGTATTTTGTAGACAAATCTGGTGGTTTTGTGTTCTGGTCTGGTGCCCCACCGTTTTCAGACCCCACGCACCACTACTGCCTAACACCTTCAAATTTAATTCCTTACAGGTCCATATAGAATTCCTAGCAGTGGTCTAAGTATAAGTAACGGTCATTTCAGTTATTAGCCACATTACAGTATTCACCTCCTCATCCTCATCGAGCTTTACAATGTTAGTCGTAGTACCTACTCGTACTTACGAGCTACTGGCTTATCCTCGATATAGATCTGCCTTCGGAACATATTCCTAGACAGTTACGCACTATCATGTTTACAGTTTTCATCCCCACATCCTTATTGAAGTTTGATGTGTTGTCGTATGGAAAACCGCAAACACTGGATCATCCGTAATCCAGATCTGCTCACGGGAAGACCTCTAAGCGCAAGGACTGAGTTGATACGTATCGTTCAGTTTTTGAAGGGCGTGAGCACTGAGGGAGCCTCAGCCTTGTAATAACAGGGCTCGACTTCTGATGGTTCCACTAATCGGATTTTATATTTTACTTATCGCACTAACAAAAGGGGTCTTTTCAACGTCCCTTCCGTTTATCAAGTAATTACCCCTTCTTATTCCAGTTTCCTTTGATCGGGACCACGGCCTCTCCCTCTTTCCTTTTTCTCTCCTCCACTCTCTCCCACTCACCACATCTCCCCCACTTTTTGATTCTCCGGAGCCTTACTTTATAAATAAGATTCCCTTCTAAACGGCACAACTTGGGATCCCTCCTTTCCCCAAGCAGTGTTCTTTTTATTAAATATTCTTATATTCAAAGCTTCAGCGACCGAAAACTTCAAACAACCTTTATCAGGACGAACGGTGGTGATGAAAAATAAAATACCAACCACCCTTGGGAGTCATAACGAAAGCAAAATTTCCCTCTGAACGATAAGTTAGTTGGATGCCTCCTTTTGACAACATCAACTAACACCACGTAAAAAGCCCACAGTTTCGATCCAACTCTTTTACGATTTCTATGGTTTCATTCATCAGCCTACACTACTGAAAAATGATCATATTTTTCCCAAGGGTTATTAAGGACCAGTAATCGGAAACGCATTGAAACATGGCCAAAATTCTGGACGTGATCGACTGAGAACTAAGTTTGTTCCGAGGGTTTCCCGGAACGCTCAACATGAGTATTATCGTCTGAGGTCCTACGTGTAGATTAATTTTGAGATATGAACCAGTTAGTACTGAGGAACAGGATGAAGTATCCTTCTACCAATATTGTATTTTCATTACCTACACCATTTTATCAACATGACAATCTTACGAAATCCGAAATTTAGACCGCCAATACGATATTTCCATTAATCCCAACGAGCACAAACTTTAAAAAAAATATACTTAGTTCTTCCATAGCACCAGGTTGAAGGAGAAAAACAGCTTCTGATCAACAGAAAGCAATAGGCGGTACCTATATGAAGTTATTGGGAATGTATATCCTAAAAATCAATTAGGGAATGAAAACGCTGCAAATTATTAACACAGCGGTTTATTATTTTCCTGTATAGATGCCCCTTCTATTTAGATCACTGTTTTCTGTGGGCAATACCTGGTACCCTCGTGCTCCTTCCAGGAAAGGATCACGAGTGCTGGAGCCGGCCGGGCTGCAGTAATTCGTTTTTATAAATATGAGGTGGATTCAAGAATTCTATAATTAATTATTTGCTGTTATTCATCTTCATGAATAACAGCAAGCTCAAGTTACGAAAGTACCTATCCAAAAACAACAACAAAATCCAAAGTAAACATCATTCGTCAGATGAAATTATTATCACGGAGCAACAAACTCGATTTCATACAGCCATGCGTGATATAAGAATCAGGTGTTCCCTAGCAATGATATTTGGGTTGGATGAATAGTTTCATTCACTATCATGTTGACGAAGCTATTCGGTGCAAATTCAGGGCTTACTGTGAACGAACGGCTGGACGTACCAGGTGGTCTCAAAAAATTCCTAAGTTCTATAACAATTTAAAAATGTAAATAAATTCGAGAAAACGGCTCCCTGGAAACGTCATCCCCTATTTTTCATCCGTTAGAGATGACTGACAATAACGCCGAGCTTCGCCGACCAACTAGACCCCAAATGGGTCCCATACCTAAGCATCAATTTTCGTTCATATTATAACTAATGAATGTGCGAAGTACGGCCTACGGAGAGACATTTTTTTACTCCATTTTCGGATTCTACTTAACTTGTCAACGAAAACCATTAAATTTTGAGGGGAAGGAGGGTTAAGAATTGTGTTTTGTGCCCGATTCAAACGGATCACTATTGGAAATAATCAACCAAAATAGGCGAAATTGAAAAATTCATATACCTACTGTATGATTTTCTTTTCAAATGGAGGTATCTAAAAACGAAGCTTTTCCTGGGGGGAGGGGGGTCACCAATAGCGTAAGTGCCATTGAACTAAATGGTTTATGTTGAATGGGAAATCAAAGATAGGCGCCCTTCCGCTTTCTTTTGAGCCGCTCTAATATTAGGTACCTATGGTAGCTAGGCACATACCAGTACTATACAATCTCCAAATATTTTCAACTATGACGACTGTAGAACCTGCACTTACCTATACTTGTATGATCAAGTCTTCCAATATTTAGATTTAGACGTTATTTCCCATTCGTTGATTTCTGACGGTGTCATAGTTCAAGCGAACCTTCCAGCACGAACTACAGTTTACTGAAAAAGATGAAGAAGGAGGAAAAAATCAAGAAAAAAATCTTTTATTTGTGGGAGCTACCGGTGTGGGAAACCTAACCAAAGCAAACGTCTTGTTTGTCATCGAGACCCCCGGACGACCACCAGTGTTGACCAGGCCCATACTCCGCATGTGTATTCCTCACTTCAGAGGCCACCAATCGGTGTTATTGTGTTTGCCGGAGTCCTACGATGTGTTGGTTGTCACATCCACTAAAAAAACACCGTTCCCCACTAAAAGCATATGCGTTTGAGAGCGCCCCCCCCCAAGAGATGGAGCGAGCGCGGTAGTCTGAAAGTGTTCTGGTGGGAATTTTCATGGGCCACCTGTTATACCTTCGATCTTAATTGGGTTCAGCCGCAGTGTTTGATGGTCATGTGTGTCGATATTCAATCGGTGCGGCCCGAATTTCACGTTGATTCACCAGCCTCTGGAACTATTTTTTACAAACCGGTGCGTTGCACAGGATAATATTAACTTGGGTGAATATCTAGATAACAACCAAAAACCTAATGAGACAGGGACCTATAGGTAGCCTTTCAAAATTTTTTTTTCAAGTGTACAAAAGATGAAAGTAAATAATAGATGCAAATTCAATAACTTCTTGACATACAATTGTACCTCCCTCACCAGTACCAAACAGGTTCTGTAATAGGAAAGCATCTGGTACCACTGCCGTCGTAACCTACCGGTTTTAAATTTAATGACCACAGAAATCCCAGCCATGGATTCGGATTGCTGTATATGCTAATACGCAACACTCCGAACAAGGCCTACACCGTAACGATTTGTTGGTTAAAGTATCCATTTAAAGTTGGATGATCAAGATAGAGGCATTTATTATTTTTGTGGTATTTTACCAGTTTTGTGGGTCCCCAGAGAGCAAGAATCTTCCCTAGATATAAGTATATATACAATTATATATATCCAGGCCGCGCCATTGGATTGATTGATAATGACCACGAATTCTTGACATGATTGAAGTTTTGCTTTCTTATGCAGTTTTTAAATTTGGCTATTAATTTACAGTACATAGTGTATGTTAGTTCTGATGGGCTTTGTCTATAGGATCTCAATGCGTTTTTCATGGGTTTCGTCATTTTGATAAGATTTGTAAATCATTTTAATAACTATTATTATTATTGTAATTATGCTGTATTGATGGCACATGGGTGTGACAAGGAAACAAAATTCGGAAACTACTACCCATGTAGTTTTCCTCAACCCTTCTCTTCGGCACCAGAACCACCCCTATCGGTCCGATTTGTTGAATTCCGATGTTCGCAGATGTCAAGTTGGAGTTCCCTCGACATATTTCTCGAGTTCCATTCAATTCGGTTGAATGGAGCACAGGGACAGACAGAGGAAAACTTATATAATGGTGCCGATCATCTTCGAATGGCACAAAATGGATAAGAAGTACATGAAATTTCGTATTCCAAAACCATTATACAGACGGACAGAAAAATTACGATTTGATGAAATATATATTTTTCCAGCCACCTATGCGATACTCATAGATAGAAGTTAAATATAGGGAACACAGGATTTAACAGCTTATGTTGTACAAAATGCGGGAGTGTCGAACAAACGTAAGCTGCAAACTTATGAAGAGGTCAAGTAATGGAGAGCAACACTTCCTGCTGGTATGCCGCCAGTACAGCTTATGCAAAGCGCCCTACAAGAGCTAGTAAATACAAAGACAGTATTAGTACTAAAATTAGGTACCATACCTTCCGGAGGAATCCGTTGTGACTGCTGATCGAGTACTGGAGATACTTTGGATGTAAGGACGTCATCATCTCAGGCCGTCGAGAGAATACCTTCTAACTACAAACAATTCGTCAGTTTGTCAAAATGATTGTGAAGGGGAAGGGGGGGATGGGAAGGGGGGATGTGAAAGGTGTTTTGGCGATATAGGAACAAAGGTAGTGAAGGGAAGTGAAAGGTTGGGGTTTTGTTGGGGTTGTTTATCTGTCCTATCTTCCGGGATGGCCTCAAGACAAATCCTATTTTAATTGCTATCTTAACTAAAAATAAAAATAACTAGGACAGGGGGTCGGTATTCAAAAGTCTACTACACATATTAACATCAAAGGTACTTATATTGTTCAATTTAAATATGATGTAGACCTAAAGATTATACTACCTCATTTAACTGTGATAAACTATATATATCATATTATCTACGTAATGCAGTGGGTATCAAAATAATAATAGTGAATTATGAGTTAAGACAAAATTAGAAGTTCCTATAGCTCGTTTTGTTTGTCGGAAATAACCCTTTAGATACCAGTACAGGTGTGTACTGATTTTCAAACGTGGTTTCACAATGCGTGGTTTTTCATTTCAATCGACTCACGTCTCATCGTCCTCCTGCGGTCCTCCCCTCATCTTCGTTAGATTCTTTGATTGATGTCTCGGCATCACACTAAAGACCATCAGCAGACTTATTGAGCCGTCTCATGATCTGGGAGTTGGAAAGGTTTGTTAGTTTGAATTCAGGTGGACATGAAATGATTGATTATCAAGCCCGCGTTTACACTCAGCCGAGAAGTCCTCTGGTGCTGTATGGGTGGTAGGTAGGTAAATTCGATGACAAGGAAAACATTTTTGACATCATCATTATTTCAACATGGAACCTCACAGTTGTCCATCTATCACAATGTGATAATTTGCACCGTATGGAATTCCACACATAAATAGACACAGCGGTAAATATACCTTAAAAGGGGGATGTATTACGACTAAAATAGTCTTATAATGCTCAATCAACGCAAAATTTATAATGAACTATTAATATTTATTCTAGTAAAGTATCTACGATTAGTTATGCAGAAATAATAACCAATCTGGAGTAAATTGCAGTGTGTTGTAGTATAGTGCCTTCAACCTTTACCATCACAATTTTCGTGGACAGAAGAGAAGGGAGTTGCAAACACTGGATTTTGGATTATTTCTAAGGACTCCAGTGAGTACCCCAGCTTCTCAATTTTGATATCTTCCTCCATGATGAATCATGTTCGATTCTTACACTAAAACTGAAATTGCTAAGTACTGTCAACGCCTGAGAGCTTGACCTGAAAACCAAAAATCAAATATAGGCACCAAAATAATAAAGGGGAGATTATTGGTTTTATTGATGTTTTTGTTATTTACCTATATGATATCGTTGGGTAATATTGAATTTGATATTTATACCTACCTGAAGTCACGCCTATGGCAAAAGAATGCTCAGTATTGAGGTTGCCGCGTTTTAGAAATGGACCTTGTAGGTTGGTTCGATAAAACTGTACAAATGTTATAAAGGGCTCGGATTTTTGGGTTTTTACTTTCACCCCCCTGACAGATAAACGTTTATTTATATCAATCAATCCTCGTTTGTCGACATATATTTAAAAGTGCGTAAGTTATGATAAACGGCAGTAGGCATTATTCAACACTGCACATAATGTTAATGATATTACATAAATACTGAACTTAAAAGCCATTTACGCTTCACCTCGTAGGTAAGTACCAACTGAACTTTGTATCATGCCTATATAGGCGTATAGGCAGCCTTGAAAACAAACTTGTTCTCGCACACCTACTTGAATGACTGTGCTCTTGTTTGTATCAGACACCAGACCAAAAATATTTAATGCTGTATAGAAGGCACGACACCCTTCATTTAGTGTATTTTCTCGCGTTAATTAAATAACCCGAGGAAATTTCTCTTTGCCGAGCCGACGGCCACATGAGACCGAGTACAGGAGCCGCCGCTTTCCCTCAATTTGGACGGGGACAGATGTTGTAGGACGGAGCGATTGAATAAAATTACTTTACACCCCCCATTAGCGTTGTGGGCCCTCGCTCGCTTACTTGCTCCCAATTACTCGCCACATGGCTCTCACCTCTCACGGATCCCTCTTCGCTGGCTGTCGCGTACCTACATGGCATTGGCATACCCAACCAACCGATGACCTACCCCACTTAACATTTCTTCATGGTGGACAATTTCTTCTGATAATAAATAATAGGGAGGTACATCAAAAAGGTTCGTCAGGTTCCTTGCAATCAGGAGCGTCACTTGACGAAACATTCGGCCCAGTGTTATCAACGGATTACTTGACTCGAGGTTTGTTTAATACGAAAATATTATAAGACCAGCCCTGTACTATACCCGTCATGAGGAGAATAGGTTACGGTAACATTACGACGAAATTTGTGTAACACAACTAGGACACTAACCTACACACGTACCCATCAATTTGAGCTATATTTAGAGGGATTTGGGCAGTTGCGTGCGTTTCTTTTGCCGATTAGGTAAAACAAAAATGCCAGCAATTATGTTTTCCGATGATATAAACCCAAAGCATGGGACTTTGAATTTTGAAGATCTCCGAACCGATAACTGCCAAGCAGTTCGCCAAGGAAATTTTGATTTACTATTTCTGATGTGTTCCAAAAGTAATGGCGCTTGGATCAAGTCTGAGCAAAAGACTCGATTTGGGTCGAATTTCGCGCACTTCCAGTAGCTTCTGCCGCCGCTTTTTGTCACGCCCGGAGCGTTTGCTATTATTTCCCCCTTCATTAGTAAACATCTGTACAAATTATGATCTATGAGAAAATGACGTGAATCGCCTCGGAAATTCGAATTTCCAAACGTCAGGAGCGTCTGACGAGATCTTCGTATAGGGAACTTCACCTGACCTTTTGGATTTTACATTACCGAAGTGTTCCAAAACTCTAACGGCTATTAGGGGCCTAAAAAACACTGGGGTACGAATGGTATTCCCAACTCTGCTCAACAAATTTTTCTTCTACAGCCAACGTCACCTGTAGGTAGTTGCATATGTTTCATAAGTCATAACCACCTCTCAACGGTGGAACGCATTAGGTATGAATGCCAACAATTCTTCTAAGACTAGTCGACGTACTTACTGATACCTACCAACTAGTATATCTACAATCAAATCATGCACACTATACCATCGAATCTAAGTATTTCGTAGTGTTATGGAGTCACAGCCAGTTTTAAAGAATCCCATGAAGGTGCAAGATAGATACATCGGGGAGGGACAAACACCCCTATGGAAGAAAAGGAGCATCAAATAATGTCCAAAGTAAGGGATAAGATTCACTGAAGAGTTCTTGCAGTCACAACATCCCTACTATATTATAAAAACGGATCTCTGTGAGTGAGTCTGTCTGTCTGTCTGTCTTTCTATGCACGGCCAAACGGCTCGACGGATATCGACCAAATTTGGCACGAATATCCGGTAGGCTCCCAAGTTGTGCAACGTCGCATTTTTAATTCCCTGACCATAGCGGAACTATGGTCGACCATGGTCAACTTCGTTAATTGAAATGGTAACCCCCATTTTTTATCGCGTATTCGTAATCTACGTGAAATTCTATCTACGATCGACCCTTCGGACTACCCCCGCGGTCGACCATAGCGCATCCATGGGCCCCTCCATGGTCGAATCCCGAATTGCTCAACGGATATCGGCCAAATTTGGCACGAATATCCAGTAGGCTCCCAAGTTGTGCAACGTCGCATTTTTAATTCCCTGACCATAGCGGAACTATGGTCGACCATGGTCAACTCCTGAATGACTTGACGGATATCGACCAAATTTGGCAGCAATATCCGGTAGCCTCCCAAGTTGAACGTAGGCGCATTTTTAATTCCCTGACCATAGCGGAAATATGGTCGACCATGGTCAACTCCTGAATGGCTTGACGGATTTTGATAAAATTGGGCACAAATACCCGGTAGGCTATGGGATTTTTTCGTCGTTTGTTGGTTCCACGATACTGCGTACAGCGAATCTCGGATAGCGAGCGAAGCGAGCGGTCAGGCTAGTATATCATAGAGGCGCATTCCTAAATGTAAAACGCTGCAAATCCCTGCACAACGGTTTATTATTTTGTATAGAATACCCTTCTGTTACAGATCACATCTCTATGTATAGATAACCCGTCTATATAATATGATATGTACTATTCTATGCATATTATGTAGATCGCAGACCCTCCGTAGGTTAGTACCTAACCCCGTACTCGTTACTAGGTACCTACCTAAATCACGAGTTAAATGTTGCTAAAATAATTCTGCCGATGACAAACAGTACCTAACAAAAGAAACACACATAATGAAGTTCTGAAAAGAAATTGTTGATGAAGAGTGAAAAAAGTTGCAAACGTACCTACCAACAAACTCCAGCCCCTTCTACGTAGATGGTATAATGGACCGTTGTGTAATAATTTACCGTTGAGTAATGATTTACCGTAGTAATAATTTACCCATCAAAAATACTTCAACGTTTGTTCAAGTTTCACTACCTACCAACAAACTCAAAAAGAGCCATCATTTTTCAAATGAAATAATATGACAGAACAACCAACTCGACTTCGTACTCCGCCAATATAATCAGGTGATCCCTACCAATGATTGGCCGTATTCACAAATTCCTATTGTGGGCGCGTCTCTGGTTACGAGATTTGGTTTGAATTGTATACAATTTCATTCACACTGGAGTCGAAAATGCCTGTCGGTGCAAACTTCGGGGCCTTACTGTGAACGAACGGCTGGACGTACGATGCTCCGGATGGTCTTAAAAAACTCGCAAGTTCAAGAACTATTTAAAACCGTAAAAATATTTACGTAAAAAAATGGTATAGGCGTTTTGAAAATTTCAACCCCTATTTTGAACCCCTTAGAGATGACTCACAGTAACGTCGAGCTTCGAGGACCAACTAGACGCCGAACGGAACCTATAACCCGAATTTCATCAATTTTTTTTCATGGTAACTAAGAACGGCGTACGGCGGACAGACAGAAATATTTTTATTGCAGTTTTGGATTCTACATACCTTGAAACGTAAACCATCAAATTTTGAGGGGGGGTAAGAATTTTTTTTTCATGCTCGATTCCAATGGTTCATTATTGAAAATAATAAACCAAAATGAGACATGCAAGATAGTTACGATGCCAACAATCTTATAGATAGGTACGTGATTATGAATTGTTTATGCAGATACTGTTCGTCATTTCTCAGTCAAAACCTAAGTATTTTACTACGTTTTTTTCACTTTTGTCCGGTGTAAATCTTGTACGTAATCTATTTTTTGCCCACTTCCCAACGTTCAACTGAGCTGAAATTTTGCACAGACATTTTTCCGGGTAGTAAAAAAATTGATTAAACCATTGACCAAAAGTGTAGGAAATTATTTAAATAAAAAATATTTTTAATTATATAAAAAGAAAAAAGTGGGCGCATGCAATAGATAATAGCTGCTCCTATGACCTATTGCATGCGCTCCACGCTTTTGGTTTATTATTTTCAATAATGAACCATTGGAATCGAGTTTGTTTATGGCTACGAGAAATTATTTTATAGTTCTTAATTTTTTTTTAAATCTAAATAATTTTTTCTGATGAGACTTTTAGCGTATTGTATCACCGTACGTCTGTTATCGAGGAAAATAGCCGGTGTTTGTGCCCCGTTGTAGCTTTCAGTATGACTTGTCTTGCATGGCATTACACTATAATGTTGCGCACGAAGGATGATGTTTATAAGGCCAGCTATTATAGTTATTTATAAAATCAATACGATGAGTCCACCAATCTTGAGAACCCGTTGCACCCCGAACAACGTACGGTCATCGCGGTGACAGAAGTGGGTGTATACCTCGTCATGAAGGCACGGACGCCGGAGTGTTTGTAGAGCGGCGGTAACGCGGCCCGAAAAGCGGTGAATGACGGATCTATATCTGGCTAATAGAGTGGTGATGAAGCGTGTTGAAGCTGAAGAAACGCCGCTAATCAATAAGAAGGTGTAGCGGGGCCCCACCATTTCAAAGGGCTCCCACCACGGCTCCTCTCAAGACCGTCATTGTTAGTGCCCGTGACTCTCCCGTCGGAACTTTATCTTTGATCAAGTTATCTACTTCTATCGGCTACTCTTTCATTATCTTCAATCTATAAGCTATTGGTGGAGAGATGCGAGGTGAGTTTGAAGAACGGCTTACGCTAACACTTGCCTCCTACCGCTTTTCAACATGCCTCTTCCTCAGTCGTTACCAAGCGGTTGGGTCAGGATTGCTCTTCGATTCCGAGGCGGCGTTCTAACTTTTTTTTCCCCCGATCTTTTGATATGTGAGAAACCTTCGCTCCTGATCTCCAGAAATCACAGACATCAAATTAAGGTCGACACTTTCACGGTGATTGACAAATGTTTTTAATGATGAATTTTCAAATAGTTTTCAATAATGAACAAATCATAAACCTTTCATCATTTATTATTTTCAATAAAAAATTATTATTAGTTATTGAAATTATTGAAACATAGGTATTGAAACAAATAACAAATTATGATTTATAAAAATTATTTACAGTAACGTATCATTTTCAATAACAAAATTATTTTCAATGATGAACCTTTGGAATCGAGCATGAAAAAAATTGCACCCCCCTCCCCCCCTCATAATTGGAATGCAAAATATCAGAATCCGAAAATGTAAAAAAAGAAAAATCTGTTCGTCCACCGTACTTCGCACATTTCCTAGTTATCATGAACTACGATGAAAATTGGACGGCGTTATGCAAATACCAGGTATAAGCAACGAAGGTTGATTTTTGGGAAAATGCTATGAACGTTTTTAGAGGTGTAAGTGTATCTAAACGCAGTTATGGGCGTTTTATTGGGGTGAATGTTGGTATCTAAGAACTTATCGATGTGTTCCACACAATTTTTTGGGTCGAGAAGTCTCAAAAATTAGCCCTTGCACCTTCCCTATTTGAGCTCAGTTGGGAATTGTAAAACTCACCATGAACGACAACCTATGACCATTAATATTATAGGTACACGCCATTTATTTGGTGGCTCAATTAGATACGGAAATTTGAAACTGGAAGTAGAGCTAAAACTCAATATCCTGGTAAACGCGATCTAGCTACCTATGAGCTACGTTAGAGCAAGATACTTTTTTTTTGAGGAAAAATTACCATGTATGTAAGACCATAGGCCTTTTATGTATACATGGTAGTCATAAGCATAATAATTGTAAATCATTGTAAGTAAATAAGAATGAATATTACAAAATAAGTATACAGATTTAATTCTTCGATACGTTGTTATGTAATTTCTTGGACGAACCTGATCTCGATGTTACAACAACCAGGATGTTATGGATAAGCACGAACTTGCTGGAAAGTCGACTATCTCAGGTAACACAGAAGACACATCACTTTATGACGTTTTGCCTTGAGCGTTTCAACCAGCCGTGGATATAGGGTAGCGCAAATTAACAAGAAATCTCCACAACTCATCACAAGACAGCTCAAAATTAGAAAACATCACAAACACACACCGAGACTTCGACGCTTTACATATTTTATACCCATGATGCTCCCAGCCAGCCAGGCAATTACAGTGGCACAGTTTGCTGACGATCAAGCTGCTCTCTCCCGACACACGGATGCAGAACTAGCACTCACAACACTGCAAGAGTACACTGATCGTCTTTCCGAATGGAGTTCCCATTGGAAAAATAATTAAATTTCTCCCTTGAGAGGGAAAAATGTTTGAAAAATGTTGTGTTGAAAAGGGTTTAATGTTTTTCCCTCGCAAGGGAGAAATTAGATATAGTTTTTTAATGTCAAGAAAAAATGAAAGCCACAATTTCACTGAACTCTACAAGTATAATGTTGCATTTACTGTACTTATTATAGAACTCGCCATCAACATATGGTTGCTACAACAGAAGGTAGTAACTGTGTAGTAACCTATGAAAAACGTAGCTATTGACTCTTGTTTCTTTCGAGTGCGATATTCTTTATGGTTGCTACAATAGAAGGTAGTAATTGTGTAGTAACCAATGAAAAACGTTGCATATTTGCGTGTCGGAATTCACAGAATGACCCCCAGCCCTAAAACATTAAACATGTTAATAAAGCTAAATCCTGGCAAAACCACCCTAGTTTGTTTCACTTACAGAAAAATACTACCAACTTTTGACATACTAATCCACAACGAACCTGTATCAAAAAGTGATTCAGTCAAATATCTGGGCATTATTCTGGATAACAAACTAGTCTGGAATGATCACATCAAATACACTGTGGCCAGTCTCCGTCATCGCACTCGCAAGCTCTATTACCTACTTACAAGCAGCCAAATCCCACTGAATACAAAGCATCTTATGTACATAACCCTCTTGAAGCCCATTTGGCATTACGCCTGCGACATATGGGGTTCAGCGAGCGACACCCAAATCCAACGTATTACCACTCAGCAAAACAAAATTCTTCGAATTCTCACAGGAGCACCCTGGTACGTGCGAAATGCGACTCTGCATTCAGATCTCAATATGCCAACAGTTCCAGAAACTATCTCTACAGCATATAACAGCATGGTTTCCCGTATGATCTATCACCCTAACCCTACCATTGCGGCTATACCTCACGAACCTCGCCCACCCCGACTTCAAAGACGCCTCAAACGGAAATGGTACTCAGACCTACTAGTTCCTGAATCCTGAAAATTATTTCCTACTTCTAGTTACCATTATTCTTGTTCCTGTTCAATCTTGTATGTATGCATTTTTTTCCGTTGAACCATTAGTAGTTATATTATTGTGATATCTAGGCCATAGGCTAATACCATCAGTCATTAACCCATAGTACTAGTATATAACAACCACTGGGTTTCAAATATATCACAAGTGTCATACGATATAGTGTATAAGTCTGAAATGTGCAAACTTGATAGTGTATACCACAATAAAGTATCTACAATTTAAAAAAACAAAAAAAAACACCATCAACGAGGAGGGAACAACAGACAACAGGCTGAAGACTGGTAGGAAAGGATGGAGGGGGTATCAGGACAACCCGACTTTAAGCATGGGTACCAACCAACCTTATTTTCCTCTGTTTCTGGTTACAAAGTTCCTGCTTCCCCTGGCCCAAATGAGACTGTGACTATGTATGATTAATGTTCTCGACCACTCAGTATTAATATTGTTGGTGGGATTCTTGAGGGTTGGTCACTTAATAAGATATCCACTATGCCGACGTTTCGATTTATTTATAAATCCTCTTCAGGGCTGTAATGATAGGAACTATTTACTCAGAGAACATTGACTCAAAAAAAATGTGTAGGATGGACTTATAAGTAGTAAATGCTAAAAATTATTTTTTAGCATTATTATTTTATTAATTAATTAAAATTATTTTTCTATTTACTTATAAGTCCATCCTACACATTTTTTTTTGAGTCAATGTTCTCTGAGTAAATAGTTCCTATCATTAAAGCCCTGAAGATGATTTATAAATAAATCGAAACGTCGGCATAGTGGATATCTTATCAAGTGACCAACCCTCAAGAATCCCACCAACAATACTGTGACTATGAACGGTTCTATCCTGTCGTTTGGTTACCGAGGCATCATGCTTCCTTTGATTGTAGGTAGTTTGAAGTGGTCCATTTTCTTTCAAGGTTTCGAGTCATTTCAGCCCTTCTCTTCTGAGTAATCCGGAAGTGTTCTTGTTTTTTTTTTTCAATTCATCATTAGTTAGTACCTATTATTATAATCCACTTCAGCTCTCTTTCGTTCCTAAAGAAAACACAGACCAAATTCTTTAAGACAGACGAGACCATTCGTTAAGAAAGAAAAATGCGAGTGGATTTCTTGATTTTGCAGGACAAAATGTTTATTCATCTCCAAAAGTGATCACTAGTCTTCGGCAAACTTGGAAGAAAAACAAATAAGTACATACGTAGGTATCCTACCTATTTTTTTCAAGTATATTAAACCCTACTCCTAGGTATCTGTCACAAGAATAGAATAGCAGTTAGGTACTGCAGTTAATTCCATAACAATCAAAATTGAGTGACTGATAACTTTATTAGGTACCTACTCAATATTATGCAAATGAGTTGGTAGGTAGTAAGGATAATAAGGATAATTCAGTGCTTCTGTGGTAGGTGTCTACAGTAAAATAAGTTGAGTACTTCTGCTGTAGATGCCTACAATAAAAAGAGTTACTCTGAATCACAGGATGAACGGTGACAAAAAAAACGTTCTCAAGCGTTCAGCGCCATGGATTAGGTACGACAGCGATACTAGCGGACTCTTCACGTAACAGCTTAACATCAGGCTGTTCGAAATACTCCTGGGGGGGGGGGGGGGGGGGGATTCTCCAAAATCATGCTCCCACCTACTTCATCTGCCAATTCTCCAAAGATCGTTGGAGGTTGAACTGGTGCAACTCTACCTTTTTTTTAGCATGGGATGCTGGGCACAGACGAAATCTAAAAATATAGCTAAATAAAATATTGCAGCTAGAGGCAGTCAGCATCTGACGGTAGTATGACAGTTGGCAGCATTAAGCTGAGTCACAACTAAGAACAGTTCTTAACTGCGACTCAGCTAAATGCTACCAACCAGTTACTAAAAGATGGGTACGGGCTTAGGGGAGACTCATCTATGTAAAGTGCGTAGTGTAGTTTTGAGTTTCCCTCTATTTTGATATTCGTTCACAATCACTAATTGTCTCGTTTTCACTGTGCTTCACCAAACAATGTCAATGTGTTTTGCTTTGGCCACAGAGCTATTTACGATTGATGCAAATTTTTTAGGTTCCCCTAAGAGAAAATAGAGCTGAAGAGATTATGAGTCTCAAGTAGACCTACCTATATTCTGTGCCATCATCCTTCAGCTCCGCCATCTCGGAGGGATCAAGGATGCCCTTTCCAAAGTGACGATGCATCAGAGGGACTGTTGAGCATAATGCGCTCAGCCGTCTCCACCTCGCCGTCATAGAGGCAGCATAAATGTCTGTCCTACACTAGCCTATGTTTTTAAAATGGTACCTCAGGGAGCAGTGGCCGGTGAGGAGGCCAGCAATGGCACAAGTAAGTCCTTACAGCTCAGGTGCAGAAGAGCTTGCGCTCTTTTCTTGGAGAATCTAATGAACTGCTTGGCTTCCCTCAACCAGCTCAACCTAGGATTATTGTGTCAGAATGCTGTTCTCTTGGTGTCTTCCCATTTCTTCACTTCACGGATGGTGAGGCTCTTTGATACCGAGCTCATACTCGGGACCTACTGGGATTGACGTTAATGCCTTTTTGGTAAGGCGAGCAGCCTCCTCGTTGCCCTCAACATCCTCATGTCCAGGCACCCACAGCCTCAATTTCTCCGTAAATACATTTTGATTTGATTTTCACGCATTCTAGCAGGTAGGAACATAATTTGTAGGTAGAAAGTTCTGCTGAACAGTTTTTGAGGCAAGCAAAGCCATATTGAGGACTAGCTGTGTACCCGCGCTTCGCAACGGTAGAACAGACACCCCCTTTAGGACAGGCCCCACTCATAACAGTTTTATGATATATTATAATATTATTTGAACCGACGCGTGTTGCTGCGATTTAAATAAATGGAGCCAACGGTCATGTATTTTAATATGCCTGTATCCCCCCCCTCCTCAACTGATCAGAAACCTTCCCCAATGCCAACCCTAACTGCCTTTAACCCCCCCCCCCCCCCCGTATCCTATGAACCCTCCCTACCTGGTTAGAAACATTCCTCAATGTTCACACAACAAATTCCCAAAGTTGCACTCCAATTGGTCAAGTAGTTTTGAAATTTCTGTAGACCCCCCCCCCCCCTCTCATAACCTGTACCCCCCTCCCACTAACATCCTGATTGAAGTACCACTTGAATGTACTCGTCGAGCTGAATCCAGAATCTAATTACAATCTGATTTACGTCCAACCGTTCAAAGTTATTATAAGCATAAACGTCCTCATAGAAGTGATTATAACACGTTTTTTAGTAGTATTTCATTCATAGCGTTTCAACGGATGGACAGATTCAAATGCAGATTTTTCATAAACCTTCCCAGATAAATTCTGCGTCAAATGGTACCAGCCGCAACTTTCTACGTTCAGCCGTTCTCAATTGATGCCGAGACAAACAAACAAACAAACAGACACTGTTTTATTATATGTATAGATGATGCCTTCATGCCTTGTGTTACAAGGTAGGTCAGATACAGCTACTTACCTGTCATGCAATTTCTCATTCAGGCTTCTACGATAGGTAAGGACAAAGCAATAACTCGGAGCTCAAATATTTTCGCTCGTTATGCAGATGCTGTTTCAAGGAAGGGTCCAAGGGTTGGATCCAATCGTCCAACGATTTCTGAAAGGAGCAAGAATTCAAGTTTCCATTTCGACAGTCCAGAAAAATGGTATGCCCTACCTATTTGGTGATCTCTATTTATTTCCTTGGTAGGATTTTTTTAAATATACTTATTTTTATCTTCTACATTTCCTCACCTACCTACGTCTCTAATGATCGCAACTTTCCCTAAGGTACGAATTGGCACAACCGAGGCCTACTTATCCAAAGATGTCCCTTTGTACATCTACTCGGAGGTACTTTCGTTCCTTTTTCTTTAAACATCTGTACAGTATCCACTACGTTCCCAGAATTTCGAAATTAGCACTGGGAGGGGTTTAGATGTTGAACCAGTTGCATGGGTAGAAGGACATCGTGGTTGACATAAAACAACAAAGAATGTGCTGGACAGGGCCATGTTGAGAGGATAACTGACAACCGAGCTCGTTACAGGGCGAACCTGGAGAAGGAAGAAAGATCGGGAGTCCCAGGAAAGATGGAATGATGACGCAGAGGAGGACTTCAGGAAGATGGGAGTCAGAAACTAGAGGAGTTGCTGTGGATAGAGTGGAGTGGAAGGCGGTAGGAAGTTCGGGAGGCCAGGGTTCTTCACGGGGTAAGGTAGGCATGTAGGTAAGCAGTCACTCTTACCATGGTAGTTATTAGGTATATAACAGCAAATCAACGCGGCAAAACTTGGAACTTTCAATGAAACTGGGGAATACTGTGCACGCTGTCCGTAACTTCAAGGGTTGGTTGTCGATTTCTATCTATTTTTTCACGCTGAGTCGAACGGTGACACAAAGCTCTCCTATTATTACCTACTCAACCTCTCTTTCAAATTTTCCTACCAGTCAGAATAGGTCCACTCCATACCTATCCATCCTACCTTTCATCAATCAAACAACAGCTTACCTAGGTATATTAGTTCCAGAACTGTTTCCTACAGACATTATTATCTACTTAAATTAGTTCCATTTTAGATAACTGCGTAACTATGTACGTACCTACTTATTACATAGGTACCTATACACGTACCTAAATTACATTCGTGTATCCTTATTCTGCCAAAAATACCGATCTTTTAAGTTTTGGTTTATTATTATCTGAATAATACACCTATGTATTCGGTTCGATTTTTTTCTTTTAACAACCCCTCAAAATTTTTTCTTTGACGTTTCAAGGTGCGCAGATTCCAAAATTCAATGTCTGTCCACCGTGTCATCAATACCTTAATTTTTGTTTAAAAAAAATTGTTCTTACGCACACAGGCTCCATTTGGGCCCTAGTTTTGTCACCTATCTCGGTAGCCCGATCGGAAACCACCAAGGGGTGTTATGGTTGAAAATGGGTGCAGAAATAGGTATTTTTGAGGTTTTAGTGAACTTGGGCTTGTGAGGTATCGAGAATTTTGAGACCAACCATTTTCTCCTACGATGAATTTTTCTACGATTTTTCAAAGATTCCATCACAACCTACCTCACAGTGGGTAAGGGGGTGCTGCCCAGGCGGGAGGGGTGCAATGACGTCACCCGTTGCCGAAATTTTGAAAGACCTATTCACCGTAGGAGAGTGCGGTTGGTTTCAAAATTCTTAGAACGGAACATACTTTCATTTGAAAGTGGGAAAGTAGTATAAACAGAAGTCATGGATACTCCTCATTAAGACAATTCAGTGACAATTTCACTAATCGAATAATAATTTGTCAGAAATAGCAACCTAATATTCGAGTTTAAAACCGTTAAATTAGCTTTGTGTGTCTCTTAAATGAGGTCCCAATCGTACCGTATTCACTCGAGAATAATAAACCCATATGACAAGGACTTTACGGCGTTTTTCAAAATTTAAATAAAATACTTATGACAGCTGGCATAAGTTACCAACACATCTAGGTATTTAGTAACTCCTGGCAATAGGCCCAAACGTTTCCTACTAATAAGAAACCTATAATTTATTATTTTTCTCTTTCTATTTATCCTTTGTGGCATCTTGCATATACACACTCGCCTCAGGGAGGAGTAGAGTATGTAGGTAACCAACCAGTGGAGTCGGCGAGAAAATAATATTTACCTTGAAGTTGAACCAGTCACCTCTTCAAGCTTAAATAAACTCCAGACGTGGAAGACTAGAGGACAATAAGAAACGAGATTATTAGAATAACACGTTACAGACTGTCAGTCGCTTCCAGAGCAGCCTGGTCTAAACAAAGCACTTCAGATGCTGAGCGTGGTGGTCAGGAATCCATGGGGCACCCGTTATTCTAGAACCAAATAGGAAACCAACGAAGGTAGGTGCCACCTACATATTCATAATATCAACATCCGGTGGAACATTGTTGCATATCTTCTGCAACCTCACTTGAACTTGCATTCTTCGGGTAAATTCAATTAATTTATTAATAAACACTAACTGTGGAGGTATTACAAAAGGAGTCAGTTTACATATGTCCAGTAAGTACATAAACAAGCATACCACTTTATATAGTTGATAACTGCATTCAACAATGCGTCATAGTTATAGAAAAACGAGTCATAGCCGTTCCAAACAGCCAAATGTAACGTTCTATATTCGAGTACCTTCTGTTCTCCTGGCTGTTACTGGTAATACTGGTAGGTAACTATTGTTCGCAGCTCACTGAAAATTCGGGTAATCTAAGCTGTCGTTTCGAATGTTCCAAACTAGTTCTTGCCCCCGCAGGCAGAAGGGCCAACACGCCAGTTTTGGTGGTATGGATTTTGGCATGTCAATTTTTTCGCTTTTTCCTCTTCTATTCGAATTTAAAAACACCGCGAAAATCTAGTCAGTGATAAAGGAGATATTCAGGGGAAAATATAGAATGTGTGGGGCGAATGTAGCAAGCAGACCGCCAAAGGGGCGAATGTAACTGAAATCAGGGTTCCAAGCCCAATGAAACCGCCTGGAAAACGTGTTTATTCAAACAAACCAGTGGCCTCATGGACAAAAACTAAGCCACAACATCCAAAAGGCAGAAGAACAAGAAGGCCTAGGAGATCAAAACTCTGCAGGTTATTATTGAGCATTAATTAGGACGTTATAGCTGTAATTGTTACAGTAAATTTTAATGGAAGTCGTCTACCCTTCGCTATTTTTTGCCACCCAACTTGAGAAAAATGAGGGCGAATGTTACAATCACAAGTCAGTTCAGTCGCTTCAAAAGGGCGTATTTTACAATAAAATCAAGTTTTTCAAGCACAACTCGACTTGTATTAATGATATAACTAATCCAAAAATATGGAACCATTCAGTAACTTTGAACGAATTAAGAATAACCATGCCAAACTCCTACCTAGGTACAACTTTTTAATTCGCTTGAGAAAATTACTATTTTCCACAATTTTGATTTTGCTACATTTGTTCTTCTACATACAGGAAGATGAGGGCAACTTAATGCCTAGAGAAAAAATAACCACATAAAAACCGTTCCATACCCTTATAAAACCAAATTCGCTGGGTTCGCATGGAACGTTTGGTATGTCTGGAGTTGGGGTAATGGAGGAAATAACATGGAAAAAAACGCGGCTGTCTTACAGACACCTAGGGACCAAACATAATTATTAATGTCAATTAATGTCAAACCACCCGTGAATGTCAAAGCATGCTTTACTGGTTGAACACTGAAACAGAGAATGATTGGAAACGGCGAATTATTTTGAATTATTCACTGAATAGCCTGCCCATAACCATTATGAATGGTATTTCTTTGCAACGACTCCTGAAAGCAAACACTGTGGTGTCGGTCGGACAAATTTCCCTGAATAGCCTGCCCATAATAAATTATTATTTATTATGAATGATTATACTGCCCGATTTACAAAATGTTTTTATTTTTTTCATTTTAATTATTTAGCCTAGTCAAAATCATATGATTTAATAAGCTGATGATAGAATGGTGATGCAATTTCGGTGTGGTAAGGGTGGGGGGGGGGGGGTTACATAATTTGCATTGCCGTGGTCGTATTTGCCGAAAAAGCAAAGTATATTTTTTATGGTCAACATTCTTACAGGATAACTGTAAGATATACTTACTTCCTCCGAATTAGTAGGTACCTTCTGATTGTAATTCGGATCGGCAACCATCCTCCTTTGTAGGCCTGAGCGTTTACTTACTTGATTCGGGCAGCATGAAGTAGAATCTACTTTCTCTCCCTCATTTCTTCTATCGAATTCAAGTCACGATCACGAGCCCACCATCCCTGTCTACAAACCTACTGGTCAACGATTTCAAGGAACGAGAAGCAAACGAAACCTTGTTTAGAAAGAATGCTTTCACGTGCACCCTTCGGCTACTTCAGGTTGTTTCCTCCATACTAACCAAACTACGAGGTGGTCGGCCGGATCGATTCTGATTCGGACATCAAAGGCCCTCGAAGGCCAGAAAAAATTGAATGAAAAATTTGCACGACTTCCTACTATTCCTGTGTCTATCATAACCCTCCTGTCAAAGTCACATTTGGATCAAGGTATTGACATTGTTTTTGGAGCCAATTCAAATACTAGGTGTATGAAGCATTGATATAGAACCATCTAGTTCCACATTCATCTGTAGGTCCCTCTCATCTTTGTTAATAGAGGGATGGGATACCAAATATGAACCAACGACAGGTGCATGAATGCACATGCGTATACATGCCCACACTAGTGTGAAGGAGCTCGACCGTGAGATGGGGCAGGGAGGGGGGGGGGGGAGGTTATTTTGCAAGCCCTATTAGAATAGGTATTCCGATCTCTGTTTGTGGTATCAAATTTCATTTCAAAGCAGTTTTTTCTTGTTCTCATTTTTCTCCAGTTTTTGAGACTTACTCGCTGTTTTATTCACTCTTTTTTCCCCTTCTTTATTGGTTTATTATTTTCAATAACGAACCTTTGGAATCGAGCATGAAAAAATTATATTAAAAAATTAACCCCCCTCCCCCCCCCTTCTCAAAATTTGATAGTTTCCGTTTCAAGGTGTGTAGAATCCGAAAATGCAATAAAAAATTTCTGTCTGTCCGCCGTACGCCGTACTTCGCACTTTCCTCAGCTACCATGAACCAAAATTGATGAAATTTGGTTTTTAGGTCCCATTTGGGGTCTAGTTGGTCGTCGAAGCTCGGCGTTAATGTCAGTAATTTCCAAGGGGTGAAAAATAGGGGATGAAATCTCCAGGACGCCGTTACCTCGATTTTTTTAACGTTTTTAAATAGCTCTTGAACTTGGGAGTTTTTTGAGACCGCCCGGAGCACTGGCAGACCGAGAGACCGAATTTTGCACTGACAGGCTTCGTCAACAGGACGGTGAATCAAATTGTATACATTCAGCCCAGATATCATTACTAGGGACGCCGCAACAATCTTGGACCCAATATTGAGAATGGGAGTTTAATTTGCAAATTAAATTTAATTGAGTTTAATGTTCGGGGGTTGTTCATAGTTTCCAATGGATTTCAATAGATATTTCAATTGGAATTGAATTTCAATAGATATTTCAATTGGAATTGAATTTCAATTGGAATTTGATTTTAAGTGGAATTGGATTTCAATTGGAATTGGATTTCAATCAATCAGTCAATTTATTGGAACTCAGTTGGAATTCAATGGTTTTCAGTGGATTGCATGTAATTCAATGCGACGATGAAATTAGGAAACTGGAAGCGGAGAAGAGGGAATTATCGAGGTTTTATGAATAAATTGAATTACTGAATCCTGCGCATTTTTATGAAACTGTAATTCCCGGGCCGGCTCCAGGAGGGTAGGCATTGACCCACAACACAGTGATCTACGCGGAAGGAGCATCTATACAGGTAAATAATAAACCGTTGTTTGCAGCTTTTTGGTTTATTATTTTCAATAATGAACCATTGGAATCGAGCATGAAAAAAAAAAATTCTTACCCCCCCTCAAAATTTGATGGTTTAGGTACGTTTCAAGGTATGTGGAATCCAAAACTGCAATAAAAATATTTCTGTCTGTCCGCCGTACGCCGTACGCCGTACGGGCCACTTTTCTTAATTACCATGAAAAAAAATTGATGAAATTCGGGTTATAGGTTCCGTTCGGCGTCTAGTTGGTCCTCGAAGCTCGACGTTACTGTGAGTCATCTCTAAGGGGTTCAAAATAGGGGTTGAAATTTTCAAAACGCCTATACTATTTTTCTACGTAAATATTTTTACGGTTTTAAATAGTTCTTGAACTTGCGAGTTTTTTAAGACCATCCGGAGCATCGTACGTCCAGCCGTTCGTTCACAGTAAGGCCCCGAAGTTTGCACCGACAGGCATTTTCGACTCCAGTGTGAATGAAATTGTATACAATTCAAACCAAATCTCGTAACCAGAGACGCGCCCACAATAGGAATTTGTGAATACGGCCAATCATTGGTAGGGATCACCTGATTATATTGGCGGAGTATGAAGTCGAGTTGGTTGTTCTGTGATATTATTTCGCTTGAAAAATGATGGCTCTTTTGGAGTTTGTTGGTAGGTAGTGAAACTTGAATAAACGTTGAAGTATTATTGATGGGTAAATTATTACTACGGTAAATCATTACTCAACGGTAAATTATTACACAACGGTTCAGTATACCATCTACGTAGAAGGGGCTGGAGTTTGTTGGTAGGTACTTTTGCAACTTTTTTCACTCCTCATCAACAATTTCTTTTCAGAACTTCATTATGTGCGTTTCTTTTTGTTAGGTACTGTTTGTCATCGGCAGAATTATTTTAGCAACATTTAACTCGTGATTTAGGTAGGTACCTAGTAACGAGTAAGGGGTTAGGTACTAACCTACGGAGGGTCTGCGATCTACATAATATGTATATAATAGAATAGTACATATCATATTATATAGAAGGGTTATCTATACATAGAGCTGTGATCTGTAACAGGAGGGTATTCTATACAAAATAATAAACCGTTGTGCAGGGATTTGCAGCGTTTTTTAGATGTTTTTGAAAATGGACGAGTGTTAGCCAAGGCGCACACTGAGCTGTGCCACGCAGCCCGGGCAGCGCAGCGCAGGACAGGGCAGCAGGAAAGAAACAATGCGTCACTCAGTTGTATGAGGTACCTAAATCACTGAGTAGTTCAACTCAAATCCCGCTTAGAGCGCTAGTGCCTCACTTTAAACTGCACAGAACTGCAATGGATGGAAATACACATTTATAAATAAATTTAAAAGCATGTCCTCAAAATCAAACCGAGGGGAGGTTCACGAAAAGTCACAGCAAAGGTTCTTGAAGGCTGCCATGAAGGTTTGCCATTTTTCTAATGTTGGGTTGTTGGCAGCGTTGAAAATGTTCGCCTCCTTGGGCCAACAACCAATCAGATGTCAGCAGACCTGATAGGTATAAGGTTATAATTATTGATGGTAATAAGGTTATAATATAAGGTTATATAATTTCTTGCCGCATTTGTACTTTTAAACATCCTCACTTAAAACATATTATAGTTTATTGTTGAAAACGGGCTTCAAAATACCATTTTTCTAGGAGCCCTGAATATTTGCTTAAAAAAAATTAATAATAATAATAATAATAATAATACCTAATAAAAAGACAATAATTCCCCATTCTGAAAGGTACTTACAAGCTGCAAGTTGTTGTTGTTTATATGAGCGTGATAACATCAGCCGCAATATTACTTCACAGTATTTTCCTTACCCACGATTTTTGACTGAAATTTAAAACAGCGGCCTTCAAATATATCAATTCTTTAAACTCGATTATGGTCCCCTGAAACTGGTTCAAGGGTTGAGGGAGGAGATAGCAGACAGGCTTTTTCCTCATAAGTGTTTTCATCCAAGCACTTTCGCCTATTACTGCCTCTCCACGGATCTAAAAAAACTTTTTTTAGTTACGAGCGGAATAGCATTAACTTGTAGCCAAAGGTGGGTCAGTTTATCTTAGGAGCTATTTACACATGGTACATATTTGCAAATAGGTATAATGGTTAAGAGGTCTGTTCACAGATTAGATGGACTGTTGTTCTGTTCGAACGAAAAACCTGTAATAATAACTGTGGTTTTAGTGGTAAATCACAATTATATAGGTACCAGTGTTGATTATAGCCGTTGGGTTTGAACACTCCTTGCGCCAGAATGGAGGGAAATAAAAATTGGAAATGGCGTTCAACGGGTTTTTCCCTTGTAATTCCAAACGAAAAATGAAGCTTCCATTTATTCTATTATTGTTTTGTTCATTTCGATTCACTGACGTGAAAAATTTAATACATCAGGAATAAGTGCATTTGCGGAAATTTTCTTTCTGGGTGAATACAATACTTTCCTAAAGATCGCTAGTACCTAAAAACAGTGATCCAAATAAATTATCAACAGTGCTTAGGTTCAGACGAGAACCAGAGCCATTAGAATACTTAGTTAGGGACTCGGCGCTGTTTCAATTAGCTTGTCGTGTGTATTCCTAGTGAACTCGAACGGATCTGATCCAATTTGGACTATGTTTAAAACAATCGGTGTGTGAACAAGAGGTAATGTGTTTACGGAAATTGGGTGGTAAACGTTTAGGTTTTGATACGGTGGAGGGAAGACCCCTCCTGCCCCACGAATCGATCCCGCTGTCTCCCGGGTTACTGCTGGAGGGACGGGGTTCTACAAACTACGTTTACTTATGCGTAAGCGCGTTTAAAAGTACGCTTTCGTTTACTTGTTGTTAGAGACCTAGGTCGCCACTCTTATGAATAAAGCAGCAAGTCCTAATAATATTTCTCCGCTCTGTTCAAAAATTTGGCCATTATTCTGTTGCCTATGATGAGTAATGGTAGGTACCTACCTAACTAGCAAAAATTTCAAGTTCTAAGGTTTTTATCAAGTACCTGCGTACCATAAAGTATGTTACGCAAAACTGAGAATGCAATGAAAGGCATGGCTGAACATGTGAGCTTCATTTTGTCCCCTTAAGTACATGTTATGTATTATACATTTTTTCCAAGTTTTATTTTGTATTTATATTGGTAGGTAGGTGGTTGCACTCCCAAGCACGCCAAGAGAAGGTAGGTATTGTGAGGCTCCAACATCTGAAGGCAAGTGGTAGGTTCAACTATGGTTCAACAGGAGAGTTTGACGATAACCACATACCTACTGAAATAGAATCAGTCAAGTTCGTGAAGCAACCATCGAGTGAACTGTGCACACAACTGCAAATCAATGAGGAGTAGTTGCCGTCGACAACAGAGCACTCATGAAGGCGAGTAAACATGTTGATTGGTTGCAAGGTAACCGTGGAATTAGGGTCAGTATACTGTAAAGATTTTCCCTCTTATAATCATGAATATATATCAGAGAGTTGCAGAAGCAATAAATAAGGTTATTCAGCTGGTGTCCGATTTTGTTGATAGTTAAAAGCTAAATTTTCTTTCCACTAAAGGATATCTAATAACCCGTATTTTAAATTAAGAGTCAGTGTAAGTTCCAGGCATGCCAGACAGGCAGTAAGTTTCAATTTTATTTATCTTATTTCACTAATTTAGCATGAAAAACTCCAGAAATGAACTGAATGAACATTTAACAGGATATTTATAAATAATTATACAAAGTCAGATTTACAGTTTTGTGATTACTATTTTGGTTTTCTCTAACAGAGGAACGTAATTTCCTACTTACCTATTTATAAACGTCACTAAAATTTGGTCAAGATTTTCTTTTTGTTACTCATCGGTACCTAGTTTGAAAATTACTACCTATCGTTTAAAAATTACTAGATTATAGAATTCTGGAAATCACAATTAGACACGGCTTTGTTGACGGCTACCTCTGTGTTGAAGCGACTTAGAGCCATCAGGGTGTGAAATAATAAAGGCAACAACCAAAACAGAACTAATAGAAGAACCAAAAGTAAAACTTGCCCCTAAAGCAAACCAACTCTGTCTCAGAAGTTCAAAAAATTGTGGAACTATAGTATGCAGTATACTGACTAAGAAAAAGTAATTGTTTGTAACACGGTGGAAAGTCAAGTTCAACAATCACTCAAACTTCCAAATATGCACTTCAGGCGCCTAAGAAACAATTTTGGTGTGTGTCTGTTGGGTAAGTCTGTGGGTCTGTTGGTGTATATGTATTATGTACCATATTATACTGCGTCAATGACAATCCAAACGAGCTGAAATTACGGAAGAGATCTACTGCTTGTTGTTTGATAGGTAGGTACCAAGGTCCTCGAAGACTAACATACACCAACTGACATAAATCTAAGGGGTAGGGGCGAATACACAAGTTCGTATCACACTTTTAATAATTAAGTAGGTACTCGCTTCATACCCACAAAAGAGAATTTCAAATTAAAATTTAAACCTCTTAAAATTACTAGGCGAATAAAATTTATCTAGGTATGTCTCCATATATAAATCTGTATGACTAATGTAGATTTTGATTCGCGCGTTCATTGGTGGAAAACTGTCCTGACACCGGATATATGCAGATCTTGAATCAAGAATCAATAATCATGAATTTTTATTCCTCTTATTCCTCTTACTCCTTTTATTCCTTTTACTCCTCTTATGCGTTGCAAATTGCAATGCCAACCAAAGAAAGAATGCGTTCTCACCCAGCAGTCCCATAGTAGCTTCATTCCAAATTTGAGCCTCGTAGGTTGAATAGGAAAGAAATTGCTCGCAGAGCTCACTCAGTTGATCAGGGCGGGTACCCTCTCTGTCATCCTTACCCAGCAGTCCCACAGTAGCTTCATTCCAAATTTGAGCCTCGTAGGTTGAACAGGAAAGAAAGTGCTCGCAGAGCTCACTCAGTTGATCAGGGCGGGTACCCTCTCTGTCATCCTTACCCAGCAGTCCCACAGTAAGCTTCATTCCAAATTTGAGCCTCGTAGGTTGAACAGGAAAGAAATTGCTCCCAGAGCTCAATCAGCTGATCAGGGCGGACGCAAAAACCTGCGGGAGTGCGCACAACAACTCACCAAAGTTTTATCGCAGTTGGATTTTTATTGCAGTATACGAACGAAATGACAAAGAAAGAAAGAAAAATTCATTTTTATAATATGTAGATTAAAAACTATTTACCACTCCAATAAAAATTAAATTATATAAAATATTTGTTTCAGTGTAACAAGTTACTACTAGTTAGCAACTATAGATTGAAGCCCAAACGTTAATTTTTGCTGTTTGTTGAATAATTTGTTTTCGATCCTTGCAAAGGGGGATTCGGGAAAATGATGAAACCTTCATCAAAGGGCCGTGGGGTAATATCCAAAGGAATCGCAGATGGCGTCCTTGTTCAAAATAGTAAGCTTATATACCTACATTCAATATTCAACATTGCTGATTAAATAATAAATGATCAATGAAATAGGTTGTGCGTTGATGTGCATAAAATTAGTTCGAAAATTCGGATTAAATTTATAATATAGGTACCTACGAACATGAAACTTAGGGTGCGTTAGGTAGGTACATTACCTACTTCACAAATAATATTGGGGCTTAGTTAAATTGTAGAACGTCCATCTGTATTAGGAACTGAGTAGGCAGGTACGAGTACATTTCTTATACCGCGCGAATGCCCGTAAAAGGGCTGATTATCAATATTACCGGCACATGGAAAATCGAAAGTGCTCATATCAGGTGATCTTGGAACCCACGAGAAACCCCTTCCCACTACCCTTCCTGGGAACCGCCTACATAGACTGAAGCTGTAATTTTTTCTTGTGTTGCTGATGGGATTGACCATTTTCTCAAACCACCATTTTCTCTTTTAAACATTTTTGACATAATTTTACTCGTAACTTTTAGTACATACTTATGTGCCTCAAAATTGTTAAAAGTAAAATGCATGGGGGGATGGGCTTGACCCCAAGGCGAGTAGAGAGATCTCTCTACACGCCTTGGCTTGGTCCAGTGATACTAACTGTAAGATGTGAATGTAGATTACAAATTTGAGCAGCAGGTGTGGTTGACTGCAAAAAACTTATAGATAATATTATGAAAAGAACAGTAGGTATGTACCTACCTACACTGCAACATATTAGGTAAGGGAAGAATACCGCGGTGTACAGTCGAAACATGTACCTACTAAACCTATATACCTATACAAGAGCTTCATAAAAACCACACAAAAACTTGCGATTTTTTTCTTGTGGGGGTACCTAAATGAAATTGTGTGTACCTACTCTCACAAACCCCGCAAATTGGCGGAACTGAAGGAGGCACAAATTGAAAACGTGGCAACAATCGATGGTGTGATGATGGCCCGTGTGGTAGCCGATTTACGATGAAGGCTGGAAAGTTGCATTCGGGAGGGTGGACACCACTACCCTCACGCATGATATCCATTTCAAATGTCATGTAATGACGAACAATTTTGCGTATTAAATTCCATGTTTTCATTAGTTATGTATATACTATGTATAATAAAGGGTGGTCCATAATTGGCCGCAACAGTAAAAAAGCCGTGTTGCGTCGAATTTTGCACCACTGTGCTATAACCTGGTAGTGCGCTATTCGACGCAACATAGCAGGAAAGCTTCGAAATACTCCCCCCCCCCCCCCTCTTCAGATGATTTTTTTTTTCTCCTGTTGACTCTGTTTCGTCCATATTAGCCTCTGATAACTTGGAATTTGAAATAGGTACGAAATGAAATTCTCAAAAAAAAAATTTTTTATTGACTAAAAATACACAGGAAAGTCTTCAAAATGTCTTTTTGGGTAAGTTGTTTCTCGGGATTTTTTCTCTACATTTTGAAGACCACTGTGTATTTTTCATCAATAAAATATAACATTTTGGATCATACCATTACGTACCTATTTCGAATTCCAAGTTATCAAAGGATAATTTGGAGGAAACAGAATGAATGAATGAATGAATGACGCTTTATTTATAAATCTGACAAAAATAGGGCCTCCAGGCCCTCTCTACCTTCAGAAGTCAGCATGAGAAAAAATATCATCCGGGGGGGGACCTATTTTAATGCTTGACTGCTATGTTGCGTCGGATAGTGCCCCACCAGCTTGAAACGCACACTGGCGCAAAATTCGACACAACACGGCTTTTTGACTATTGCGGCCAATTACGCACCGCCATGTATATTATATTTATGATTGAACAGCGATCAAACCTAACATACAAAAGACTGAGGCATTTATATCGCAAAATGTTGTTTCTTCAGTTCAAAATCCAAGCCCTTTTGTGAAGTATCCGCTCTTCAGAGTGGGGTGCAAAAATAATAAAAAATCTATTCAGATTTGTGACAAAATAAAATCCCCCCCCCCCCACCAATAGATACATGTAATCGGTGGAGGTCGAGAATTGTTACAGTATGTAGGTATTATAGGTAATTGCAAAATTAGACAATGCGGGATCCTTGAAAAGACTGGTGGATGTAGATCGATAATAATAACAATTAGGATCCATTGCATTTTCTCCTTTGACAGACTAAGAATTTGAAAAAATTGTTAAAACAGCTAACAAGAACCATCCTGGAACGCCTAGCAAGCAGCTTTCGGCAAGACGCAAAACGTCGGCGGAAATCGCTAGCGCTGTAAAAGGATTCATTCAAGATGCCAGGGCAGCACAAAGTGCAACAGTCAAGGCAGAAACTGTGGATCCCACGAAAATGAAACCGAAAGTAACCGCATCTAACAGAACAGGGATGTCCAGGAATGAGATGATGCAGAGATTGATGCAAGGGCAGAAGCTGCCGTTGAAAACGGGCAAAGGTGTCGACGGAATGAGCATCGGCAAAAGCGCTTCGTCCACAGCGACGATGTCATATGGGAAAAACGTTTTTAAGGTCGAGTCAGAAAAGCCGTTATCCAAGTCCGGTGCTGAACAGAGGACGACTCGCGAGCCGCTTGGGACCTCGATGAAGCAAGCGAACAGGAAGCCGGGCGTCGGCACCGGAGATGTGGAAACGAGGAAATCGGCTTCAGCAGTCTCAGCAAGAGCGGCTCCTCCGAGAAGGTCCGGTGGAAGTGCAGTCGTTCGTCGGGTTGATCAGATCGGAGATGGAAACCGCGAATTGATGGCTAAGAAGAAGACGACGGTTCAGAAGTCTGGTAGCGAAAAACCCGCTCCCACCTACTCGTACGTGGATGTAATGTTACTGGAGTTGCCTTGAGTAGACAAGTTAGGTTACCTACCTACCAACACTGAAATTCAACAAACCTAACATCTTCAAACGATCGCAGACAGGTTCTAGTTAATTTATTGGTAGTAAATGCCGAACTGATGTAGAAATATCTGGTAGGTAACGTAGTTACATACCTAGGTATGTAATTCAATTACTAACACGTTTGCAATGGCAAACACTCAAAAGTTACTGCTACTTAGAGGCCGGCGCTTTATTAGCAAATTTTCGAGGAAAATTGAAATGGGTCCAAAATTTTTAGAACATGAATTTTTGAAATTTTTTATCCAGCATCCTGAATTTGTCCCTAGATTACAAAAATTTATATGTATATTTTATATATATACCTATAGATATGTATTTATTATATATAGTTATTTACATGTCACTCAGGACGATATCTGACCTTGGCTACATGATAAAAATTCCAAATTTCGCCAAAATGTTCATATTGCCAAACAAAAGGAAGAGTTCTTAGGTGGGCAAAAATCGGTAAAAACGGCTAAAATCGCCAACAGTTGATGTAAAATCACTGAAAGTGGTATGGAAGGATAAAGACAAAAATACCATCTCAACTGTTTTTCATAAAGAATGGGGTCAAATATGGATTTTTTTGGGATCAAAAATTTGTATTATAGGCTAAAATCAGTATTAATTTACCTGACGTTGTGTGGGATGGTGATTAACGACAGAAAGAGGAACTATTTCTATGATAAAAATATTTTCCTCAAAAAGAGTGGATGAAATTTTACTCTATAAGGTTCTAGAATCGGCAAAAATGGCTAAAATCATGAAAAAATTATATTATTTTACAAAAAATGGTATGGTTAGCAAGAATAGTTCTTTGAAAATTCGCTCTTATAGCCATGCATGCATGACTGGACTACTTTGAACTTTTCCCGGTGTCCACTGCGTGCTATTATGCTTGCGATTTTGGTGGTTTCATAAACAATTTTGAAATTGTTTCCCTATGCACATATCGCACGATTTCACAGTTGGTTCCTACCAACAAGAAAATGGAATTACCAGGCACTGCTAATTATAGTGTCTCCGGTATTTATCTACCTAATCTACATTATTATCATTACGTCCTGTAGAACCAAATTACCTGAATACCACCGAGTAACTCCACCTAAGGATTTCTTGATTCTAAACAGAATGATACCGTAACTGAATACCACACTGAAGCCTAAGTTTACTCCGCAAAGCTCACTGTGGTGCAGCAGCTGGTTTTTCATTCTAGTCCCAGTTTTTATTATATTTTTACTTACCCCGTTACCTCTCCGCCATACCATAATATTCATAAAACTAAAAAGCTATATGCTGGTACTTAACACCAAAACGTTACAAAATTATGTAGATAGGCTGCACATTCCGTCAGGGCGAGTGAATGAGGTGAGACTGGGACGATCACGTCTTTTGAGGTGAATAATTGAGTTTTTTGTCTCCCAGAAATGATCTTCTTTCGTCCTCCAGTGTTTTAGACAAGTTTGAAAAGGTTGGTTGGCTACAGATATAAGAAACAAGGCTTTAGAATACGAAAACGTAAGCTGTACCGAAGTGACCTTACTTGGGAAGGTGAAATTAGTACAACTCCGAAGCTTTTCTGAGGGTTCTAGGGTTGGGGTAAATTAGATTTCACGACTGGAACCGGAAGGCACAAAACGAGGAGATGCACGATGATATCGGACTTTTCTTTCGTGTTACATGAATGTACAAAAACCGTAGCTAAGTCACCCGCCCCGACGGTATCCTGTTTCTGGCTGAATCCATTTTACTTGTATTTGGTTCATTTCGGTGATGTGTGGCCATGCAGGTACCTAGGGACCTCAGCTGCGAGGGGATGGATGCGTTGAGGACGGTAGCTTCTGTCTACGTACTTTTGGAAAGGAGTCGTGTCTAAATTGGTCCTCCTCAAGAAATGAGCCCTCATTCAAAGTTGTCCATAAAACTCTCGAGCAGTTATGTACTTGACTAATGATTTGCGATTCCCGCAGGCCAAACTACTACTTGACTTCAAGCTCGTCCGAAGATGAAGAGACGGGTCGCCCTTCCAGAGACAGAGGTGGCGAGAAGCCAGCTAGTCCTGCTTCGAAAGCGAAAATGTGGAACGAGATTCACAAAACTCCCGGGCCGACGTTCCCAGGATGGAAATTCCGTCCACCGGCACAAGGACGTCGACTCGCCCAAGTTGGTAAGAAGTGCAGCAGGTAGGCTGTAGTAAGTGTTGTATGTGCCTATGTGATACAGGCAGAAAAGGAGCACAGTTATGTACATACCTGGGTACGACCTCTGAGCGAATTTTCAGAGGAAACTGGTCTTCCCTCCATGTACGTACCTACCTACATACTCACCCCAACATTTTGCTGTAGGCGAGTCGACCTTAGAGACACTAGACGGAAGATTTGTTACGAAATATTCAACCACTCACAGTTAAAATGTGTGACATTTTCATCAAGGTGCAGAAGAGTTCGCGGATACGTTCAAGAAGCTCGAAATCGAGGCAGAAAAAGCGTCCAAGAAAGTACAAGCAGGAGAGTCCAGACAAACTAAATTCAGCGATTACATGAGAAAAATCAAATCCACCTCAAAATCGAAGGACGCTGGTAAGGAAGTACTTCGTTTTACGATGAACATTTACTTATTTTTGGTTTATTATTTTCAATAATTAACCTTCAGAATCGAGCATGGAAAAAAAAATGTAACCCCCCACCCTCAAATTTGATGGTTTCCGTTTCAAGGTATGTAGAATCCGAAAATGGAATTAAAAAATTGCTGTTCCTCTGCCGTACTTCTCTTAGTTAACATGAACAAAAATTAATGAAATTTGGTTTGTGGGTCCCATATGGGTTTAGTTGTTCAGCGAAGCCCGGCGTTACTGTCAGTCATCTAAGGGGTGAAAAATAGGGGTTGAAATTTCCCGAACGCCGTAGATCGAAAACTTTCAACAGAAGGTTATGGTTTTTTATGTTTTTAAATTGACCTGGAACTGAAACATTTTTTTGAGACCACCCGGAGGCTTTGTACATCCAGCCGTTCATTTGCACCGATGTCATGTTTGTCAACATGATCGTGAATGAAACGGTATACATCCGGCCAGATATCATAGCTAGGTACTAACACCTGATTATAATCACGCATGGCTGTATGAACTGGGTTGGTGGTTCCGAGATATATTTCATTTGAACCTACTTCTTTAATTTCATTTTTACCTACCTACTTTTTTCAATATGAACAAACTTAATTTATAATTAATTATAGAATTCTTGATTCCACCGCATATTTATGAAATGTGATTGCCCGACTGGTTCCAGTAACTACTCGATTTAGGGCTTTCCTGGGGGGAAGCACGAGGGTAGGTATTAGCCGTAGAAAACAATTATCAACAGGGATGTATAAGGTAAACAATAACCCGTTGTATAATAATTTTCAGAGTTTTAAATTAGAGAAATGTTTTTCTTGGTTACATGCCATAAATTGAATTGTTAATAATTGAAAAATTAAATAACTGAACGATCATTTCATGGAAAATAGTGCACCTACCTCCCTCTATATTGGAGAAACTAGATAGCAAGTGAACATCGGCAAATCGTTGCTTGATTATTTTTTTATTGCTACTGAAGTCATAATTGTTATTGCAATTATTTGCTACCTCGACAAGAGCGCCGATTTTCGACCTGATTATTTGTTTCTGAATCATCAAAGTGGACCAATTTGAAGATACATACGTATTATGCGGGCGTATCTAAAAAGAACTACTTACTGCTTGAATATTGATTGTACGTGCCTACAGAGTTTCGTGAACTGAGGAGGGATAAATATTCATCCCACATGTTTTCAAATAATTTCCTCAAACCCGTAATTTTATTTTGAAAATAACCGTTAGAATCAAATTTTCCCTTAGTTTAGTATAGTACCTATCTCTTTTAGCGAATTTCCGGGAATAAATATTTTAATTAACTTAATTTTGGGTCAGAACATTAAAATTCGATTAGGAAACGAGGCAAAATTGAACTGAGGCTAAAATGAATTTTTTTTAAGGATTCAATATCAATTCACCCTTGGAAGCACTTTCTATGTAATTTTTTTTTTTTTTTTTTTTTTTACAATTTTTGTGGGTTAAGTACGAAGTCTAATTTTTTTGTGCCAAATTCTGTTCAACAACGGAATGTATGTGTTCATATCGGAAAGTATAGGCAGAAAACCAATGTGAAATTTGAATTTCTGAGTTCCCGCTAGAAATGAGGTATCAGGTAAATTGCTGAGTAGTTCAACTCAAATCCTGCTTACAGCGCTAGTGCATAACTTTAAACGATGTACAGAACTGCAATGGATAAAGCTGCAAATTATAAATAAATTTAAAAAACATGTCCTCAAAATCAAACCAAGGAGAAGGTCACTGCAAAGATTCTTGAAGGTTGCCCTAAAGTATGCCAGTTCTAATGTTGCGTTGCTGGCAGCACTGTGAGGCTTCGCTCCGCCTCCTTGGGCCAACAACTAATCAGATGTCAATAGACATAATATTCATGTCTTGCCACGTTTTTACTTTTAATTACCCTCATTTAAAAAAATAACGTTTATTTTTTTAAAAGAGCTTCAAACTACCATTTTCTCAAGAGTTCTCAATATTTTTCGCCACTTCTACCTAACATTCATTGCCTGGTACTGCACCTTAAACACCTAAAAGTGCACAGTTAGACTTTACATCAAAAGATGACTTCACCTTTACCTGTTGTACCTACCTACGGATCAGATAGGTAATAGAACCTTCTTCTTCTTTATGGCGATCAATGTGTCAATCATTACCAGTTTCCTTCGCTATACCTAGCATCTAAAATATTACAATTACATCATGCACCGAGACGAGAGTATAACAAGTAAGTGCCCCCAAAGACACACACGTACATCTCATTATTGGGAAGCAATGAACTGGAGTTGATGAATGGTACCTAGTAAATAAGTACCAAGTAGGTAACTCGTAGGTGTCACTCACGGTGAAATCATAGAAATCCATTTGAATGAAGAAAAAAAATGAATTACTTATTGCAATTTCTCCGTTTCGACCCAAAAAAAGAAAAATAATAATATACTGTCGACAGAATAAAAAAATAACACCCTATTTGTTCTTAAGCTAGGTTCACATGAGACGCAATTCCGGACGGTAGCCCGGCACGGCTATGCGTTCTGCAATGCTATTGGCCAACGCAAAATGGATTATTTCAACGCAGTGCCTTGGATACTATATCAAAATCTCCAGATATTTTCCGCTGTCGGATGCGTTGCCGGATCTGCGCGGAGGTTACTGCGCACACCTCTCTTGTTTGGTTGTTCAGCCATATTGAAATTCGACATTTATGTGGTTGATATTGCGGTTTCGAGTTCGAGCAATTGTTTGTTTTTTGCGATTGCATTTTGTTATGACTCCGCTGCCATGTGAACGCCTCTGTGCAAAATTTCCGGCAAATGCGTTGCCGTGCCGGATTGCCGTCCGGAATTGCGTCTCCATGTGAACCTAGCTTTAGAGGAAACAGACAACTTGTCAATACATAACTCCGTTTTGTGTTACGTACTCTACTTCCTATTCACACTTCGTACATTTGAGCCAGCTTATATTCTGATCAATTTATATTCTTTTAGATACCTCTACAGCTGGTCTGGAAGAAAATATAAATTTGAAGCAGATGTATTCCGACCAGTTGGATGCTATGAGGGAGAAGGCGCTGGCAAGCATAAAAGCCTTGGACGCTGAAACGAGAGGTTCAGACGGGGATGTGAGTTTGGAAGTCGTGAGAGACGGAGTCAGCAGAAAATATCGCGGGATGTCTTCAACTGACATGTTGAAGAACGCCGTGGAAAGCTTACAACAACACAGGAAGGAATCGTTCAACTTGCAGAAATCCGTAGACGGGACTTACCTGGATCGAAAGGCGGGCTATGCGTTCGCCCAGGGGGATCGCCTCAATCGAAACGAGCTCGAAAAGAATGAAACTGGCGATGTGAAGAACAGCAGAGCTGCTTCAGGAGCCGCGAGCCCTGGCGTGCGAACTCGTGTCACCAAGGATGAACAAGTTAGAACGAAGAAGAAAGAGGGTAAGAGGAAAATCATTTCTGCCATTACAGGAAAATAACATCCTCACATCAGCTTTGAAAAATACCATCTAGACACCTTCTCTACTTACCTAGGGTAGGGTACCGTAGAATCATGAAATTACGGTCAATTTTCATCTTCAGTGGTGATTTCCACCCAATGAAAGTTTAAAAAAATTCGAAATCTGGGTTTTCCATGTAAGTAGTCTTTGGCTCTAGAATGCATAACACGGACTACCATTTAACATATCAGTTTTGTATGATTTCATTTTATTGTTTGTTGACTGGCCCTTATTACCTTCAGGGTCTTGTAATTGGAGTGTTTTTCAGCAGGAAAAAACCTTTTTAAATGCTTCCCAGTTTGTAAGGGTCCCTAGTTGGGGATTTTTAAGAAGCCAATGGGCTAAATCTGAATCAAGAAGTAGAAATCTATTCAGAATATCAATTTCAACAGTTTTATAAGGGGGTCGAAAGCAGCGCTTCCCTCAAACTGAAAAGCAATTTTAGATGTATTTTGACCTAAATTCGCGCCAAAATGTTGATCTGAACAAGGAAAATTCCTTCCAAAACATCGTTTAAGATTTTAGCTGAATATCGTACCTGCATCAACCTGGTCCATTGCTGAGCTCAGAACCATGGAATTTGTCATGATCTTTCGAACTGAACGGTGTTTTAGACCTTTTGAAATCAATCAGAAATTTGGTACCTACATTTCGATCCAATTTGACGAGGTCTTGTCGTACTTACCTACTTTCAGGCAGGGGCGGAACCACGGTATCCTCGTTCAGCACATTTACAAATTAAATTCGGTCCACCAGGAGTTCCTCTTCTTGTGCGGTCAAAGTTGTAGGACGTCCAGCACTCCGCCAATCCGCCTTGCGTTTTTTAAATCGGCGCTGGGGACAACTGTAGGGAATATTGAAACGATTGGTAGCCTCCCGTACGTATACCTACTCAGTTTACCACTTTCTACAACCTCCATGGCCTTTACACAAACTTCAACATCAGTTTTGATAATGTGGCCCTCATTAAACACAACCCGCAGAAAATTGGAGGCTCCCCACTTGTTCATTTATTCAAGAATCTTAAAGCTTAAAGTCAAAATAAATTACAACTACATGGTACATGACTAGATACACGAGATTATTACGGACTGCGCGTGTGCAGGAACCAGGAAGGAAGTTTTGGTAGGGTTGTTGAAAAAATATCGATATATCGAAATATCGATATTTTTGGCCGATATTTTCTTTTCCGATATATCGATAAATCGATAGTTTTTCTTCAATATCGGGACCGATATTTTTTGTCCTTGCAGCCTATCTTTTGTATTTTACTGGGAAGAAAAATTCATATTTTAGGGTGTAAACTATTTGGGCCAGGCATGAGTACAAAGTTTCTACTCAAACACCAGCTCCAACAAACACTGACACAGAATTACCGAGTGATCTGCAACAGTACCTACACCAAGGGGTAATATCCAGAACGGCGGACCCTCTTCTGTTTTGGGTGAACTGTCAACAGTTTACTCCAGTTCTTTCAAGTATTGCCCAAAAATATTTGATATCATGTGCATCATCCGTTTCGTCAGAGATGGTGGCTTCAGCCATAAACATCGCAGTACCTGACGCCCGAAGCCGCCTCTCTGACGAACACATCAAACAAAGAGTTTTTTTGATGTCGTTGCCTAAATATTGGTTATTAGAACCGGACCAAATGGCCAAGTGAATAAAAAGTTGATTTGTTTGCGAATGATTTTTGATGGTACCTCATTAAAATTGTATATTTGAATTGAAAGTTAAATAAATTTATAAATTGTGAAAGTGAATAAAACTGCTTGAAAATATATTTGAACCAATTAGTATCTACAACTTGCAATAAAATAAACTGGAATTTTTGAGCCGATATATCGATATTTTTCACCGATATATCGTTCTCTGATATCGATATATTTTGTAAATATCGATATATCGAATATCGATATATTTTTCCGATATTTACATCCCTAAGTTTTGGCACTATGAAAACAAGATTGATAACAGTGATAACATCCAAGTTGTTGTTGTTGTGAAATTTTCGCAATGACTAACTCGTGGTCATAGTGGATTCCTAAGTGTGCAGATGATATTTATGCTACCTACCTTTGTCCCTAAAAAACGGACGTCTTCGTGCTGGGAGGAAAAAAATGGCGGATGCGAAGTTTCGACCCTAATTTGACACCCGACCCTAATTACATGATTCTGCGGTATTGTTGAAATAAGGCTTCAGTTATAGTGATGATGAATGACCTAATAAGCCATATTTATACCAAGATGTACTACCTACCTATTTAATTTAACGAATTTGTGCTTGGGTTGGATGCAGATTGAATAAATAAATCTTAGGAAGTCTTGGTTATTTTGGTCGCCACCTTCCATCCAATATTTTACGCCGATCTTCTAAGGCGCCGTCCGGGGCTGCTCGACTGGTGAGGTATTCAATTTGGGAGAGATGATGAGAACCGAAAGCTAAGAGGTAAAATACCCAGACAAAAATCTGTTTCATATCAAACCACATTCCTGCAATGCCTTAGCCCAGGCCACGTGATTCGGCTTGGACAAAGGCCCCATTTCAGTGTTTGCAACTTATTTCATGTCGGTAATGTAATTCTGACCCCATCCTCGTCGCCGCTTGTAACGCACATGTAGGAATTTGTGGGAAAATTATTCTATCCTTCACACTCAATATGGAATGGATTTATTCAGTATCCAGTTTAAATATCCCAGCAACACGTGAATGGTTTGCACAGGGGACATGACGGTCCCCAGTGAATTTAATTAAAATCTGTAAAATACCAAGTAGCCACAACGTAAGCGCAAAACTTTCAATGCTCGTGACGACTCTTTTCAACAGATTTTAATAAAAATTCCTGTGATCAAGTCCCTCGTTTATCAATATTGTGATAATGCTGAAAATGGATTAGGATAGACGAACGAGGAACATGTACCTACCACACGTTTTCTGTGTGAAGGCAGTGATCATGAAACCTGGTCCTGTTCATCTTCTTCTTCCAATGGGCAGTTTAACTATTTTTTATGAATAATGTTTTGTTGCATATTGGTGCAGTCGTTAGGTGTTCTCATACCCGAATAATAGATATGCATATAGTGTTGAACGGAGGGGGGGTACACGCCAGGTCTACTTTAGGTCCAAGAAACCAGGGAGCAGTTGTAAATGAAAAATGAAACCGGTCATACAGCATGGCAACTGTATTCGTGCAATTGTGTAAAAAGATGATATAGCGAAAAACCATAACACTTTTCGTAAAATTATATCATGTGTTTCCGTGATTTTAACATTTGCACCGATTTTTGACACCAATTTGGCCCACTCTTATTTGAGAAAAATATGTGCTTTCTGCCGCGAATCGCCATTCCACACAACATCAGGTGAATTAATATTGATTTTACCTATGTTTGCCCCCCTTAGCATTTTTGAAAATTGCTCATTCGAACTCATCCTTTTGATTGGCAATACAAACATTTTAGCGAAATTCGGAATTTTCATGATGTACCTACCTAAGGTCAGATATCGTCGAAGTGACAAAAACAAATGTACATGTGTGTATAATTTTTTATTAAAATCTATAGATGAATTTAGGATGCTCTAAAACGGATTTGCCTATAAAAAAAATTCAAAAATTCATGTTCTGAAAATGCTAGACCCATCGCAATAGCTTAATTTTCGTTGAAAATTCGCTAAGAGTAGGTAACTGAAGTGATATGTTGGAAAATCGTATTTCATAAAATCCGCAGCATACGAATTGCTGGAGGCACGAACACAGGATGCTGCACGGATGAAAGCCTTCAAGGAAAACCCTCTTCAAAAACTCAAGAAGATCTCTGAAACGCTTAAAATGGAAAGAGCAAACGCCATGAGTAGGCGGGCTTCAATGACCTTTTCCTCGTCGGAGAGCGACTCCGAGCTTGAAGATTTTCATAGAGAAATAAAGAAATAGTAATAAGATAGTTAATGCAGTTTATTTAAGTAATACCTAATCATTTCAATAGTGTTAATGAAAATTACCAGTGGGATTAGTAGGTACCTATGTGTGTGTAATCAACCACATAAGGCGGGGAATGCTCACCCTGTATCTTTTATTATTTTCACAAATGAACCTTAGGAATCGAGCATGACCCCCCTCAAAATTTTATGGTCTGCGTTTCAAGGTGAGTACATACATAGAACCCGAAAATGGAATAAAAACCTTTCAGTCCTTTTGCGAAGTAGGCATTTGTCACTTTCCTAAGTTATCATGAAAAAATAATTAATGAATAGTGGTTTGTAGGTCCCATTTGGTCTAGTCAATGGACCACAAAGCTCGGCGGTACTGTCAGCCTCCTCTAAGGGGTGGGAAACAGGAGTTGAAATTTTCAACGCCGTAGCTCAAAAAACCAATAGAATGGTAGTAGGTACAGCTACCTACGATTTTGATGGCACTTTTAGATTGATTCCGAAATCTGGGATTTTTGGAGACCACCCGCAGCATTGTACATCCAGCCAGTCGTTGACAGTGATAGGTACCCTGAAGTTTTAATGGAAAAGCCATCGGGAAAAGTAGAAAGATGATTATTTTGCATAAGGTGGGGAATGCTTACCCACGTATTATTATTTTCACTGATGATTAGGAATCCCTGGAAATTTCACTAGAATTGGTCAAGTAGTTCTGGTGTTTCGCCTGCGACAACAACATCCGACACCTAACCCCCATCTATTCTCCAAATCTCGGCGCATTACGACAATTTCTAGGGTAGTTATGGGCTCTTCTAAGAGTTTACATTTGCGCATACGCACATGAGTTACCGCACCTTTTTAATGAATTTAATGAATGTGTGGCCATACCCGCACCTACCCTCCCAATTTAAACTCATTACGACCATTATTTCATATAGTTTTGCACGGGACGAGGAACTGACCACAGACACGGCACCAAATACGTTTCTTGATGTCTGAAACGTAAAATGCGAGAGGAAAATTCACATTTTCATTTTGTGAATTTTTTCGACTAGCACGATCCAAACCTTCGAAAAAAAGGAATTGGTGGGGGGGGGGGGGGGGGGGGGTCCTACCACATGGTACCCCGATGCCATGAGTTTTTAAGGTATCTACGCGATAGAGGTTTAAGAAATTTCAAATATCAAAGGAAGTCCCCCAAATTTTGAAATCCTCTTCACAGTGGACTGCCATCTCTTCCTATCATAACTTAAAACGATATATTAGTTATAAAGCGAAGAAGGCAGAACAAGGAGAAAAATCCGAATGCTAATCAGTGTTTCATAGTTCTCCCAAGTCTCAGTGATTAATACAGCTGGTCTACCAGGAACGCCTTATATACGTAAGTAGATGGGTAGGAATTTCGATTTTGGTCAGGGTGGTTTTACTAAATGATACAACTTCCCAAGTTTTCAGTAAGTAGTTTTATTTCAACAGCAATTCGAGGTCCGTCAGCTGTGGGTATTGCGCTCCTGGATGCCACTCTCCAGAAATATACTCGAGTTTCCAATTTGAATTTGCAATAAACATGCATGGAGGAAAATAATATATATTGTTACCAAAACCTCAAATGAATTTCTGTAAGATTTCCGTTCGACCAGAGCCGACAGGTTAGTTGGATGGCCAAACAACTTTAAATACCTAGGTAGGTACTTATAGGTCTTGAAATATTTACAAAACAAAATGTGACTTCAATGAACACAATAAATTTTGAATACGGAAAACAAAACGAACAACCAGCATTCTGCGACCAAGAATAACGTGTTAAAATACAAGATGAGCCAGATAGAGGGAGCTGATTATAAAGTAGTATGTCCAACATTTTTCAATGTCCATAGGAGCCAACAACTTAATTTTACTGAACTCAAAAACTTGAGCCCCACAAATGAAATCTTAAAAAATTTTAAAAAAGACTTCACTCTTTTTAACTCACGCCATTGAAAATCAAAGCCTACCTACACATAATTACAATTATAAATATCAAATGAAATCGAGTCAAATATCCATCCAAAGGAAGGAACTGAAAGATCAGTAGGTACCGTTTCCACCAAAGCACCCAAGTACAATTTATGGAATTGGAAATATAAGATGGATATATTCATTTCATTACAAGATACATGTTTATTATCAATAGTTCATAATAACGACAAAAATACAAAATAATATTAAGATACCGTTTATTACGTAAAGCATTATCACAGCAAAATCAATAATACTAGTTATCAGTGCCAAATGCCAGTACAATATCTTTGATTTCATTATGTACCATTTGGAGAATAAAAAAGAAAATTAATAATAAAAAGAAGGAAATTCATATACCGAGATCCGATAGGAGAGGAAGAGATGAGCGGACAAATACCAGACTTCCAAATGGTCAGTTCTTCATTCTCACGTCATTTTCGTCCGAGATGAGAATGGGATAAAGGGAACACGAAGGGCTGGAATCATCAGCTCGAGCCCACCCAAAGACATAAGATGGCCATAGACATAGTGTTCTTCTCTGTACACTATTCTTATCTCGGGAGTGGGGGATCAACTCATTCACTAATTTCAAATCACATCAAGTAATATCACATTGTTTCACCAGCGCCGAAAAAAAGTATGGGTTTGTTGTTAGAATAGGTACTCAATTAGTACGAATCATATCAGTGGGAGTTTTCTGGCCATCAAAGAACAGAATAATAAATTAGGTCAGCAGCTTAACTTGACAGCCCAGGACGATAATGAAACCCCCAAAAATGTTGAAATTCATGCAGAACTGCACAACCTTATAACAGCAGTAATTAGAAATTGGTAATCCATGAACTGAAGTACAACGTGAACGGTTTAATGCAGTATATACATAATATATATACCTATGCATAAATGGGTCGCAGCATATTATGTATCGAAGACTCCATTGGGGCAACCAGCCAACTGAGCGTTTGTTCAACAAGGGCCTCTTCTGTACATCTGCGAGCTGTAAACTGTTCATGCTGGATGAAATCCCAACTGATTTCCGATTGTCTACCTGGAAAGGAGATCAACTTTGAAATAAAGCTTGGATCCCAGATACAAGAAAGCAGCTCATGTGCAGACGCCGGGCCAGTGTGTCAATCCCTGGGGGTGTTCTACAACTTCCGAAGGTGTCCGATCCCACATGCTGCTCTAATCCGAGCTAGGCCTAATAATTGATGACGTCAAGACGAAGGTTGTATATTCGATTTGACGTCAGTGTCTGATCCAACACATCGTAAGTATTAAAACACATTCAAACAGGTGTTTTCAGTCAAATATTCCGTATTTTCCTCAACTGATCAAGTCTCACTGTGAAGCGTTGTGATATTTCTTTACTGGTTACTCATTGAAGCATAATGCGTACATTTTAAACCGCAGCAATGTAAGCTATCGTCCTGTAGTCACCTTGATCGAGTGCACTTTTACTTTTTTCTCATCAGAACCTATTAAGTACCTAGGTGCTTACTCAAGTTCGCTAAAAAAATAAAGGTAACCTATTAATGTTTTGATAAAATTACCAATCGTTATTATCGTTTGGCATTTTCCTTTTTGCTGTACTCCCACATTTGATTATTGACTCTATGGTTTTTCAAAGATTCCCATTGTGACGTCAGAACTTCAGAAATCTTTGAGGTTCTGACGTCACAATGGGCAGGGGAGTCCCACCCGGATGAGAGGGCTGCAATGACGTCAAAACTTCTGGAATCGTTGAAAAATCACAGAAAAAGAACTACTTATCTTAGGACAGTGCGGTTGGTGTCAATGTTCTCAGAATGGAATCTACATTCATTTTAAAAAATAAAATAAATACGAGCGCATACCCCATTATAGCGCACACTATGTACCACTTAAATTAATAATAAACTAATAAGCTTGCTGCTTGTACAATTTTACTCGCTATTTTTACGTTTTTCAAGGCCTGCCCTAATGTTTTTGTGCGATTCCTCCTTAACACTACCTATAATACTGTTCTTCGTTCTTTTGTGGCTTTTCTACATCCACTTATTGTGAAACTATGTCCAAATCATCTGATTATCCTTCTACGATCGATGTTCATCATAATACGTAGATTTTTTTTCTTATTACTTTACCTACCCAAATTGAAAATACCTGACAATACGTACGTAGTATAGTACCTCCAAAATTATAATCAGCAACAACAAGAATACAGTTTCAACTTGAACAGGCAATAATTTCGAAACACTAAAATATTCTTAATGTTAACTAGATAAGGTACGTACGTAGTTAGAACCAACAAGTTAGTTCGACTGTTGCATGGATACAGTGTCCATGGCTATAACAGGCCTGAAATGGGTTGGACTCGAGACCCAATAAAACATTTTGTATAAATAAAACTCGAAAGTCTGTATGTCTTGAGTGGATGGCCAACCGACTAAAAGGATTTTGATGCGATTTTTTCTGGCGGTCTCTTCAAACACCGGCGGTCTTATAACATAGTCTACATGAATTTTTCCAAATCCGACTCCTTCACTGTAAACTCGGTCGTCCTTTAAATTTCGTTGTACCTAATTAAGGGTGTGAGGTAAGCGGTATAACGTTTGGAAGCGGTTTCGGACGAAACAGGATTTGATGGAAAGAGATTTTTCTCGCTGATTCTAACGACATCAAACAATTTCTGTGCGATGAACAGTTTGTTCGTTATAAGAGGCTGCCTGGTGGGCAGGTGAAAAATTAATACTGGCACTCGGAGTTCTGCCTGTTCACTGTGCAACGCACATGTAAATCCAGGTAGTACATTTTGGAAATAAGAGCTTTCATTCGGAAAACGGTTTGGAACCGTTCCTGTACTCCAGGATCGTCCGTCTAATCGAGTACGAGATCCATCATGAATTCTCTAGCTCATCACTTTTTTCTTCCATCGAGGATGCTGGACCGAATCCATATTCTCTGTGGGTGAGACTGGCGCAGTGCTGGCAACTGCTGATGCTGCCATGATCATCGAAGCATCAAATTCTTCTTCTTGGACGTCAATCAAACAGTTCGATCTGACTATTCGATCCGACACCAAAAGTTGTAGAACAAGCCCCCAGAAGAGCTTACTCTAGACCAGCAAAAACAGGAACTTCTTACTCCACACCCACGAGGTACCTAAAGGTGGGTCTACACGCTCAAGCCATTTGCGCAAACCGGCTTGCACAAGCCAGTTTGTGCAAATTGAACTGAACAACTCGGTGGCGTCCACACGCTCAGTTGTGCTTCAGGAAAAAAAACGTGGGGCTCATTTAAAAACTCGTAGCAGTCGAGAGTAGGTGTTTTCTCTTGCTGTAGGTCTCTGGAGTAGGTGTATTGCTGTTTTCTCGTTGTTTTTTTTTTTTTTTTTTTTTTTTTCGTTCTTCAGTGTTTTTAAAAGTAATTATTATCTTTTCATTCAATAATATTATTAATAAATTAATTTAATCAAATCATTTAATAAATAAATCATTTAACATTAATGAAAAAGTGGTTGAAACAGATACTGGGTTGTGAGGGCGTCGAGAAATGTGATTCGCACTCGAGAAGAGAACGAATGCGCCGGCGCGAGATTGTGGGTGTGGCTTGAACCTCGTCCACACGCTCAAACTTCACTCATGCCAAGCTCCAACCTCAAGCCGATTTTCTGTCCGAGACAAACTTTGCTCAAGCCAAATTTTCTGGCTTGCGCAAGCCAAATGGCTTGCACAAACTGCGTCCACACGCAACGATATAACTGTACAAACTGGCTTGTGCAAGCCAGTTTGCGCAAATGGCTTGAGCGTGTAGACCCACTTAACAGTTTATGGCAAATGTCATTTTTCGCCCAGGGGTGATTCATACGCCATCACTTATGTAAACATCAAAATGGTTATAATGCACAAAACTCACAATTAGACGTTGGGCAGTCTGAATTCTCGGCGTATGTAGAACATGATGTAAGGCTTACATTTCTGTACTACTTCCAGCTCTGTAGGCCTAACAGTGCTGTCATTAAAATGGAACCATTGACCTGAAAATAATAGGTTTCAATAATAAATTTGAGGGGAAGGGATGAAACCTACATCGCTACCTAGCTATTGTTAGAAAGCTTAATATGCCTACATACATACAAACTAGATACTATGCTTACGTATAATATCGTGAGTAACGCTAATTTCATGATTAAACATTTTTATAGTTTTATCTAGGAATAGGAACCACTTTTGTTATGACAGTAAAGCCCCGTTCCCACCGCATGACTTGACAAGCCTTGAGCCAAGTTCGTCAAGCCACACGCCATGGGAACGATCAGCTCGAGAAGGTTCGATATTCGAAGAAAAATACTACGGATTATTTTTGCCCGGCCGGTATATTAGCCGTATTTTCGATCAGCCAAAGGATTTTTTCGGGGTTTTTTGTCGACTGATGGATTGTTTCTTGGATTGTCCCAGTTCTTGGTTGAAAAATACTGGGCAAATGAGACTGACATTTGTCCCCAACAATGACTGTGCTAAGTGAGTAAACAAGAAGTGAGCAAACAATCATTGTTTGCGAGACCAACCAATATATCAATAAATACATAATAATATATTTATGCAGACTTAAATCATGAATTTCACCATATTAATCGACACAAAACTTCGATAGGTTTTCCTCAAAACGTCTATCAATACGTCAATCAAAACCTTCAATACGTTTCCTATCGACAATATCGGATTTGTCGCTGCCATACTAGCTTCTTTCTTTTAGTGTTTTGTGTGAGATGATTATCATAGAACCAGTAATTCAACAATTTCATGGAGACGGATGCTTGGATGAAAGTTTCATCCGAAGTATCGCCTTCCACAAGTACAGCTGTGTCATCAGCAAAAATAGTTTTTCTCATATTTAGCAGCACATGTCATTGATATACATCAGGAACAATAACAGTCGCTATGTGCTACCTTGGATAACGCCAAAATCATTATTCAGTTCATTGCACATGCAGTTACCTACTGAAACTACCTGTCTAAGTGCGTAAAATAGGTCTTGAATCCCAGCTTGAGTCCCAGATACCTAATACCGGTATTTTATCGAACAGCTTTTCTATGTTTGACATCAAACACTTTGGCAATATCTAAGGTAATAAGGGCTCCTTTCTTTCTGAGATCTGAGGTTAGGGCATGAAGAGTGTTTTTCCTGAACCCGAAGAGTTGAGCGCCTTGTTACGTTCCGTTGAATCCTGCAAATCCTGCTCGGTTCGGATTTGTTTTTTATGCACTTAGTTTGCTGAATCATGGGAGTCATATATGAATTTTTACGATGATCCTTATGATGTCAAAGGAAAATTGTGCCACTCTTCGAGTGCTCAGATTTTTATAAACGTGTTTCTACACGGCTAAACTGAGTTTAGCCTTGATATAAAATGGATTTATGTACTTGTACGCCGTGCTTTTGTCATAATACGTTCAACTGCATACCATAACTTGACTCTTATTCTATTTTCCAGAGGCACACGCCATCACTTATAACGTGTAAATAGACTGTGTACCTTGTCCGTATGACAATGATTTAATCAACATGATTATTAACTATTTCGGTTGAGAATGAGAATCCCGAATCATGCACAAACCTGATTTGTGCATGATTTGAGAAATCATGGTTTGAGAAATGACTCTCACTCACCTCCATTTACGGCAAAAGCAGTGTAGTGTCCACATCCAGAACCGCCGCCGTGATGAACTATGACAGCCGCCAAGTCGTACAACTGGGTGCTGGAGCTACGCGTGTCGGGGAGATCACTCAAAACGAACTGCGACATATCCAAGGCGTTAACAGGGAACTTCACGTGCGTGTCGACTTTAGTGCGGAAAAAGTTAGTCCATCTGAATCGTTTTAAATGCAGACACAGCACCTACAAGTGATTGGATAGGTTAAATTGCTGAAATTTAGTGACATAAATTAGAAATTCATGGTCATTCATAGAATAATTACTGAATGTACCCAACACTGCAGGCTGATAATCAGTAGTAACACCTTTAATTGCGCTAAACTTATAAGAACACTTGTGTTTCCGAGTGATTGGTGCCGAGTTGACCTAAAATTAATTCTCTATCCCACAATATCCATCACCCATCTATCAATACCACTGCAACCCTTTCAGACATTTCGAGTCACCTATACATCTTTACAGTGTATAACTGTATCTATGTTATGATGTTGGACATAATACAGCGATGAGATAGCTGGCAAGGCGATATTTACTCCCCACCATTCTATGATTTATTATAGATATGAAGCATCCATATACCTACTATATAGGTCTAAGGATGCAGGTGTATGTCCTAGGTGGAAAACCCAAAAACTAAAAAATAGCAGGTTTAGACCTGCTAACAGAGTGGCCCACTGGGAGGGGAAAATGATCAGACAATTTGATTAAACTAGAAATTCAGTTCTACTCAGTATTCAGTCAGTAGTATCAACTTCAATTGGGGTGTAAACAGAAGTTTGAAATCCCATTACATAAACCTTAGATTAATATTTTTAGTATAGCACTAGTTAACTTCAAGTTGATAGCTTTTCGTGGTGTTGCTTAGAAGACAATTTACTTATCTTTTTTGTATATTTTTCATTTAATATTGATGTGTTACGTTTAGAAAGGAACTCTTCTCCCTAACTCGGGCATTAGCCCCCATAGGGGAATATTTTCCTTAGCTATAAATTATTTTTCATGTATTTCTATTATTTTATCTGGAAATATAAAAATATTTTTTTTAAATTCTGATTGATTCAACCTCCGCTCGCCACTTATATCCGGTTCGTACAGCTTTCATCATGTTAATATCCTCAAATATTACTTATTTCCTCAACTTTGTTACTTTTGTCAGTTTAATTTCAAACGGGCATTCCGAAACCAAGTTATAAAAGTCTTGTAGCTTGTGAAGTTGTTTTTTCGTGCTCTACAAGTTCAATGGCACCAACATCAATCTGCTTAGTGTCTTCGCCCAAGAAAAATCACTTTGAAACCGGAGATGTGACAAAAGATGACTTAGTGAAGTAGGTACCAACCGAAGTTCATCAAAACAAAAACTCCAGCGAAATCCATAGCTTACTTGGCTCGGATTGTAATCCAGGTTGGTGTCCTGATGTACCACACCCGGGGACACATGTACCATTCACCTTTCAGTTCATTTCGACCAAAAGGACAGTTTAGGAAACGATCTGGGACCACGTGGACACCAATCCGCACACATCCTCAATAATTCAACCATTTGGGGGGGGGGGGGGGGAATTAAGGGCGTCTTGAAGGTTTCCGTACACACAGCCTACTACTTCTACACATCTACTGTCACCTTTTCGTCCACTATCTAAAGCAGCAAGAATTATGGGTTTTTACCGTCAGATTCATGTTTGGAATGGTCGAAAATGAGGAAAACATGTTTCTTTGGTGAGAACATTGAAGTTCGTCTAATGGGCGGCATATCGAACCCCTAAAGCTTTGGCCACTTATGAGGGACCGAGCCTGTACACTTGAGCGGATTAGTGGTCATTCTATTGGCCATTTAACACAAAACGGGTAATGAATGTAGGAAATGGAAAGAGAACAGTAATTATGATTAGTTTGGGCTCCTACGCATAAGGCCACCGATATTCTGATGAGGGTTAGCTATAACGGAAGGAGAGTTTTGAAATGACTACACTTATATCCCACTTGGGGACTTATATCCCAAATAATGTAGCGTACAGGTATTAGGTGTATAGGAAAGTATTCAAGTGAGGCGTAAAGCTTTTTTAGCAGTATAGGTCGCTCAATGAAAATCCCGAAAACCACCAGTAAATACATGCGATTATTCAACCAAAAATCTTACGTTAGGCAATCTCCTAATCCAGAATCTTTTAGTAGACCTTTGTTTACTTTTGCAATTGCTGCAATAGTACAATTCTGTTTCTGCAAGCTCCTCTACTTCGATAAAACTAGTTAAACAATCTGCAAATGATAAAACACAAGTTGAATCAGAGAGAACGAAAGAACATCAAGGCCCTTAAGGAAACACAAAATTATAGGGCGAAAACCAAAGACCTTACCTAAAATATTGCAAGCTGGAATGTCTTCACCCGTTTCTTTGCACTTTCGTTGGTGATGGCATTTCTCAGGAATGTCCAAAGATAGATCGAGGAATGGGTCGTGTTTTTTGGATTCTGTACCACAATTGAGGCATCTCACCTGTAAAATTATGAGCCATTTAAATAAGCAGTAAAGTCAGCCGAGCTCTAGTAGGAGACACAAAAAGGGTTTGTCAGTTAACACCATTACTAACAAATATTGTATGTTTCAATTATTATTGTAACTCGCATCACATTCAAAATTTACTCGTAGATAATAAGGTAAATAGCCTTCAAGTATTTCATATTCATATTTATGTAATAAATAGCCTTAAAATATTTTCTTACTTAGGTAAATAGCCTTCAAGTATTTCATATTTAGGTGCTAACTAAGATACCGAACGAGCAGACGTTGGGGAAAAATTGCAATTGGACTACGAAAAACGTGAAGCGAATGACACGGAATAATAATAATAAAATGCTAGTGAAACATTGTGAACCGAAGGAGAAGATCAGTAACCAGCAGTGGTTTGACAAATTACTGATGGTTTATGTCTGATGTACTAATTCAATACTTTTATACCAAGTTAACTGTTTAATTGTCTCTTTATTAGGATTCCACGGAAAACAAGGTGACTGATATAGAAATATCAGTTATGCTCTCAACAAGCCAGAATGAACCACTGGCACTGATACTATTACAGTTTCCATGCTATCCAGGGGTACTCGTAGCACACTATGGTTAGGAAGGGTCAACAACGTTGAAAGCAATGTGTTATAATATAATTCTAAATAAATTTGATTGAAAGCATAGGCAATTATACTCAATAACATACCTAGAAACGCAACCGAGTCATGGAATATAGAAAGATGAATACCTAATGTAAAAAGAAGTATTGTAATCAAATCTTGACAGAATAAAATAAAATAACTACGACTATCTCGTTTAGAAGCCAAAATGGGTACCACCTGTTATCAATTTACAAAAAAAGAAACAATTCAAGAAAACGGGTATTCCTCATTCACCATGCAATAACATAGCAATAATAATAATAATAATAATAATAATAATAATAATAATAATAATAATAATAATCGCATTCAATGGCGGATCCAGGATTTCGAAGGGGGGGGGGGGGGGGGGGCCTAACCAGGAAATGTTTCAAACACCCTAACCCAAAAGAGAGTATTTAACGTATATTTTGGTCTTCTAAATTTATATCGAAGTGCATCTTATCTATGAAACTCTAAGTTTGTATGTCTTGAGTGGATGGCCAAACGACTGAACGGATCTTGATGCGGTTGTTTCTGGCGGTCTCTTCAAACACCGGCAGTCTTGTAACATAGGCTACATGCATTTTTCCAAATCCTACTCCTTCATCGTAAACTCAGTAGTCATTCACGACAGAATGTTTACATTTCGCTTTAAATAATGGCGTGACGTAAGCGGTATGGGCGAAGGTCGTTTGGACGCACCGTGCATCCAAACAGCCCTACACAGGAACCCCTGTGGCCGCACTTGACTCTTTGGACGCACCTGAGTAAACACCGGTACACATCATATCACGAACGGTATCGGCCCTATCATTAGTTAGTTTCTTGTGCAATATCGACCGGTGTTCTAGTCAGCATTCGTGTGATAATTCAAGTGAATTTGTCAGTTTCGTGTCTTGGTGTTTTCACGAAAAATGGAAATTAATATTGAGTCAAAGTTCCTGAGCAAGCGGGGAAGGTGAACAAGTTTAAACTGAGTTTGATGAAAATCGCCAAGGGAGATAAGAGTAAGACGTTCCGCTGCACTAATCGACAATGCAAGGTTTGCTAATCGACAATGCAAGGAAACTGCTCGCCTGCTTGAGTTTTTGAATACCCGTTGAGCTCAATTTTGCGTGGATAAAGACGTCATCAGCTACCTGGAAGATGTTGGCAACAGGCGTTCTCCTAAGTGACTCCACAGCAATTAACGACGATGCAACAATTCTGCAGATAAAGGTGAGAAACTTTTTTTTCAACTGCTTCATAGGTGCGTCCAAACAGGTCCTCCATTCAGTTACGAAGGTGCGTCCAAAAAGGTTGGTCAATGTGCGTCCAAACGGTCTGTGGTTTCGGGGGGTTGTGTCCAAACGTCATACGCCCACCGGTACAACGTTTGGAAGTGGTTTCGGACGAAACCGGATTATGGAAACAGTTGATTCCAACGATATCAAAACAATCTGATGGGAACAGCTGAATCCAGCGACACCAAAATTTCATCACCGTTATTAAAGTTTGTAGGGAATGTTTACCGGTGGTTAGGAGTTAACATAAATACTGGCACTCGAATTCTGTCTGTTCACCGTGCAACGCACGGGTGATCCAGCTAGTTTTGAATAAAATCTTCACAATTCCTCTCTACAGTTAATTTTTTATGCAACACGAGTCTACATTACAACACGATCAAGATATATATTTAATACAGTGTTGAGATATATTGTCACCTAAAAAATTATACGTTCAACATCAACCCGAGTTTATGAGTAGAAGTAAAATATGTTTTGATTCATTAAAGTCTGAGCTGTCAATGCAAATTTCGTCTTCTTGATTTTCAACAAAGATTATGAGACTTAACATTAGAAAAATGAGTTCTAGTTTGCTTAAAATTGAGCCGCTGGGGCGGGAAAACTATGGTACATGGAAAATGCACGTCGAAGCCCTATTAACAAAAAACGACTACTTCGGTTAATGTCAATGGGGACATATTGAAGCCAACGGAAGAACAGCACGCAAAAGAGTGGGAACTGGCAGACGGAAAAGCCAAGGCTGACATCATTCTTACAATTAGCTCTGGCAAATTGAAGCAGGTAAAAGGTTGCAAATCCGCCAAGGAAGTTTGGGACAAATTTAGTTCAATTTATGAGTCAAAAGGGCCGGCGCCCGGAAAGCGTCGTTGCTGAAAAACTCAAGTTTTGAAAATTATAACGTGCGGGATAATTTGAATGATTTTTTCGACGTAGCAGACAAACCTGAGAATATGGACATCATAATAAATCATGACCTTCTCACGATAATGCTCCTGTACTCCCTACCATGGGATTTCGAAACTTTCGAATCGCTATTGAGTCAAGAGATTAGAGAGTTTTTGCAACACCCTCGCACCGAAACGAAACGGAAAACGACACCGAAACGGAAATCGCGGATAGGGCGACCGAAGTCAGATGCTAACCTTTTTCGGTTCAGTTTTCGTTCAGCTTTGGCATCTACCGGCTGGTGGAGTCACGCTAACGTTGTCAACCTCTCTTTCATCCATTTTACTCCATGGTTAATACAAATCTATGTCCACACATGGCGTCAAGTCTGCCAAGAAGCAGCTGTGATTACGACACTCGACATTTTTATTTTCCAAGGAAAACAGATGAAGGTAGGTAGCGTTATACAGATGTAAGGTTAAATTACGTTTCGTCATCTCAACACGACGAAAGCTGACACCGTGAGATCCCGGTATTTTTCGTCGTCACGGTTCGTCAAACTTTTCGGTGTCTTAAGTGCGCATGCGCAGCACTGCTTTCGTTTCGTTCGTTTCGTCGTGAGTGTGTTGCAAAAACTCTCTATTCACTAACATCACCTCAAGCTCTGAAAATCAAGATTGTAGCCGAAAGTGAGGCACGAAAGGAGAAACAATCTGACATTGACGAGCAAAATAATGCGTTTTTAGGGAAGAATCAGCCAAGTCATCGATTTACAGATTCAATAGCAGCACGTAAACCACCGCAGTTTACCTCAAATAGGATGTGTTTTAATCGTAACAAACCAGGGCGTATAGCTCGTTTTTGTCGAGAGAGGAAAACCGTTTCAAGGCGCCAAGAGGAGTCAGCAGTTGCTAGAGAAACTACTGGGGATTTCGGGCTACTGGTCTATGAATCCAATAATTCTCATTCAACAATGCGCTGGTTTTTTGACAAACGCAACAATATAACAAACGAAATGAAAATCCATGCATATGACAAACGAAATGAAGATCCCTGCATATGACAAACGAAATGAAAATCCCTGCGGATTTAAGACCAGACTGTGAAAGGAACGTCAGCCTTGCAAATGAGTCACATGCAACTTCGAAAGGGATTGGAACTGCCGTAGTACCAATTAATAATGGTCGGAATAAAGTAACCTTATCAGACACACCATTTATATACCTGAACTACGAACAAATCTCATATCGATTGAAAAAATAACCGACAAAGGCTACAAACAAAGTAATATTTGACAAAGATATCGCAACTGTACAAGACAAGGAGGGAATAATAAAGTTAAATTGCTACGTGGATTCTGATTGGGCAGGGGAACGGGATGATAGAGTCAATCAGCGGTTGTTTATTCCGAGTAGGTTCATGCTGTGTGGGTTGGTTGTGTAAGAAGCAGACCTCGGTTGCTCTGTCCTCGACAGAAGCTGAGCTTGTCGCTGCTCAAGAGGAATTCAAGAGGCAGTCTGGATTCGAATAATTTTAAAATACGTGGGTCACCCTCAAGAAAATGCAACACCTGTTTTAGAAGACAACTAAAGCCTCATGAAGTACACTGAGGGTGATAAGGCGGGCGCAAGGATTAAGCAAGCGGTTGTAATGAATGATGGGAGATTTCATTAGAGTATTGCCCAACTTATGAAAACCTTGCATACACACTAACAAAACCTCTTGTGGGCTCCATGATTTCCGGGCGCGTCTTGGATTGCCTTATTCGCCGGATGATGTTGAGGGGGCGTGTTGAGATATATTGTCACCTACCATATGTGTTCAACATCAACCAGAGTTTATGAGTAGTTAAGTAAAATATTTTCTGATTCATTAAAGTTTGAGCTATCAATGCGAATTGTCTTCTTGATTTTCAACATACAGGCCGATTTATAGACAGGCCAACTGAGCATTTTCCCAAAGCGCCAGTTTCTGAGGGGCGGGAGATTCGAGGTGCAAAGAAAGTAGGTCAAAAAAATTGAGGGACGGGAAAAATAAGGTTTTTAACATTTGATTTTCAGAAATACACGTCCTCTTAGCCCCTCTCTACACCCACCACTGATCACACGCGCTTTTGTGTCAGAATTAACAGCAGTAACGAATTATCACTGAGAAGTGTCTACCAAGTGGTTTGAGAAGTGTGTACGAAGTACATCAGAGTTTTCACCCCATCAATTCAGTTACAGGGCGCCACATGACGTATCATTCAAAATACACGCGATTTTGAACCTGACCTCTGTTTCAGAGCCAATGTTTAAACACAAATTCTATGCACGGAAGGTGGAATCACCTGTGATTGTATAACAGTAGTTACTTGTAATGGGGCGCTTAACACGTTCCGAGCAGCGCCGATTTTGGTGGAGACTCCCTGTGACGGCACCCGTTTTTTCGAGTTATTTGTTGATAACTGCTTATCATGATTAGTTATGAACGAAAACTACAATGTGAACCAAAATTGGATGAAAATCATTGATTTATAGACGTTGGATCTATCGATCCACTTCGGCGGTAACGTACGACGGAATATGCAACCCGCAATACAATCGGCGGGTTTTGGTGGAGACTCTCTGTGACGGCACCCGTTTTTTCGAGTTATTTGTTGATAACTCCTTATCATGATTAGTTATGAACGAAAACTACAATGTGGAACCAAAATTGGATGAAAATCATTGATTTAACCTTCATCCGCTCGCGTGGGCGGCAAATTGGCCGCCTTTTCGAATTTTCCCGTGTTTGCTCGCTCAAAGTATCGTGATAGCCCCAAGAGCGCCATGTATTCTCTAGTTAATATCTTTCCTGCTAGACTACGTTGACTTCCGATCGTGGTGGACACGTCAGCCCAGTCAGTACTGCTCCAAAGTTGGGGACATCAGGTTCGAGCCAATTTGCCGCCTACGCGAGCGGTAACGTGGCAGTTTTCGCATCGCACGATTTTGAAAATGTAAGTAAATATTAATTTTCCTTTCGCATGTATTTTCAACTGTACTAGTTTCACAGTATTCTAGAATATGTGTAGGGCTTCTCATCGATATTTCTTGTCGTACTCTGCTGTATTTTGAACTGAAACATGAATGTTTTGCATCTCGATTTGGAAAGTTCTAATGTTTTGAACTATGGATATTCTAGTTTTGATCTAGCCAGCTTTCCAATGTGATAAGTATTTTGAGTTTTAACTCATCTTCCTGAGTATAATTTTTGTATTTTTGTAAAGTTTTTTTTTTTTTTTTTTACTAAAGTTCTAATGTTTTGAACTATGGATATTCTAGTTTTGTTCTAGCCAGCTTTCGTTTTATTTTATTGTCACGTTAGTTATTTGTCGAAATGAGGTAGGTATTATTATGATTATATTCAAACTTTTGTTACCTCCTTTCAATAGAAAAAGTTGCGAACTGCAGAATATTATTTTAGTGCAGAAAACCTTCAAAGACTGAAAATGTGATTTTGATATATATCTAAGTTCTTATTGTGATTGCCATTATCTGAATAAAGAATTTATGATAAAAATGTGCTTGTAATGTTGTGCTGGAGTTCCCTGGTCAAAACTAATTTGAAACAAACGAAGAAAATTATGAAAAACCAAGGGCGGCCAATTTGCCGCCCACGCGATCGGAAGTGTGACTTCAGGAGAGGCGAGCGGGTGAAGGTTATAGACGTTGTATCGCACTTCGGCGGTATAGGAAACCCGCAATACAATCGGCGGTCTTTTGAGGCCTAGACTCATGAATAACGGCCTACCGTGGTTGGATGCCAAAGGGGAACTGAAACAGATTCCTCGAGGAAAAAAGGAACGCAATAATCACAACAAAACTGGAGATTGTACCCGAAAACATCATCCAAACGCGGCGAGAAAATTTTGGTAAACAAACGGCTTGGAATAACGAAACGGAACGCAGTCTCTCGGAGGTCAGATCATCTAGAATAAAGGTGTTAAACTCAGCAGTCACTAGAGTGCGCGATAGTTAGTTTCAGAGCAGAATGTAGCGTAGAAACGCTCCCCGTAGCTGGATCGATAGATCCAGGCTGGGTGAATTGAACGGCAGGCCTTGGATCGATCGATCCATTCCGCTCGGAACGTGTTAATATGCGCTATGACGTTTTCCCCAGCAACTGGAAAAACTGAGGATAGGGAATGAAAAACTGAAATTGATAGGTAAGGGAAGTGTGTATTAAAATCCAACTATCAATCAATCAAGCGCGTAATGCCTTTATTTAGCAAGGTTACTCATCAGAGGGATCATATCAACTTTGTGGAGAATTATCATTCCAACATGAGTTTTGATATACAAGCACAACATGATGTTCCCAGTCTTCTAGACACCCAAAATCTTATATTTTTATATTATAGCTTAGGTACTACAGTTTCAACAGCAAGTTCTTGACCACTCAGCAGACTTACCTCGGATTGAAGCGTTCCACCAAAAACGGAGGTGACGATCGACGTCTTGTTTTTGTGAGAAATAAACTGGGACTCTTTCAAAGAGAAATCCGGCAGCAGATGCAGCAGCTCAGTGTGCAGCCTATCGAGCATGTAACGGAGAAATTCATGAGCGTCCTGCTGTGCATAACCCCTGCAACATGATATTCTAATTTACTTGAGCGAGTCCTTCCTGTTCGTCAGCCATTTGATTCTTAGACATGGATGTTCCTTCCTGTTCGTCAGCCATTTGATTCTTAGACATGGATGTTAATACTGTCCATGTTTGAGATCCATAATATAATGACGTAGAACAACTGCGCAACTTGATTAACACAAGCTTCAAAGCCCAGAAACCGGTTCGTATTCTACTGAAAGACTTGTCAATTGTAAGCAAGGGATTGAGCACGGTCTCAAGAGGCATTTAACAGAGGCTAAATTCCTTATCCTTACCGCACCAGTTGCATATGCTTCCCCTTGTGGACTCAATCGGACCAACCCATCTAGAAGTAGTCATCGCATTTCTGTCTGGATAAATAAATAACCTACCATCCAGCCACACTGGTAGTACCTAAAAATACTTTTGTTTTGGATATCTTTAATTCATCTACTATATAAAACTATGTTTTTGCGTTATGTTACCTAAAAACCACTTGTCCGATTTTAGTGAGGGCCTCAACGTGATAAGGGAGTTCCTGAGACAGACACAGGCTACGGTAAAATCGCCCATTCGATGTGAACGGGGCTTTCCTTCGCGACCCGCCTGTTTCGTTTCTACAGATCACTGAGTATCACGTAATGGACCACTTACGACGCCAGACGCACTGACGAATACTATCGCCCAGGCGAAGCCGGCTGTAAATTATAGTTATAGTATATATAGGTATAAATATGGTGCGTAACAACAGTACCTACCTACTTCAATGAAAATAAATAACTGCTATTTTATTTATCATAAGTAATAGTTATATCAACTACATCAACTGATAGTTCATTTTGGCTTTTCAAGTGCACGTCCCATTCTATTTTCTTTTGAATTCGCGAATAAGGCGAATAATCATGAGCAATACATGCGAAAATTCTGTTACTGCGAAGTGAACAATTATTGAGATATCAATAGACGTGGACCTGTAACGGGGGACGACTTTCCAAATGACGTGGAACAACGACTCGGGCGAAATAGCCCCTTTGGCTCCTTGGTCGGTCAGGTTTATGAGGACTTTCCGGAGTTCTTCAGCAACGATTGCGTCTTTCACTTCCTTGAGACTGCGAGACTGGTAAACTTTGCTGCGACTACGCACAGCCGCTTCCAGAGACGGCATCTTTTTGAAGTACAAGCAAAATTCTTCGATATTGCTAGAACAACAGTGGAGGTTTAGCAACGGGGATGAGGATCACAAGTTTTAAATGGCAGTCAATTCCACTAGCGAAATAGTGTAGGTGAAGGGGCTGAGGTTCAGAGTTGGATGTAGGCAACTGAAGGTACAGGGTGGCGTAGATCGAGTGACCACATTTGAAACTGATGCCAAATTTTTGATTTCCAATGCAGAGGATTTAAAAAAATCACAAGTTGTTGCAAATTTATGGAAATTTTATTGAATATTTGCAAAAATTATCTGTGGAACAGAAAGATTTCCGATAGATGGTGCTCGCCCATAGAGACGCATTGCTGGAGGCTTTCGCCAAAGTTCCTCATCACATTCTCCGACATTTCCATTGGAATTTATGCAATTTCACGCCTAATCGCATCCTTTAATTCGGGAAGAGTCTTGGCTTGTCGACATAAACCTTTGACTTCAGATACCCCAAGGAAGAAGTGACGTGCCCTGGCCTCGTCCAATCTCACCCCCTGTGACTTCTTTGCGGGGACGCCATCTTCTGTTCCACAAACAAATTTTTCTTCATATTAAATAAAATTTCCATAATTTGCCACGAATTTCTATTAAATACACGAGAGACCATCAGAGGACCAATTTCAACGTAATATAATATCATCCATACCAGCCCATTACGACCATTTACTAAATAAATGGCGTGGGGAGATACATGGTCAAAATTTGAAAATAAAAAATGAAACTGCATGGTCTGGATGGTCAAATAACGAAGCAATAATGAGGATTGTCTTTCACACACTTTTATTTGGGAATCTGCGTAGACCGGTTTCGGGTTTCTAGCATCCTCAGCATGTTTTGCAGTATGAGTTTTACAAACAAGAACACATTCGAACTTAGCAGTAAGGTACAGCAGGTACACCACGACCACGAGCGTTCGTTGGTAACTGCAAAAAGGCTGAGGATGGGCTAAAAACCCGAAACTGGTCCAAGCGAATTCCCAAATAAAAAGGCGTGAAAGACAATTCAAAATAGGCCGACCTAAAAAAAAAGCCGATACCTCTTGTGTAATCTGACTCCAGAATCTCGCAGGTATTACCTGAGAGATTGAAGTACAGCATTCATGAAGCAGGTGTTGCCCAAATTCCGTAATCCAACGACACGCTTTTCTCTCTTGCCATTGTTTTTCCTGTGGTTGCTCGTATTGAGTTCAGCTTTTCTCCGGCATTTCTCTGGTCTTCTATTCACTTGCACGTTCTCCGTACTGCCAGTACTACTGCTGTCGTTGGAATGCGATCTGAAATACATTAACAAAATTAAGGGAAGAGTCTATTAATGCATCTGAGGGGACAGCACACAAGCCTTTCATAATCACATTTATTTATGCAGTAATCCTCCGTTAATCAGAAACCAGACAGGATTGTACCTTTTAAGTAGGTTTTGGAGAAAAGGGGACCTCAAACAAGCTACAAATATGCATGTTTCACACTGAAGGTATTTTAGTTTGTTTCAGACGAACAGGCATGTAACAGAAAATTGCGATTATTGGGAGGAAACCGATCGAAAATAATCGACAACGCCTTTTGGTGCAGAGCTACAAAATCGTGGTTTACGTTTGAATGAAGTGCTACGAGCGCGAAAATCTTGAGCGCCCTGATTAACCAGATCTTGTGATTTTTCCCTAAGCCGTAAACGAACATTCACTGCACCAAACCGATCAGAAATTTTTTGGCTCATCAATAGATCATCTCTAATTATCATATTTTGACACGTTTTATGAGGGTTATCACACAGACTCCCGCCTGCAGTTCAATTTCGTTCAGTGTAAATTCTGTGCTGTGCGAGTATTTTTCTTTAAAAAATAGAATAATGTGGTTGAAAATTCCCTAATTACCCTACCCACAATTGATTTGCGGAGGAGAAATCGCTAGTTCCCTATCAATACACCCATAACTCCTTACACGCACTCTATGGTTTGGAGGGCCATTCCTCTTTTATTTTTCAGCCACTTCCTTTGTTATCAAAACCCTAGTAAGTACCCGCTAACGTCATTTCGCACAATCCAGCAGTAAAACTGCCATGATCACCGTCAGGGAGTTCAACAATATGAACAGAGTTTTATGGCTTCTGTTTTTATAGCCCCTTCTTCCCCCACCATGCACTCTTCTACTTCCAATCCAAATTTCAAGAAAGACATTTCAATATTTGTATGATTATAATATGATACCTTTTTCGATTTCTCGGTCGAAGATTTCTCCTAGTAATGAGCGAACCAGAATCGCTAATCTCACAATTGTCCGGCCATGGAGCAGGACTCTCTCTACCAGCTCGAAGAAAAAGCTCCCTTATGTGGGCGATCAATCCGCTAGGAGTGTCGTTGACGATGTAATCGTTGCATGCGTAGCTGAAAGATAATTCAATCTTCAATCAAAACATCTCTGCAGTTCTTCAATTAATTTTGGGTCCATTCCTACTACCCCTTGAAGAAGCGTTTATTCAGAGATTGCTCCTATCCAGCAAAGGGTTTTATTTTTTTTTTTAAAGGCATTCTTACCAAAACACAGTCAGATTTTCGCAGTCAATGCACACTGTGTGAGAATGCTGTTCAGAATGCGCAAGTGCGTGAGCGTTGACATAACGACCGCATCGGACTTTCCCACAGTGGAGACACATCCACGGGTGTCTCACTGAAGAGCAGTCTAGGGAAGAAATAAATGTAAGAACTTAAGAAATGGCATCCATGTACAATATTACAAGCAGTAGGAATACTGATCTGTGCACATAATTATACTTCAGGATGAATAGAGTTTTAAGGACAGATGGGATAATGTTAAGGAGGAGCCACTTGCTTTCCAGAGGAGAGGCTCGGGACAGCAAAGGTATCAAAGTTGGAGTCTGCGCAGGACAGTGTAGGTTAACCAGTCGTTCAGGAGCTGGTACCTAGCACCTAGTTCTGTTACTCTGTTCAACGAGTTCTGTCCCTTAACAACTTGAGCCGTGTCAACCAACTGTCTGTGCTGTACTTGGAGGGTTGATCAGGAACAATTATTTGATAGTTCCGTATGAATAGTAAGTGTTTTTTGATTCTCGACCGCTTTGGACAATTTCAAGTTTGGTTTATTCTTGGCTGACCGACTCACGAAGTTCCTTATGAATGCCACTGAATCGTACTGTAACTTTCGTCCGTGCATGGGCGAACACGAAATGTTGTCCATTTCCTTGTAACGCTTAACTATGCGAAAAATAGTCGTAGAGAGCTGAAATGCTGAGGCAGCCCGCGGGTTGGATCGCAGATGGTTCTATATCAGAATCACTGAAATCGTACCCTAACTTTCGTCTGCCATGCGCAAACGTCAGATCCGTGTAGCGCCCATAACTACCCTGCAGATCATCGTAAAGCGGTGAAATCTGGAAGGCAGAGTGAGGTATTGGATGGTCTCAAATGCATTCCATCAAGATCAGACTACAACTTTCGTCTGCGCATGCGCAAACGAAAAAACCTTGTTGCGTTTGTCTGTTGTCCAACCTATCCACCGACAGGACCTACCCAATTAATTTTGTTAGTCAATGTGACCTGAGTCGTTTAGTCATTAACCCATGCATGGATACTCCACCTGATCACTGAATGAACCCACCCAACTATTCTATACGTTCAGAATGTGACTCAGGTGAGGAAGCTATACTGCCTACTCGTTTTGTAATGTCATTCTTAACAATTTTTTAATATAAAATTCTAATCTGAGCATTCAAAACTGTTGGCCTCCGAACATTACTTCCTTTCTTAATTATGTGACCTTTCTAATGGAACCATCTACAAGACATCAACTAGGTACCCTGAAATGTGCTCATTACTCCATACCCTAACGTACATGACAGGTACCTGGGGCACCTGTAGGGCCACTTTAGTTAGAAAAGTAACCATGAATCGTATCTAAAGGGGGAAACCCCCTAATGAACCAGCATCAAGAAAACCTCTAAAACACTTTACTTGACAGAATCAAGTCTCAAATTACTATTAAATGACATTCTGAGGCCTTTTGGGATGCCTATTTTTCTGGGCGTGAGGGGTACTGTGTATAATCTGTACCCACCCCTAATGAATAACCCATGTGTATTTCACCGAAATCCCTCTAGCCGTTTTAGTAGCAAGGCCTTTTGGCCTAAAAATGACGAATTTTCCACCTATTTTGATTTTTTCCATTTCCCAATTTATTATGAATGGAGCTGATTTTTCTACAGCAGCCAGCTCTTGAATTTAGGAACACACTAACATACAACTGTACACGATGTACATACATAGGTAAGTACCTACATACATAATTCGCGTGTTGACGGAATACGAGCAGTGCAAGATGCTGCTCCAACTGATAAGTTTTGTCGCAGCTGGTAGCTATTCGTTCCGAACCAGTAACAAGTACGTCAAGGAATGCAAATACCCAGTCGTGATGGAACAGCTCATCTTTGATCTTTGCTGTCCCGAGCCTCTCCTGCTTTCCAGTACTCTCCATTCTTCATTCATTCATTCTTATGGTGGGTTCAAGAAACCAAGTCAACTCTTGACGGTACACCCAGGTTGGGCGCAACTCCAATGGACTGGTCCTACAACCTGTGGTAAAGGTGGTGACCCTAACACAAGGAAAACTGTATAATCTGGTTTTATACTGTTGATCCTAAACCTATTATTACTTCCTTACTGTTCCTTTATAACCACTAACCACAATAAATTACCTATAAGGTGCTTCCTAATTCTACCAGATAGTGCCAAGCCACCTTTAGTGTCTCCATTATAGAATATCTCAAATCCCGATACCTGAGGCTCCTCAGAAAGACAAGAAGCGGAGCAAGATCTGGTTTCCGCGCTCAGCAGAACGACTCGGGAAGTCGCGAACTCAGATTACAAACCGAGGCACTACGTAAAAGACGTTTCCCGAGTGTGTCGTCGATAAACAAGTTCCAGTTCTGTTATAGTACAGAATAAGCAACATGCAGGATAATATTGCTTTCACACGACGGATGCCTTTTATTCAACCAAGAGCCGCAGAAGTAACATCACGTTCTACACTTAGATTCAAATTTTCCACTCGCATTGTGCGTTTTTCACTTATCAAGGAACGAATGCGCATGATTTTCAGTGGCATTTTTGGCTGATAGAAAACCGCTTCAAAGTTATAACAAATGGGCTCTTCCAAAAAAATTAGCACCCCTCGATTTTCTTTTAAATTAATTGAAATTGGGATGTTTGAAAACAATTATCACTAAGACATATGAATTTCTCAAGCCAGTTTGCTAAATGTTAATTTTTTCAACTCCGCGGTTTTTTTATTACAATTTATTACAGCTACTAAAATAACATAATTCATGAAGTGTTTTAATTTTCCATGCTCAGCCCATTGGGTATAGTATCTGTACGCCTGTCTGTACCCAATGCAGGTATGTACCCTCACTGACTCTGCGACGCTTGGGGGGGGGGGGGGGGGGCTTCAAAGTTTTAACAAAAGGGCTCTTCCAAAAAAATTTGCACTCCTCGAGTTTCTTTTAAATTAATTGAAATTGAGATGTTTGAAAAAAATGAGCACTAAGACATATGAATTTCTCAAGCCAGTTTGCCAATTTTTTTTTCAACTCCGTGGCTTTTTTATTAAAATTTATTACAGCTACTAAAATAACATAATTCATGAAATGTTTTAATTTTTCATGCACACATCTGGGGGGGGGGGGGGGGGTACAGTACCTGTACGTCTGTCTGTACCCAATCGAGGTATGTACCCTCACTGACGAGCTGGAGATCGGAGGGTGTGAGAGAGGGGGGGGGGGGGGGGGGGGGGTTGGAATTTCATCAAAACCCAACAGTAACTTACGTCTTTGTATGCGAAACCACAAAATACCTGACACTCCCATCACCCTGGTTCTACCCGATTGATTTTGCTGGCATTGTCAATGATCATGTCCCTGATAGTCATGATGTGCCCTGATAGTACCCTATGCATTTCATCAAGATCGGAATACGTAGCACCTATAGGTACATACATGTGCAAAAATGAAATTTTCTTAAGGCTAAATGTAACGCTTTTAGTTGCAAAACCTGCCACCACGTGGCAGCACCAAAATGAAGGAAATTTCCTTGACTCCTCACAGGAGAACGAATCAAGATATTTTGAATCTGAAAACGGATTTGATAAGATATCAACCCATAGTTTGGACGAAATTGGTTTAAAAAATTTGCACAATTTTTTTGCGCACTGTTCAAAAAAATTTTTGATTAAATTGAAACTTTTTCAAAAATGTGGCCTTATACAGCAGTGTGCCCATGCATACAGTGTACAAATCCGTTTTCAGAATTTCGATCGGTCAAAAATTACGATCGTAATCCTTGAGATTGGTGAAACAATAGTAGGGCTGACGGGGTGGAGGAGTGCGGGGGTGGAGGAGTGCGCGCGCGAGAGGGGGGCATTTTAGTGAGGTGGGGCCCGCCGCCTCGACCCCTCGGCCGCTTGGACCCCTCGCATGAACATTCTCGGAATCGAGTCTTCCTGATGTTGGTTGGAAAAGAAGTTTTGTGTGTGAGCAGGATTGGGTCATAGCCAAGTCAAATTGGACTTGTGCTTGCTGCCTAATAAATGTGCACTAGCTGGAAATTATTTTAATCGAATTTGGGCATAATACGAGTAATGTGAGTTTGCGACGGACTCTGGCTAGTGCTAAACTTTTGAGAGCCAAAAAACTGCGAAATTTTCGGACCTTTTTCAGCTTTTCGCTTCTCGAAAACTATTTTCACTATAATTATGCTAGAATAAGGAGCATAAAATTGCGCGTCGATTGGAGTTTAGTACGTCAAAATCGCTTCAGCCATTTAGCTAAAATCGCCAAAAATAAGTCTTATTTCGATTTTTCCCAAATTTGTCGATACGTCCCTAAAATTTTGATACGTGATTCCTAAAAGCACATATTTTTCAAAATAGGCTCAAATTTCACATTTTTAGACACTTTTCCCCAAAATTGGTATTTTCGGAAACTGGCTTGGTGCGGTATCCTAGAGTGTGATTGTCTATTAGAAGATGAATAAATCGTTTTGGTTTATTATTCTGTGAATAATACACCTATGTAGTCGTTCAGCAAAAATTTTTTGGAACACCCCCTCAAAATTTTTTCTTACACGTTTCAAGGTGTCTACATTCAAAAAATGCAATGTCCGTCGCCGTCCGCCGTGTCACGCATAACTGCCTCAAAATTGGTCCAATTGAGTCGAAATTTGCACCAAATACTCATCTAGGGCAGGCATGGTGCCCGCAAGCTTTTCAGCTCGATCGGACCAACGGTTTGGATTTTATGGACAAAAAACTGGCAAAAATGAGGCGTTTTTTAGGAGTTTTGAAGTGAAAACCGTTGAACGGGTAGTAACGCCCATAATATCCGTAAAAATGCAATCTGAATGGTATTTACTTTGCCAACAGTATGTACCTACCTGATGTTTTTGATGTGCCAAAACTTTATTGCACTGCTCCAACAAAAATTGGCTTCACAAAAATGGACTTCTACAACAACGCGTGCGTCCATATTTCGTAACTCCGTTACCCAATTTCCATGGAAAATGTTGCGATCATAGTGTTTAGTAGGTTTCATGAGTCTGTTTGGTGCATTACTATGGTGCGAAACTTTAGTGTTTCCAGAGCGAAAACTCTGGACACAAATTTAAAAATTTTTGTTTGGGTAAAGATAAAAAACTTAAAAAAACTAGCGACTACTTCTTCCAAATTCAAGGACAATTGGAAATAACGATGAGAGAGCGTTGTTTTTTCGTAGTGTGGACCCCTAGGGATCTACATTACGAGATAATACAAAGGGATCGCTCATTCTGGGAGGACAAAATGATAACAAAGTTGAAATATTGTTATGAAAATGTTCTGCTCCCAGAAATTATTGATCCAAGGATACCACGTTCGCTGGAAATACGGGAGCCTACCCAGGACTTGGGATGAAAATTCCTCAAAGTATAATACTTTATTTTGAAAGCAAATATAGTATATTCAACAGCAGAAATGTTTCAAGTGTTTGATGATCTGTACCTATATGTCCCCTAATTTCGATACTGCTCAGATTTGAAATAGGTACCCAGTTTAATTTTTCAAGACTAGATTCATTATCGACTTGTATTTTTTGAAACATCTATATGCATGTAGGCACGCTGTTGTAGGTACCTGCCAATCTTTGTGAACAATACAAAATTGTTGCAGTGCGCAAAAGTAACAAAATTATTTTGAAAGTGTGTATGTAGTCTGCATGTATGTATTTAGGGACAACTTGCAATACAATCTAAAATTATTTGAGTTTTGAAATACTTCACTACTAAATTCCGGATGTGACAATACGTTTTGGAGATATAGCGAAAAATACGAGAAAAAAATTGGATTTCACAACGCGGTTTTGAGAGTGGGGGTAGGTATGGTATTTTAGCTGTATCTCGGAAACTATTGAGTCTACCGAGCCTATTCTAGTATTCTAGCAAATCTAATTCAGTTTCAAAATGTACACTTTTTGTCAAAAACGCGCTCTATCATGGCCAAAATGGGGGAACAACAAAAAAAGTGCGAAAATTTTGAGGTTTCTCGCATTTTGACCAAAATTTTGGGGGCCACCGTTGTCAAAAACATGGATTTTGCGTATCAGTCACATCCCCTACAAGAAAAAAACGAAATCTACTACCCCCAACTTAGGCCCCCCTTTTCTCGTAGTCCACAAACGTGAGACAAGGCTTGACCCAATCCTGTTCACAGACAAAACTTCTTTTCCAACCAACATCAGGAAGACTCGATTTTGATGCCGACCTTGAGTAGGAGAATTCGGAGAACGTTCATACGAGGGGTCCAGGCGGCCGGCACCACCTCACCAAACAGCCCCCCTCGCTCGAGCGCACTCCTCCACCCCGTCTGCCCTACTATTGTTTCACCAATCTTAAGGATTACGATCGTAATTTTTGACCAATCTCAATTCTGAAAACGGATTTGTACACTGTATGCATGGGCACACTGCTGTATAAGGCAACATTTTTGAAAAAGTCTCAATTTAATCAAAAAATTTTTTGAACAGTGCGCAAAAAAATTGTGCAAATTTTTTAAACCGATTTCGTCCAAACTATGGATTGATATCTTATCAAATCCGTTTTCAGATTCAAAATATCTTGATTCGTTCTCCTGTGAGGAGTCAAGGAAATTTGCCCCCGATAGTGCTGCCATCTCTTATCTGAGAATCTCACTAACTTGTCGTTACATTTAGCCTTAACTGAAAAAGATCATTACAGTAATTTACTATGAAGGTTAGTCACCTATCCGATAAGCCAAATGTTTGAAAACGAGTCTTGAAATTCGGTACTTTTTGCTACGTTACATGGAACCCCCTCTGTGACTACTATGATGTCACACCCCTCCCTTGCTTACCAAATGGAATTTCTAGCTGTGAATTGACACAAGGAGGTTTTCCAGGGTACAGAATCCGATCTTTGAAAGCGGCTTGGTCCATAAGGGAACGTGTGGTGTGAAGCTTGGTTCACATGGAGCGGAAGGCTACAGAACCTGCAGGCGTGTTATGAAATCTGATAGGCCGATGCTTACAACTCGAAGGAACCAAAGGAGCCACCAGACCCCCCCCCCTTCAACAGAGTCGACAGTCAGAATGTTTTAATATTTTCCGCACGGCTCTCGTGGACCCATGGAACATATAAACCCTGATAAAATATTATCCATGATAACACCCAAAACAGCTGCCACTTGTTTTGCATCAGAGATGTTCCAGCCTACGCAAGTTTGTGAATGAGTTCGGTCCACAACCTACTATGCATAAAACTGCTTTCCAACCACACCAAGCGTTTAAAAGGTTTATCTATAAACTGTTCCAACCACGTCAGGTGCGGGAACTGAGTTCAGAAACTTTTCGCACCCGATCAGGGATGGGTTTTTCCAAAAGAACTGAAGATAACGCCACTGGACTTTCACTAGATCTCATTTCCCTCCAACATTAACGTTGAACGGATCTTTCATCTTTGTGGTATCTACTCAGCTATTTTTCGGCCCTCAAGTCATCACAGTTGTTTAGCGCATTTCCAAGGTTTTCCAGCCAATGAGTTCTCGAACTGAAACAGTTGTAAAACTCATCCCCACCCTTCAGAAAAACGTAGGTTCTGGTTTTGGAACTTGAAACCAGTTCGGGTGGCTCGAACGACCTCATGTTCTGGACAGCTTGTGTTGTGTTCGTTTAGGTGACTGCCTTGCTTCAGCGGACACCGATTTTTCTTGCAGAAACATTTTGCTCCATGAGAACTATTTCAGGCTTTCCACTCTTCCCCCCACCACTTTTCCGTCTTCTGTTTCTGTTGGTCTACTGCTCCATGTGAACCAGCCTTGTGTGTGATGTCTGGCACATCCGGTCAACATTTTTCAGCATTTTCTGGACACGCCATATGGAATGGATCACATAAACCGTGGTTATATTATCCATGTATGTGTTTTCGTACTCTGTTGATGCGTACTCATGCTCTCTTGCCTGATTCATTAATTTTCTTCTTGCCTAGAGGTATTTAATCAAAATGAATTATTTCAACAAAACCTTCATATCCCTGGCGAGGGAAGAACTGTGGAACATCGTCACCTGCCAAACCGAAGCAACGCCGTCCAGACATCCGGAAAGGTGTCCCATGTGAATGTTCTTCCACAGTTCTGCACCACTTTTCGGAGACTTTCCGGCCGTTCCGTACAGTAACATTCCGGACACAGGGTCCCCCAGAGCTGGGAAGGGCCCCGGGGATAAATTCTCATCGGGCTCCTCCTCACACCAATTTTATAATTTATAAACAGTAGTAATGGACGTGCTGTTCTACCCCTATTTATTAAGGAAATAATTGAGCTCATTTATAAAAGGGAAATTTTTAGTTTGCACAATAGCCGTATAAATAGGGCCAGCGGCTGGGCCCTTTGCGCCCCCCCCCCCCCCCCCCCCCGGTCGGCCCTGTCCATGTGAACTCAGTCTATGTCTGAGACGGACGGTAACCTAAACCTAAAATAACTCAGTCATTCACATAACACCCAATACAACCCTTCGCCCCTCCCAGCACCTTTACTTGATCTTTAATTCTTGTCCAACCGACGAGATGTCGGCGAGTTTTCCTAAAAACTGGAATATGGTGGGTATTCAACCAATTCAAAGGGCGAAAATGTCTAGTAATTATGGGGATACAGTGAAACGTCACAGACTCCACGCCCCTCAGGTGCCTAATCACCCAAAATACGTATACGTCACGCGCTTCTTTTCATCCGTTTCGAGGCTAAACTCCTTATAAATACGAATGTTTGAACAGAAAATGTGTACACCATATAACTACTAAGCAGACTAAAACTGTAAGCAACGCAGAAGAAATATCGAGGCGTTTTCGGGCCCATAAATAAAATAATTATTTTAGCAATTTATTCAACTCAACTCAAATTTATGCGAACTAAATCGTGGAAAACCTTATCAAATGAAAAAGGATTATTAAAACTCTCATGTATTTCCACTAAGAACAAAATACTCTTCTTATACCGGTTTCAGTTATCAAACCACTGTCAGGAACAAAATTAACCATTGTCAATCCATTGGTAATTTTATGCCCTTGAGCTGCTTTGCTGCCACCACTCAGCATTTCAGAAGTAAGCTGGAAGAGGGTAGGCGTTAGAGCCAGCTCAACTCAACAACGAAGTTACACTAAATCCAACGATCCTCATTTGCATTGATGATTAGGGGTTATAGGAACTCAATTTTTGATCAGTAGCCAGCTAATACAGCAGAGGAGCAGTTTTCGTAAAAACAACCCAGTAAAACAAAGTATTCCAGGAAGGGAGATGATAAGGCTGAAACAGAGCAATCAACTCGAGGTCTGCGGCGATCATTGCTCCAAGGATGGGGAGGGGGGATACGGCAAAATACGAAGGAACAAAAAAAGCCGGCTATGGCTGGAGAGGAGTTGAATTGTCGACCACGCGAGACATGGAAGGTTCCTAGCATGACCTTGGCTGCCCCTCCTCAAGAAAAACGTCTCGTATGACGTACTCCTGAATGGTGGATTCACGACAGCCGTCAGAGCTGATACGCTAACGAAATTGAATACCATTCATTGTAGTTTAAACATGTTTGATGTATTAGGTAGGTATACCTAGGAACCTAATAAAACAATTTCATGAATGATGGCTAATTCAGAAGGGCAGTAAGTGGAACGCCCTAGTAAATCACCGGAATTTAAGTTGGCTCGATCTGTTTCTATTGGGAAACACCAATAAGTCGCACCATAAGTACCAGTAAGTCACAAACATTGTGAAGTTCCACGTGAAGTAGATATAATGAAATACACCTATATGAAGGTACGAGGACCACCTCTTCGACCAACCCCCTACGTGGACCAGTTGGAGCAGTCATCAGCTTCATAAGGATTGTATTCATATTTGAATTATGAATATAATTACAGTGGAGGGGCGGGGATAGAATGACTGAGGATTTAAAAAACCCCACCTATGTCCTAGGGGTATCGCGATCGGAAGGTAACGCAGGACCTCACCTCAAAATGAATAAACTGAAAGAAAAAACGGATCAGATTAGCAAATGGTAGAAACCGTGGAACGGGGTTGTTAAAATCGGCGTGAAATTAGCTATTGACAACTGGCATCTGGTGGGTTCGGACCAGAAAAAGTGAAGGGGATGGCGGACGAAATTATTTACTAATGAAGAGTAGCAGAATCGAAGTGAGTGGATGCCTGAAAGTATTGATCAAGTTCAGGAACCGTGCGGGTCTGGACGGGGGGGACGCTCGACCGGGCGAGAAAGAATAGCTACAAACCCGAAAAATCTCGAAGACAATGAGCATAATTTCACTGAGATTAGAGGAGCGTCGAAATCAAAAAGAACAACGCACAGTAGGTGAAGAAAAATTAACATTGCAGGGAAGAAGCCATCTTTTCCCCCGTTTATTCCAGAGCACAAGAACACCAAGCAATTCCAGTTCGAGACGTAGGAATCTCAAACAGATATTCCTCGAGCATTACATAAACTATTATGAAATACGAAAACGTGCAAAGCATTCAAAATCAATGATTTTTTATGGCATCTCACCTGCGCATTGCCATTCCTTTGTGTTCTCATCCGTGGCGAAAGGAGACTCTATTTTCACGTTATCACAAATATGGGGACACTCCATAACGGTATGAGCTCTTAAAACATAAAGAAAATTCTACGAATAGTAATAAAAAACTTGAAACAAAAAAAGATTCTCTCAAAAACTAAAAAAATGGGGCCCAATGAAGAGTTGTTGACTTCGAGTCAGCCAGCGGAGTTCGGGCTCGGGCTTCGGGCTTGAGGTTGGAGACCCGAGAACAAGATACGAGTTCAACTGACGGCGCAGAGCCCACTGCGCAGGTCCCTGGCATCCCCTTAACCCGCCATTTTTCGAAGATTTTGAAGTAGGTAGGAGGGAGAATTTTTTTATTGGCGTGAAAATCGGTTCATGTGAGGCAATTATCGTTCGTACCTATTCCTCACTCCGTCATAACACGAACTACTATGAAACAAAAGCGTTAATCTTGTTAGTTATGGAATAAGAATAATGGAAAACTGAATGGCAGCCACAGCAGATAGCTCTACCCCATTGACCCCTGGTACCACAGCCTGCTAATATAGCTGCTACTCACAGTACAGGAGAATGCTACCTACATACAGAAATAATATTTTAAAGATAGGTAGGTAACAAAGCTTTTTTTATTAGGTAAAACTATTTCAAATTTGAAATATATAATTATGTATCTTTCAGAACTCTTGAAGGCGATGCCTGTGTAGGCATATTGTTTGCGGTATTTTATAGATTCGTGGGCCAGAAAAACTTACCTATATTTTTTTACCCAGTTTTTTAAATTTGAAAAGGGACTGAAGGTATTATTTGTTCCTGGTACCAATCGTTATATCTTGCTGTTTCGCGATTTCCTCTTTTATTTAGTTTGAAGAAAAGTTTAGTCCTACCTAGTTGTAAGACATATATAATTGTTTCGTGCATAGTCTATCGGTTGATATAAATAATTGACTATTTGTCAGCTCTTATAATTTGACTACAGGGAGATGGGGGGGAAATCAGGCAAGTGAAGGTCACATGGCATGAATAGTTTATGAGTTCATTTGTAGAAGTTATTTTATTTGTGCTGCAGGCTAAGCATTGGTTTTATTTTCATTCAGAATAAGCGTATTATCAAAAAGATATTGTAATGGACCAAAACTTTTTAATGCAATTTTGATAAGTGAGCGCCCAATTTTTTCAGTTACAACTAGGGCAGTGTCATCCGCAAAATATATCAAATGCCCTGTGGTAGGTAAGTACCACTACTCCGTATGCTGCCCTCAACCATTAGGATCCGAAACGCTGTGAAGTCACACTTGTGCATTGAAGATAGACCCGACTAGCCCTTCCATCCTATTTCATCACTTTTTTTTTTAAATTTACATTTTTGTGAAAGATGTATGCTATCCAAGAGCTAAGTACAATATAAACGGTTTTACTTACTCATTAGCATTAACTACTCTTTGCTATGGTCGCGACAAGGATTTCATGTTAGCGCAGAGGACAGTTACAGTCCGATTTTGATAATGATAATCATCTATAAGGTACAATCCTCGTGTCTCGCAAATTTCAGTTTATTGCCATTATTTCGTACAGCTACGGGCGTTACAAGACTTCACGTTTGCACAGATGAAATTACAATCAGAGTTTGGTGAAATAGGTACCTCCTATATGGTATCATCTGGAGATCTTGCGAAAACCTACCCTCCAGATTTCACATCGTCACAATTTTCTTTCTTATTGATATACGTGTTGAAGATGTTTTTCCTGCGCCTAATAATGTTTATTATAGGCTCTACTTCTCTCTAAACATACTACATTTCAGCCGAGGGGGGTTCATGGGTATCATGTTACCTGTGCCATCTTGTACGCTTGTACCTAGTTGAAAACGACAAGATGTAGGTAAGATTCTATGCTTCTACTGCCTTTAGTTAGATCTTCAATAACAGTTTGAAAAAGGCAACTAACTATATCTCCAAACAACATCATCAAGTTGAGAAAGTGCCTATCTTTACCCTTCCTCAGGGTCCTGCTGGGGCCAAGACCCACCCCCATGTACTTCTATAACGAATTATGACCAAATAATCCTCCCATATCATTAAACTCTATAAAAGATGAAAGCGTCTTTTTATTGAATATGGGTACCTACCTATTATTCATCAGTTTGTCCACTTACCTAATTTATGGACCGCACAGTGGGGCAAATGCGATTTTTTCTAATGACCAATTTGTATAGGAATTATTTTTCATAGGAACGATTTTTATTTTATAGGATTCAGAGTATACTCCATCATCCTACCAAGAAACCACCAAAAAGCCTTGAAAATTTACGTTTTCGACCATTGGAACCGCCCAACACTGGTTTTGAATAAAAGAGAAGTTTTATACCATCAAATTCCGCGTCGAATGATACCAACTACAGTTCACCAACATCGTAATCAGGATTTCTCAAAGTTTTTGTAGGCCCAGGTTTGGTTTTCAACTAAAAGATTAAATTTTCGTTCCTGTGATGACACTGAGGACCCATACTGATAGTCCAGGCTGTAAGTATGAACCTACTATGAACCATCTGATGTACTAATAAGCTCTTGAAATTGACCACTGGCCACTCAAGATCTCTACATTTTGCTAACAGTTTCCTACTGTTTTCCTAGCTTTCTTAGCTTTGAATGAAAATTGACAGCGACTTGGTTCATATATTTACGTGCTTCTGTACGGTTTCAATAAGTAACGACATCTTTCAATATAAGGACCAATTACAAGGTAAGGCGATGGGATCAGCCAAAGGGCAGACAAATTGAGAGGGTAAAAATATTAAAAATGTCGATTGTCACTGAGACGTAGTTTATTAAAATAAAATTAAAAAAACAATTAAGGACGTCTTCCGTACGCCTGGTTTGTGGTCTGGATGAGTTGAAGACCGGAAATGTTGCTGAAATCCTGTAACAAAATCAACATAAAATGATATCACCAAGATAGGTATTGGAGTAATGCTTGAAATTTCGCCATACAACCTATTTGTATAATTCGCGAGTATGTGTGTGACGGCATAAGGGCCAAACGGGTGAACGGATTTTCATGAGGGTGGTCTCATTTTGATCAGCGAGTTCCGGGCCAGGAAAGAGGCTATCACTCTATCCTCCAAGCCTTCCCTTTGACCGTATTCCTGGCCGTCCCTAACGACAGCGTCCAAGTTGATGCTTTTGGTTGGGATCCAGCCCACGTCGCGGATCACTTTCGACTACAAGCCAGAATAAGATGGATGCCCTCGGAAAGAGTTTTGCACGGCGGCTTCAACCGCACTAAAAAGATTTTTGTGGGACCATACCGTTCAGCATTTATTCGACGATCGTGATTTATTTCATCGTCAGAATAATACCTAATAAACCGCGTAGTTGACAGGCGGTTGCCCTCGTGTTTCTTACTGTTCCAAGGAAGTGATTCATAAATAATTTATTTAGATCATTCGATCTTCAGAATGGGGCAATCTTGGCTGGGGTGATGCTTTGTTAGAAGATTTCACGAGTTCCAAGGTAGCGATACGACTCATCGTCAGACGTCATGAGAAATTTGATTACCAAGTGCGAATTTTTTGTGGCTTTTCTTGTATGCCTACCGCTGCAGAGCCCGTTGTATTTAGTACAACGGGTGTTCCTGATAGTTTTCTATAATACTGACTGTACAAACCAAAGAACCAGCATTAGGAGCAGTAACTGGCAAATTTCTGGCAATTTAGGTGTTTTTGGGGAACAGTGACATGGAATTTATACTCTTATTTTAGGCCAACTTTCGAAATAAATGAACTACTGCAATGGATGGAACATTTTATTTGAGGCTGAGTATTACAACACAAGCAAACTAAGCATTACTAACAAAATTTAGGTATATAGAGCTCAAGACTGACAAAAACTATTTCATCAATATTTCAACAATCAAAAATAGTTCTGCTCGAAAATAGTTTCGTAACTTCGAATCCCATGCCTAATAAACTGTCATGTGAATGACTTGAACGTTAGTGAAATTTGGATTTTTATAGTTGAAAACTGTGGGAATTTGGTTATGTTTGTAGTAAATTGGAGAGTGGACTGAGCCGGCATGTTACTTCCAAAGTTACTGTTGCTATACTCGCGCTGCATGACTGGAACTTACAGCTTATAAATTCGTATTGCTTGGTTTCATGAACATTTTAGGGCGCGTTCATAGTTTAATTGCAAATTTCTGCCTAGATGCTGTATTTACCATTCAGGAATATAATATAAAGTATGAGTAAATCGTGAATTGGGAAAAAAAGGTTCAGTTCAAGGGTGTCGTGGGTACTGGGCCAGTGCTACATCTCACACCTTGGCATAAGTTATTACAATAATCAGCTACACTACACACAGCTTACAATCAGCTATGGCATTTATTTTTCCTTTCCACCAATGTTTGTCATATATATTGCGCATATTGTAATAAATTATATCAAATTACAATTATTGTCCAAATAATTCTCTTACATACAGTGGGCGAGAGAAACCCTTAACTCTAAAAACGCTACTTCACAGGGGAGCAGGAAAAAACAACGAATACGCCAAATGCATACAAAAATTGGTCCTGCTATCCACCCAATTACTTTCCCGCTTGGTTATCATACATGATTCAATACATTTATGCTTCATTCTAATCTCTAAGTTGATTTAGGGACGCGATAACACTTCAAATTATTGATCAAAAATGGGCTTTTCAAGAGGCTTGAAAACTCCACTGAAAATCACTGTGACATGGTATCTCCGCGTAAAATCACAACCTGGAGCGTCATTATCATTACATATACAGTGAGTTCCAGGATCCGCGGGCCTCCTTAGATGTCCTCGGCCAGGCTTCGCTGAAACGGTCATTTCCCAGAACAAGCGTGCCAAAATTCCAACTCACAATCGTGGGTTGGAAGTAAAAAGATATAACTCGCTGTGGTGCAACCGGCCCTAGGCGAGTATGAGTAACACGCAGTACGTCGTACTTACAGGTGAATTTAGATTTATAAGGTATTTCCAACTTGCAAACGCTATAGACTCGGAGGTACCTACTCATTTAGGTAGGTTACGTTAGGATTTATGATTCAAGATTATTAAATACATAATGAAAATAGTTTATTTAATTGAACAGGTAGAATACTGGACGAATGATTTGCCCTGTGTTCCACGATCGAGGTGTCCAATGCAAAGGAATGCACATACATTTGACGCGTGAAACAAAACCGCCTCCTGATTGCTTTGGCAATGGCGAACACGAATCCAAGCAAAATAATTCACCGACGCACGAATTCGTATTCCACACACACACACACACACACACACACACACACACACACACACACACACACACACACACACACACACAGACACATCGAATCCAATTTGCCACACGACATGACGAGAGTCTAAAGATACCTCCAGCGTGTTTAGTACTTGGATGCGGTATGACTCAAGTAGCTGTTTGGCGAACCCCTCACCACTCAAGGAGGCGAGGCAATGAGTATCCAAGTAAAGAGCGAAATGATCAGGTCGAATTCCGATCCTCTCACTGGAAGACAGCTGATCACGTTTGGTACAGCTGCTTTATTTTCTTAGTAGTTTTATGCACGTTTGTATTTTAGTTTACGGAGCTTGCCAGTATGGCCACCACAGGCGACCGAAACTAAGTTCCAACCAAGTTCTGAATCGAATAAACGGGGGGGGGGGGGGTTTAGAACTATCAGTTCTAACTCTATCCAAACGATTCTCAAAAATCTATTTTGGAACAGAAATGCTTCAAGACAGGACTAGAAGTTTATTTAAATAAATGGCGAGAAACGCAATCAGAAGCTCAGACAATAGTTCAGTTCGCACGTCATGTTCCTTGGTCTTTTGATGGTTTTCAAACTTCATCGATTTTTCAGAACAAACAGTATTACTATACCTCGAGGTTGCCAGAGGTATAGTAATGAGTTCCTACGTAAGTTCAAAAACCCATCCACGATTTTTGTCCAGAATTCAAAATACAAAAATACGAACCAGCATCTTCAACATGTCCTTGGTTTCAGGATCGACTTCAATGACGTCCATCTCAAGAGCAGATACGTCAGGAACGAAGTTGTCTCTCCTTTCTCTTTCTTCTTCTTGAAGTTTGATAGAGATTCCTCGGACTTGGGAGTGTCTGAGCCTCTTCATCAAGTGAGTAACGAACCTGTTGATTAAGACCGTAATATGAGACCACTGGGAATCATCAACCATAAGGAATGCTACAAATCTATCTGAAAGCCGAACTGACATTGTTTTAGTGGTTAGAGCGTTCATTTTAGATCGAGACTCCTAATTTTAAGATTCGAGTCTAGGCTACACAATAATAAATTCTCGCAAGTATATCTCATTGGAACTTTACCAATGATGGAACAGTACGCAATATTTCAACTGCCAACGTCACACATCTATCGAGAATTGGTTGTTTTCGGACAACGGCTGTCCAATAACAACTGCTATGAAGAAATAGCTATCCTACTTACCCAGCAGAAAATCTAGCATTTTCGTATGTTACCAAAAAACGCTGCCAAGTCCTTGTCACAGCACGTAATATTTCAATTTAACGACTAATGTCAACTGCCAACGTCACACGCCACCGAGTATTGGTTGTTATTGGACAATGGCTGTTCAACAACTGCTATGAAGAAATACCTATCATCCTAATTACTCAGCTGAAAATCTTGGGTTTTCGTATGTAACTAAAAAACGCTGCCAAGTCATTGTCACAAGGGTTTACTATTCAAGTTCACTGCCTTCAGCATCACATGTTTGTTCTTCGCCTTCAGCACTCTCTGTTCAATTTTTTAACATTTAATCACCACTTTATTGGTCCAATCTGGGATTCTGTCCTGGTACCCCTTAAAATATACCACTCAAATTTTTACATAGAAGATTGTTTCCAATAAAGTCAACTGCGTGGTACAGGGGACACCGCCAGGTAGCTCTCCCTCCACTGTTCCGCAACGGCTTTCAACCACAGTTAGAGGACCGGGGGAAGGTAGAGGCGCCTTTATAAGGCGCCCGGCTTGCCCAGCTCGCCATTCTTCTTTCTTCTCTCCAACAAGTGGGAGTTTTCTCTCTCTCACCTTCTCCGTCTCACAAAAGATCCCAACGTGGTGATAAATCTTCCTGGCACAAGCCAATGTGATAATGAACCTTTCTGGGCATTTCCTCTAGTATCAAACGTGGTTATAAACCTTTCTGGCCAGGCCAATGTGGTGATAACCCTTTCTGGATACTAGCTCCATAACACCCGGCATTCTCCTTCTCAAACTCACCTTCCATAACCTCACCCACCTACCTCAATCTCGCCATCACCACACCCCACAGAACTACACAGAAATTTTTTAAATTCCATTTTCGGATTCTATATGCCTTGAAACGGAAACTATCAAATTTTGATGAGGTTAATTTTTTTTTTTTTTTTTTTTTTCACTCTCGACTCCAAACATTTATTATTGAAAATAACCGAAAATTTCTGTCCTTCCGCCATACTTCGCACTTTTCTTAGTTATAACAGGTGTTATTGTGTGTTACTGACGATGGTTTGTTTGTTTGTTTGTCCCGGCATCAATTGAGAACGGCTGAACGTAGAAAGTTGCGGCTGGTACCATTTGACGCAGAATTTATCTGGGAAGGTTTATGAAAAATCCGCATTTGAATCTGTCCATCCGTTGAAACGCTATGAATGAAATACTACTAAAAAACGTGTTATAATCACTTCTATGAGGACTTTTATACTTATAATAACTTTGAACGGTTGGACGTAAATCCGATTGTAATTAGATTCTGGATTCAGCTCGACGAGTACATTCAAGTGGTACTTCAATCAGGATGTTAGTGGGAGGGGGGTACAGGTTATGAGAGGGGGGGGGGGTCTACAGAAATTTCAAAACTACTTGACCAATTGGAGTGCAACTTTGGGAATTTGTTGTGTGAACATTGAGGAATGTTTCTAACCAGGTAGGGAGGGCTCATAGGATACGGGGGGGGGGGGGGTTAAAGGCAGTTAGGGTTGGCATTGGGGAAGGTTTCTGATCAGTTGAGGAGGGGGGGATACAGGCATATTAAAATACATGACCGTTGGCTCCATTTATTTAAATCGCAGCAACACGCGTCGGTTCAAATAGTATAATATATCATAAAACTGTTATGAGTGGGGCCTGTCCTAAAGGGGGTGTCTGTTCTACCTTTGCGAAGCGCGGGTACACAGCTAGTATATTTATATATTTATATATGTATGTGTCATTCCAGACGATAACTCTCGAAAGAATTGAGATAAAAAGTTCAAATTTGCACGAAAAATCTGTCTTGGCAATCGACAGGCTAAGTTCGTAGATGGGCAGAATCGGGTCACTCTAAGGGGGAGTTTTGGGGAGTTTTGGGGGGGGGGGGGGGGGAAATTACCCATAAATTCCCAAAATGAAACAGTCTGGCAAGTGACACCTCATTTTAAAGGTTTTTGTACGCTGAACACGATGGTGAAATCAGAATTGCGATATCTCATTTCGTTCTCAAACTGGAGCACTTTGAAGATGAAGGAACGTGGTTATTTCTTGAGATGTTCTTCCTGGTTCGTCTGCTCTAATCTGATAACGGAATGGGATATCGCAATTCTGACTTCACCATCGTGTTCAGCGTTGGAAAATCTACAAACCGAGGTGTTACTCGGCAAAAAATGGAACAAAAAATTTGTTACGTATCCAATACCTACTCTGTATTGGATACGTAACATACGTACTGTACGTATGTTGGATAAGTAACTGTACGTATATTGCAGTACCAATACTACAATATACGTACATACTTGAATACCTATAATTACCCAATAGGTTTAAGATTGCCCATATTTGAGTGGGATATCCCAAACATCACATTCTACATAGAATCAGTTATTTCTTCGAAAATTCGCTCTTATAGCCATGCTGCATGACTGTGGTTTTTTTTTGCGTTTTTCGTGTATTAGCGGAAATAGACTATTTTTTCAATTTCTTTGAAATGGGTTTCCACGATTTCTCCGCGAGTGATTTAGTTCGAAGCGTATGGGTTCTTTCAAGTTTATGAACTGATCTCGAACTCCAGAATTTTTTGAGATCACCTGGAGCATTGCACGTCCAGCCATTCGCTTGCACCGAATCAACGTGAATGGGTATACATCCGGCCCAGATAATCACTGCTGGGAACACCTGATTATAATCATGCATGGCTGTGTGAAGTCGAGTTGGCAGTTCCGTGATATTACTTCATTTGAAGAATGATGGTTATTTTTCTGCCGATAGGTACTTTTTATAATTCCAGCAAACTTTATGCTTCATGAGTAACAACAAATAGTTAATAACGGAATTCTTTATTCCAACGCATATTTATGAAATATGATTGCCCGGCTGGCTCCAGTATTCGACTTAGGGCACTCTTGTGGGAAGCACGTGGGTAGGTATTGACAAAAAAAAACGTGATCTATGCAGAAGGGGCATCTATATACAGGTAAATAATAAACCGTTGTGTAATAATTTACAGCGTTTTCAAATGTATTTATAAATTGTGGTAACATCCATCCAATGCGGTTCAGTACAATGCTTAAAGTGATGCAATAGCACCAAATGGGATTTGAGTTGAACTACTTGATAATTTACTTGAAACGTAATTTCTAGTATGGACTCAGAAAATCAAATTTTACACTAGTTTTCTGCCTAGACTTTCCGACAAATACCTATGTGGTCAGTAAGCGGTAATTTCAGTTACTGAACAAAATTTGGCCAAAAAAGAGAGCATTTTTAACCCATGAAAACTGCCCATTCCCCAGAAGCTGACCTTTGAATTCTTTCCTGTTTGACCTACCAGGCAGAAATTTGAAATATACTAAGAATGTCGAGGTGAGGACCCTCTCTAATCAGCTAAGCCCAGTGGCTAATTTCTTTCCTATTTGACCTAACAACCTACGAGGCTGAAATTCGCAATGGACTCAGTAGGACTGCTGAGTAAGAATATACGAAAAACAGATGATGTTATTCGTAGATAAACCCTGATCATTACCCATTCCGTCATTACACCCAAAACCCTGACCCATTCCGTCATTTTCCATTTTACCATTATTCGCCCATATGATTTGGTCCCCGTTGGGAATTTACACGTTTGTTTCATATCAAGTTTAAATGCAAATACAATCGTCCAGCTATACAGGGTGTTCACCTTACGTGACACCGATACCACTCAAGATGAGCAAAAAGTGTCTCGCAGCAATTCTGGCTTATTATTCTTTGAATAATACACCTATGTATTCGCTCAGCAAAAAAATTTTCGAACACCCTCTCAAAATTTATTCTTTTGCGTTTCAAGGTGCGTAGATTCCAAAAATGCAATAATCCATACCTGCTTAATTTACTGTCTAAAAAATTTGTTCTTTCGCAAACAGGCTCCACTTCAGGCTCTAGTTGTGTCTCGGTACTTTGCAGGGCCCGTGTTATGGGTGGAAAATGGGTATAAAAACAGGGTTTTTTGGTGTTATAATAACAAGAGCTTGTGAGAAATCGTTTTGTCGTGAGTCCCTCCCGGGAACACTCCTCTAGCAAACTTAAGTTCTCACCAACATTCTAACGCCAAACTTAGTTTCTGTAAATAAACGAATGAGTGGGGAGACAAGCCACAGAACCCAGGGTGCACAACCTGGGGCCCCACCACCAACCCCTAACAGGGGGTTGGAGGGAGAGACCTCCATTTCCTATAAAACCCTGGATCCTGGGGCTTTAGCTTCATTCGACACTTCCTCTAACCAGCTCTCTCTCTTCTCTCCTCTACCTTGCTCTCTCTCTTTCTTCCTCTCTTAAAAGATCCTAGATGTCGGTGGATATCCGCCGCCTAGGCAAAACCTCCTCCTTCAAAAGATTCTAGATGTCGGTGGATATCCGCCGCCTAGACAAAACCTCCTTCTTCAAAAGATCCTAGATGTCGGTGGATATCCGCCACCTGGGCAAATTCTATCACTCACCTCCACCTTTTCACTCTCCCAAAAGATCGTAGATGTCGGTGATAACCGCCTGCGCATTTCCTCACGCCACCGTGATGAACCAAATTTTAAATTCATCACACGTTTTCCATGTTGTTCAGGGCGAGGAGACTGAATATGAAGTCGATTGTGACTAACGAGCGAAAATTGAAGTTCTAACAAAGTGTGAGCCTTAAATTTTGGTCTAAAATCGTCGTTCTTTCGCACACAGGCTCCATTTGGGCCTAGTTGTGGTCAGAAGCTCGGCGGCCCGGTGATAATACACCCAGGGGCGTTATGGGTGTAAAAATAGGGGGTTTCGAGGTTTTGTTGGAGACTTTACATGAGCATGTGAGGTATATTTTTCCATGATTTTTAGGGCGCGAAGACTTAATATGAAGTTGATTTTTGACCAGAGCCCAAAGTTCATTTTTTATGAGTGAAAAACCTGGGGAGTTGTCTAAAATCACTATAAATTTGTATAATAACACTAGAAGTAGTATCAACAGGTGAATCAAGACTATTATTACTATACTAGACTATTGCAAAAAGATGGTCTGTCAAAAATAGGGGCCTAATTCGTGTTTTTTGGTGGCCAAAATTGGTGGAAACCATCAAAATAGCTACATCCAATTATTTCACATGACAGAAACAATAAAGGAACAGCCAACATTTCTGTAGGTATGTCCAACAGAATAATAAACCCGGGTAACAAGGCCTTCAGCGTTTTTTCAAGACCGCTTATCTCCCAAGTTTTCAACCATTTGAACTACTACTGCTACGATTAAGGTATATTACGCTGCTATAAAAAGTAGGGAGGAGGTGACAGTAGAATTCCCGTGCATACCTCAGTCACCGAGGACCTCAGCAATTATCACGATCGTCAGGAAAACTTTAGCCAGCCCTGTCTTATGCTAACGCATAGGATGTTCAAGTATTTTTGAGATTTACACGAATTAAGAACAATGTCAGCCTGCTCCTTTGATGCAGGACAATATGAATTGGCATATACGAGAAAACTATTTGTTTCCTCACCCAGCGATTTTATTCCTGAGAGACTTCGTGGGAATGATGGCGATCTCCTCGCATATCCTCTTGTTGGTGTGGAAGTCCAACGTGAGACGAGTGTAGTACTTCTCGATTATGAGGCGAGATGCCTTCTTGACGGTTTTCGTCCTAACGCGACCCTGAAAATGAACAAGAAATATATTAATCAAATGGAAGTCAATATCATACAAGACCCTTAAATGACACAATAATAATCCAATAGCTTACAGCATTCCTTGTCGGTTGGAAAAACAAATCTAGATCTAGCTTTGTCGATATAGAATTGCCATAAATTATTCAAGCAAAAGGGATTTCAGAATAATACACTGTTTTCCTAAATGTCATGATATGATAGGATAAAAACTATATCATTTCGGAGTAGGTACGCCCTAGTGGTTTGGGGCATAACGTACTCCTACAAGGCTTTTTCAGACATTAAGGTAAAAGTTGGGCGGGACTGTCAGTAGATATAACAATATAAATACATATTATTATACTACTAATCAAGTACCTACTTGTACTTACAACCCCAATTCTCCACTACTGAAAACCACAGGTAAAGAGGACAGGTAAGTATAATAGCAGAGCATGTTGAACAACCCAGATTTTCAGCCCCCATCCCAAGAAAAATATTCATATACCTACCTACTTATCTGAAGCCGGGAATGACAAATTGGACCATATTAGGTGACATAAATCAAAAATTGGCCTCCCAACACGGACAAAACGTGGACATCCCGACAGGTTGACGTGATGTAAACAATACTCTTTTGCATGATCAACTCGTTAGCACAAGACTCAAACAATGAAAAATCGGGGATTAAAAACCTGATAGGTTTCATCTTGAAAAACATCAACATAAGATCAAAATGCCGTGTAGATTCGTCGGAAATACCAGAGGAATATAACCTTCACAACGTCATGCCATGGATCAGGTATGAGTTCAATTACGGGAATGAATGTTGCGTGCAATAGAAGAAAACTCATACAGAACATTCCTGGACATCCTTACGTGATTAGATGATACGAATATAGGCTGATAAATTGAGATGTAAATTCAATCTTACCATGTTTGCGCACAGATATCACCAGAGAAAGGATCAACGAACCTACAAAATGGCCGACTGAAACTAGTGCTATTATGGATCCTTAAAATAAGAGATAAGAGTATACAATCCACGCTATCCCGGTCAGTGTTGTCTGACTCGAACATCACCGTAGGAACCGTGCATTTACGAACAAGCTCGTACATTTACGAACAAGCTCGTACGCCTTAGGAATCTCTCTTACTCAACGGGAAAGGTATTAATGTCGTTCATGTGTAATTGGTGGTTTCTCGTACGATATTAATTTATGGCATCGATTACATGGCAACACTGCATCACTTCTTCCTCCGGATTATTCCAGATAGGGATGTCAGATACTTCAAAAGTATCGATATATATATCGTATCGATACATCTAAAAGTATCAAAAAGTATCGATAAGATACTTTCGAAAAGTATCTATATTTTGAAGTATCGATACTTTTTGTTACTTTATCAAAAATGGGTGGAAATGTCCTTTTTGCTCTCACCATCATTTTTACTTCATCTACATTGGTATAATATAAAATAAAATCGTCAGCCTATCGAAGAATTATTTCAGGATAATATTATAAAATGAACAATTCAATAAATCACTTCTTTCTTATTTGAAACTTTTTTGTTTGTTTGGGCGCTTGTTTTTCAAAATTATTGACAAGACAAGGCATGACATATTTCGTTAATTCGGAACAATCACATCGGAAAACAAGAAAGATCAAAGAAAATCCAACCAAAAAACTATTGAGTTATATAAATGTAGGTTGGTTGGTTGCTAGGTTGGGTTGGTTAACCAGAGCCGGAGGCAGCACCATGACACCGGTGCTAGTTCACGGTTCTGGCACTAATTTCCAGTTATCGCTGCGATCGCACGTCTTCTCCCACCCTACCACCCACCAACTCATGTAGACGCTCCGACTCCGTTCCGCCATTTGTATTTTCTTGTATGACAATAATATTATACCTACGATTTCATCCACAGAAAACCCTAGTATACTACGTATTCATCACTACAGTTTTTACGTTTTAACTACGTTTTAACGCGCGAGGAGGTTTTAATTTCATTTCATTCCATTGTTTTTCATTTCATTCCATTTAATTCACCACACAAACTTTCTTACAGAAACTTTCTACGTTGTAACGTGCGACGAGGTTAGTAATAAAACTTACGTAGGTAATAGGCTCGTGAAATTTGAAAATACTGCTTTCATGTACGGAATTCGTATTTTTCATTAACTGAAGTCGTTCGTTTTCTAGATAAGTATGAGTTGGGTTGTAAATTTCAAGTGCGCCGCTATCGGATGTGACGTTCGATATAAGACTCATCCAACTGCTTTCCTGTGATGTCAATATGTTATGTTCGAATTGTAATAACTAGTCAATCAATATTGACGATGGTCTAACAATTTCATTGTGACGACAATAAAATAGAATTAATGATATCAACTATCCACGAGCTGTGATGTCAGTATATGTTCGAATTGTAATAATAGTCTATCAATATTGACGATGGTCTAACAATTTCATTGTGACGACAATAGATAATTAGAATGCAATTAAATTAATGATATCAATCATAGATAGATTTTAACATAAATGTATACGTATGTGTCACTCCAGACGATATCTGACCTTGGGTATGTTATAAAAATTCCAAATTTCGCCAAAATGATCTTATTGCCATACAAAAGGATGAACAATTTTCAAAAATTCGAAGGGAGTCAAATACACGTAATATTATTTAGCTTTTCAGTCATATTTTGAATTACCGTTTAATGTGATTCTTGTATTTGTTTGTTACTTTTGTGATGGACTATTCTTAAGATTTAATTTTAATTTGTGATAAGGTTTTCGAGCCAATGGGGGGGTTATTACCCCCACTAACCCCCCCTGGCTACGCCACTGACGACAATAGATAATTAGAATGCAATTAAATTAATGATATCAACTATCCACGAACTGTGATGTCATATGTTCGAATTGTAATAACTGTTCAATCCATATTGTTGAATAAATATTGTTTTACCGTACATTTGCTTTAATTGTATTAATTTCATCCTTTCTCGTACATTTACCAAGGGTGTGGAAGAGAGGCGGATGGAAATGGGGTGGAGGGGGGATGGTGTTGAGGAATGGTGGCGGGGGTTTGTTGTAGCAACGAAGTAGGAGTGGGGCGGTAACCAAGGTGTCAGGCGCATGCGCGTGGATTCGGGGGGTCTTAGTTCAGGTTTTGGCCACTAATTTCCGCGTCGCAGCAGCTGTATGCTGGCAACCACCCCCCACCCTGAGTGTCCCTTCTGTACGTAGTATAGTAGGGTTTTCTGTGGCCGGAGGTGGTGGTCAACAGTACCCACACGTCGTCGGTGTTGAAACTGATAAAATGTGAGGGATAAGAAAAGTATGGGCTCCGATACTGGGAAAAAAGTATCGATAGTACGATATATATCAGGAAGAAAGTATCGATACTTTTGGGACATCCCTAATTCCAGACTTTCGGTCTACCTTCCTCCATCTACATCTACTGACTTGCCTACTTCGATCCTTTCCCCATGGAAGAAGTAGAGACTTCTCTACTTCTTCCATCCTTTCCCAAACAGACTTTCGAGCGCTCTATTGAGGAGATTCAAAACTAGTTCACGAAGATTGTATACATTATTCTTGTAAAATCAGGTGAAACATCATTTGACTCCAAGCTCATCATTGATTCATCAAAACTTAAATTATTCTGGATTATTTCATATCGCCTTTATGCGTCCTTCTCAAGTGTTCAATTTTTTCCTAATTTTGGCGGGGTTGTAATGTTGGCAGCTATGCTCTGTTTCATCAGCTGATGAGCGGTTGCTGTCTCTAGCGGCAGAGGGGACGGTCGTGTTTTCTGTTTTCATCCTCCTGGGAGGAAAGGAAGACCCAGTGCGAACTGTGATTGTGGAAGGTGTAGGTTCGTTCTCGGGACGTCGGTTGATTATTATTCTGTCGAAGTGCGGCCGCGTACCCTCCACATATGTGCGTTCCTATGAATATGTTGTTGAGGACGAAAAGATAACGACATCGTCCTTAGACTAGGGACTCACATCCCTGCTCGTGAAGAGGTAAAAAGAAAAATGAATTTCCCATTAACAATTATTTTCTAACATAAATTCGCTGTAAACATTGTCTTCGGTGGCCTGTCTACGTGGTCATAAGGTTCATAGTTTTCTCTGTACCTACATCATACATTCAGGCAGTGCTGTTTACGTGACTGGAATAGTACTTAGGACACTAATGAAGTTGACAGTTTGTCATCACTAAAAGGTTTTCCTAGGGTTGCTAAAACGCCATCAGAATAATTACTCATAAATGTCTCCAAAATACTGTATCTTCAACACATGAGGCTTTATAGGTTACAACCGATGCTAATATTTATATATGCAATGAGTAGACCTAGGTACCTATTTGGTTATAGGTAGATGCCTCCAGCAGACTCATTCTGCACACTATCCCTCTTACTCTCCTGACAGTCGATTCCCTCATAAAATAGAGAACTATCCTGCTGTTGAATTGAACCGAAAAATTTGTTCATTATTTTTGTTTGTACATAAGTTATATCTACATAAGTACTGTCTCACAGATACCTTTGGTATTTTATAAAGCTTGGAAAATACCTGGAACCTAATGAAAGCAATTTTCGAATTTTACAGGCTGCAATTACATTAGGTACTTACTGTGAATAAATAAGTACCTACACTGTTGTAAACAAACCTACAGCAGTGTGCATTAGAAACAAAATAAGGGAGAAAACGGAGACGCCGAAGTTAAAACCTGTCTGCGGCTAATATATTTTCGCAGCTATATTATTGTTTATATTGAACCGTAACTGCTAGAAGATATGTACTATTATAATGTTCCGGTATACGCACTATAACCGATGAATAATAGTATGTACTAATATTAGTGGTATGTACTGGCTACTAGAAACCGAGTTAGGGTTCGGTATTCTTCATACTCTTCATTCAGTTTGATGGTGTACCTACTTATCCAAAATTCTTGCTTATGTAGGTACTTCCCCGTAAATAAGCTACTTCTAAACTACTCATCAAATTCATGTAAACTCGTTCAGTTAGAATTTCAAGTTGGCGCAGTTATATATCTACCGTCACGCCAGTCGTTAAAACATTTTTTACTGGTAGGTACCCGTGGTTGCCCCATGGAATTTTCAACAAAATCCGTTGATGAGATCTGGGATCATGGGCTATAATATAATACAGAGCTACAAGGATTTCACGTTATATGCATGCACTTACGCCACCAGTTAATTTATTGTAAAATCCGTTCAAATGGCATTACATTAAATTTCTTAGAGCAAAAGTACAAAACTGAAAACATCGTTCGCATAATATTACATGATGAATTAAATTAAATAGCTTATTCATTCATTCATGTCTACTGCGTAGATTCTACTGCATTTAACGACGATAGTAATAAATAAATTTAAATAAAGAAAACCATCCAGGCGGTGAAAATAAATTGGTCTCACATAGGCACCTATGTACTGAATCTAAACTTGGAGCTTTGCACGACCGTAAATCAGTAAAAAATAAATAGGTAGGTACTTGACGTCACAGTGGGAATATTGGTAATTTACAGTTTCAAGGATAAAAGAAAAGGTCCTTGTTTCACACGGGCAGCTCGGGGCCTTCACCCAGTGCGAAAAATCTTTAAGCAGTGGGGAGGCAAATTTATAAACTGTCTCTACGCATCCCTCATAGATCGGCAGTCGAGAAAGGCCATCAAGCGCTCACTTTGAATAAGCTCCGCACCAAATTGCGCCTCGCGGGTGCCTTTGAAAATTGAGCATCTAGAATGTAAATGCGCTCCTGCGCTGTTCTCCTGAGTTGCACAGCGGACATTTGTTCTTAAAACCAAAGGATACTTTTAGGTTAGGTAGGGTAAGTCCGGACACCACTCTTCTTCCCATTCTCAACTGTACCAATAGTCACTTCACTGACACTGGCTAGTTTAAACTCAGGTAAGCCGCCTGTTCACTCGCTAGAGCCGTCATACTAGGGAAGGTTAAACCTAGTAGCTCTGTCTTCATTGAGTCATTTTCAATACAGAAATCTGTTAACTTATTCAAAATTAGCTCTACTGACGACTTAGAGGAACAGGAGCATCTACAGTCAAGTTGACACATGAAACTAGGTCCAAGACTTATCTGAATTGGGTAACCCACCCAATGTTCCGGTGGAACCCAGCCCTGACCAATTCCAACAACCGAGGAAAACAGCGCTTGGGATAGCTTGCTATCATCACTCATTTGGCACAATTTATCACACCAGGTCAAAGCCTTCTTGAGCAACTCCACTTTCATGTGGATGAGTCCCACCTCCCTAAGTACATGAAGGTCGGGCGTATGCGGCGCCAAAAACAGTAGGGACTTGAAAGCTCTAACTTGAGTGCGCTGAACAATTTCCTCCTGCTTCAAGCCCCAAACCTCCGCACCATACACGCCGTCGCCAATACGACGGAAGAATACAGTTTCCTCCAGAGAATTACAATGGGAGCCGTGAGATATTTGTTTCACAGAGGCTACTGGTGCTAGGCCCTTGCAACCGCCGTTTTAGCCTGAATACTGCAATGAGGAGCACCCGTGACTTCTGTTTGTATTTTTGAATGAAAGTAGGTTCCATTCTACGAATTTTGAGACCAACCGCACTCTCCTAGGATGAATAGTTCTTTTTCTTTGAGCTTTCTAAGTTTCTGCAACAAGTGACGACAATTTGATACAGTGAAATCCCGAAAATTTCGCACCTGTTTCTGGCAAAATGACGGCTAATTAATTTTGTGTGTGCTTGTAAGTAAATATATAGTTTATAATTGGTATAATTTATAATGGTTGTTTGTTAATTCCAAATTATTTTGTCTTCTCCGTATTAGTATGGATATTAGTAACCCCAGCAGATGTACCGAGCTACTCACGATACTAAGTTAATTCGAAGCAGTTTTAAACTGACGTTACTTACAAGAAAGGGTGGATATCCTGTGGCAGCAGCTGCAATACCAGTATGAGCAAGAAAGACCTACTTTGCATAGATTACTTATGTACACATACGTACAGTCTGGCTCGGGGTTCTCTCAGTAAAATATTGTCTGGCACAGATGCACAGGCTCTTCCCTTGCACCATGCAGGGTCCTTGTAAATCGCCTTAATGCTTGAATATCTCAAAATGGAATAATAATAAATAAGGGCAAAGTTTCGTTATATTGCAATAGTTGACGGTGATTTTGCTCTAGGTATATCAATCAAATAAATAGCTAGTGAGTTTGAAAGTAGTGTTTCAGAACACCCCACTGAAACATCGAGGGTTTATTATTGTATAATAATTGGGTAGGCACCTACTGCTTTTTCAACTTAACAACCAAATATTTTCTAAGGGATTTTCTCAAGCTCTGTTTATGAATGCTGGTGGCCATGTTAATCTTAGCCCGATTGGAGATGAATGGTCATCAAAGTCATAGGAATTATGCACCGGGGTTGGTCCCCCTGAGACATCCATCCTAGACCCCAGTGAGGTGACCCCTTGGCATTGTGGCCTTCAAAGATGATCGTAACTATTCATGAATTCCTCCTCAAAAATTCTGATTACTGCTGAGTTCTGGCAGGTACTAATTAACTACATAATTAACGATATTGAACTCACTAAATTCCAAGACCTTCACGAAAACCGGGGACTTTCCTTGCATCTGAATGATCCACCACTTCCCTCGCTCAAGTATTGAATGTGAGAGCTCTATTATTTATGTGTAAATACATAACTACGAACGTAGTGATTCCTGGCACCATGGTACCATCTGTCATAAAAGTGTGTGTTCGGCATAGTTATTCATGTTTTCCAGCACGCTGAAACGAATGGAATAACTTTCAAAACTCTATCCTTTATCAGCGATTGATAAATATTTAGCCATAATTACGAAAAACAGCTATTATTAAGCGTGGTACATAGGCAGAATTTGAGTCTATTTTCAAAGTTTCATGTGGCACCTGGTCAGCGGACCCACTAGTATTTATTTTTAAAAATATATGTACGTACATAATATTATATGCGCAGGTACGTAAAAGTGCGTCTTTTTTGAGCTGTTCTACCACCCTATACGTTATTAATGAACTTGTAATTCATTTCGACCGTCTTTTGGGTTCAAAAGTCGATGAATGTTACAAAATATTCAAGACAACTTCAAAGCAGTCTGATTATTATTTGAAAGTCAGTAGGTAGCGAATATTATTTCTGTAGTCGAGTAAAAATCAGAATTGAAATGGATATAAGTCTGTCTACCAGTGGTTGTATAGTGGAGCTCCGAGGAAAATTTTGGTCGATTGAAGACAAACAAAAGATCGTGTGCCACTGATTAATCAGACCCTCACGATGATTATCCTTGTAACTATCAGGACGATTTCAGTGGGTTTAAATTTTCCAAAACTGATTTGTACCATGGAAAAAGTAGGAAGGAATCATAACTATCCTACATTCTCATTGCCGTAGCTCATTTTCTCGAAAAGTCAGAAGTTCTCCTGTTCGTTTGTTTCACTTCTTTCGATATAAAATGATTAGGACTATACAAGTGCGAGTGGAATAATAAATGTTGGGGATGGAGAACCATGAAAGAGGAGAGGGGTTGTAAAACACGTAATTAATAACTAACTTTTTTTCTTCAGAATCAAATTTTTGAACAATTAACTTTTGGTATTCCACTGGTACACAGTGTGTTTTCGTCCCCGAGCCGAAGGCTACATTTATTATTGACCCAGGCCTTGGTAGGGTATTCCTTTTACGTGATAAACGCCCTCCCATATTGTTCCAGTTACGACCCCACAATAAACCCGATGGTCATATCCCGTTTTAAGCGATTCGCGAGCGGCCAATTGTTGACTTTTATCTCTTCCGATAAAGGTTTGCAGGACAAACCATTGTTTTCCGCCGCCCCTGGGACAGGCCGGGGTTGATTGCACAGTTCCCCTCAATAATGTGTGATAAGTTAGTTGGATGGTTGTTCAGTAGCTTTTTTACTTCCGACGAATTCGGTCGATTTCGGTCCTGAAACGTACATAGTTCTGAATCCTATGAATTACTGAGAGTTTATTTTCACACCGATTTTTCAATGTTGAACATTGATCAAGGTAAGTTCATAGGTAAAGCTCAGACTTTTTCAAACCTTTCATTTGTAGGTACCTCCTTGAAATATCTCTGCGCCTTCTGCACATGCATTTTTCCACCGATGTTCAGCTGACACAGTAGACACTGAACTCTGATAGTCTTCATTTAGAGTGGCCTGGAATACCTAGGGTAGGTAAATTCCAATTTTGGTTTATTATTTTTTTCAATAATGAACCATTGGAATCGAGCAAGAAAAAAAACAATTCTTACCCCCCTCAAAATTTGATGGTTTACGTTTCAAGGTATGTAGAATCCAAAACTGCAATAAAAATATTTCTGTCTGTCCGCCGTACGCCGTACGGGCCACTTTTCTTAGTTACCATGAAACAAAATTGATGAAATTCGGGTTATAGGTTCCGTTCGGGGTCTAGTTGGTCCTCGAAGCTCGACGTTACTGTCAGTCATCTCTAAGGGGTTCAAAATAGGGGTTGAAATTTTCAGATCGCCGTATCTCGAAAACTTTCCATTGAAGGGTTTTGTTTTTTTTACGTTATTAAATTTGTCTTGAGCTAAACAATTTTTTGAGACAACCCGGAGCACTGCACGTCCAGCAGTTCGTGTGCACCAAAAAGCTTCGTCAACACGATCGTGAATCAAACGGTATAACTCCGGCCCGGATATCATAACTACGGAGCATCTGATTATAATGAAGGATGGCTGTATGAAGTCGAGTTGGTTGTGGTGCGATATTATTTCATTTGACAAGTGATGGACTACTGAAACTTGAACAAACGTTGAAGTATTATTGATGGGTAAATTATTAAACAATGGCAAATTATTACACAACGGTGAATTATTACACACCGGTAAATTATGACACCACGGTAAATTATTACACAACGGCTCATCTACCCACAAGGGGCTGGATTTTGTTGATAGGTACTTTTGCAACTTGAACAACCGTTGAAGTATTATTGATGGGTAAATTATTACACAATGGCGAATTATTACACAACGGCACATTATTACACAACAGTAAATCATTACACAACGGTAAATTATTACACAACAGCTCATCTAACCACAAGGGGCTGGATTTTGTTGATATGTACTTTTGCAACTTGAACAACCGTTGAAGTAATATTGATGGGCAAATTATTACACAGCGGTTCATCATTCTATCTCCGTAGAAGGGGAACCTATACAGGTAAATTATTACACAACGGTTTAGGTAGGTACAAGTAACGAGTACGGGGTTAGTTACTAACCTACGGAGGGTGTAGAATAGTACATGTATATGTTATATAGAAGGGTTATCCAGAGAGCTGTGATCTGTAACAGGAGGATATTCTGTACAAAATAATAAACCGTTGTGCAGGGATTTGCAGCGTTTTATACCTTTGTTCATAGGGGAGATATCAGGGTATCAAGAAACATTTTCTTTGTCTTCCTGTGAGGCTTAACCTAACCAATACTAGGAGTGTACTATTCGAGGGTAAATATGCCAGTCCCTAGATGAATTTCGTCTATATCCATCTAACTTCGACTGCGCAAATATGAAATTCATGACGATCTGTCTACACCCCAAACAGATTTTAATGAAGTTTCCGTCGGTCCGTTATAAATTTAAAGGGTGCTATCGGATGCGCCAATCCTATTCGTCCGATTTTGATGTTAGCACCCATATAAATTCCAATATATTTTGAACAGTAGGAAACATGGGATCCTTGTTCTGTTGAAACTTCTAAGGGTACCACAACTACCTATATTATGTAGCTCATGATGCGTCTTTAGTGATTGGGGCAACGATAGCTCTACGCATGTACAAACTTGAAATCCGAAATTTTATTACAAATACAATCCAAATTTCATGTCACTCATTATCACATTTTGCAGAATATCTGGGTAGTGCGAGGAGTATTGTAGCTGTACTTATCTATAACTAAGACAACTAACGGTAACATTTCGGTTACTCGAGCTAATTATAATTATATATATTTTTTGAACGTTCTTTTTTAAATCGCCAATCAATCACAAATTATTCTTCGTGCGTATTGATGTTCTTTGAGCTCATTGGATCACCCTTAGATCTGTTCATATGCACTGAACCTAATAAATTATGCCTAGTATTACAAATTTGAAAATATGAAAACGGTAATCATAATTACGAACATTAGGGGATCGGTACCTACTTAAGTCATATTGAAAATCCCTAATGATCAAATTGTATTTCTGAATGAAAGTAAATGTCGTGATTGAGCATTATGCCAAGGGTGATTGTATTGATCTACAAGCTGCGTCCGAACTTCTGGCCTTTTAACGCTTTGAAAATCAATAGACGTTACCCACCTACTCAATTCACGCAAACCTTATTCGATTTGATGCTATGAATACAAATTTTATACTACTACATTTAAATTATTTGATATCCCCCAGATGACTTACGATTCCATATTATGTTTACTCTACAGTATATTGTTAGTGTTTGAAAGATTTCCATGTTCCACAAAATCGCACGTAATTCGATAAATCTTGCCTGCCGTTTTGCCTCCGTTTCGAAAAGTCATTTCATCCATAAATTCGTTCCATTGAAGTTCCCCAACTCCATTTTCCACCCGTTTTATTCGTGAGGTCGGTCCAACTGAAGTCGCGTGCTTCAGAAGCTCAAACTGAACATTTGAATCTGTCTCCTGGAACTTACACTTGGGTATGTGACGTTGTGTTCCAGTGGACCGGTGAGGGCGAAGGTTTTTCATCTGCGGAAATAATTGGAAAAAAGAAAAACCTGAAAGATGCGAATGGGATTAAGTTTAGCCATCATCATCGTCGGTCTGATCCCCTGCGTCATACCCTCCAGACAGAAACCAGTCTACACCAACCAATTCGCAGTCCACGTTCCAGGAGGCAAAGAAAAGGCTGATGCCCTCGCGGGTAAGCACGGCTTCGTCAACATAGGACAGGTAAGCTTTTATAAATGTCATTGATCTCGATCGTAGCTTAGAAACCATCTATAATTTTACCTTTACTGCTTATTATAATAATTCAGCGTGTTTTATTATTATCTTGGTCTCGTCTATAAATATTGGTCCGAATACTATTGCATGTTACGGTGGTCCATATGAGTACCTACCTACAGGATCTGGAGTCTTACTTGGTCTCAGCCTATTCAGCGGTTCTAATGAGTATTTTAGCAAATTTTCGGAAGTTCTAGTAACTGCATGAATTTTTGAAAATGTTGTCGTTTCTTTACCGATTCAGAGCGTAGGGAATCCATCCCTTGATTTTAAAAATTTTTCATGTATATAATTATGTTTGTGTCATTCCAGCCGATATCTGACCTTGGCTAAGATAGGTAAAATTCAGAATTTCAATTTTCGTTATATGAAACGAAGATGAATTTGAAGGTGGGCAATTTTCGAAATGAAAAGTGAAACTAATAGCTAAAAATCACAAAAAGAAATATTAAATCACCAAGCGTGTGGCATGAGATAAGTCAACGTATGACTCAAGCCTGAGTAATCAACAATATTTTTTCTCAATAAAAAATTAGTAAAATTTAAATTTGTCAAATTTGAGTTTTTGTGGCTCAAAACTCGGTAAAACTGTCTCAAATTTCCTCAGACTGATGAAATTGTTCGAAAGTAGATTGAATACTTGAGGCAGAAAAGTAGTAGGAATTTCAGTCATCCTTTTTATCACATCCTTAGGGGTCACATTCGGTTTGGGGGGTCAAAAACCGCTAACAATTGGCAAGAATGGCTAGAATTACCCAAAATTGATATATCACGAAAAGTGGTTTATAATGGTGCCTAGACAGAAAAATATCTCCATCAGTATTCCAGAAAATTGAGTCGAATTTGAGTTTTTATGGGCCAAAAATTGCATATGATGGGTTAATCACCAAATGTGGTACGTAGATGTGTAGACGTGTACGTCGAAAATCCGCATACTGTAGCTTTTGTTATACCATTGAAACAATAAATATTACGCCCATAAGATACAATGTGAACACACAGTCGAAGAACAATTCTTTGAATCATTCCTGTCAGACATATAACTGATGGTGAACGAGGAAGGATGCCACAAAAACAGTTTCTTATACAGAGGTAAAAGGTACCTTGTTTACAGGTTTTGGCCTTGCAATTGGAAAGGCCAAAAACGCTCTTTCCGATATAGGAGACCTATGCGGGTTTTAATGAAATGTATGCAGAGTTTCTATATAACCCGGTTCGACTTTATTTACGAGTAGTTTTGACGTTGAGGTTAACTCAGAAGAGTGTAACCAAACTCTTGACTATTCGTTGGAGTTTACATCATCGAGTGACATAGAACCGTCCGCTTTCCGTTGCCTAGTGTAATAATGTTATAGTGAGATAGGTAGTAGGTAGGAATAATGATATTCACTATAAGTAAGTTAGGAGGTTCCTGAGGTTCGGCCAGTGAAAACGATTTTCTTTATGCCAACGTTTCGTTGAACCATTTTTTTCCAACACCTGATTCAGAGCACAACATTATTGTCAGCAAATTGCTTGAAATTTATCATCACCATCAACTTCTGTTCATCACAATCATAATCTTCATCAGTTCATCATCATCATAATCTCAAAGCCCTGAAGGTGTTGAATAAATTTAGCGAAACGTTGGCATAAAGAAAATCGTTTTCATTGGCCGAACCTCAGGACCCTCCTAACTTGATAATGATATTCATTACGGTTTAACGTATATTTTTCAACCTTCACGTTTAAAGTTTAAAATTAAGTTATTTGCGCTGCCCACACACAATCAAATTAGTGCCTCTGGGGTCGGCTAAACGGTCGGCACATCATTGGAAGTCTCGAAGGAGAGGGGAACTTGTGTCTTTAATTACCTAGCGTGCTTATACCTTCTGGCCAAGTTACCACGATGACCATGCAGGCGATGTAGTTCAGAAGATGTATCTAATCGACCCTGCATGGTGAAGATTGCCCCTGCAATAATTTCGATAGCGGCTGAACCGGCGAAATGTGTTTTGCCAACTCGAGTTACCGTTTCGCGTTGATATTTCCAATCAGCTTTCAAAAACTGTAATTTACAAGGTGGCTCCAAAACAAGTGTACACCGATGTAAAAAGGTCCTTAGGAAACGAGATATTAAATCACAAAGCTGACACTTTACATATTACGTGCTAGAAAGGGGGGAAGGCCAAACACTTTCTCTCAAGTTATTCGTAATCGAAATCGACATCTTCCACGAGTGGTTGCTGTTCGGACAAGTAACAGTCACCCTGGTGGAAAAACAACCATGAAGCAATTTCTTAATATGCCTAGTAAATTAAATCAAAGGAAAGGGATCTTTTGAAAGTTCCAGGTATACAGTGAGAGGCAAATAGCGAATTTTTGAATTATATGTATCTCTCAGCTTTCAAAGATGTTGTTGATTCGTAGTGGTTTGGAAAAATATATCATCGATACCTATTATCGGCACCCACCCAATGTCTTAAGGCAATTACCTATATTTTGTTCATTTTGTTACAAAGGATCTAAGAAGAAATGATGTAATTAGTAGTAATAAAGACTTCAGACTCCCTCATGACTTGAGTTGATATAGGGTACCTTGATATGGGAACAAATACTTTGGTCATGAATTGTTGTTTTATGAAAATTTTTAGCAGCTGATGATTTCCAAATCATATTTTTGCGCAGATGATCGGTCTGGATGCTTGCTGGCTCCTCTCATCTCAGTAGAAAAAACTCACCCATCAGTCAGGGAAAATACGAGTAAAGACCAGTTCGATCGTGATCAAAAATGTTCCAGTCATGCTGCATATATTATATTATTATGTGCGAATTTCGAAGTAACGTAAGGTGTTCATACATTTTGTCGGCTTCGGCCAGAATGAATCTGATTTTTTCCCCCTTTTTTTTTAAAATTTATCGTTGAAATAGGTAGGTACCTAGTCTTTATCGCCCTCGATTCTCCATTTTATACCGCTTTTGGTGAATTTATGTCAATTGTAAGCTGTATTTAGCAGTTTTTACCTATTTTAGCGCTACCCTCGTCCTCTTTTTATTACAGCTAACCACGCCTACGTACCTGCCATGTAATCACGTCTATTATTACACTAACTAATACGTTTACATTCCCATACATTCGCGTATTTGCATTAAAACACTTTCGAAGAAAAGGAAGCTATTGTTCTCGGTCCAATATTTTTAAAACTCGAATTTCCGAAAGATTTTTATACCAAAATCCGTTTCAGACCATCCTGAATTCCCTGCCGAAAGACACCAAAAATTATATGTATATATATATATTTATATATTTATATATTTATATATATATTTATATATGTATGTGTCATTCCAGACGATAACTCTCGAAAGAATTGAGATAAAAAGTTCAAATTTGCACGAAAAATCTGTCTTGGCAATCGACAGGCTAAGTTCGAAGATGGGCAGAATCGGGTCACCCTAAGGGGGAGTTTTGGGGAGTTTTAGGGGGGGGGAAATTACCCATAAATTCCCAAAATGAAAAAGTCTGACAAGTGACACCTCATTTTAAAGGTTTTTGTACGCTGAACACGATGGTGAAATCAGAATTGCGATATCTCATTCCATTCTCAAACTGGAGCACTTTGAAGATGAAGGAACGTGGTTATTTCTTGAGATGTTCTTCCTGGTTCGTCTGCTCTAATCTGATAACGGAATGGGATATCGCAATTCTGACTTGACCATCGTGTTCAGCGTTGGAAAATCTACAAACCGAGGTGTTACTCGGCAAAAAATGGAACAAAAAATTTGTTACGTACCCAATACCTACTCTTCTGGTATTCAAAACATTTTTGATTTCCCCCTCCCCCTCCTTCCACCCCAAATATTACTTTGCGTAAAACTACTCCTGTTTTAATTTTGTATGGTATCAAGTTGGGAAAACATTGGCCGAAAATTAATTTTCAGAAAATTTTAGGCGGAGGAGGAAGATGCCGAAAACTTCGAAAATTCGCTCTTATAGCCATGCTGCATGACTGTGGTTTTTACTTTTTCCAGATTGTTGACCCTTAAAACTAGAATTTATCTGTGATCCCTATAATAATATAGTTATTGTTAATAAACTCACCATAGGTGTTTTTAAACTTTCCTAGGTACATTGTCACCATAGGTGTTCACACTTTCCTAGGTACATTTCAGTTACCACTTTTGATTGATAATTACCGTAGGCGTAACATGTACTTTTCTTTTCTACGTAAGGAGAGGGGAAACAAAGAGGGCTGTCGATTTTCGTGGGTTCACGACTGTCGGAGTTAAGTTTCCCTAGCTACGGATTGGTTGTAAGTGGAAATCATTAGAAAATGAGAGTGACGAAATCTCATTACGATATTTTTTCATGTCGTTTTTTGGCAGGTAGGTCATTGCAAGCACATCGTACCATCCTAAAATCTTTCGTAAAGTGCTTATCTCAGTGCTCAAATTTTTGTTTTAAATAAAATTTTCTCCAAAAATGCGCTAACGCCGTGAACAAATTTATAGTAACCCCTTTAATGGATCTGAAGTTCATTGCGAATTATTGTGTGAATTATTCTAAATCTCATCTTAATATGTATTCAGTTTTATGTGGCTCTGAAGTTTACGTTAGTGACGTTCAAATGCTCATGGATGTCGTCGTTCCTGACGAAATTATGCCCAAAAACAACCATAATTGCTAAGGAATCGTCATTGCCCGGAAGTCGTGATATCGTGATATCTTGAGACTGATCTTTCTAGTGTTCTCTTAAACTGTGGCGTAATCATGATAGGAATCTTGACAACCCATATCAACGAAGCCTTGCCATTCTCTATTCCATATTTTCGAGAAAGTCATAGCTACTGTGGAGTGGAGATAAATTATCACTCACAATACGGAAACCACTATTGATATCAGCATGCATTTACATTATTTATAATTAAATGAAAATATCATACAGCCATGCGTAAATCGTGTGATAACGAATGATTCACACTCATGTTGATGAAGCTTTTCGCTTCAAACTTCAGGACCTTACTATGAACAAACGACTGGACTTACAATGGCTATGGATGGTCTCAAAGTTCGGAATCAATTTAAAAATATAATAAAAACCGCACCCTTGTATTGAAAGTATCCGAGCTACGGCGTTCTGAAAAGTTCAACCCCCATTTTTCACCAGTAACGGGCTTCGCGGACCAACTAGACCCCAGATGGGACCAACAAACCAAATTTCATTCATTTTGGCGAATGGTAACTGAGGAAAGTCAAAAGTACTTTGTACGGCGGACGGACTAAATGTTTGTATTGTATTTCATTTGTAGAAACGCACCTTGAAACGTATCTATCAAATTTTGAGGGTGTTCAAAAAAAAAATTTTTTCATGCGCGATTCCAAAGGTACTTCCATACCAAAGCACGATGCGTTCCATTGTTGCAGCATTATTGGTAAATAATACAAAAACGCTCCTTTAATACGTAATGAGAATGATAGTACACATATTTCGAACATTTCTTATTTGTTTTCTTAGGTGTTTTTCAGCTGACCCTCGCCGCTTTTGGTTTATTATTTTCAATAATGAACCATTGGAATCGAGCATGAAAAAAAAAATTCTTACCCCCCCTCAAAATTTGATGGTTTACGTTTCAAGGTATGTAGAAACCAAAACTGCAATAAAAATATTTCTGTCTGTCCGCCGTACGCCGTACGGGCCACTTTTCTTAGTTACCATGAAAGACAATTGATGAAATTCGGGTTATAGGTTCCGTTCGGGGTCTAGTTGGTCCTCGAAGCTCGACGTTACTGTCAGTTATCTCTAAGGGGTTCAAAATAGGGGTTGAAATGTTCAAAACGCCTTTACCATTTTTTTACGTGAATATTTTTACGGTTTTAAATAGTTCTTGAACTTGCGAGTTTTTTAAGACCATTCGGAGCGTCGTACGTCCAGCCGTTCGTTCACAGTAAGGCCCCGAAGTTTGCACCGACAGGCATTTTCGACTCCAGTGTGAATGAAATTGTATACAATTCAAACCAAATCTCGTAACCAGAGACGCGCCCACAATAGGAAATTTGGCGGAGATGAAATCATTGCTAGGGATCACCTGATTATATTGGCGGAGTATGAAGTCGAGTTGGTTGTTCTGTGATATTATTTCATTTGAAAAATGATGGCTCTTTTGGAGTTTGTTGGTAGGTAGTGAAACTTGAACAAACGTTGAAGTATTATTGATGGGTAAATTATTACTACGGTAAATCATTACTCAACGGTAAATTATTACACAACGGTTCATTATACCATCTACGTAGAAGGGGCTGGAGTTTGTTGGTAGGTTGGTTTCGCAACTTTTTTCACTCCTCATCAACAATTTCTTTTCAGAACTTCATTATGTGTGTTTCTTTTTGTTAGGTACTGTTTGTCATCGGCAGAATTATTTTAGCAACATCTAACTCGTGATTTAGGTAGGTACCTAGTAACGAGTACGGGGTTAGGTACTAACCTACGGAGGGTCTGCGATCTACATAATTTATGTATAGAATAGTACATATCATATTATATAGACGGGTTATCTATACATAGAGCTGTAACGGAAGGGTATTCTATACAAAATAATAAACCGTTGTGCAGGGATTTGCAGCGTTTTTCTTCCGTTCCCACGCTGTCCGATTTGTCATATCCAACTTTTATTATTATGCTTCTTACATATTATAAAAGGCTATCAAGGGACCAAAGATTCGCGACCCTACGTTCTTGATGGCATGCGGTTTTCTCCACAAGTATAAAGATCTTACAGCCCTAAAAACAGCATGAACCTGTTTATATTATATGAGCTATATTTATCTAAATCTTTCCATGTCGACAAAAGTTACTAAGCCGAAATACGAGTGTTTTTGAATAATTCAAAGCATTTCTTCTCTGAGCATTTCCCTTTTAAATTATGAAGGTACTCTTAAAGAAATAAAGAGAGTACATAAATATAGTAAAAAAAGCACAGAAGCAATTTTTGGGAGCCCTCATCAGGCCAGTTATTGTAGCCGCAGTAGGGTACATAGTGGTCCTTGATAGATCTACCTCTACAGTATCTTATCATCTGTACTCTTCACGTTCATGTTCATTATAATGTTTTGAACATATTCAGTTAAGAATCAACGTTAAGATTCATATCTGGTACCTCCTGGGATCAGTAATCTTACCTTTAAAACCCTCATATTCAACCAGCTTCTACGATCTAAGCCTCTTGAAACCCGGGATGCCATATAACGCCATGCATAATCTCACCTATTTCATTTAGGTACCTACCAACATATTGGTCTTTCCAGCTGTTTTTAGAGTAGGAGCGGATTTTCGAAGTGACTGTGATGCCCTAATAGACTCGTATGATTATATTATCGAAAGGTAACATTTGGCAGTATTCACTTTCATTTTACTCGTTCCACCCTCATCCATTAGTTTTTTTTTGAAAGTAGATGCAGTTTGGCTTGTTTGGAAAGTAGAGTTTGGTACCTAGGAAAATACCATAGTTTTTTTGGTTAGGGTGTTCCAGTGTCTCGTACATACCCACTCAGATATTTTTATCCGGTGTCTCTCTCTTCTCTTACCTTTTTTCCCGCCCTCCTCGATTCTTCATAACCCACCAACTTTTATTATTATGCCTCCTGAATAATCTAGAACTCTTTCAGGGCCCATGTTTTAAAGGGATTCATTGTTATTCCTTTCTGGTCGGGGGCGAGTTGTGTAACCCCGACACTTTCTTCGCGCTCACCCGCTTTTCCCTGTTTGAAAAGTCCTTCGAACGCACCACACTCTTTACCACTTGTTAGCACATGTTCGGCAAACTAATCAGTCAGGGTGTCTCAAAGTTGGTCAGTCTCAAATCAGCGCAGTTAGGGTTAGTTGTACAGGTCAATTCACGAACTTGGACTCACTTGTTTTTCTCCACCATAATTACCTAAAAATAATAATTCTATAAAAAAGTAAAACTCTGTGTCCAGTATTTGTATTAAAAAACCATGAACAATAATTTAACATTATACCAAAACCCATACCTTGCTAGTTCGTTCATCTGTGGAGTGGTACCAGTGGGCGCCTTCTCCATTCACGTGTACCATGTCTATCTCTCTTCTATCATCTGTTATAATTTATGTAGTTCTTTGCAGATTGAATTAAAAAAAAAGTGTTAACAGGGTATGAGCAATTTTGAAAGCATGCGCTTGTGTGTTGTCCATATTTTTACTTAGTTATTACCAGTAAGAACATCCATTCTTAATTCCAGATTCGAATTTCACAAAATATGTCACGAAGCTTGTTAATCATTGTTTTTGAGCATTTTAACCCCGTGGAAAGTAAAAATGTCACAAAACTCATATTTTTGGAAGAATTATGTGTGACTTATTATTTTCATGGGCTTACTTGAAATGCTGAATCGTTTGGTGACATCTGTTGTAGTATAAACATTCATGTCCATGTGTTTTTGTCCCTGACAAAAAATAGGCAGGTAACATGTAACTCATTTTCATACTACCTTTCAGTAACTACTCTTAGTACTACTTAGTGCTTCTGAGGATTCGAAGGTTTAAAGGAATGACCAGATTCGAGTTTTATTGAGCACTTTTTAAAATTTTATTAAACAGGTTGAGGTTCTTGATAGACCAACCCTCAAGAGCCTCAACCTGTTTTATAAAGGATTACTCTTATTACTAATTACAAATGAAACACTTCTGTTAATCGATCCAGCACGAAAGAAAACTGAAGTTCCACACATGCAGTATGGCTATAAGACAGAATTTTCAAAGAAATATTTGTGCTATCGTGTAAAAAGATGATATAGTGAGACACACTTTTCGTAAAATTATATAATTTTTCGTAATTTTAGCCATTTTTACAGATTTTTGACCCCTTATAAAGTCAAATTTGACCCACTCTATTTTGAGAAAAATATTTTTATCATCGAAGTAGTCCCTCCGTCGTGAATCACAGTCCCACACTCTCCAGGTGAATTAATATTGAATTTAGCGCTTAATACCAATTTTTGACCCCCAAAAATCCAAATATTACCCCTATTTTGTATGAAAAACAACTGAAATGGTATTTCTACGTCTTTATCCTTCCATACCACTTTCAGTTATTTCATATTAATTGTTCACACGATTTTAGCCGTTTTTACCGATTTTAACCCCCTTAGAATTTCTGAAAATTCCTCATCTTCGAACTCATCATTTTGTTTCACAATACGAACATTTTGGTGAAATTAGGAATTTTTATCATGTATCCAAGGTGAGATATCGTCTGTTGTGACTCGTAAATAAATATATATGTATATTTATATTATATATAAATTAATGCATTATATATATTCATTTTTGTTAAAATCTAGGGATGAATTCAGGATACTCTGGAACGGATTTGCGTATAAAAAAATTTCAAAAATCCATGTTCTGAAATGTTTGGACCCATTGCAATAGCTTCATTTTCTTCTAAAATTCGCTAAAATTGATACTTCGCTCATAATGATTCCTCAACATATTTACGTTAACTTTGCTTTGCGCACGGTTAGTAAAGCTCAAAGAGTTATGTGTCAAATCTCCACGCAATGATCCGTAGAAATCGAATCTGCAACAGGTTTCCGTTCTAAATCACGAAGTTCATGTGGATTACACACTTCTGCGCATGCCTTCACAATAATTGCTCATATGCCGTTTGTGGATCACTCGTCGAAAATTACTAAACGTTCATTTTTACTTCTTTCCATTACCCATCATATTATAGTGAACAGAACTGAGTAAATGTCCGTGAATCACCCACAGACAAGGCTGGAACGTGGAAAACCCCCTTTTGGATTTTCCAATGCCCAACGCAAACCACTCGTTTCATAACCGAGACAATATAATTTCAGAGACATCTTCGACCGTCTTACAACTCTATCATCGATGAAGCAATTCGTAGGTATAGCTTTCTTCATCTCAACAATACGCATCAATAATCCCATTGAGGTGAGGTATCTGAGAAACACTGATTGAGAGACGTATTCGCTGGTTATCTGATTGTTCCCCATCCCCAGACTGTCTTTGATCTTTCTTCAAACAATAGGTCTGGATTACAGGATTCGTTTTGCTCCCGCGGATGTAGAACTAATAGCAAAGCGGAACGGATGCGGGTGAGAGGGTTTGTTGGAACCGCTTCCTCGATTGCGTTAGGGGTCGCGTTTTCGGGGGTGCCTTTCAATCTCGCCTGTCATTGATGAAAGGCTCAAAAATCTTTGAAGTTTGGTACCGATCAAAACCTATCATTCGTTGGACGTTCCTTGGCGGGTATGTCGAAAGTTCCAGTCACGCAGGAAAATCGTATGAGCGAAGTAGGTAGTACGTACCTACTTTTTTGATAAAAAATGTTATGCGCAAACCTTTTCTGGGGGGGGGGGGGGGTTGTAGGTATATCTTTAAATCACCGTTCCCTACAATTTTTGGTAACTTTTAGCGATGTCGGACTATTTTTAATGATTTTTCTAAAACACTCCAAAGTTTGATTCACTTTTTGTTTGAAAAACTGCTGTGAATGTTGCTCATCTTCGAACTCATTCTTTTGTATGCCATTCTAAATATTTTGGAAAATTCAGAATTTTACCTTCTTTACCCAATCCGAAGGTTCATGGAAAAAAAAAATTCTGGAACTCATAGAGGGATTTCATCCAACTTGGTACTTAAAAATATTATGTTTGTGTGTCTCTATGTATGTTACCCGTGCATACCTAACATTCCGGACTCTACGAGCCTTGTAAAAATATTCAATTTTGGGGCTTAACTCATGTTTTGCTCAGTTCCTTTTTCCTGAGGCAAGCTTCTGGTGAAAAATCTTACGAGCACCTGTGCATGTTTAGAGGTGGTTCCACGGTTTTTATTCAACACCATTCAATTGCGAGCTGATACTTGAGCATAGGGATGAAGAGTGACGTGGGATGGTGGAAGCGTGGGCCAAGTGGTTGTGACATCACTCACTTCTGAGAGCCCGACCTCGTCCGCATTCTGTAGGATCTATAGTTACCTACTACTCGCTCGTACCTACACCGAGGCTTTAGAGTCGCCCTACTTAGCAATGCCTCGTCTACCGTAACAACCTGCTTACAGTAAGCTGTGAAGAGCTTACGTATCTATGTATTAGGTGCTAGGGACGTCTAGAAGATTGATCCCAATACTTATGAGAACTATAATATATAAATAACGTTTGATACTACTGAAGAACTGGAAGAAAAATATTGATTCCTTTTATGCTGGAAAAGTGGTGATTTGGTTATGCTGATCATTCCTAAAAAGTATTTGGGAATCGTCTTGGCAAGCACATAATGAGGAGGGAGTACCCATGACCTCTGTTTATTTTTGAATGAAAGTAGGTTCCATTAAAATAATTTTTTGAGACCAACCGCACTCCTACGATGAATAGTCCTTTTCTATGAGCTTTCAGAGTTTTGGGAACAAGTGACGTCACACTGGGAAAGGGGTTTCCGCCCGGGCCGGAGGGGTGCAGTGACGTCACTTGTAGCCGAAACTTTCGTTGGTCTCAAAAAATTCTTATAATGGAACCTACTTTCATTTAAAATGTGTGCAAGTGGGGTAGGCAGTGTAGCTTCTTCACCTATGTAACACTGACTTGCCTATAATTAGTTGGTGGATCCTTTCGGTGGGTAGATATGTAGAATTGACGCGTGGATTTGAAATTGAGAGGTTCAAAAATGGGAAAATAGGAGGATGGAACAGGAGTTGTAGTGATAGGATTAATAATAAACGTAATAATAGGCAGTCATGTAGGTGATTTGAATATTGTGGTATCATACCACTTGAAGAATAGGTAAGTATTTCAAAAGTGTTGAAGCAAGTTACAGTGCTTTACAAGATTTTATATTTTATACTGAAACAAATGAGTAAAGCTAATTAAAATTGAGAGAGAAATACAAATACATGTCATTCTAGGGTCGTTTGCGCTTGCGTATACGAAAGTTACTGTACTTATCCATGACTTCAATATGGGACTATCTGTGGCACAACCCCCACCTACCCTCCAAACCTCATCGCTTCGTCGATTTCTGGGGTAGTTGTGGGCTGTAGAAGGATTTCACGTTGGCCCATGCGCAGACAAAAGTACAGTACTTTTTCAAGAATTTGATGTGGGACCGTATGTGCTCCAACCTGCGCCTACCCTCCAAATTTCAACTCACTCCGACTGTGTTTTCGAGTAGTTATGGGCGTTACGAGAAATCGGCAAGCATTTCGTGTTTGCGCATGCACATCCGAATGTTACAGTCTGAATTTGATGAAATCGATGTGGAACTATCAGGATAACGTTCTGCATCAACCCTCAAACTTTCAGCTCTTTTCGAGCTGAGTTCGAAACAACATTTCATGTTTGAGCATGTGCAGACGAAAGTTAACGTATTTTTTTAATGAATGTGGTATAGAACCATCTGTGGCCAAACCCGCACCTACCCTCCGAATTTCAACTCATTACGACTATTATTTCATATAGTTTAGCCCGGGACAAGGAATTTACCGCAGACAGATACGGAACCAAATATGTTCCTTGATGTCTAAAACGTAAAATGCGAGTGGAAATTTTCATTTTGGAGGACATGTATATTTTTTTCTACTCTTGCGTTAAATTTGGATAATCATTTTCAACATTACAACGATGGTATTGTAATAGGAATAATATTTCACCCATTAGTCACTTAATCACCCTTTGAGGACCGTAGTCACTTTATCACCGTTTGAGGACCGTTGGCAACCGTAGTCCGAGATCCGACCCCGGACAATGGGGAGGGCGGCAGGTCTCCAATTGTCTTGCCGCCCAGTGTTTGAGGGAGGTTTAGGCCTCTTTTGGCTGTGCCATCAGACGGATTATCTCCTCCCCATTAAAGGTTTGAGTTCAGCTCACCCCATGGCGTCCCCATGGTCGGCCGGCCACATCCTGAATGTAGACCATAATATAAACGCTCCTCCTGTTAGGACTGGCGTGGTCATCCATTCAAGTGTGAGTTCTGGGTAGCTCACCCTTTTGAGATCTGCTGCTGACACACCGCGCCAGGTCATGGTTACGCCAATCACCTTTATCTGGCAGGAAGGATGTCTGCCAGTCCTGCTGCTGCTTGTAGCACTTCATCCACCTGGTACTTACGGATCTTGGCAGTATTGACCCCAGCGAGGTATCCGGATCCAGAGACCACAGAGACATCAATGATGAAGGTCTCGTGGTGTCAACACCAAGAGATCCGGTCGATAGCTCCGCTCTACTAGGTTGAAGTGGGGCTCAAGCCACACCGGCAATCCTTTGCGTCGTGAATAACCATGCAACAGGTCCAGGGCAGCATTATGACGGGCGCACCTGGGACGCACCATAGAGGGGCAGACCTGGAGGACATGAGCAGCCGTTTCATTCATGTTGTGACAACCCATTAGACAGTGATGGGTAGTTCCGCTACGCTGACCCCTTGAATGCCTCATCCTGGTGGGCAGAGAACCAGAGTGAACCTTCACCAGACCTAGGAATTTCCAGCCCTGCATTCTTGCTGACGGGTTCCTGATCCATGCAGTGCTGGCTCTGGTGCCCCGTGATCTCACCAATTCCGCTTCATCAGTGGTGCTATGAAGCCGCTGTGCTCTGGCAATCCGTAGGTCGAGTCGTGCTGACCATTGCTTTGCTCACTAGTATCCTCAAAGAGCTGTATGCGGACATTTCCTAGCCTGTTGGCGAACACAAAGCTTCCTGCCTTCGGTAGTGAGGAAGCAAAATGGGAAATAAACAGAAGTCATGGCTACTCCTCTTTAGGTACCTATACCTCCCTGTCTTACTTCGGTACCTTCAGTGTGTATTTTGAGCGCTGTTTTCAGAGATCACATCGAAGTATCAACACGTGTGAATGATATGACATAGTCGTACATACGTATTTAAAAAATTCAAAACTGATTCAATTCAGTGCTCTGAATAAGACAACATTGAGCATAAGACGACATTGAATGAACTGTCATGCGCAAACTTTGAAGTCCGTGTTTACAGATAAGTATATCCGAGATGAATCTGTAAATACGTTTACGTGGACTTGAAAGCACCAGTAGTGGGGCACGAATGGTTCGACGCTTGAACCAAGGGGCCATTTTCCTCCATCTTATATTATTCATTCATAGGTCCTATTGAGGGGTACCCATGACTTCTGTTTATTGCTTTCCCATTTTTTAAATGAAAGTTGGTTCCATTCTAAGAATTTTGAGACCAACTCCCCTACGATGAATACCTATTTTTTTTCTATGAGATTTCAAAGTTTCGGCAACAAGTGACGTCATTGCACCCACCCCGACTGCGCATTGCGGAACCCCCTTGCCGAATGTGACGTCGCTTGTTATCGAAACTTTGAAAGCTCATAGAAACAGAACTATTCATTGTAGGAGAGTGCGGTTGGTTTCAACATTCTTAGAATGGAATGGAATTCCATTCAATCCTTGTCACATAGGTTTATTATTCTATTGGACATACCTACAGAAATTCTGGCTGTTATCTTATTGTTTCTTTCATGTGCAATAATTGGAATAGATATTTTTGGTGGTTTCCACAAATTTTGGCCCCCAAAACCACGAATTAGGCTCCTTTTTTAAAAACTATCTTTTATAACTGACGGTGCCGTTTAATTATCTTGATTAGCCTGTTGATACTACTTCTAAAGTTACTGTACAAATTTATGTTAATTTCAGAAATTTCCCAGGTTTTTGATTCATAAAAAATTAATTTTGGGAGCTGAACCTTCCTCAAAACCTCAATTCTTTGGTCAAAATCGACTTCATATTTGGTCTTATCACCTTAAAAAACATGGAAAACGATACCTCACACGCTCATGTTCACTAAAACGTCAAAAGAACCTCGAAAAGCCATATTTTTACACTCATTTTTCTCCTTAACACCCCTGGATGTATTCCGATCGAGCTGCCAAGCTTCGAAGCACAGCTAGGACCCAAATGTGTTCCCAAATGGGGACCCAAACGGAATGACAGAATAACGGCGACTTTAGACCAAAATTTAACGTAAATTTAAGGCTGAAATTTCGTTAAAACCTAAATTTTTCACTGTTTGGTAAAAGTCAACTTCATATACGGTCTCCTCGTCCTAAAAAACATGGAAAAACGATACGTTACAAGCTCATGCTACTAAAACACCAAAAAATCCGATTTTTACACCCATTTTTCACCCATAACAAACCTGGGTACATTCCGATCGGGCTGCAAAGGACACAACTAAGGCCCACGTGGAGCCTGGGTGCGAAAGAACGAATTTTTTAGACGGAAATTAAAGTAGATATGGATTATACGGCGTACGGCGGACGGACATTGCATTTTGGTTTATTATTCTATGAATAATACAGCTATGTATTCACTCAGCAAAAAATGTGTATAACACGCCCTCAAGTTTTTTCTTTTACGTTTCAAGGTCCGTAGATTCCAAAAATGCAATATCCGGCCGCCTTACGCCATGGGCAGACATTTTTCTTTTGTTCTTCTTTGATAGAATTTTCAAAGAAAATGAAGCTGCTGCAATCCACAGTTTTCAGGATATGGACTTCTGAAATTTTTGTAGGTAAATCCGTTCATCCTGAATTCATCCCTAGTTTTTAACAAACATTTAATATATGTATTTATTTATTTATTCATGTATCACTCCAGACGATATCTGCCCTTGGGTACCTGACAAAAATTCCAAATTTCGCGAGAACGTTTGCCCAACAAAAGGATGTTTTCGAAGAAACAAATTTCTGAGTTTTTAGGGGTCAAAAGTCGGTAAAAACGGCTAAAATCGTAAACATTGTATATAAAACCAGTGACAGTGGTATGGAAGGGTGAGTAAAGACATGAAAATACCACTTAAATTGTTGTTTTTCATACATAATAGGGGGGTCGCATTTGGATTTTTGGGTGTCAAGAATTTGTATTGAGGGCCAAAATCAATATTAATTAACATGAAGTTGTGTGGGATGGTGATTCACAACGGAGGGACTATTTCGATTATGAAGATATTTTTGTCAAAAAATAGTGGGTCAGTTTTGGGGGTCAAAAATCTGTATAAATTGCTAAAAATCACGAAAAATAATATAATTTTGCAAAAAAATTGTATGGTTTCTCGCTGTATCATCTTTTTACACAATAGCGCGAATATTTATTTGAAAACTCGCTCTTATAGCCATGCTGCATGACGCTCTTTTTTTGGAGGCTTTGTTTTCATGTTTGGTATTTGTCTTTTTTTTCAATAATTAGGTAATTCGTGATGGTTTTCTCAATTTGTGTAGTAATACTTCCGTAATTTCCTCTTTGGACCTCGCGCTGTGGGGCCACTTTTCTGGGCTATGACGTCTGATTTCAATCCTAAGTTGCCGGGGAATTTCAATCCTAAGTTGCTGGGGAATTTCAATCTTAGTTGCCGGAATTAAAAATTCCCGGTCAATTTGATAGGTATGCCACCCGATTCATGCAGATAGATTTTTGGCGGATTGATTTCGTACTCGCCCGATTGGTTTGCGATCAAGCGATTTGATATATTTAAATGTGTCATTCGATTGGAGAGAAAATCGCTTTCCACCTCGAATTCAATTCTCGCGCTGAATACGGAACGGGTCTTACGTCGAGTTCTTTAGTCTCGATCTGCCCGCATCCCTGAGGAATTATTCATAGAGCTATGAATATTGTTCCATAAACATTTGAACTCACTGTTATTTTCTCCTGTCGTAGTGGTGATTTGTAGTACCTACCTATGCAGGAAGCAAAAAATCAAGTTCTCACATCGTTAGAGTACCTTCATCTCCGTGCTTGCGATTTTCTAACCGGTTAGGTACCATATTATCCGTTTCAGTTTGTATACTGTGATTATTGCTTTTTGATATTCCTTTCGTCTAATTCGCTAGAGCAGACGTTTTAAAATTTATATTCTTGTGTGTTTGGACATCGTTGGTCTGTCGGAAGTTCGCCCGTGATAGCTTAGTCTCTGTAAAAATATAGAAACGTATAAAAAACCCGTGGAAATTCTGATCTGCTGGTCATAAAATCAAAGTCACAACATTTCATGATTACTTTCCGTGTACAGTACATGATGATTAGCGCAGTTATGGAAAACCAAAAGTAACTTTACACCACACTTGAGTGTTTTACGTAAGATACGGTATTCTACAGAGCTGAATAACTTCAACAAACGTTAGCGCTCAATTTAGAGCTTATGTTGGAAAGAAAATTAAAAACAATAATTCTCCGTGTTACTATCTTTAGTCAACTAAGCCACGATATATGGAGAAGCGGGGGGGGGGGGGATTCTACAGGAACTGCCATTTCACAAGTCCTTACCTAGATTTGCACATATTTCTCAGTCTAAGAACACGATGTTTATGAACCTATGAATTAATAAAAGTTAAGAATGGTCACATCAGTTTGAAAATTACATGGGGCCGTCCATGAGCAAATGTACCCGAGTACCAGTCAAATTTAGAGACAGACCCGTTGAAGAGTTCGTGAGCTATCGATTGTTGTAGTAGATAAGTTACCTACGTTCATGTTTCCGTACTCCGAGGCTACTGTAGACCCGAATAGGGTGAAATTTATAAGAATATAACAAATTTCGTCAGAATAACTGTAGAATGGCATGGCTTTTCTGCCCTGAAACTGCGTCGTACTCTCAGCTGCGTTTAAATAAATTTACTCTTAGGCATTTCAAGGGAAATACAGTAACAAAATGATGAACTTGGTAAGTTCCAAATGTCTATTATTACGGGGAAAAACGTATTTAGAAGAAAAATATAGTTTACTACGTAGTTAAGAAAAATGATTTAAGTTTCAGTACCTATAAAATGTCGAACAGAAACTTTGAACCAAAGATAATTATTTGTCTTCGTGGGCCCCGAGGTATAATCTCAGTGGTGCAGTGCTGTTGCTTACCAAATGAAATTAGGTATATCAGTATCCAACTTGATGTCAACAACACTATTTTCAGCTGAAGAACACGACTCCGCATGGTCTTGTGCGGATAGACTTTTTCCTATCGTTCTGCAGAATCAAAATTGTCGGCCATTGTTACCACTGTTCTTTGTGTAATATTGGATTGAGGGACAGAAGTCCCACTTAAAGTAAATCACGGGACATGTTACAAGGTCCTTCGGCTACAGCTGATTCACTTTCACTCTCAACTGACATTGCAAGAGCTGACCTACATTGCCGCTTGATCACGGCGAGCGACGAGCTGGTTATGTAGTCATATTTTTTTCTCATCCTTCGACTAGTAGAAATTGCCTTTCATTGCTCCTCCTGGTTTCCTTCCGTTCTTCAATCCCATACGTACCAGTATCATGCTTCCATGGGTGAAGAAGGTGCTCGTACTGCGAATCCTAATATTCAGTTCACAGCTACGCAACCTATAAGCTTTCACCTCCATTCTTTGGTTTTAGTTTTACCAGTCGGCAAAAATAAATAATCGCAGGTACCTGCTCGCTAGAAATTAGCCGGTAACCTGCTTCAGATATAATGTATCCACGAGTAGGTGCATTACCGAAGTAGCGCATATTGACATGGGGGATGGCTTATGGCTGTTATAAAAAATTTGCGTGTCGCGACTAAAATAAAAACAAAATCATTTACATAATATAAAAGTACTATAGTTTTTTGCTATTTTCTTACAACTTTCATAGTTTTGTTCTCCCAGTACTCTTTAACATCATTCGTTGGGCAGCTCTCAATTTATCTGTAAACTTAACGCGATCACCGAACGCCACCCTTCTCCGCTACCTCACTTCTGCTCCATAAAACATACCATCATGTGAAGTTAATATTATTGGATGCACAGCTACAGCCGGTTGATTAAGAAATGCTTACATTTTCGTAGCAGTGGGTACCTATTGCGTTCCCTGTTTAATACATAACTTATGTTAGATATAACAGTTGGGCGAGTACAGCAGTCCTTACCTCTAGTTTTCAACAGTAGCGGTACGTGGGCTCTGAAAACGGTGAGGCACCAAACCAGAACACAAAACCAAGAGATTTGTCCTACAAAATGCCTCGAGGCATCAATAAACACCCTTCCCTTATTTACTGATTGATATTCAGGAAATTCCCTTTCAATCAACAATCTATCTTCGTACGAAAACGTCCACAATTTCTACTGCAAATAAGCCACCGAATTCATGTGTTATAAAAATATAGTAAACTAAAATACAACAAAACAATGACCTGTCCGCCGGTACCTACTTGAATGGAGAAGCTATTGACTAGAAGCTAGGTAGTTATCAGTGTGTTAGGACGCCGAACAATCCACAAGACCATAAACAGCAAACAGGACAAAATGCACGTAGGTACCACGAATACAGATCTGTCATCAGAACCGGACCGAACGCAAAACGCGCTCAATTTGAGCAAAAAATTAAAATCTGACAACTGACTCAACAGAGAAAGCTAATATAATTCACAACAAAAACAAATCAGAAGACGAAGAAGCATCTCGTATGGAGATGACGAATCGAATGCATAAGAAGAAAAAACGCAACCTCTAACCACCACTGTAGGTATGAAGAGTACTTATTTCTTCGCGGCACCCTCAAGAAAATCAACAACAACAAATTGAATCGAAGGGAGCGAATCGATTGTGAAAACGAAAGATTTTGGAGTAGAAATCAGATTTTGGGGACTGGGCCCAATGTGGGCGTGACAAACTACATTTTTACTCTACTGAGCATGCGCGGATGGGCCACTTTTCTCAGTTGCCATGGCGACACCAGGTCCCAGGACCTGCCAATTTCCAGAGCCTAGGTATCGATTTCGATTGCAGGACATCGATTGCTGTCGCTTTATTCCGATAGCATGCTTGATGGATGGTCTACTATAATACTGAATATCAATAGAATTTCCATTCCATAGCCAGAGAAATCTGGCGAGTCGCTGTTGAACTTTGTGACAACTTCTAGGTACAGTGTAGGGGGGGAAATTCAAATGCCAACTGAACCAAGGAGTTTTTTTTAAACTTACCTATCCCTATACAGTGTTTTTGGGTGCTGGGGCAGTGGCCTTATGGACGCAACGCCCCTGGTTTTGAAAATAGTTGCAAATACAGAGAAGTTTGGAGACATACATTATCTCTCTGGTTAAGTATCCCAGCGGAATTATTAAGTCTAAAGGGTTCAACCAGCCAGTGACGACGGATTCCTCCGGATGGTATGTAATGTTACCGACGGAAGTAATTTGTTGGCGGTTTTTCCTTTAGAACTTTTGTATTATCCGAAGTAGATGATATAATAATATTCAGCGAAAATAGGTGATGTAATATATTCAGAGGAGAGTATATTGGAGAAATGTCAATTATCTCTCTGGTGTAAGTATCCCGGTGGAAGTAATTTCTAGGCTGTTTTTCCCTGTAGAACTTTTGTCTTATCCGACTAATTTTGCCAATATTAGCCAATCAGCGATTGATCTGAAAAGTTAACGACATATTTTACGGATCGAGCGAAGATAGATGATACTAATGCAATTATTCGATAGGCTGTTATGTGAGGGCGAATAAATATGGCTTCTAGCTACGTTTTGAATTTTTATTCCGACCGGTCCTGGCCTTATCAGGGATAAGAGATACAGTTCGTGATCTTGGCCACTCGTCGTAATTTTGGTTTTTTAGTTTTTAATCTTCTTTCTGAAATAGTTGTTGTGATTTGTAGTCACTCGTCAATAATATGGCTTTTTTTAATTATCTTTTTTTTTAGTAGTGTGGTACTCCAAGTCTATGTTTCTTCTGTTTATTTTATTTTATTTATATGTCTTCTTATTTTTAGATTTACCTTGTTTGCTCTTGTGATCAATAAACTGCATCTTGAGCACTGAGTAATATGTAAATAATTTTTTCAAGTTTTAATTTTGAAGATTTTTGTTACTTCACGCTGTGGAACTGGAATCATTATAGTTTTTCGTTCCACACTCAAATCGACGATGAAGTGAGGCCGCAGGCCCCCTTTAGGAAATTTATTCTTGGCAGATTCAAGAAAAATATGATAAGAAATGTAAGTACGTAACCATGGAACCCCTGAAACCCCTACGTATTATACGGCGAAGAAATTTGGCTTCTCTTCGTTTTAGTTTTTTAATTCCGACCGGTTTCGCGGCTAGAGGCTCATCAGAGATCGATCCCGTACTTCCATTTCTTATCATACCTATTTTTCACGAATCTGCCAAGAATTTCCTAAAAGGGGCCTGCGGCCTCACTTCATCGTCGATTTGAATGTAGAATGCAGAAAGGTTTTGATAAGGTATCTTGGTTGGGGGTTACTATTAAAGTTACAAAAGGTGGGTAGAAATAGTAAAAGGTCATTCAATATCCTTACTTTTGATTCTTAGGGAGGATCCATTTTTCATCGCTGTAAAAAATACACAGTCAACTCACAGTCAAGCTGAATTATAACCGCCACAAAATAATGTTATATGTTTAAATTTTCTGGTTAGCGAATTCATTCGCATAATCTGTTGTCGATTTGAACATTTTTATGTGCCTACTTGTTGATAACTTTCGTGCCAACCAATTTGCTGATGATAAAAAAAATATTACTACCATAGTTGCTTTCTAAGTTGGGAAGGAATGTGTACATAATTACTTCCCGATGACTCTAAGTTCGAGCCCCAACCTGTTGATCATACTCTGCTAACCAAATTCGTGTCACGTTTCCTCGTTTTATAAACGCGCTTGCCATACCAGCGATATTTCGCCTATTCTCATGTCAACGCCAATTGACAGGTTCTTACCCAACAACAATGCCTATATTTATGAAATCATTTTAAAACCAGTTAGCCTACTTCATAATGGAATGGAGCGAAACGTCAGTAGTGAAGGCCAAATCAATTCATCGTGCCGTGTCTTTCTCTGGTCTGTTACGTATTGTCATTGAAGTTTATGTACTGTAATTTCCAAGATTAGTTTGTTATTATTAAAATTATTTATTATCTTCATTGCTAGAAACAGGCACTCGGTCTATATTCTTGAGGTTATACAGCATTTCAATTAAAGCTTGTTAGAAGGTTGAGTGACCTAGGAAGGTGTCTGTACAGTCGACCTTGATATTCAAAACTCGAAGACTGAGGTAATCATTGAGAATTACTGTCAGTTTGGTTTAGGGACCCGGAACCTACCTCCCTCCCTCCATTAATAGAGGTGATTTCGGATACCTTTTTCTCAGCCCCTGTTCAACTGATCTTATGATTTTTGTTTCGTTTTCTAGGGTATATTATCGTCTTTCGACACTCCTGTCCTTTTCATTTTACATTCCTTGCTTTTGGTTTATTATTCTGTGAATAATACACCTATGTATTCGCTCAGCAAAAAATTTTTCCCTCAAACTTTTCCCTCAAAAACACCCTCAAACTTTTTTCTTTTCCGTTTCAAGGTGCGTAGATTCCAAAATTGCAATGTCCGTCCGCCGTACGCCGTCCGTCGTACGCCGTATCACGTGTACAGGCTTCATTTTCGGTCTAAAAAATTCGTTCTTTCGCACACATGCTCCATTTGGGCCCTAGTTGTGTCCCGAAACTTTTCAGCCCGATCGGAATATATCCAGGGGTGTTATGAGTGAAAGTGTGTATAAAAATAGGTACTTTGCGTTTTAGCAACATGTTAGTAACATGAGCTTCTGAGATATCATTTTCCATGTTTTTGGGGACGAGAAGACCGAATATGAAGTCGATTTCGACCAAAGAGTGGAAAATTGAGTTCTACCAAATGTTCAGCTCCCAAAATTGATTTTTTATGAGTGAAAAACCTGGGAAATCGTCTGAAATCACCATCAATTTGTATAATAACACTGGAAAAAGTGTCAACATGTGGATCAAGACGATTAAATGGCACTACCAATGATCAAAGATAGTGTTTTTTTTTTTAAAAGAAGCGTACCTAATTTGTGTTTTAGGGGCCAAAATTAATAGAAACCATCAGAAATAGCTATTTCGATTATTACGCATAAAAGAAACAATAAATGAACAGCCCACATTTCTGTAGGTATTTCCAGGAGAATAATAAACCCATGTGACAAGGACTTTGCAGCGTTTTTACTTTGAACCCACACCAAAAAAAAACGGAAATTTACTTTGGACCCTCACAGAAATTTTTTTATTGCATTTTCGGATTCTACGTACTTACCTTGAAACGGAAACCATCAAATTTGGAGGGTGGGGGGGTAAAATTTTATTTTTTTTTTCCATGCTCAATTCCTAAGGTTCATTATTGGATATAATAAATCAAAATGGGGCGTTTTTTTGCTTCTGTGATGTCTTTGAAATTGTAGGAATTGAAAAATCGCAAAAAGGATTCGCAAATCCTTAAACCTAGGTGTCTTGTACATAAACAAAAATTTGAGTGAATAGGATCAGTAGCTTCTGAGAAAAAAGATACTACCTAATTTATCGTGAAAAATTTAACTTCTCGGGAGAGCTATAATAGTACCGATTTCCTCGCTCAAGATTCTCGAATTTCAATTAGTTGTCCAAAATCAGTGATAACTCGGAATTCCCATTCGGATTGTTTGTGTGTTTTTTTAATAATCGAATCAAAACCGTGTTTGTTACCTATCCTTCCTTGTTAGTGCAACCTCGAATCTTGTTTTGTGAATCTTGCTGCAGCATGAATTTCGTCCATGACTGACTTGTGGTTCGTGTTTGAGGTTTGTGTTATTAGTTTTCTGTTGGTTTGTATCCGAAATTCGTCCGTATTGTGAAAATGTCGAAATTATGACAGAGAATTTTCAAGAAGGAGATAGTGCCAGATCGATGGCCTCTAAAACTTTCTGCATACCAGTTCCTTCTGCAACGCCGATATCAGCCAGGTCCCCTGGGCCACGAGCCCAGTCAGATGTTGTTCTCACAGCATCTGAGAGGAAAATAATTGCTAATATCAGGAATTTATTTATTAACGGGCAAGCCCACTCACGAAATCGAAACAATATGTCATATTAACGTGGAGATTTAAAAAAAGATAGTGTTCCTAAAAATATATAGATAGTTGAACAAATAAAATAAAACAATAGATCAACTAAAATACAGTTAAAAAAAATTTATGAGCAAATAAAATAAAATGCTTCATGAATTGATTGGATATGGAGGAGGAGGAATCACAGTCCTTACGGTGGAGAGGGAGGAGTGAAAAAAATGTAAGTCCGGGGTTCACAGTTAAGAAGAGGTTGGCAATCCGAGGGAGTCTGTGAAGGTCTTGATTTCTGACGTAGTTCGTAGGGGGAAATGGGACGTTGAGCAGCAGTTGCGAGCGTGAGGCGATGCGAGGAGCCATAATACACATCATCGAGAGAAGCGGTAGGCAATCGATGATGTTCAATGTTTTGTAAAGCAGAGTGATATCCGCTGAAATTCTTCTTCTCTCGAGGGTGTCCAGGCGACACCTGTGCCGTAAGAGATCGTAGTCGATATTGGCCGACGAGAAACCCAACTTGAAAGCCCCGTAGCGCACACAATTATTTTGCACCCTTTCAAGACGGTATTTACGCACAGAATACACGGGTGACCAAACTGTAGACTCATGCACGAGGATAGGGAGAACAAGGGCTTTATACAGAGTCACAATAGCTGTAATGCTTGTGAACTCCCTAGTGTTCCTTTTCAGGAAACCGAGAGTCTGTAGTACTAGAGGGCTGTACTCGCAAGCTTCTCGTTGTGCTGGGAAAAGATCAATCGACCATCTCTGAGCACTCCTAAATCAACCATCCCACCCGGCCACAGCAGAGGAGCACCACCGAGGATATAGTCCGAGATTACAGGTCGAGTCCCGCGATGGAAGGTAACGATCGAACATTTTGCAGGATTCAAGTAAAGATGATTATAGTTACACCACTCATCAAACCCAGCCACCGCTCTCTGCAAATCCTCGCAATGTTATAATGACTCGACCCAGAAAAATCTGAGGTCGTCGGCAAAAAGCAGTATGCCAGGTTCGAAGATCCCAGGAACACTGATGATCATCAGCAGGAAGCAAAGAGGTCCCAGATGGCTATCCTGAGGGATTCAAGAAGATGCCAGTATAGGAGAGGACAGTGCACCCCTGACACGAATGACAAGCTGACGATCACACAAGTAACTCCGCGTCCACTCCAAAAAAAATCTTTAAACTACCAAGGAACTCAAAAAAGAACCTTGGCAAATCCCGTCGATATAAAATCTAATCGGTCTGGGGATTCAACTGGAAGCCATCCATAACGATGTCCTAGAACTCAATAAGTTAGTGGTTGTGGAACGGCCACACAGGAATCCGTGCTGCTCCAGTGGCAACAAAGAGAATTCTAGGGAGAGCTGCTCATCGAAAAGTTTCTCCAAGAGCTTCGGTAGGGTGGACAAAGAGCAAACAGGCCGATAGTGGTTGATGAGGCTGTTGTCACCAGCCTTGTGTATATGTATCGCATAGGATATCTTCCATTTAGAAGGAAAGTAGCCTGTCACAACCGATTTATTAAAGAGGGTGGTTAGGGGGAACGTCAAATTAGCTAAACATTGCTTAAATAAGATGGCGGGGATCCCATCCGGGGCCCATTCCTTTCTTTACGTCCAGGCCAGTGAGATCTCCACAGCTCGGAGAGAGCCCAGGGATACCACATCCTGAACAGGGTTTTTTTTTTTGCTTAGGGCGATGAGGGAATCTTTGAGGTCCATAGGTGGGATTTGGACCTCGTAAGATACCTGGAGGGGACCGCACCTCCAGGTTATGTGGGACTCAAACCGCACTAAAACCTCACCTTCCTTTTTCCACGTTGGAACTCAGCCTGGAACTGTTTAACACATTACTTCAGGCTGAGTCCTGAGGAGATCTCTTCAGTCCTCGTTCTGTCGGTCCGCACCCTCTGTTCTTTGCCGCTCTCGTTCGAGCGTCTTCTTCTTCAGGATCTTTTCTACATATTCTGCCACTTGATTCCAATGCTGCTCGCCTTGCAGCATCATGGTGACCACCGTTTCTGGTTTCAAGCTGCCTGCTGAAACTCCCAGTTCTCCCTGTATGTAGGTCCGTTCTACTGTCTACTGTGTACACCTGAAGAATGTATGATGTAGGTGTATCCTGAACAGGTTATGAGGGAACACTCATTGCTGGGAGATCGAAGACATAGAAGTGCCCGGCAAAAAGTTCGGATATGGACCTGGGATCAGACGCACGGGCGTTGTCCAACAACATGCAACTTGGGAAGCTATTTCTGCCTTCTCTGATGTTGTGAAGTAGTTCCTGAAGGACTACCAGGAGGAGGAATTATGATGGTTACGAAAATCACAAACATGATAGGTAGTTATTATTGATATGACTGATGTATGGGAAACATTGTTTGAGGAAAAAGAAGGAGACGATCCAGCATACGGTGCGGGGCTGCACAAGGTTAGACTTTTTTCATGCCCTTTCAGATGGTATTTTCATTTAATTTTTGCAGATTATTCTTATCCGTAAAATAAGAAGGTCCGTAGATAAGTCCGGTCAGTAAAGGGTTTGTAGACGACATGGAGGACGTCAGAATTTTTGACTTAAGAAATTCGTCAGGGGATGAACATACAAAAAACCCGGTCCTACGAAGTGTTGGGTTTTCGCTTATAGCTCGGCTACGGTTGCTCTTAACATCAGAAAGCTACCCATCAAATGAAAGAGAATTAAATTTCCTACAATATAGTTAATCTATTTTTTTTCTATCTCTAATACATTTCGAGATATTCGGCTTCATAAATGAAAAATTATTTTTAAAAAAGTTGTTTACTACAGTTTTGTGACGGACTTCCGTTGTAGGGGCTAGGACTCAAGTTTTACAGTCAAACTCTGGGAGAGGAAGTTGTAGAGGATTAAATTAGGTACCTTCAAAATGGTTTGTTTTTGTATGTGCAGTTGACGAGAGGAGTGGTTAGAGAGTCCCAATTAATGAGATATCAAACCCACCAGAAACGTACAGACCTACTACATTGTGGAGAAATCTGATACGAAACATCATACAGTTTAATTAATAACTGTATGCGCAAAATGTGGAAGATGAGCTTATTCAGCAGTAATCAAAGGAGTTGAATTCTTTATAATATACATCATGCAGTTCGAACTAACGAGAGGAGGAAGCTACATGCTACTGAATACAAATTACCTATCGCATGAGTGCGGCCTGCCATTCAACAAAAAGTGTAATTAGGTACCATTTGTACAAAACACAGGATTTACATAGGGCGTATTCCATTTAACAGCGAGTTTTCCAAGGGACCGACCGGTTGGTTCGAATTAATTATCCAGAGAGTCGAATTAACGAATGTCAACCCCACCGCACAAGCAAAAACCTAATTACTGTAAGATTTTCTTATATCATATCGATTTAGGATGCGTCTCCCATCCGATGATTTACAGAGCGTGAGTGCGGCCTCCCATAAAAAAAAGGTCGGTCTGTTGGAAAACACCTGTTAAATGGAATACATACCGACTGTAAATCCTGTGTTTCGGTACAAATAAACACAGGATTTACAGTAAGTATGTGAATACATAAATTTAACAGGAGTTTTCCAATAGATCGACCGGTTGGTTCGAATTATCCAGAGATGAATTAAGGAGTATCAACAGTATATCACGCCCCCCACACAAGCAAAACCCAATTACTATAAGATTTTCTTATATCGATATAGGACGTAATCTCCGATCTAGTGTTTTACAGAGCACTGTATGGAACTGTATGTGTAGCTGCAATATAAGCCTTTGTCTATCCGTGGTTTTGTCATAACCTGCATGGTGAGCCACTTTCACTTATTCACATTACCTCATTTAGGTCGTTTTCCGTGATAACCTATCAGCCATGTTGTATCGATAACCAGAATGATATTTCTTAATTACTCGTAAGTTTCTGTTTCAAATCAGATTTCATTGTTCCCGATTAGTCAATATTCAGTTTACCACATTGTATGATTTGCGGTCCTTAACGTTATCTCGAAGATTTCTAAGCTGCTAGCTTCAGTTTCGATTTTGATGTGTCATACGTGATGACATGATTTTTTTAGGCATCGTTTCTCATGTCTTCGGATGATACATGTACAGCCCATGTCCTCTACTGTAACCGCGACTGTGTAAAAACTGTTCGGGGTAAATCCAAACGTTTTCGTAGAAAGGCTCGGCTCTCGGAGTCCCTTCATGTACCTACTAGCTTTTCGAGGACCGGGTGTTGCTGGACAACCGAGTTGTTTATCCTTCGCCGTTACTAGGAAAAGCCCGGAAAACCGGGATTCGGTGTTCACAGTGAATCGGAGAATACGTTTGCACGTTGCTATGTGAGTATAAATTTATTATGGTCCCATTAAAAGAAGAATTCTCGAATCTCAATTTTTTAAATGCCGAATAATGGAAAAATGAAACATAAACATGACCGGAAAGATTATTTTCAGGGAAGAAGCTTTTATTGTTGCAAATGGGTTTAAGAGAAATGTGAACAAGTCATAGTAACCGGTCTTCCTCGCTCACTAAGCACCTTCTACCTAGTAAGTACCCACCGTTCACTAAGCATATACTTTGCCTTGATCAACTTCGGAAATATTCTCATATTATCATGCAGTATGACTTTTCATGATGGAATTTTATTAGTTATTAGTCCATCACTTTCTAACTGAAATTATGTACTTACGCCGATCATACAAAACATGTGAATATGAGCTATATTTGTAGGTTGGTAGGTATGTACCTACATTTTCACCTTCATGTCTGTACGTACCGTTTTTCGGAAATGATTTGACATCACAGTCACCCAGTCGGTACCTACTGTAGAAATGTAATAATCCTGCAGTAATGTAGATGGCAATATTCGGAAACATTCGAAAATCAATCGTTCTTATAGATTTTCCGCATTTAGTTCTACTTCTTTACGACTCTCACCACTGTCCTCTTAGCTGAGGGGCAACAAAAAGTAAGAAACACTCAGATTAGCTGAGGGGCAACAGAAAGTAAGAAACACTCAGAATGAGGAAAATTTGTAAAATAGCTGCGTGGGACAGGGGTTGTGAGGACTTGCACCTTCTTGTGATAAGGTGACTTAGAGGGATTTTAATGGTGTTTGTTTCACTTTTTGTTCAGCTTCAGAGAAAAATTCTCCTTCGGATTTCAAGACAGTGTAACAGAAAAGGAATCACAGGAAACAAAAATGTACAAGTTAGGTGTTAACTGAAGAAAAAATGTGATAGCATGAAAATGATTAACAAGAAAAATGTAGGAAATTGAAAATTAAACACTTCAATCTTGGTTGAAAAATCACTCTGGGTTGAAAAATGGCATATATAGACCTTTTGAAACTGATGCTCTTCAATCGGCCAAAGGGTTTTGGATGTTTGCCTAGGCAGTGAGAAGGTTTGTCGTCGGGGTTCTTGTATTCGGGCTGCCGTGACTGAGTAGATAGTCCCTTCCCTTCCTCAGAATTTCACCAACCAGTGAAGAAATCGTGGGTTAAAGATCGATCCTCTCAACGAGCGAGTTCTGTTTTTTAGCCCGCATCAGAACAACTTTGCAATATTCGTTGCTCGAATAGAATTGCTCCCTAACCTCATTCTCCCAACAACTCCGCGAACTATTCCCACGTAAGGCGTACTATAAAATTATGGTTTTTCCCTATCCGTGACTATGATTATATGGAGCAATGTGGCTTAGGGTTAGCGAGGGTGGACGACGTGACAGGTTTCATCTCATTACGCAAATGGAATGCCGAATAATTGATGCTTCCCCCGGCTTCGTCCGTTGAATTCACTTATCTCCTACAAAATCCCTATGTTAGCGGCTGTGAGCTGATATGCTTATCTCGGGATCTGACACAACCACTAACGCGATTTAAACCCTGGAGTGCCGCTGAAATGTCCCTCAGTCCACGCCCTTCATCACGTCGGATTAACTCCGAGCAGAACAACTGCCATAGGAGTGATGGACCCGGGACCATGTAGTATAGGTGGTGTGGAGGGGCTTACACCAATCCATGTCATTACCTTTCAGCAAGTAGTGCAGGCACATGGCATCATCACCGGTAGGTACCTACCTACTAGTACAGTGACCACCCTATTGGACCAAAGCAATGGTTCCTTATTTATGTCGCGCCCCTAATAGAACTACCTGTGAACAACACCGCAACCCTGATATGTTGAAAAGTGCACTAATTTTTATAGCAACCAACACTTGAAGTTTGGCTATGCTCATTTTTAGGCTCGGGCGGTAAGAAGTGGTCGAGGCCTTATGTTTTGGTTTTTACACTTTTTAGACCATTTTAATTGTTTTGAGGGGGGGGGGGGGATTTTCCCTTTCTCGGCTACGCTAAACAAGAATCCATCCAGAAAAAAAAATTGAAATTTTAGCTCCTTCAAGTTTTGTGTCCATGTGTACGCATTTCTGCAAACCGCCATAACTTCTCGACCCACAGGTCAAAATTGACTCGAATGTTGATGGAAGTTTGGGTTAGGTCCTCTTCGGTCCCGTATGAATTTTGTCGCATTCGGATCAGTAGTAGAGACTCGCATGGACAATCGTGAAAAACGTCGAACTCACATAACGTGATGTCCCAACAAACCATCTATCGTTAATCTGGTCCAGTAGTCTCTAGCGTTCCACATAATTTAGATCATTGTTCAAACCTTGTTAATACAGGAAATGTCGATTCTTAATTTCCCCATATGGCCCGGATTGTTAATTTACACTGCTGCAAATTATTGCACAACGGTTTTATTATTTACCTGTGTTTGCTTCTTCTGCATAGATCACTGTTTTCTGTGGTCAATACCTACCCTAGAGCTCCCAGGAAAGCCCATAATCGAGTAGGTACTGGAGCCTGCCCGGGAATTGCAATTTTATCAAAATGCGCAGGATCAATAATTGAGTCATTAATTTTGTTGTTGTTATTCATGAAACATAACGTTTGTTCAAGTTACAGAAGTGCCTAGCAACAAAATCCAAAAGAGCCGTCATTCGTCAGATGAAATAATATAACAGAACATCCAACTCGACTTCATACAGCCATCCTCATTACAATCAGGTGTTCTCTAGCAGTGATATCTGGGCCGGATTTATACTGTTTCATTCACGATCATGTTGACGAAGCTTTTCGGTGCAAACGAACGGCTGGTCATAGTGCTCCGAGTGGTCTCCAAAAATTCTTTAGTTTGAGATCAATTTAAAAAAGTGAAAAAACCATACCCTTCTATTGAAAGTTTTCGAGCTACGGCGTTCTGAAAATTTCAACCTCTATTTTTCACCCCTTAGATATGACTGAACGTAACGCCGAACTTCGCGGACCAACTAGACCCCCCAACGGGACCTACAAACCTTATTTCATTAATTTTTTTCGTGGTAACTCAGAGGATTGCGAAGTACGGCGGACGGACAGAAATTTTTTTATTCCATTTTCGGATTCTTCATACCTTGAAAACCATAAAATTTGGAGAGGGAGGGGGATTTTGGGGGTTATTATTTTTTTTCTTTTCCGAAGCTCGATACCAAAGGTCCTTTATTGAAAATAATGAACCAAAAATCCTCTCTTCCGAACTGTCCTAGAAAATCTCCTATAAAATACTAACTATTAGGAACACAGACAACTAATTCCTACCATAGTAGCGGTTGAGCCATGTTATCCATGGATTACTCTAGATTCTCTAGGCTTACTCCAACATCGCTTCTTTCCCCCTGGTTGAGAAGCAATAAACCAAAGGATGATGCGCTGGTTGCAAGTTGGTATGTATGGAAATACATAACCTAATACACTCTACCTTGCTCTCACTCTACCTTGAAAGTTGTCAGCATTTCTAGAGTAACGATCTTGGCCTATGGGTGGTTTATTTTGCCCGTGGTCCTAATACTAGTATATCAGAATGACAGTTTTTGCCGGTACTTGTTGTTTTTCCAAGGTGGGTCAGCGACAGCGGTGGTGTTGGGATGAGGGAAGTTTCAAAGCCATTAATACGTATTTGTATTCTGAAACCTAAGCTTCACCACCCATTTTCCAATCATGAGAAATTTGAGTACAAAGTGGGAACCTTTGCGAGAGGGACAGAAATTGGCCATTTCGATCCTCTCCAGGTGTCCCATTTCCACTATAACGAAATGAATCCTTCGACACCATCGTCTCTTGAAAGGCCTTGTAATTATTGTGGCTTGCGTGTCACATTGCCTGCACCTTCGGCGCTTCTTGCAACTTACCGGTCGTCAGTCACGGTTTGCGTCTCCCGTCTGCCGCTGTAAAGACGGCGTTATGTAGATGACGCTTCGCTCGTCATGCCAGAGGAGTCGTTACGGTGGAAGGACTGGAACCTTCGTTGATTGTGTGATTGACCTTATTGAGACGCTGATGTCCATTCAATTTTTTTGGGAGCGCTAGCCCCGCCTGAGCTTTAATGGTTCTTTTCTATTCCATTCTACAATGAACAATGACATAACGACAATGATTCTTACCTGGTGTTTTTGAAGATGCAACAGCTGTGAAAATTCCTATTCAAAGTCGAACAATTGTCTAACCTTGACGTAAAAAAATTCAGTGCAGTGGTTTTTCGTTGGTGTTCTGGCATTAGGTTCTATGTTTTTTTCTGGAAGATCTTGATCGAAAGTGGAGTTGAATCGGGAAGACTCCTTTCGCTATTTTTTAACAAGGGTTTTAAAGTCTAGATTTCATTTTAAAAATCACATGGGTTTATTATTCTATTTTTCATTTATTTTCTTCCATGTGTAAAACATAGAAAACGATACCTCACAAGCTCATGTGACCGCGAGCTCACGATCGCACTAAAACCTCAAAAAACCCTATTTGTACACCCATTTTTCACCCACAACACCCCTGGGTGTATCGATCGGGCTGCCGAGCTTCGGAGCACAGCGGGCCCAAATGGGAGCCTGTACCGCACTCTGACCACAACCCTGATCAAGTTGATATAATTTCACCTCCATGTCACCCCGTGATTGCTCCTTGAAACAGATGTTCTAGGTCGTTGTAATCTGCCAAGATTACGTCCATCATGTTCACCTTGTTGTGTTCTAAGGAACTTATTCCTTCAGCTTGTTCGAATAGCCAAGGTTTCTCTGGAGATTCGGCGGTTTTCAGTGAAAAGCGGGGACGGTTGAAAAACCACAACTCCTTTATTGCCTCCATCCGTCTGTAGCCGTTATGGTCGTAGTTCAGGAAATAAATGCCGTCCAAGGCGACCCGCAAACACGTCTGTCTCAAACCGCAAATTCAGTTCGTCGGGTACTTCCCTCCATTTCTCACGATAACATTAAGTTCCCGAAGCTCACCTTACAGTAAGTACCTGATAACCCATCCCAAACCTTCTCGTTCCACCCGCTATGTACCTGCCAGAGTTGGGCAAAACGTAATTAAAATTACTTACCAATTACTGTAATTTGAATTTGCAGAAATAAAATTACAATACAATTAATACACCAATTACTTTATGAATCACTATGATTGTGGCCCGCCATTGCAGTATTTTATGAGTCTCTGTAATTGTAATTGTGGTCCGCAATCACGGTTACTGGTCGAGCCAAAGTAATTGCAACTACAAATTATAATTAAATGTAGTTGTAATAGTATTTCTGCAATTCTTAGTAATTTTAATGAAGTTACAAGAAGTTGGTAATTGTAATCACTAACGCCGAAATTGCGCTAACACAAGTAATTAGATACATACTCAGTGGAAAGAGGTAACGAAAGAACACATTCGTAAATATTACGAATAAAAATTGAGATCAGAGAGACTGAATACTCTTGAAATTTTTGCCAATTGTTGATGATAATTATTAGGATAGAATTTATTTAACCCAAGAGATTGCTGAGTTGAAATGCGGCAGGGTTTACTTTGGTTCAATCAAGTACTCGATTTTTTTCTATTTGGAATTCTGTTACTACTAACATGAGTTCAATTGATATGAATTCAATTACAGGTAATTGTAATGGCAATTACTTAGCGTCAAGAAGTAATTGTAATTGAGAGCCTCAATTACAATAATTACAGTAATTCAAAGAAGTAATTGCAATTACTTGAAACGGTTAAAGTAATTATTGTAACTGTAATCGAAGGTGTAATTAAACAACGCCTGGGAAAACGTCCACCCAGTGCGTTTTCCCAGGTGTAATGAATGGCTGTTATTCCTCCTATGCTCTTGATTCTGTTCAGCGTGTCATCAGTGATAATCCTTGCATCGATCCAATACACATGCAACATAAATTTGTGCTCACTATAAAGGCATATAATTTTAGCATACCTACCTTACTTAAACCAAGCATATTATGCATAATATGCAGTATGAACAGTGTGAAACTGTTAGGAATACACATCGAAGGGCGATACAAAATAAAATGATTTGGTAAATAACAGAGACGAATAAATTTGAAATTTGTCATTATTGAAGTAGAACGTTTGTGAGATAACAATAGAAATTGGAAGAACAAATCTGATGCTCTGAAATGAAAATGCGTTTCGTTATTAAAACAGCACAGTAGGACATAATAGTTGTTTTTCTGTTTTTTTTTAATCTTTTATACACAAGTTATGCCAATTTACACAAGTTATTTTCTTTATTAATTGCGTTGTCATTGCGACAATAATACGGAGTAGGTAGCTGTTTCCAAATCGGAGTGTGTTCGTTCCATTCAGTATTTTGGTCACATAATTGGAGATTCGGAGCTAAATGGGTAAATTTCGGTACTTACTTTGGGGGATAGAGGGACGTTGGTGTGGTAAGTGATTTTACCCGTGTCCCTTATTATAAGTTTGACAGAGATAAAGTTGACTAATTGAGGAGGCCGTACGGTATCGGATGGGCGAGGAAGTTGAACAAAATGGGTGTGTAATAACTCCTCTATCCACGCGGGAGAGATAACCGGGTTGCAGGAAACTACTCTATGCAGGTACGTTGGTCTGCAGGTATTCAAGCAGCTCATCTGAGGTTTTTCCAACTTCTATCTGCGTTTATTTTAAATCAGTCAGTGTAGAAAATTCCAATACTATTTGGATAGCTATGCATTGTTAGTGATCTTTTGGGAACCTGGAGTTACATAACTGAAGAGATTAGCAGGCTGCTCCGGTGTGATGAAATCTATTTTATGGCCCTTCACCCATCGAACGAGCTTTGGGAGCCTTGGGAGATGAAGATGTTATTTCCTCGATGACCGATCTATCCAAACCTTCCTTATTGATTAACCATGCTTTGAAGTCCGACGACTTGTCCGGTGGACGAGATATTTGGAGGTACATAAGGCAGTTAGAGACAAACAAATTTGATCTTAAAAAAAATTGCTTAACAACAACTCATGAACTGTGCTTGATTTAGGCTTTAGACAACTTCATCACCACATACACAATCATGTACATAACGCTAAGCAGTCTATGGTTATCTATTTGATCCAAATTTCACGGTACACATCTTTAGTTAATAAATACTAATTACCTATGTCATATATATATATATTTCAATATTGGTTTAGTATTCTGTGAATAATACACACCTATGTATTCGCTCAGCAAAAAATTTTTATAACCCCCTCAAACTTTTTTCTTTTCCGTTTCAAGGTACGTAGATTCCAAAAATGCAATGTCCGTCCAACGTCCGCCGTACGCCGTATCACGTGTACCGGCCTCATTTTCGGTCTAAAAAATTCTTTCTTTCGCACACATGCTCCATTTGGGCCCTAGTTGTGTCCCGAAACTTTTCAGTCCGATCGGAATATACCCAGGGGTGTTATGAGTGAAAATGTGTGTAAAAATAGGTACTTTTTGCGTTTTAGCAACATGTTAGTAACATGAGCTTCTGAGATATCATTTCCCATGTTTTTGGGGACGAGAAGACCGAATATGAAGTCGATTTTGACCAAAGAGTGGAAAATTGAGTTCTACCAAATGTTCAGCTCCCAAAATTGATGTTTTATGAGTGAAAATCCTGGGAAATCGTCTGAAATCACCATCATTTTGTATAATAACACTGGAAGAAGTGTCAACACGTGGATCAAGACGATTAAATGGCACTGCCAATGATCAAAGGTAGTTATTAAAAAAAAAAGAAAAAAAAGCGTACCTAATTTGTGTTTTAGGGGCCAAAATTAACGGAAACCATCAGAAATGGCTATTTCGATTATTACGCATAAAAGAAACAATAAATGAACAGCCAACGTTTCTGTAGGTAAGTCCAATAGAATAATAAACCCATGTGACAAGGAATTTGCAGCGTTTTTTTTTTCTTGTACAATTCCCGAAGAAATTACTCGTACCACAGATCTTCAGAATTTATATTTTAGTGAGTAAACATTTCGCGTCAAGACTTGTACTAAATGCGTGTTTTCTCATCGAAACTGGGAAAGGTAAACATATTTATATTTGTTGTAACATTAATCACATTCTGGTTTTAAAGGTGGGAAATAGTTCCATGAGAATTCATTGAGAGGGGTGACTACACAAATTCCTAATATGGGCCAAGTTTTAAGGTTGCTATTAAGGCGTCTGATCACACGAATGTAATATAAAATGTTCACTAAAATGAATTGAGCCGTCGTTATAACCTCAGTTCTTCACTCTGGTCAAAATCAAGTTCATATTCGGTCTTTCTACTAAAAAACATGGAAAACGATACCTCACAAGCTGTTTTTCACTAAAACCTAAAAAAAACCCTGGAAAGCCCCTGTTTTTACACCCATTTTCCCCCTTAACACCCGTAGGTGTATTCCGATCGGTCTGCCGAGCTTCGGAGCACAACTAGAACCCCCAAATGTGTTCCCAAATGAGGGAACCAAACTGTGTGCGGAAGAACGACGGTTTTAGACCAAAATTTAACGTAAATTTAAGGCTGAAACCTCGCTAGAACCTTAGTTTTCCTCTCTTTGGTAAAAATCGACTTTATATTCGGTCTCCTCGTCCTAAAAAACATGGAAAACGATACTTTATAAGCTCATATTACTAAAACACCAACAAAAAAGTTTTTTACACCCATTTTTCACCCGTAACACCCTTGGGTATATTTCGATCGGGCTGCAAAGTTCCGGGACACAACTAGGGCCCAAACGGAGCCTGCGTGCGAAAGAACGAAAATAATGTATGTATGTACGGCTGACGGCGTACAGCGGACGGGCATCGCATTTTCGGGGAAATTTGAAATTTTGAGGGGGTGTCATAAAAAGTTGTTGCTGAGCGAATACATAGGTGTATTAGTCACAGAATATTAAACCAAAAAATGAGGGAAAAACGAATGTTTCCTGCTCATTTCTTTTATTGTCATTAATTTATGACCCTCTTAAGTTCATTGAACAGAATAGGAAAGGAGATTAGTTATCCCGATCTCAAGGTTAGAGGAAACATCTCCCTTTCAGAACAGTAGAATAATATTGATATAATGGGTGGGCCATAAAAAAAGAGAATATATTTAAAAAATCAGTTGTGACTTATCAGTGACGAACTCCGAACAGAATCCGACAGTTATCCATCGAGCCATAGGCACCCACCCCGTAAAGATCAGAAGGTGACGCTACAGGTTTTGTTATAGTTCCTAGGTTAGCGGGAGTAGCATTTCTGAACTGGTCAACCGAAGTTGGAAAATAATCACAGAATCTTATCTGACCTAGTCGTTTGTGGTATAAAATTCAAGCTTCACTTGCGATAAGACCGGAATGAATCTGCTCGACGGTTCAGGGATGCTCTAATACCCTCTCGAGAATTTCAGGGGCCTGAATTATTACGAGCAGATCCAGGAAATCCAAGAACGCATTAGCGGGGAGTCACGTAACTCTCATTTGCATCTCAGCAACGCTCTTTGTCACAATGAAAGCAGACGGTTGAAGGACAGGAGCAGGCGCTTCAAGGATCAATTTTTCTATATCTACCAACATTTTCTCTCTCGACTGTCATGTAGGTGCAGTTCTGCACTGATGTACTTGTATTTAGTTCATGTGGGATGGAGCTACAAGTTTCATGAATATTTCTCAAGTTCTATCGATCATGATGTAACGCCGATTTATAATTTAAAGTGCTTATAACAGATGATTAAGACTGAACCGTATTCACCACCGAATCAATCGATTGGAGCTGGATTGATCCCCGCGATGACACGGTATTGACGAGAGGGCTCTGGAGCGTCAAAATTAACCCAGTGCCCTGATCAAATCAAGCTGTTTAAATATTCATCTCTACTGTCCCAATCATAGTGATTGCCTCTGAATAGCCATGATATTTTCGAGGTCTTTTTCTGTTCCATGGAGAATTTCATGAGGGGGTATTTTTCTTATTATCTAAGTTTCAAATAAAGGATTTCGCTTCCGAGTGAATTGTCCTTTGTAAATCGATCGAGAAATATCCATTTTCTCGAGTGTCTGCTACATGACTGGGACGTTTAAGAAGTCAGTTTACCAGAAACATCAAGATTACCTTCGTGAAGGTGGATTAGATGTAAAACACACCAACTTGCTACTCGCAAGTTCAGCACCTAACCGATGTTATCTCCCACTCACAAAGATGGGGTAACATTTCGTAAATTACTCCTCTCAGCTAAAGACCCGGGTTTCGTTAAGCAAAGCCGATGATACGGGAAGTTTTGGATACAGAAAACAAGGCTCCGAATGATCGGATTATTCCACTGGACCGGGGTTATAACTGATTGAAATACAGATGGGAGAAAATGTAAAACATGTTTTTTTTCCAGCCAGAGCTTTGACGTGTTTCACGTCTATTTACAGACACATCAGACCTCTCACTAACAGACCTAGAGGAACTTATTATTTTAAAACATCAAAGCGTTGCTGGGTGGGGTCTCCCTTCCATCATGAGAAGTTTTCATCAATGGAAAAAGTGTATGCAGTCACCCCACCACAAAATATATAAGCTGATATTCCGACTCAGAACTCAGAAGGCGGCGGTGGACGGATAGAAATGTTTGAATTCCACTTTCGGATTCTACGTGCTTGCAGCGTTGTAAATTAACAATCCGGGCCATATGGGGAAATTAATCCCCGTATTAACAAGGTTTGAACAATGATCTAAATGCATTTTTACCGATTTTTGACCCCTTATAAAGTCAAATTTGACCCACTCTTTTTTGAGAAGAATATTTTAATCATCGAAATAGTCCTTCCGTCGTGAATCACCGTGCCTCACAACGTCAGGTGAATTAATATTGGTTTTAGTCCTTAGTACTAATTTTTGACCCCCAAAAATCCAAACCTGACTCCTATTCTGTGTGAAAAACAACTGAAATGGTATTTTTTTGTCTCTACTCCACTCTTCCATACCACTTTCAGCGATTTTATTTGAATTATTCGCGATTGTAGCCGTTTTTATCGATTTTGACACCTCTAAAACTCACATTTGACCCCCTAGAATTTTTGAAAATTGCTCATCTTTAACTCACCGTTCCATACCACTTTCAGTGATTTTATATGAATTGTTCGCGATTTTAGCCGTTTTTACAGATTTTTGACCCCTTAAAACTCAAATTTGACCCCCTTAGAATTTTCGAAAATTTCTCATCTTCGAACTCCTTAGAACTCTTGAAAATTGCTCATCTTTGAGCTACTTTTGTTTGGCAGTACGATCGTTATGGCGAAACTTGGAATTTTTGTCATAGTACCCAGCTACAGATGATATCGTCTGGAGTGACGCACATATAAATAAATATAATCATACCTATATAAACATTATCAATATATAAATAATATATAAATTTTTGTTAAAATCTAGGGATGAACTCAGGATGCTGTGAAACGGATTTGCCTATAAAAAAAAATTTCAAAAATTCGTTCCGAAAATTTGGACCCATTGCAATAGCTTCACTTTCTTTGAAACGCCAAATCAAAGTTAGCGCACATTTAGCGCATGCGCCCGAGCGTGAAAATGTCATTTTTTAAATCTACGCCGAAAAATAAGGGGGGTTTCTCATTTGAATCTCATTGAATCCTCCTCATCAGTAGTGGAGGATATAATGGGGAAGGCCACACTGTATAAATAGGTAGATAGGTCTTCTTACTATGATGGTTTGTGTGAAGTGTTTCAATCCCCGGATCGGAGTTTATCCCAGGAGTAGAAAAGCGTGGACGGGATTGCAATCTGCTCCCGATGTCTCTTACGTCGGAATGAGGTAGGTACACACGTGGCAGCACTGTCCCATCCCGTCCGTCATCCGAGACGTGTTGATTGTAAACGAAGCCCGCATACTTCCATCTCTTAGTAAATGTTGGGGAACAAGAATACCCTTTTAATAAAAGTGAGAGGAGATTGAAAATGAAAGTGGTCTCCGGTGGGGTTGGATTATTACGTCACTGACGGCGGCACACATACCCTGGCGGTCCCAAGTGCGGGCGTCCACAGTGAAACCAGCTCAGTCACATTTTGTATCATGTTGTCACCAACGTGATCCTCGTTCCTGGATTTCCTTCTGTTCAACTCCTTCGGACGGCAGTGCGCCAAAACTCATTGTAAAGCTCAGTTGCCCGGTCGCCCCTCCCAACACGATTTCATCAGGAAGTGCATTTACATAATACGGGATATTCATGTGGAGACGGCTTCAGGAAACTGGGACGGGTTTTCAGGCCGCAAAAAAATATCTTAGGTACGAACGCGAAATGTGTCAGGTTCGTCAGGTTTCCGGATTTAGGATTCGACAGGACCATTAAAACACCTGCACTGTTCATTACTCATAAATCATTATACCTGCAAGGTGTCCGCCAAGTTGTTCCGTCACCAAAACGTGAACCGATGTTGGAATTGTCTTCTACGTATTATTAAAATAGGTAATAATGAAGTATATTTAAGTTGATAACCGATGTTGGAATTGTCTTCTACGTATTATTAAAATAGGTAATAATGAAGTATATTAAGTTGATAAGTACAAAATGCTCCCTCGTGAGTTGGGTCATTAAATTACATACTACATATTAGTGTGAACTATTTGATCAAATTCCCAAATGGCAAAATTCCCATTTGTGCGCCGAAACGCGTTTTTATTTTGGAAAAAAGAGAAACAGTATTGTCGGGCGCAGCTGGTCCACGTAAAAAGTGGGTCAAAATCTGCGCAAATATTGTTGAGAAATTTAGTTTTGTAGTTGAAAATTGTCCACGATTGGAATAAATTTCTTAAAATCAATAAAAGTGGTATTTACTATGATTTTATTTGTTTCGACGTTATTAGTTACCCCATTATTTGATCATAATGTTGTCGACTATGCTCTAACCTAACCATACATTCAATGTAATTTCCTTTATTTTGTTGCAGGTAAACTCCAACATTCGGCATCCGTAACTAAAATGTCTTACGTAAGTTTCACAACTTCCTGACTCAAGTAAAATTTTGAATGTGCTCCGAGAACTACATTTGGTTCATCTTCTTATATTTGGAAAGGCCGAAATCGTACCGTGTCAGTGAAACAGTACCTAACTGTCGCCCGCGAAATCCAGAATGTTTTTCCTTTAACGCAGATACCTATTACTGAAGGATGAGCGCGAGATTTGAAAATCAGATGGTAAACGTGGGATGGTGCCGAGATAGTCCGATAGCAATTTCATTAGGTAGTTACTGTGTAGTAGTTGTTTATTTGTACATTCTTTCGACATTGAAACAATTTGCATTAGTTCCAACTGTAAATTTATGCGTCCGCAAATGTATCTTTCCTGAAGCTTCTATGACTTTCAAAAACTGCACGTTCTCGTGAAACTGAAATTTGAAGGGCTAATCCATGTTTATTTAAGCCGTTTATTTGACCCCTTGAAAACTCAAATTTGACTCCCTTAGAAGTTTTGAAAATTGCTCATCTTCGAAATCATCTTTTTGTTTGGCAATACGAACGTTTTGGTGAAATTAGGAATTTTCATCATGCATACAAGGACAGATATCGCCTTGAGTGACACATAAAATATAATTATAAGGTTTGTTAAAATCTAGGGATGAATTCAGGATGCTCTAAAATAGATTTGCCTACAAGAAATTTCAAAAATTCTTGCTCTGAAAATTTTGGACCCATTGCAATAGCGAGAATTGTCTTTTAAAATTCCCTAATTGGAATGAATACAGCCGAATTCTTCTGTGAATTTATTGAATGGGTCTGCGTTATAAATTTGTTCGTGATACGAATTTGCTGTCTTTCAGTCCCTTTGCAAAGAGTGAAAATATCACTTTCATAATATATATCAATACTAGCAGGAAAAGCCGTTGTGCTATAAATACAACGGGCCCTAAATTGAAACGCTAGATGTGTTACGAAATGGCGATTCGAGGCAGAAGAAGACTATCTGAAGTGTCAAACTGTTTGTTTATGTCTAGTTAGGTATTTAGGCATTAGATATGTACCTACCAACGGCCGCGAAGATAACTGGCATAAGCGCATCGCTGCCCTTTGGCCCAAACTCATCGGCCCGACAACAGCCTTTCAATTGGCCCAAAGTCATTGTCCCCAGTACAAGTTGGTGCCATTTTGGGAAATTGGTTATGTTCGCACCTGTGACCTTCAAATATGCTTAAAATTAATAGTAGGTAACTAATAAAACTCTTTATTTGGTTAGACATTGTGATTTTTGTGAGTTTCAGCTTGTATGTATGATTCTGGTTCCTTGATGTGAACGTCAAGCGCCAGTGAAACGCACGTGGTTTTGGATGACGGTTTGTTTCCATTTCACTTCCTGGATGAACGTGGGCACCTCTACGTCAGTTATTAGGAAACTGTGAACAAAACCGACCCATGAATTTAGGTTCCTCACCTTTCTGTAAAAAAGAGTATTATTCCAGAACGAAAGTCCCTACCTGTTATACACATAATAGCCGTTCTAGGAACACGAGTTACTTGCACGTGGCTTTGAATAGGCGTCCAACGTCCTTTCCGAAAAACTGTCTGAAAATTGAAGGATTTGGTACTTGGTACTGTTAGCCTCCATCTACCCTCACCAGCGACTTCAAAGGGTACCGGTCCAATATGCTATCTACCGACGCTCCGTTGGTTTAAGGCTAGCGTCCACTGGAGACGGGCCGCATCGGGGCGGCCCGGGGCGGGACTCATCGCAAAATAGATAGTGCGTCCACTGAGGGTGACGGGGCGGGGCGCATCGCATCGGAAAAATTGAGCGGGAACGAGAAAAAAGGCGGTCGGTTTCGTGCTCATTCTGCTGTTCCGTGTTTTGTTTGTTTGCGTCGTTCCACCATGGATTCTTCTGACGAAGAACTTCTATGAATGCTGGCATTAAATGAAGATAATGCGAAATGAAAACAGCGGAAAAGGAAGCACCGCTATTGGGTCCACGACATCTGTTTGAAGAGAAGAGTGTACGGGGAGTACCATTCTTTATTTGCGGATTTATCTAAAAAGCGGAAACACCGTGCATTTCTACAACCAATTGCCATGCAAAAGCACACTATCATTTCATTCCATTCTACTACCTACAATGCTCGCTAATGAAAATATATAATTACAAATAGGTAGGTACCTTACCTAATAATTATTAGAGAATGGTCGGGCGTCAACAGCAATTTATCACTGTCTCACTGATGGCAGATTCGCAAACTTGACGAAAATTCAAATCAAAACACAAAGTTGTTGTGGTTTGTAGTAGGTATCCATACTGTAACCAATACTACAACCACCACCAAACTATTCTATTCTATTTACAGTATTTACCTATGTTTTACACCTCCGGATACTCTCAAAATATATACCTTATTTCAAGTCATTCAGTGTACATTTAATTCCAAGTTACCACATGGTTGTTGCTACTATTTGCGTGTACCGACGACACCCATGGAAACAATGAAAGAAAATAATTAAACCGAGAATAAAATAATGAAATAAAACAATCACCCCTGTTTATTAGATTCCCTCCTCGATGTCAAATCTGAAATCCGTCTGCCTATCGTCCACTGGAGACGGGCCGCATCGGGGCGGGCCGGGACCCCTCGCACAGCCGCAAAAATCCGCCTGGGGGGCGATTGAAATATGCGATGAGGCCCGCTCCGATGCGACCCGCCTGCAGTGGACGCATCTCCATGCAAACACTCACGATCGAAATGCCCGCTTTTTGCGATGAGGCCCGCCCCGATGCGACCCGTCTCCAGTGGACGCTAGCCTTTAGTATGCTATCTACCGACTTTCCGGTGGTCCAATATGCTATCTACGGCCTAGTCGTGTTATCTACTTCATTAAAATCGCGTATCTGTCAAATTTCACTCCAAATTTAAATTCTTCGATGGTATTCTAATTCACAGCATGAGTGTCGTGTCCTTCACGGCGTCGAAGAATGCGTTGATAGGGCGTCACTATTCCTATTTCAGTTTCCGCTCCAGGAGACTTGAGGCTACCCACACCGTTGATTTTTATGTCATACTTAACTTTTAGTACCCTCCACAGACACTCCATGGTTTGGTTTTGTCCTCCCAGGACGGGGTCAATAAAGTACTACCTTCCTAAACTCATATTACTGTTATAACTGTTATAGTTAAACGCAAATTACACGAAATTACCAAAGGACTATCACAGGAACAAACCACCGACACGAGCCAGTTATACTAACCTGTAACGATCTCGAATATTTATCAGTTTTTATGGGAGTCGTAAAGTCACAAACACCACTGTTTAGCTTGCCAATGATAAGATACGTCAACGATGTGGGTGGATAGCTTATTGCGCCACCGCGAAGAACCGGTAGGCATCGGATGCGGGAGGTAGACAGGTTCCCGGCGGTAGCATATTGGACCGGTACCCTTCAAAGTTATATGAAACATTTTAAATTCATATTATTATAGTAGATATAATATATTTACTCTTTTTGGTCCCACAACTTCCTGTAGCTTACTATTCCTTTAGCGAATTTTCAAAGAAAATTAAGTTATTCCACAATTTCCAAGTCCAAAATTTTCGAAACATGAATTTTTGTCATTTTTTAATAGGCAAATCCGTTTCAGAGCGTCCTCAATTCATCTGTGGATTTTAACAAACATTTATTATGTACCTATTTATAAAAAATCTTAAATTTTCGCGTTTGCGCGAACTTTTACGGGTTTTATGTTTTCTGTATAAAATTATTTGGAAGTATCATACTTCGACAGCCTGTTCTTCTTTGTAGAGTGTAGTAAGGAAAGGGCTTTATAAAGTCTGTATGTTGAGCCAGTTTTTTGTTGTTGTTGTAATACGTAAATTTTAGTAACTTCGGATCATTAAATGTCTTCGTCTAATATTATTATTTATTATTAAGGACTCTCTCAATTTGAATCTTCATTCGAGCTGCAAAAATGAAAACTTTCCGAAAATTCTTTTCCACCTTGGTATTAGAAGTAATAAGAAAGTGAAGCCATTGTTTACTCGGCTCAGCCTTGGCAGGCACGGGACTGCCTTTATTCCTTGGTGTGCTGTGAAATTTTGTTGCCAGTCTTGTGTCCGGTATAACTGAATGTGGTGTACTGAAGTTATAATTGAGGGGTTTTCCTCTACGGATTTGTGTTTCATTGATATTCGTATGTGTAGTTCTCCCGCCACCACTTCTGTCACTAACCTCTCTCTATATTTTTCCACATCATGTCCTCAACGCTACCTACTAAATTTGCTCCAATTTTTTTCTTTTTTTTCTTCAATATTCAATATTCATATCATACTAGTGAGAAGTAGCTTCTGTTTTGATGGTTCTAGGAGGTTCCCGAGAACCTCATCAGAATAATGTATTGGTGGGAAAATGACTAACTTGGTGGGAAAAGTGATATAAAAGTACGAATTACATTTATTATGTTCATTTACATGATAAGATCTACTCCTAGTTGTAACAACACATCTTCGTCCCGAGACCCCCTGCGGTACTTGTTTTTACAAATTCTATGTGGAAGAAAACCAATAAGTAGACAACTCATTATTATTAATATTATTACTTATACAAAATGTAAAATGAAGGATCACGATTGAATTATTTACAACTTGATAACTAGAAATTGAGCGATCACTTAAAAATTACTAACAATTTCTAAATGGTGATTAAAATGCGACGTGGAATCACGCGTTGGGCGATAAATAGTAAATAAATCCGGCGAATGAATGAGCAAGAAATGCGTTGGTTGTTGTCATGTGTTGTTTGTTGAAGCAATCACGTCTTTGCTGCTACTTCTTCCTCTGTGCTACAGCATAGCGGAACAGACACCGCGACTTCTCGGGTAGTAGTATCGATGTCACAGCTCACCTCAATGGCGCGGATTTTTTAAATAAAACAAGCTGTGTCCATAGAAAGTCGACAAGTGACGTTATCAGACTTCCACATTTATTAAAAAATTAACTGCTTATGTTGTTCAACTGAGAAATATGTATCATCTCATAATGTCCACTTGCAAAAAAAAAGTGTTACTCTTATACACCCCCCCCCCCCCCCCCAATGAGTTTGTGTAAGTCCTATTGTATAATTGACCCTCTGATTAAATATCGTATCGACTGTTGGATTGTCAATTTCCCATGAAAAATTGTTCGCAGAGAGAATCATTGGCGAACGTGCATAATCGGATTTTCTCGGTTTCACTGTTATCGCCGAGTTGGAATGAGTTGTATCATGCATGGCTGGCTGCGCATCTCAATTGATTTCTTTTGTATTCCAGTCGAATCGAACTTTCCGCGTCCTTCCCATTCTGTCCCGGTCATTAGCTATCAGGGTGAATGCCACTCGCACGCACTGCATTATAAACTCAGAGTTGTTTCACAACTTTTGGGAAATGCGCGGGTGATGTCCACACAAAACGTTACATGCGTCCTTGAGTCGGAGCCAGTTGACATATGTGCACAACGTCAAGCTGTGAGCTATCGTCACGCGATTCGTTGTCTTGAAGAGTATCGCGGAAGCCGAACTTCAAGATCTGGAAGAAGTTAAAGATACCATGGGCAGCAGCAAACCCGTCGGGCACACGAACGGCTTGGAAGAACGTGAAAAGGAAAAGGAGGGCGAATTTACTCATGTTGGCCTTAACGGAAGAAGATTAGAAGAGACAGACGCAAAGAGTAAATTATAACAGAGCATCAAGATTGAGAAGCAGGAACATATTTGCAAGGAAGACAAATTGAAAATTTTAGTTACGAAAATTGTAGGATCTTCTCTCCATTCGTAAGTGTAGAGTCTACGCTTACGAATTCTCTCTAACTAGGATATTCTCTTCAACTCTACACTTACGAGAGAAGCTCCTACAATTTTCGTAACTAAAATTTTCAATTGTCTTCCTTGCAAAAATGTTCCTGTTTCTCAATCTTGATTGCGCTATTATAATCTACTCTTTGCTTCTGTCACTTCTAATCTTGTTCCGTTAAGGCCAACATGAGTAAATTCTCCCTCCTTTTCCTTTTCACGTTCTTCCAAGCCGTTCTGGTGCCCCACAGGTTTGCTGCCCATGGTATTTTTCACCTCTTCCAGATCTTGAAGTTCGGCTTCCTAGATTCTCTTCAAGATAACGGATCGCGTGGCAGCTCACAGCTTGCTGTTGTGCAAGAGAATATGATTCAAGATCACTAACATTTATTTTTGAATCTAAAATTATTGTCTTATGATGGTGGAAAAATGCATATTTATAGCCGCCATTCCCGAACGTTAGAGAGGTTGTACTTCCAATCTGGTGGTATTTTTGTCTTGCCTGTGTGGGTAGGTAGAGGTATCCACACAAAAAAATACCTTACTATTTCGGGAAAGTAGTAACGTCGTGTAATAATTCGCAGTTTTTTATTTTTCTTGAGACCCCTGGAGGAGGGGGGGGGGGTTCTCCGGTGTTGATTATCCATACACCCATTCTCGAGAGGCCCCTGAGGACGTGTACCAAATTTCAACCCTCGGGACCGTCAGATGTCGGAGTTATGGAAGTTTGAAAATCGCTATTTTTCTCGTTTTTCTACTTCTTGCTGTCGTTGTTGTTCTTATTATTTGACGGCGCTGCAACAGCCTCACAGACATAACGGATCGAGCTGAAATTTTGCACAAACATATATTATGTGATGCTCCAAGGAAGTTCCTTTATGCATTTAGTCCCCCTCCCTACCATTTTGAAAAATTTTAGGAAAGTAAGTACCAAGGCAGGTACTGAGAAAAAGCTGCAAATTATTACACAACGGTTTATTATTTTCCCTGCATAGATGCCCCTTCTGCGTATATCACTGTTTCCTTGGTGAATACCTACTCTCGAGCTCCCCCGAGGAAAGCCCTAAATAGTATTTTGGAACCGGCCTGGGAATTAAAGTTTCATAAAAATGCGCAGGATTCAATAATTAATTGTTTGTTGTTATTCATGAAGCATAAGGTAAAAAATAAACCGTTGTGTAATAATTTACCAGTATAGATGCCAACATAATAATGTTGTTATGTTGCGTAGATAACTGTTTTCTGTAGTCAATCCGTACCCTCGTGCTCCTCCCAGCACAACCGTAAATCGAGTTCTGGAGCCGGCCCGGGAATTACAGTTTCATAAACATGCGCGGGATTCAACAATTCAGTCATTAACAATTATTTGTTGTTATTCATGAAGCATAACGTTAAGGAAGAGGTTTTTGTGTGCGGTATCAACACAATCGAAAAGAGCCATCATTTTTCAAGTAGAATATTATCACAAAATAATCTACTCGATTTCATACAGCCATCCGTGATTATAATCAGGTGCTCCCTAGCGATGATATCTGGGCCGGATCTGTACCGTTTGATTCACGGTCATGTTGACGAAGCTTTTTGGTGCAAGCGAACGGCTGGTCGTACAATGCTTCGGGTGGTCTCAAAAAATGCTTTAGTTCAAGATCAATATAAAAACATTTAAAAAAACCATACCCTTCTGTTTTCTGTGGTCTGTACCCTCGAGCTCCCCTAGGATAGCCCTCAATCGAGTTCTGGAGCCGACCCGGGAATTATAGTTTCATAAAAATGCGCGGGATTCAATAATTCAATCATTCATCATTCATCATTTTTTGTAGTTATTCATGAAGCATAAGTTAAATAATAAACCGTTGTGTAATAAATTACCTGTATAGATGCCAACATAATAATGTTGTTATTCATGAAATAGCGTTTATTCATGTTGCAAAAGTTCCTATCAACAAAATCCAAAAGAGCCATCATTTTTCAAATTAAATAATATCACAGAACAACCAACTCGACTTCATACTCCGTGAATATAATCAGATGCTCCCTAGCAATGATTATCTCGGACCAATCCCCTATTGTTGCCTCGTCCCTAGCAATGATATCTGTGCTGAATGTATACAATTTCATTCACACTCCTGTTGAAGAAGCCTGTCGGTGCAAACTTCTGGGCCTTACTGTGAACGAATGGCTGGACGCACAATGCTCCGGGTGGTCTCAAAAAACTCCGAAGTTCGAGAACTATTTAAATGCGTAAAAAAATTTAGATAACGGCGTCCTGGAGATTTCAACCTCTATTTTTCACCCCTTAGGAATGGCTGACAGTAACGCCGAGAAATGGGACCTGTAACCCGAATTTCGTCAATTTCGGTTCATGGTAACTAAGAAAAGTGCTGCGTACGGCGGACGGACGGAAATGTTTTATTGCATTTTCGGATTCTATATACCTTGAAATCGAAACCGTCAAATTTTGAGGGGGGGGGGGGGGGTTAAATTTTTTTTTCCATGCTCAATTCCAACGGTTCATTATTGAAAATAATAAACCGAAAATCTCTGTCCGTATGCCGTACTTTGCACTTTTGTTAGTTGCCATGAACCAAAATTAATGGAATTTGGTTTGTAGGTCCCGTTTGGGGTCTAGTTGGTCCTCGAAGCTCGGCGTTACTGTCAGTAATCTCTTAGGGGTTGAAATGTTCAGAACGCCGTAGCTCGAAAACTTTCAATATAAGGGTATGGTTTTTTTTAACGTTCTTAAATTGTTCTTGAACTGAAGAATTTTTTGAGACCACCCGGAGCACTGTACGACCAGCCGTTCGTTTGCACCGAAAAGCTTCGTGAACACGATCGTGAATCAAATGGTATAAATCCGGCCCAAATATCATCGCTAGGGAGCGCCTGATTATAATCACGTATCGCTTTATGAAGTCGAGATGGTTGTTCTGTGATATTATGCCATTTGATGAATATGATGGCTGTTTTGGATGTTGTTGATAGTTACTTTTGCAGCTTGAACGAACGCTGAAGTATTATTGGGTAAATTATTACAAAACAGTAACTATTACACAACGGTTTATTGTACTATCAACGCAGAAGGGGCATCTATACAGGTAAATTATTACACAATGGTTCATTATTTACCTTTTGCTTCATGAATAACTACAAATAACTAATGATTGAATAATTGAATCCCGCGCATTTGTATGAAACTTCAATTTCCGGGCTGGTTCCAACACACGATTTAGGGCTTTCCCGGAGGGGAGGGGATACGTATTGACCAAGGAAACAGTGATCTACGCAGAAGGGTAATCTTCGCAGGTAAGTAATAAACCGTTGTGTAATAATTTGCAGCGTTTTTTATTCGATTTCCGGATTCTACGTACCTTGAAACGGAAACCGTCAAATTTTGAGGGGGGGTTAAATTTCATGCTCGATTCCAAAGCTTCATTGTTGTACATAATAAACCAAAAATGTGATGAACTGGGGGAAAATCGGCGCTCCGCGTCTCGCCGGCTAAAACAGATGAAACGTTGAACACGCTTTTCCTTCCGGCACCTGAAGTTCTGATCCTCTATTCTGTGCCAGCTGATTCTCAGGCCGGTGGACATCTGAATCCTTTTTATCGTTTGCTGGTCGGTCAAACATCGTTCTCATAACGTTGAAGTGAAGCGGTCAAGTATCGTTCGGAGATCGTATCGCTTAGAGATTGTTCAAGGACCGTTCAGATACCAATTATAAGACTGATAGGTTCCTGGAACCGGAGGGCGAGTCACTGTGTCGGCCCTCACGGAGGAATTATTAAGCAATCTTATGCAACTTCGCTCAAACGTGGTGATATCGTCTTATATTTCATCCGGCTTGCAAGTGAAAGTCACTAACTCAAGTATTGTTTTGAGAAAATAGATTACTAAGAAGCAGGACAGTCCCTTAGATGCCAATCAACTATTTGATGGTACGTGAAAATCTTATGATCTCGACTTACAAACAATACAATACAATGACTTGCGCTATTTTCGTGACATAAAATAGTGTCGTATTTTCGTAACATAAAATAGCATTGGTTTTTGCCAACTAGGTGCCGGGAGAAAGCGTGTTCCACGCTAAAAAAATTTACTTCATCAGTCATTGTAAAAAGATGTAGCTTCTAGGCGAAAAGCCCCCGCCAAGTAACATTGAAATGCCAAGGTTTGAGGTGAAGGAACAGGTTTGTATACTCATATCCAACTGAGTGGGAAGGAACAGGTTTCTGTATAAACATCCAAGAGCGAGGTGTGAAGTGCGAGGTGCGATCCATCAAGTTTTTTGGCGGGTAAATTTTTAAAACAGAGTTGTTTTTGGAGTGTAAGCATACAGAGAGTGAATAGGTTCCAATCGGTTGTATGTACGTCGTAGATGGATGATTTCATGGCAAATATTGAGTAACAAAGTTCTAGCCATGCAGCATTTGACCATATAAGTATTTTTGCTTCCGATTCTGCAAGGCAGCGGAAGGGAAGCTTGTTTTCACTTTCGAAATGAAAATTTTTTTGTGTTCCAAAATCAAAATTTCCACTTGCGTTTTGCGTTTCAGGGCCTCCTGAACAAATTTGGTTTCGTGTCCGTCTGTCCGTCCACATTTCCTTGCCACAACCATAACTTCCACAATTTTGATCCGATTTCAATAAAATTTTCAGGAATTGCGCGGGTTTAGCGCTAGATGGTCCCCTATCAGTTTCATCATGACCGAATCAACGCTAGCCTCTGCGCAGGCGCTAGAGAGATTTTCTTGTTACGGTCATAACTCCTTCAATTTTGAACGGATTTTGGTCAGATTTTCAGGGATGATGCGGGTAAGGTCCCTTGAGGTCCCATACGACATTCATTATGATTGAATCAGCGGTGGCGGTGGCACCGCGTACATTCCAAACGTCGAGCATTCCTGTCCACCATCGCTATGGCTCTCTATGGCTACGGAATTCCATAATAACGTTTAAATCTTTTTTGCCCCCGTACTTTGTATTGCCCAAAAAATAGCGATTTTTAAATTTTTGGTTGCCCAGCATTCTATCGTCATGAGCATGGCGAACCGTTCATTTCTAGTTTTCTGAAAATTTAATGGTGACATACTGCGAAGGCCACGAGTAAGCTTCTGTGCCATGTCCTTGGCAGTGTATTTTTCACTTTGCTCTGAAACGGAGAAAAACAAAAAAAATTAACATTTCTGGCCCGTTGCATTCGAAAGTTCGCTCAGGCTGTTTTTGTTTTCAAGAACGTGGGCGGGAATTAGAGTTTTCGCGGGGGTCAAAATCGTTACAAACTGGTCACGTTGTCAGCTTTGAAAATCGGCAACTCGGCTGCTTTTATCACAGGAAGTGACTCGAAAAACGCTCGGCGGAAAGAATACGGTAAACCCCACGTCTGGAGTTTACATTACTTACCAAAGATAGGTGAATTGCTGGACGGATGAGCGTCAGTCTGCAGGTCGGTGGGAGCCACCCTGATCCCCGGGCTTTTGTAATCCTCCAATTGAACACAGACAAAAGACAGGTCTCGGTGTCCGTAATTAAAGGGACGCCCCCCCCCCCCCCAAGCTCCGTCATCCGCCTCAGACTTCATTTCTTCCAGGGGCTCATCCCGTCACTCCACGTTTCTTCCGGCGGAATAGCAAAAAGCGAGTCAATCCCGGCCGACTCGGTAATGGCGGGCCGAGGCGGTTCAATCAGCGCGGACCACTCGGAATGTGATCAGCGTTTACGGCTTGCTCTGTAACATTTGAGGCTTACAATTCAGCTGGAATGCTTGTCGGACAAAGTTAAGCCGTCACTTATACATACTTCTGTATATTATTATTTATAGGTATTTTTATCTAAAAATCTGGCCTAACCTATATTTTGATTGTCAATATAACGATTTCCCTAAAAATTGGGTCACATCTGAATTTTGGGGTCCAAATGGCTATAATCGCTGTATATTGAAATAAATCATCAAGAGTCTTATTATAGGTGGTGGATCGTGATGAAAAATACTATTTCGTTTTTCAAAAATAGTTTTCTCAGAAGAAAGTTGGTCAAATTCAAATGTTTGGGGCCATATTATGGTAAAATTCGGCAAAGTTGCTGTAATCACACAAAATTTTTATACTATCACCCAAAATAGTGTGGAACGGCGGCTTGAGACTAAAAACGTTCAATATCCAAAAAGAATTTCGCCAAAACTATTGATCAGAAGGTGGTCATTTGGATTTTTAGGGGTCAGTAATATTGCTTTTACTTGGATTTCCCCCAAGGTGCAAGAAGATTTATGCTCCTTTGATTTGAACGGAAGGTTCTGCGCTGAATTTTCGCTCCGGTCTGCGATAGTGGGTTGTGGGGGAGGTGGACTAATCGGGAGCTAACGACCCTGTTCAATGATTTCGACGTTTGTGTGGTTTATCCCTGTGGGCGCCTTTGTTGGGCTGGGCATGTGGCGATGATGTACGTCTCCAGAATCCCAAACATTGTCTTAAACGAGGAAATCAGCTCGAGAAGACGGGAAGGACCGCGGTTGCACTAGATCGTGCTAGGTGATATTCGAAACTCGATAGCGGCTGCACAAAAAGAAAACGCTGCAAAGTCCTTGTCACATGGGTTTATTATTCTACTGGACATACGTACAGAAATGTTGGCTGTTCATTTATTGTATATTTCAGGTAAAATAATTGAAATAGCTATTTCTGGTGGTTTCCACCAATTTTGACCCCCAAAACTTGAATTAGGTACGCTCCTTTTTTTTCAAATTATCTTTGATCATTGGTATTGCCATTTAATCGTCTTGATCCACGTTCTGACACTTTTCCTAGTGTTATTCTACAAATTGATGGTGATTTCAGATGATTTCCCAGGTTTTTGACTCATAAAAAATCAATTTTGGGAGCTGAACATCTGGTACAACCTCAAATTTCCACTCCTTGGTCAAAATCGACTTCATATTCGGTCTTCTCGTCCCCAAAAACATGGAAATTGATAACTCAAAAGCTCATTTTACTAATATGTTACTAAAACACAAAAAGTACCTATTTTTATACACATTTTCACTCATAACACCCCTGGGTATATTCCGATCGGGCTGAAAAGTTTGGGGACACAACTAGGGCCCAAATAGAGCATGTGTGCGAAAGAACGACTTTTTTAGACCGAAAATGAAGCCTGTACACGTGATACGGCGGTCGGACATTGCATTTTGGTTTATTATTCTGTGAATAATACACCTATGTAATCGCTCAGCAAAAAATTTTTATAACACCCCCTCAAAATTTTTTCTTTTCCGTTTCAAGGTACGTAGATTCCAAAAATGCAATGTCCGTCCGCCGTACGCCGTCCGCCGTCCGCCGTATCACGTGTACAGGCTTCATTTTCGGTCTAAAAAATTCGTTCTTTCGCACACATGCTCCATTTGGGCCCTAGTTGTGTCCCGAAACTTTTCAGCCCGATCGGAATATACCCAGGGGTGTTATGAGTGAAAATGTGTATAAAAATAGGTACTTTTTGCGTTTTAGCAACATGTTGGTAACATGAGATTTTAAGGTATCGTTTTTCATGTTTTTGGGGACGAGAAGACCGAATATGAAGTCGATTTTGACCAAAGAATAAAAAATTACCAGATGTTCAGCTCCCGAAATTGATTTTTTATGAGTCAAAAACCTGGGAAATCGTTTGAAATCACCATCAATTTGTATAATGACACTGGAAAAAGTGTCAACAGGTGGATCAAGACGATTAAAAAATGGTACTATCAATGATCAGAGATAATTTATTTTTAAAAAAAGAAGCGTAGTTTATTCGAGTTTTGGGGGCCAAAATTGGTGGAAACCACCAGAGATAGCTATTTCAATTATTTTATATGAAAGAAACAATAAATAAACAGCCAACATCTCTGTAGGTAGGTATGTCCAATGGAATAATAAACCCATGTGACAAGGACTTTGCAGCGTTTTTGGAATCTACGCACCTTGAAACGGAAAAGAAAAAAGTTTGAGGGGGTGTTATAAAAATTTTTTGCTGAGCGAATACATAGGTGTATTATTCACAGAATAATAAACCAAAATGACTGGCCGTGGAAACTCCAGGAGTCTTCATCCGTCGCGGATTGAAAGAGCCACGATAAGTTAGTGTTTATACTTGGTGAAAAGCGCTGTAAAATTGTTTTTAAATTGTTAAAATTATATGGGTTGGTTCCTTAATCATTCGCTCGTATGGTCATACTGTACGACTATAACTTCTTTCTTTTGGTTTATTATTCTGTGAATAATACACCTATGTATTCGCTTAGCAAAAAAATTTTATAACACCCCCTCAAAATTTTTTCTTTTCCGTTTCAAGGTGCGTAGATTCCAAAAACGCTGCAAAGTCCTTGTCACATGGGTTTATTATTCTATTGGAGTTCTAGAGATTCTTGTTGGCAGTTAAATTTATTGTTTCTTTCATGTGGAATGATTGAATTAGCTATTCCTGATGATTTCCACCAATTTTGGCCCCCAAAACATGAAATAGGTACCTACACTTTTCCCCCCCCCCCAGATCATATTTGATCATTGGTAGTGCGATTTAATGGCCTTGATTCAGCTGTTTACACTTTTTCTAATGTTAGTATACACATTGATGGTGATTTCAGACAGTTTTCCAGGTTTTTGACTAAAAAAAAACAATTTTGGGAGCTGAGCCAATGGTAAAACCTCAATTTCCGCGTCTTTGGTCAAAATCGACTTCATATTCGGTCTTCTCGTCCCCAAAAACATGAAAAACGATACCTCAAAAGCTCATTTTACTAACATGTTGCTAAAACGCAAAAAGTACCTATTTTTACACACATTTTCACTCATAGCACCCCTGGGTATATTCCGATCGGGCTGAAAAGTTTCGGGACACAACTAGGGCCCAAATGGAGCATGTGTGCGAAAGAACGAATTTTTTAGACCAAAAATGAAGCCTGTACACGTGATACGGCGGACGGCTTACGGCGGACGGACATTGCATTTTTTGAATCTACGCACCTTGAAACGAAAAAGAAAAAATTTTGAGGGGGTGTTATAAAAATTTTTTGCTGAGCGAATACATAGGTGTATTATTCACAGAATAATAAACCAAAATGCAATGTCCGTCCGCCGTCCGCCGTACGCGTCCGCCGTATCACGTGTACAGGCTTCATTTTTGGTCTAAAAAAATCGTTCTTTCGCACACATGCTCCATTTGGGCCCTAGTTGTGTCCCGAAACTTTTCAGCCAGATCAGAATATACCCAGGGGTGTTATGAGTGAAAATGTGTGTAAAAATAGGTACTTTTTGCGTTTTAGCGTCATGTTGGTAACATGTGACGCTAAAACGCAAAAAGTACCTATTTTTACACACATTTTCACTCATAACACCCCTGGGTATATTCTGATCTGGCTGAAAAGTTTCGGGACACAACTAGGGCCCAAATGGAGCATGTGTGCGAAAGAACGATTTTTTTAGACCAAAAATGAAGCCTGTACACGTGATACGGCGGACGCGTACGGCGGACGGCGGACGGACATTGCATTTTGGTTTATTATTCTGTGAATAATACACCTATGTATTCGCTCAGCAAAAAATTTTTATAACACCCCCTCAAAATTTTTTCTTTTTCGTTTCAAGGTGCGTAGATTCAAAAAATGCAATGTCCGTCCGCCGTAAGCCGTCCGCCGTATCACGTGTACAGGCTTCATTTTTGGTCTAAAAAATTCGTTCTTTCGCACACATGCTCCATTTGGGCCCTAGTTGTGTCCCGAAACTTTTCAGCCCGATCGGAATATACCCAGGGGTGCTATGAGTGAAAATGTGTGTAAAAATAGGTACTTTTTGCGTTTTAGCAACATGTTAGTAAAATGAGCTTTTGAGGTATCGTTTTTCATGTTTTTGGGGACGAGAAGACCGAATATGAAGTCGATTTTGACCAAAGACACGGAAATTGAGGTTTTACCATTGGCTCAGCTCCCAAAATTGTTTTTTTTTAGTCAAAAACCTGGAAAACTGTCTGAAATCACCATCAATGTGTATACTAACATTAGAAAAAGTGTAAACAGCTGAATCAAGGCCATTAAATCGCACTACCAATGATCAAATATGATCTGGGGGGGGGGAAAAAGTGTAGGTACCTATTTCATGTTTTGGGGGCCAAAATTGGTGGAAATCATCAGGAATAGCTAATTCCTGAGCTATCTCTGGTGGTTTCCACCAATTTTGGCCCCCAAAACACAAATAAGGTACGATCCTTTTTTTTAATATAAATTATCTCTGATTATTGATAGTACCATTTAATCGTCTTGATCCACCTGCTGACGCCTTTTCCAGTGTTATTCTACAAATTGATGGTGATTTCAGGTGATTTCCCAGGTTTTTGACTCATAAAAAATCAATTTCGGGAGCTGGACATCTGGTAGAACCTCTATTTTCTATTCTTTGGTCAAAATCGACTTCATATTTGGTCTTCTCGTCCCCAAAAACATGAAAAACGATACCTTAAAAGCTCATGTTACCAATGTTCATGTTTTTGGGGACGAGAAGACCAAATATGAAGTCGATTTTGACCAAAGAATAGAAAATAGAGGTTCTACCAGATGTCCAGCTCCCGAAATTGATTTTTTATGAGTCAAAAACCTGGGAAATCACCTGAAATCACCATCAATTTGTAGAATAACACTGGAAAAGGCGTCAGCAGGTGGATCAAGACGATTAAATGGTACTATCAATAATCAGAGATAATTTATATTAAAAAAAAAGGATCGTACCTTATTTGTGTTTTGGGGGCCAAAATTGGTGGAAACCACCAGAGATAGCTATTTCAATTATTTTATACGAATGAAACAATAAATAAACAGCCAAAATATCTGTAGGTATGTCCAATAGAATAATAAACCCATGTGACAAGGACTTTGCAGCGTTTTTTTCATATTATTTTAACTAACTCATTCTCAACAAGAACATCAACCATCGGTCTGAGCAGAATGAACCGACTGGTTCTCAACTCGGCATTTTCTTATCGAACTAAAAGAAACGTAGTTTTATTTCAACGCATTTGAAGATTTTTTTTCTTTCATTATCTTCGCACAAACTGTTAAGGTTGTTTGATGAGGGGTATACCAATTTTTTCAATTTTTATGAGAACCTGAGGGACAAGTTGAAGCCGAGAGTAACACTATCGCCTCGGTGACTAACAACTTGATTCGTAATTTATGGAACTATCAATGTGGTGTTCTGTTATCTGTGTGACACTACCGGAGACCCCCAAATATTGCGAGGAGTTCATGTTAGCGCACGCACATTAATTGCTCTGAGCAATATGAAATTCATAGGGGCCATCCGGAACCCAACCTGCCTACATCCCTGGAAATTTCATGAAAATCGGGTGACCGAGGACAAGCATTTCACGAATATTGTTGTTATCTCGTTTGCAGACGCTAAGCATCCCGCCCGCATGGGCCAACTTTTAGGAGGTTGCATTCGTCATCTTCAGGGGTACATACAAATAGCGGAATATTCCTGTATCTTTACTGTGCTTTATGCCTAGATTATTCCTGTGGATATACGAGTTGGTTTGTTGTGAAAATATTGATTTCTATGTGAGTTACACTCATAAAGTAATCATTCAGTTCAAATAGTTGTCTATATATATATATTATATATTGTTTTTAGTATGGCTCAAGTCTTGCCCTGCATATTCTTAATATGTTGGTTTATTATTTTCAATACCTAATGCACCTTGGAAATCGGACATGAAACAATTTTAACCTCCCCATTTTGATTGTTTCCGTTTCAAGGTACGTAGAATCCGAAAATGCAGTAAAAAAATTCTGTCCGTCCGTCTGCAAAGCTCGTCGTTACTGTCAGTTATCTCTGAGGGGTGAAAAATACAGTTGGATGGATAGCTCCTATCCAAATGTACATAGTAAAGTCAGACTCACTTACTGACCTTGATGCAAATTGGAAGTTGAAATTCTGGAGATATGCTGTTCACTTCAAGTTACAAGCAAAAATGATCTTGATTATTTTTAGTCACTTGTTGAATATCCTACATTCACTTGAAGATTGATGTAGTTCTTTGTAATGATGATTTCTTGTAATTTGCACCATTTCTAATCAGGTAGACTTTTGGTAATAAGAAAAACCATCTTTGAACTTGATAACTATTTTTGATAAATTTATATCAACAGGAAAACCTATTGAATAATAAAAATTACCTTATTATTTAATAGCAAACCTTAACTTATTATTTAGTAATAATATTTATTATTAAATAATACCTAAGGTAATATTTATTATTAAATAGGTAGTATTATTGATATATAGGTAGTAGTATAAGGTAATATTATTAAATATTCCTTATGTGTATCTACATCCATGATGTATTATCATTTGTACCCGAATGGTTTCGCTCTCTGATAATCCACGCTCGATGCAACCACCCCATTTGGTTTACTACCGCGGGGCTGCGGCTGGTATCCGTGAAATGGTGCCAATAAAATTCATCTCTGTGGTCCAACCCAATGTTAGATTATTTTGGTTTATTATTTTCAATAATGAACCTTTGGAATCGACCATGAAAAAAGTTGTTCAACACCCCTCAAAATTTCATGGTTTACGTTTCAAGGGACGTAGAATACGAATATCGAATAAAAATATTTCCATCTGTCCGCCGTAAGCCGTCCGCGGATTTTCCCTTAGTTACCATGAACCAAAATTCACGAAATCGGGTATACGGGTCCCGTTTTGGCTCTAGTTGGTCCTCGAAGCTCGGCGTTACTGTCACTCAACTTTAAGGAGTGAAAAATAAGGGGTTGAAATATCCAGATTTTCCTATCTCGGAAAATTTTAATTTGAGGTGTGGGTTTTCTCGCATTTTTAAATATTTTCATTTTTTTCTGAATTTTTGAGACCACCTGGAGCATTCTACGATGTCCCCATAAAATGTTGCAGCGTGTATGCAGGCATCAAGCTGGGTTGAGAGCGCACACCACTTGTCTCTCCAGGTAGCCTTCGTAGCGGAGTGGTCTGAGAGTCCGACTGATACACTTAGAATCAAAGGTTCGAATATCGGTTCCGGGACCGAAAATTCACTTCAAATCAATCATTTCCCTTCAAAACTACATTTGTTTTTCTTTTTGCAATTTTAGCTACTGTTTGAACATTCAGCGCATGATATTAATTTGTAGTGGCGAATAGGTATTAACCACGGAGGGCCTGTGATCTATCCAGAAGAGTTACATAGGTACCTATTAAGAGAGCTGTGATCTATAGCAGTAGTGTTCTACAGAGAGCTGTGATCTTTAACAGAAGGGTGTTCTATACAAAATAATAAAACCTTTTGTACGGATTTGCAGCGTTTTTCTTTTCACTACGGGTTGTGACCCTTGCCGGTAGTCGTTAAAAAGGGTTCGCCTCATAAAACTTCTACTAACGTGCATCCTTCAACCCTTCTTCCGCCTTCTTTCTGAAACTGATGAACGCTGAGGATTTACCCCCATTACATTAATTTTGCTGCCCTACCACCGAAAGTTAGAAAGTCTATTTATTGTTCATTCATTCAAATAACAACAAAATTTTTTGTCTTCAAAGATCAAAATTTCCAGTCGCATTTATCGTGCCAGACACCAAGGGTCGCATTTGCTTCCTTGCATGTCTGTCTGTGTCTCAAAGCATTCCTTCAGATATGCTTATTTTGGACCGTATGAATTCGTTTAATTTATTTGGGCGCCAAACTGCCGGTAGTGAGCTTCATAAATGTTAAGCAAAAATTAGGTGATAGTAGTTTTCTAATTTTGGTTTATTATTTTCAATAATGAACCATTGGAATCGAGCATGAAAAAAAATTCTCACCCCCCCCCCCCCCCCCTCAAAATTTGATGGTTTACGTTTCAAGGTATGTAGAATCCAAAACTGCAATAAAAATATTTCTGTCTGTCCGCCGTACGCCGTACGGGCCACTTTTCTTAGTTACCATGAAACAAAATTGATGAAATTCGGGTTATAGGTTCCGTTCGGGGTCTAGTTGGTCCTCGAAGCTCGACGTTACTGTCAGTCATCTCTAAGGGGTTCAAAAGAGGGGGTTGAAATTTTCAGATCGCCGTATCTCGAAAACTTTCCATTGAAGGGTATTGTTTTTTTTACGTTATTAAATTTGTCTTGAGCTAAACAATTTTTTGAGACAACCCGGAGCACTGCACGTCCATCCGTTCGTGTGCACCAAAAAGCTTCGTCAACACGATCGTGAATCAAACGGTATAACTCCGGCCCGGATATCATAACTACGGGCATCTGATTATAATCAAGGATGGCTGTATGAAGTCGAGTTGTTTGTTCTGCGATATTATTTCATTTGATAAGTGATGGACTATTGGATTTTGTTGGTAGGTACTTCTGAATATTGAACAAACGTTGAAGTATTATTGATGGGTAAATTATGACACAATGGCAAATTATTACACACCGGCAAATTATTACACAACGGTAAATGATTACGCAACGGTAAATTATTACACCACGGTAAATTATTACACAACGGCTCATCTACCCCGAAGGGACTGGATTTTGTTGATAGGTACTTTTGCAACTTGAACAACCGTTGAAGTATTATTGATGGGTAAATTATTACACATTGGCAAATTATTACACAACGGTAAATTATTACACAACGGCTCACCTACCCAGAAGGGGCTGGATTTTGTTGATAGGTACTTTTGCAACTTGAACAACCGTTGAAGTATTATTGATCGGTAAATTATTACACAATGGCAAATTATTACACAACGGTAAATTATTACACCACGGTAAATTACTACACAACGGCTCATCTACCAAGAAGGGGCTGGATTTTGTTGATAGGTACTTTTGCAACTTGAACAACCGTTGAAGTATTATTGATGGGCAAATTATTACACAACGCTTCATTATTCTATCTCCGTAGAAGGGGAACCTGTACAGGTAAATTATTACGCAACGGTTTTGGTAGGTACCTAGTAACAAGTACGGGGTTAGGTACTAACCTACGGAGGGTCCGCGATCTACATGTGTAGAATAGTACATAATATATTATATAGACGGGTTATCTATACAGAGAGCTGTGATCTGTACAGGAGGGTATTCTGTACAAAATAATAAACCGTTGTGCAGGGATTTGCAGCGTTTTTATTATCTCATAGCACCTGGCTATCTTGGTTTGTTCCCACTGTACTTATAAGGCCTTATTGTTTGAATTCATCTTTGAGGTTTGCTCCATGTTTAGTTGCTCCATGCTGTATGTTGAAGTAGGTACCTACTTCAGAAATAGAGGTGACAATGTTTGACGCCGTAAGTGCAAGTGCTGGTGATGGAACACGTAAGCAACTAGCGTGTTTGTTATTACAGTTTCACGATTCCGAAGTAGTCAAATAGTGTTATATTTCATGCGTAATGTGTCTAGTGGTTTTAGTTCTCACTGGTGCTAATGATGACGGTAGAAATTGTGAAGCACCCTTGACCCTTCTAGGAAAGTGATTCAGCAACCCCCTCACACTCGTCCCGGAGGGAACTGGAATGCAGAGGGTTAATTGAAATAAGATTGAGTTTACATAAATATATGCAGGTAGTGTCAAAATTTTCCCATCCAATTGCTCAACAGGAGACAGCAAACAAGTAAATCTGTTATTTAACAGCGAGAGGGGGGGGGGGGGTTAGAAATTTAATTACGAACATCGACATTGTGTTTAACCATCACCCCACCACCTAATCCCCACCACCTAAACGTATGAATAATTTGCGTGTAGGTTTGAAATGAGATGAAAATACTACTGATACCCAAAACCCATTCTTTTTTTAGTTGAATTCTGTTCATTGATGGAAATTAAAACTTGTTTACCGCATAATTAGGTTTTTAGTTCGGAAAGTCTAGGCAGAAAACGAGTGTGACATTTGAATTTCTTAGTTCCCGCTAGAAGTGACCTCAGGTGAGTAGTTAAACTCAAATCCCGCTTGGAGCGCTAGTGCATCACTTTAAATTATGCACAGAACCGCAGTGGATGGATGGATGGATGGAACCGTAGATTTATTAATAGACTTACGGAATATTTCCTCCAAATCAAACCGAGGGGAAGGTCATGGCAAAGGTTGCCACGAAGGTTTGCCATTTCTAGTGTTGGGTTGTTGGCAGCATTGAGAACCTTCGCCTCCGAGGCTTCGCTCCGCCTGCTTGGGCCAACAGCCTGTCAGATGTCAGTAGACCCGATAATTTTTTTTTTGCCCCATTTTTACTTTTAATCACCCTCATTTAAAAAATGACGCGTATTTTTGAAAACGGGCTGTAAACTACCACTTTTCCGAGAGTTGTTGAAAAAAAAAAAAAAATCCCCCATCAGCGAACCATTCTTCGGTGGGTACTGTAATTCAAATCCGTTAAATTATGATCTATCGCCCAGGAAAGCTGTGCAATCAAAAACGCGAAAATGGTAATCCAAGGGATGTGTAAGCCTGCAACGATAGGGTATTGCCTCATTAGGATCCAAGTGGGTGGATACGGTTCCACTGATTCGGGGCGGACGGTTGGATGGGTCACGCAACCCTTGCCCGCTCGCCTTCCAACATCCATCTTCTCAGCACTTCCAAGTATGGGCTGTTTTTTTCAGCTGAGGATATTATCCCGGCAATTGGCTCAACACGCACACAGGCTCCGCATGTTTTGCCTCCAGAAATGAAAAATTATTCTTCATCGCCCAAGAGTTTCTTGAATTGTTCAACTGATTTGGTCAGATTTTCTTCGATTGTGTTACTGGTGCTCAGCATAAATGTATTGTTCAGACAACCATACACAAACGAGACGACTCTCTTCCGAAGTATGGAGTAGTGAGTGCCTACGTTCTTGATACCCTCCCTCACCAGCTAGCGAATTTTTGAAGAAAATAAGGTAGATATTTCATGATTTCTTCCCCTCAAGTTCTTGCTTTTAAAAAATCCGTTTTAGCACAGCCCGAACCGATCTTTCAAAAAAACCTAACATTACAAAGGTTAGGGCTTCTCGTGGCATAAGCGAAAAAATACGTTTCTCCAAAATGTAGTTGTAAAATGTTTTAAAAAAAGGGTAAAATACCAACCTATGAATACCAGCCATTTAGAATTACAAGGTAAAGACAGATTTGAGTTTAGTTGGTCAAAAATTGCACTAAATCGTCAAGAAGTGCTGACGAGTTTAATCATCAGCCAGACTCTAGACTTGTAAGCATCTCAAAATATATTTCAATCAACAAATATAATTATATAGTCGAATTAACAAAAAATTGGGTCTAGCCAAAAAAGTTTCAAGCTTCGATTGTTGGAACCCCTGGAAAAACTTCGGTAACTGCAGTCTGTTAGGGGGATATTTGGAGAATTCACTCGTTTATGGCTACACGTGAGTGAGAATTTTTGATTTCACCGTTGAGATTCGAAACATGTATCTACTACAAATAAAAATTTAAAATCAAGGTATTCAAAAATGTAATCCTATAAATTCTGTATATTGATTTTGTGCCACAATCACGTAGCATTTATTTTTCCAACGTTATTAGCAATGTTTTACTATAGTTGACCTCTGATAGTTCTAAATCATTGATGGTCGAATGGTATTATTTTTGTTGTTCTGCGTGGATTCTAACAGTCTTGAAAGTAAAGTTTTTAGGAAAGCCTGCATAGGGACATTGTCTGTGCCCAATTTCGCCCTATTGTGATGGTAAAGTTGGGATTAGGTTTCTTGGTGGCTATGTAGGTTCTGTAAGTCTAGCATTCATTATGGATATATTAGCAAACTGTATATGAATTGAAGTGACTTTGTGAAGCCACCCACATGGCAAACGTTTTTCCTTCGATCCTAACAAACCCTGAACGCTGATTTTCTTAGAAAACATCCATTCTGTGCACAGGAATACGAACAGTGATCAGTGAAAACACGTAGCTTTGAAGGTTTTCATGTTTCGTATGTTTAGGGACAGGATTGATCTTGAAGTTCTGAAGGTGAAGCAGGCCTTGCCAACACAGACCGCCATAGGGAATAGCGAACTTGAGGCCAACCACGTCTGATAGGGTAGAAGCTTAGCGAAGCTGTCAGTAGTTTGGCGCATCCCAATACTGTTTGCCTCCGGCGTCACTCGAGCTTTCCCAGAGGAGTTCCCTGAATACAGATCAATTGGAAAGGGAAACCCTCCTGTACTTATCCTCCCCGACAACCAACTAATCCTCCTTCCCAAAGCAATCGTGGGAATGAATGTTTACCTCTCATGTTCTCAGAAATGGGCTGTTTTGGTAATAGAAATGATCACGTGGAAATGTGAGTCATGCTAATGCATAACATGCGGGCTTAATGGGATAATTCATTATTCCTCCCAAATGAGATATAATTAGTCCATTGGGGACTAAGTGTGTCAGAATTGTGCATAAATATTATTTTTTCGTAATTGGTTTTCAGCACCCTTGAAACCCCTCACGAATCAATTTTCAGGTACTGCAGGTACCAATTCCAGGTACTTGCATTTTCTCATGCTTGAATTAAACCAACATTTTATTAGAACCAATCACATCTGTCGATACTGTCTTTATTTTGTTACAGGTAACCATAACATTCGTTTTGTAACCGAATTTACGCAGCTGTACTGTTCGTAAACATCTTTTGTATTTCGCCAAAATGTTTGTAATTACGATAGAGGAGATGAATTCGAAGATGAGCTATTTTAGAATACAAAGAAACAAAAACCATCTTAGATGGGGGGTTTTTTCATGCTCAATTCCAGAGGTCCATTATTGAAGATGACAAATAAAAATTGGGCCAAATACAAGTTTTTTAGGCATTGAATTCTTCATCAAGTGTTCATATTCGTGGATTCCACTAGCAAATCAACAACCATCCCTACCCTGTACCCATCACAGATTATCGCTTTATGAATATTCGGTCGTTGCCACCCTCGTTTCATGCACGCTCCCTCCGCATCAGTTTATTATTCCGTACTCAGTTTTTACTTAGTCGGAGTTTTGTGTAAGTACCTTTGGAGTTGGAAGTATGGAATCAATTTTGACAGAACACTTCAGCTCGACGTTTTCGGCTTTTAAAACCTCGTTAGCTCGAAAAACCTTCCTTTGTGTGATGAACTTTCTTCTCGATCCTCGGCGCTTCATTGAAGTTGACCGAGGAGGAATGCTCGAGTTCTGCTCGAGCATCGAGCACTTACCTACCTAGCAAACCCTTCTTAGCCCCACGCTATGTACAGAGGGCTTTCGAGCGATTAACCTACATCATGGGGACTCAAGGTCTCCGACAGTGAACTCCAACTTTAACAAGAAATGTTACGGACATTGCGTGCCACTCACCGACCCCAGTAACGGTGGCGTGTCGACGAGCTTCTGCAAAGGGCGGAACCCCGTATAGCCGTAGGATAGCTCACATAGCGCGACCACATTATAGGATCGGGGGGTCGAGGGTTGCGGTCAAGCTCGCACGTCCCTTGTTACGAATGTCGCAATTTACGAGATGAGATTCAGGTAAATTGCAGTACCTAGTCATCTTCGCCCTTGTGGAAAAGGGTTTACCGAAACAGACGGCCGTCATAAGAGAGAATGTCCTATCATAAACACATCTGAAATGTTGAGACAAACAATGTTATGTGAGACTATCTAGCATTTCTTTCAAGTTAGTTGATTTCGTTTAGGTTCCAAAATCACCACCACGCCTTGAGTGAATCAATGCTCCTTAGATATGAAGTGCTAAACCTAGCTCAATGGACGCCCAATGGTTTAGCCTTCGATTGAACAAAAACGGTTGAACAAAAAGGACATGACGCTTTTGTAAAAATCATTGAATCCGAATAGGTATTTTTCATGTCTGAAAACCCAACCATATCGCTCTTGATGCCGATCGATTAGAGCGTATTTCATATTTACAGAAACGAGCCAAGTGGCTTTGATTCTTCTTGAAATTGTGTCAGCTGACCAACGAGTTCAGCAGAAAAGAGCCAAAAACTCTGGGTCCTTGGCAAAAATAGGATCTGTACTAGAGTACCGAAATCAAGGACGTACGAGGATAATTTTTTATACATGATTATGACTTCATTATGGGTACCTATGTTTTAAACTTGTACATTTTATTTTATTTATCTATTTATTTTTATTTATTTATTTTATTTTTTATTTTTTTTATTTTCCTTAACCCATTGGTTTTGTCGTAGGGGTAGGAGTAGAGGTAGTCATTTGTACTTTTTACGTCATTTTCAGAAATGAGTAAGTTCCAGAATTTTATTTGCTGATCGAGACCAGTGGTTTTCCATTATTCATTCGGAAAGTAACCAATAAACTTAATTTTTGAACGTCTTCTTACTCTTAAATAAGTTAATGACGGAGGAGATTGGATTCGAGGCAAAGTGAGAAACCCCTATCGAAACAATTCCTGATTTCCACAAGAACCAAAACTTTGGCATATGAGTACTCGTTACTACAGGATCTGGTCAATGGTTCCTTTCTAATGACGGTCATGTTTGTGTACCCTTGAAACCCTTCTTCTTTGTCGGGGTTGATGTGACTCATCCTCGATCCATTGTTCCTAAACTGGCCAGAGGCACGCAGGTCCATCATCCGCCGGTATGGGTTGTAGCAATGGTGTGTCTTTATGGCGATCCTTGGATTAATCACGCCCTGTGGTTTTTATCCACTTTCTGAGAAAGTTCGTGAGTATGGCAACAGTCAGGGGATTGGTAGAAGAAAAAAAGTATATAGATCCTGGCTGTTGATGTTATATTATGGTTTTATAGAATTACGAATGTTACGCTTAGCAAACCTCATCTGAATGTCAGTGATCTGGAGCTAAGTTCGACTTACACAGGTTTGTTCGAGGATTATCTACAAAATTTGGCTCTTTTGTTGAAGGTTTGGTGCCCATAAATAAATAAATCTCAATAATAAATCAAAATTATCGCGGAGGATTGGAATAAACTTTTCTTGAGTGCTTGACACCGACTCGACTTTTCGAGTCAATTATTATAGGAGTAACAGTTTCCTGAAATTCGAGCCTTATTTCTTATTTGATTCATTAAACTCTCATTTAGGTTATTAGTGTAAAACGGGTAACCCCTCCCCCCCTCCATCAGCACCCAAAATTAACATGTCTTTGATAACCCCAGTTTATGCTGTCCACAATTTGAGCCATTTAATCAAATTCAGTTTTTTCGTGAGGGTAGAAAGAGTGGGGAGGGGAAATAGAGTTTTTCAGAATGACGAGCGAGCTGTCCATCGTGCATTCGTGTTTCCTGGGGTCATCGATTCTGATGTTTATATAGCTACCCGATGATGGCAATACTAACACAAATAATAGGGTAGTATCTAAAACGGCGTACGGCGGACAGACAGAATTTTTTTTAAATTGCATTTTCGGATTCTACATACCTTGAAAGGAAAGAATTTTTTTTTTTTTCATGCTCGATTCCAATGGTTCATTATTGAAAATAATAAACCAAAATGAAATAAATTTGTCATTCAAGAATAAGAATACCTAACAAATGAGGATTATCTGTCAATTTTCTTAAATCTTGAAACTGTGCCCTTATGTATGATAGTTTAAAAAAAATGTTCCATTATTCGACTCCCTCGTTCCTGGTGAAAATAGAGGGAAGTGGGAGTTGGCACACGCCATCTTGTTTTTCGATGTTTTGACTATTTATTCTTGATTTGAGAATTCTACCAAACCAGTTCTAAGAGATTCTACTAAACCAGTTCTGTACCATAAAACACGGTGTAGTTTCTTCTGTGTGTATTTATGAAAACAAGAATCCCTTCCTGAGGAAAATTAAAGGAAGCATTTATGATGTACTTTCGTACAAGTCAAAATAATAACTAGGTATAAGTATGGAGAACGTTTCGATATGATTAAATATCTATGGAAATATAACAGATTGTTATAGATTATATTAATTTATATTTTTATATAAATATTTATATTTATAAAATATAAATTATATTTGTTATTTATATTTATATTCATTTATTTTTATATATTTATATAACCACTAACATCTTTGATGCCTAGTCAATCACATTTGTGCGGCTTTATCTTGGTAGGTATATACCACTGATTACGTAATACTGTTGACCCGTTAACCATGGCAAGTTTATTTAATTACCAGTTTATTTATTTACTTAAGTTGGTTACTCAAATTTCACCAGTCATGTTCTAAATTCATAATCCTGTTCATCAAATCTAAGTGTTGTCCATGCTTTGTATCATGTTAAATAATATAGTCATTTATATGTTCATGTATCCACCTTTTATGGATATCGAGTACATGGAATGGGCCATCATGGATGGATATGGTGAATAGGGCAATTCTTAGGTTTTCAAGGACTGACGATGGGTTCATCGTATCATCCGACGTATTTCCGATTTTAATGACCAATCGTTGTGTGGACACTTACAAAGATTAAAAGCCGTCCCGAGAAAAAAGTTCCGTTCCTCTTATAATTTGTGTGATCCGAGTAGTTACGTACGTCTAATAATAATTGGGCGAGAGGTCAGATCGATCGTCCGTGTTACGAAACGTATGTTAGTAGGGAAGGCGTCAGATTCGTCAACGATGTGAACTCGGAGATTCCTCAAGCTACGTGACGCGGTCAGGGAAAGATAATGAATAATTTGTACCTATTAATTGTGGTAGTATTGTGGTGTTATGTTGGTTCGCACTTCAGCGAATTTTCGAGAAAAAAAACGCTAGTGCGATGGGTGCAAAATTTTTAGTAGATGAATTTTGAAAGACTCCGTTTATTTTCCGTTTCATAGATTTCTAATTTCATCCGTATAATAGCAAGCGAATGTGGGCGATTTTCGAGTGGAAAAAGTTTGTCAACAATTAGTTTCTAATAGGTAAAACATCCCCAAAAACAAGCAAAAGTTGTTTTATTAACAAATCATGTACCACAAATTGGTATCAAGTAACCAAAATTGGTATAGAGTGGTGTCTCTCTCTGAAAAGTAGACAGTTCTGAAAGTCAAACATATTGTTTAGCGAAAAAGTGGGGCTTATCTGAGTTTTTGTTGGTAAAAAATCACTAAAAATTGTCGAACCTCAATTGTTGAACCTCCAGCAAAATCCGTTACCTACAGAGTGTTGATTTGAGACCAAAAAAAGAGCTGTCAACAGAAAAAGTTGCTGTCACCAAATATTATTTCTAATTCACAAAAAAGGTATTGGATGCTGACCCAAAACAGAAGCAGATTATTTCTGTTGTTATAATGCCACATTCATGAAGTTTTTGTTCCCTAAAAAGGTAAATTTTCTTTCACTTTGGAAATTTCTCTATTGCGTAATAGATTTACTGAAGTTATCAGAATGTTTGGGGGGACGGTTGTAGTTCTGGCGACGTTGTTCTTACTTCGGAAATTCGCTGTATGACTGGAACTTCTTTTGGATTTGGCAGCTCTGTGCGCTGGTCCAAGTGTTACCCGTAATGATCTCGCCCCTCGGAGGAAAACGAAAATAAGTGAGAGTTCCGAGTTAAGTGCCTGGAGAACGGAACTGCCCATAACCGAATGACCAAGTGGTCGAAACGAGTAGATTCAGTGACAGAAGATTGAGATGAATCGCTGGTCAAGTAGAAAACGACGATTCATCCAGCATCAACCGCCGGAGACGCGATTTACTCACACAACCAACCGAGTAACCGGGTCACTTTCGCCCCGAGCTGTCTCGGAAATAGTTGGCGTTTTTGAAGGCTCAGAGATGTGACAATGGAGATGAAATGCGGCGGGAACAGACGCGGAAGTAGTGAGAGGCGGTCTCATGGTTGGAATGCTAAAATTCGCACATCCACCTCTTCACCGAAAGAACAAACCAGTGATAGCAAACCAACATGCAGCAAATGGGTTTGCATTTTCGAATTATCTTAGAAAATGCCTTCAGAGTTTTCCAGATTTTGCACGATTTTCCTGATTCCTGCATTTTGATAATAAATTGTTTCTGGGATTTGCATTCATATATTCAACTTCGAAGTTATACCTGGATGAATGATCCTAAATTTCTATCGTCAGATATGCGTTCAGTATGGTCAATAATTGGGAAACCTTGCTTCATTGATCAAAATTTAGGGCCGAGCTTCAAAAAGTGGATCGAAAAAATACTGTGGAAGGACCGTTGATACGGGTTGACAACGAATAACGAAGATTGACATGAAGACAGACTCGAACTAACAGATGTCAGTGGATCTGTACCACGGAATTAGAACTCAACTAGGACGGGAGACCTCCCAATAATGAATGGCGTACAAACAGAAATGAATTGACCAGATGTTAACCTCATTTTCCATCTTTGCAGCATCGAATTAGCTGGAATACTCCTAATTATTATCATCGTTAATGTCCCCCATCGCCTGTGTGCCAAAACATGCGGGACAATTTTATTTGTAACACTAATGGCGTTGTCCGGATGTTAATTTTATAATTTCCTACTGAGCAGGAAAAAATAACAGTTCTATTTTCTTGTAAGATAATGCAATTTAACCCCCTTTCGACCCCCACCCACAAGTACCTAAACTAAACTATGACCAACATTAGTCGCCTTCCATTACTGTTACATTTCAACCACTTTTGGTTTATTATTCTTTGAATAATACACCGATGTATTCGCTCAGCAAAAATTTTTTATAACACCCCTCAAAATGTTTTCTTTTACGTTTCAAGGTGCGTAGATTCCATAATGCTGCAAAGTCCTTGTAACATGGGTTTATTATTCTGTTGAACGTACTACAGAAATGGTGGATCTACATTTATTGTTTTTTCATGTGCAATTATTGAAATAGCCATTGTTGATGGTTTCCACCAATTTTGGCCGCCAAACACACAATATAAGCTCCTATTTTTGACAAATTATCTTTGATCATTGATAGAGCCATTTAATTGTCTTGATTCACCGGTTGAAACTGCTTCTAGTGTTAGTACACAAGTTTATGGTGGTTTCAGACAATTTCCCAGGTTTTTGGCTCATAAAAAATGAATTTTGGGAGCTGAACCTTCGTTACAACCTCAATTCATCACTCTTTGGTCAAAATCAACTTCATATTCGGTCTTCTCGCCCTAAAAAAACATGGAAGACGATACCCGCAAGCTCATGTTCACTAAAACCTCGAAAACCCCATTTTTACCCCCATTTTTCACCCGTAACACCCGTGGGTGTATTTTGATCGGGCTGCCGAGCTTTGGAGCACAGCTAGGAGACAAATGTGTTCCCAAATGGGGATCCAAACCGTGTGCGGAAGAACGACGATTTTAGACCAAATTTCAACATAAATTTATGGTTGAAACTTCGTTAGAACCTCAATTTTCCACTCTTCGGTCGAAATCGACTTCATATTCGATCTCCTTCTCCTAAAAAAACATGGAAAACGTTACCTCACCAGCTCATGTTAAGGAACACCAAAAAACCCCATTTTTACCCTCGTTTTTCACCCATAACACCCTTGGGTATATTCCGATCGGGCTGCAAAGTTTCAGTACACTACTAGGGCCCAAATGGAGCCTGTGTGCGAAAGAAAGATTTTTTTAGACCGAAATTGAAGTATATATGCATGGTACGGCGTACGGACATTGCATTTTTGGACTCAGCGCACCTTGAAACGTAAAATAAAAAAATGTTGAGGGGGTGTTATACAATTTTTTTGCTGAGCGATTACATAGGTGTATTATTCGCAGAATAATATACCAAAATGCAATGTCCGTCCGCCGTATCATCCATATCTACCTTATTTTCTGTCTAAAAAATTTGTTCTTTCGCAAACAGGCTCCATTTGGGCCCTAGTTGTGTCCCGAAACTTTGCAGCCCGATCGGAATGTGTTCAAGTGTGTTATGGGTGAAAAATTGGTGTAAAAAAAGGGTTTTTTGGTGTTTTAGTAACATGAGCTTGTAACGCATCGTTTTCCATGTTTTTTAGGACGAGGAGACCATGAAGTTGATTTTGACCAAAGAGTGGACAATTTAGGTTTTAACGAAGTTTCAGCCTTAAATTTACAAGTTTCAGCCTTAATTTACGTTAATTTTGGTATAAAATCGTTGTTCTTCCGCACACAATTTGGTCCTTATTTGGAAGCTCATCTGAGTCCTAGCTTCTCCGAAGCTCGGCTGCCCGATCGGAATACTCCCAGGGGTGTTACGAGGGAAGAATAGGTGTAAAAATAGGGGTTTTCGAGGTTTTTGTGATCTAGAGCTCGTGAGGTATCGATTTCCATGTTTTTTAGGGCGGGAAGACCGAATATGAAGTTGATTTTGACAAAATAGTGAAGTGAAAAATGAGTGAAATTGTCTGAAATCACCATAATCATTTGTATAATAACACTAGAAGTAGTATCAACAGGTGAATCAAGTGAATTAAATGGCACTATCAATGGTCAATGATAATTGTAAAAAAAAAAATAGGAGCCTAGTATTCTTGTTTTTGGGGGACAATATTGGTTGAAACCATCAAAAATAGATTTCAAATATTGCACACAAAAGAAACAATAAATGAACAGCCAACATTTCTGTAGGTATATCCAGTGGAATTAATAAACCCATGTGGTTATTATACTGCAGCGTTTTTCCACTCCCACTCCTAGGGATGTCAAAACTGAAACTGTCACTAATCCCCTCAGCGCAAACCGTAGTTTCAACATTAATATCAAATTAATGTATGCTCAGTTTATTATTAAACTTCGACGTGACTCCGATTCTCACTATTTTTGCAGCGAGTTCTCTGCCGTCTATTCTCAGCTTGTTATATTACGGTAAATTATTCTCCGGTTCTATTAGATGTTGTAATTTAAAGGTCTCTTCAGAATTTCGAGCGTAAATGCAAAAGCGCTACAAGTGATTACAACACGGCTTATTATTCACATGTAGATACCCCTTCTCCGTAGATCGCTGTTTTCTGTTGTCGATACCTACCCTCGTGCTCTACCCAGGTAAGTCGTAAATCAAGTACTGGAGCCAGCCGGGCAATATTACTGTTTCATAAATATGCGGTGGATCAGTAGCGGTGCGTGGGGTCTGAAAAGGTGGGGCACCAGACCAGAACGCAAAACCAACAGATTTGTCTACAAAATACCTCAAGGCATACCAATACCCTTCGCTTATTTACTGACAGAGTGATATTCAGCAAAGCTGATCTCTTTTAATCAACACTCTATCGTCGTACGAAAACGTCGACAATTTCTACATGCTAATTAGCCACCGAATTCATGTGTTACAAAAATATAGGAAACTAAAATCCAGTAAACAATGACCGGTCGGGCGGTGCCTACTTGAATGGAGAAGCTATTGACTAGAAGCTCGGTAGTTATCTGTGTGTTGACGCAGAGCAATCCATAAACAGCACACAGGACAAAACGCACGTAGGTACCACAAATACAAATCTGTCATCGGAGCCGGACCGAACGCAAAACGCGCAAAATTTGACGCAAAAAATTTTAAAACTGACAGACAGAGAAACCTTTTATGTGATTCAGTGGAGTGGAGTTCTCAGCTTAGTTGTCATCTGTAGATGTCGGACATAAGCCGATGTGAGACATGTGATTCAGAGACAACAAAAAACAAATTTGAAGAAGAAGCATCTCGTATCGAGATAACAAATTGAATCGAAAGGATCGAATCGATTGTGAAATGAACGATTTTGGGGTTGAAATCAGATTATGGAGCCGGGGCCCGAAATGGGCGTGGCGAACAACATTTTCACTCGGCTGAGCATGCGCGGATGGGCTAACATTAAGGAACCACCATGGATGTTCTACTAGAATATTGAATATCGATAGCCAGAGAACTCTGGCGTGTGGCTGTTGAACTTGTGAAAAATGCTAGGTAGGTACAGTGTACGGAGGGATATTCAGATGCCAACTGAACAACGGTTGGTATTTTTTCCTCTAGTGTTTTTGGGTGCCGGGGCAACGCCCCAGCGGTGGATTCAAGTATTCTATAATTATTAATCAATTCATGTTATTCATGAAGCATAACTTCTGTTGTGCGTATCAATCAAAACCCTGGGTATATTCTGATCGGGCTGAAAAGTTTCGGGACACAACTAGGGCCCAAATGGAGCATGTGTGCGAAAGAACGATTTTTTTAGACCGAAAATGAAGCCTGTACACGTGATACGGCGGACGGCGTACGGCGGACGGCGGACTGACATTGCATTTTTGGAATCTACGCACCTTGAAACGGAAAAGAAAAAATTTTGAGGGGGTGTTATAAAAATTTTTTGCTGAGCGAATACATAGGTATATTATTCACAGAATAATAAACCAAAATCCGAACGAGCCGTCATTCTTCATATGTAATAATATCACAGAACAACCAACTCTACTTCATACATGCCATTGATTATAATCAGATGTTCCCTAGCAATGATATTCAGGCCGGATTTATACCGTTTCATTCGCGATCTTGTAGTCGATATTTTCGGTGCAAAGCGAACGACTGGTCGTAAAAAGCTCCTGGTGGTCTCAAAAATTCTTTAGTTCAAGGTCAGTTTAAAAACGTAAAAACACCATACCATTCTATTAATAGTTTTCGAGCTGCGTCGTTCTGAAAATTTCAACCCCTATTTTTCACACCTTAGAGATGACTGACAGTAACGCCGAGCTTCGGAGACCAACTAGACCTCAAATGGCACCTGCAAACCAAGTTTAATTGATTTTGGTTCATGGTTACTAAGGAAAGTGCGAAGTACGGCGTACGGACAGAAATTGTATAATTACATTTTCCGGTTCTACATAGGTACCATGAAACGGAAACCACAAAATGTCGTGTGTGGGGGGGGTTAATTTTTTTGTTATGCTCGATTCCAAAGGTTCATTATTGAAAAATATAAACCAAAACTAGTTTCCCATTCATAACTTACTACTTAGCGTGTCAGTTAGCTATTGGTCTCAGAAAATACGGATCACATCATCTGGGATGGAACTTTATGAAGGTCAACGGATTTCCTTGATATGATCTCTCAAGAGGCCACAGAAAGAATCCGGCAGAGGTTGGCAGGATCTATTTCGAGGGTATTAAATTTTCAAAGGTCTGGAGGGTCGGACGAACAAATGGAGACACGAAGTACTCGAAATGGTCATCACGGGGCTAAATCCGGTTTGATTTCGAGTCTAGATTGGGCATGGAATCTAAAGTGTCTTAGAAATAACCCCCCCCCCCCCATTGTTTGTTTTCATTAGGAAGGATTCTTGAAAAGTACCGGGAAAAAAGTTTAAACAATGGTTGTATCGTATAGAGTACCATTCTGCGTAGACCGCTATTCTCTGTGATCAGTACCTCTGTGCTTCTCAGGTCATTGTATTGGGGAAATCTACAATTTCGGATCTTTCACAATCATGTTTCCTTTGATCAACGAGGTGCAACTATCTGAAATATCAGTCACTCAAAATCGATTTGCAATTCACATTCGTATTGATATCCTTTCTCCTGTATTTGGAACGAACTGTTGGTCTTACAGTGCTCCGGGTGTTCCCATTCAATCCTAAAACTTCAAATCTGTTTGATCTTCAGATCCAGACACTTCCAACGAAAGTTTTGGAGCTAAGTCGTTATGAATGCGTCTAGGTACCCATGTTTTTCACCCGTTGGAGCTGAGTGACAGCAACGCCGAGCTCCTAGGATCAACTAGACTCCAAATGGGACCTGCTTACCGAATTTCATTAATTTCGGTCAGCGTCAAGTGGTCAGTGCCGCGTACCAACGTGGTTCGGGTAGGACGCATTTTATTTCATTTGTTCTGAATTAGATTTCCTAACTCTACGTTTGAGCCTGAAACGTTGAACGGTAGAGGGGTACAGAAATATTTTTCTTGCATCACTGAATTGCGTTTTTCATTATTGAGATTAATACACCATAAATATGGTGGAGTTTCGATTTGTTACCTACTCTTTGAATAACTCGCTTTCCAAGGAACACAAGGTATTTCTGGGTCACCCTGTAGGTATATAGAGATGCTCTGATCCCTTCACTCCACTACCCCGCTTGTAAGGCGTGGAAGGAAGGGACGAGCCACAAGCCTCCTTCAAGCCTTCACTTGAGGCTTCCCAATATTGAACGACCGCCCGCACGTCTTATTAAAACTCCTCCACAACAGCTCAGCCAGGCGAGAAACCAGATGTTGAGTTCCCCAAGTTGCAAGTTCCTTGCGGCACGCCTCAGCCAAAAGACTTAACGAGTAACGACCGCTAGGATCATCATCGATGGAAGGATACAGCTAGAGACACTAGGTAATTTCGTCTCTATGGTTACAGCGATGGCGATATCAGCGGGTCGGCGAGGAGAATCAATTAGAGGGGATCAGAGGGCAGTTCGAATTGACGCTGCAGACCGACTGCAGCTCGCATCTGGTCTGATCTACTTCTCGAAGGCATTCAAACCCGTTTAACTTATCAGTAGTCACATATATAATGCTGTCTCAATATGAAATATCCCCCCCCCCCCCCCCGCGAAAAACATCCCAGGACTGTCTGTCGTCTATAAAACGCTGCAAATGATTACACGGTTTATTATTTACATTTATAGACGCCCCTTCTGCGTAGATCACTGTTTTCTGTGGTCAGTACCTACCCTTGGGCTCACCCCAGGAAGGCCGAGTACTGGAGCCGGCCCGGGAATACAGTTTCAGAAAAATGCGCAGGATTCAATAATTCAATAATTAATTATTATTTGTTGTTATTCGTGAAGCATAATGTTTGCTCAAGTTACAAAAGTACCTATCATTCTTCAAATGAAATAATATCAAGGAACAACCAAATGACTTCATACAGCCATCCGTGGATTATAGTCAGGCGCTCCCTAGCGATGATATCTGGGCCGGATTTATACCGTTTGATTCACGATCATCTTGACGAAGCTTTTCGGTGCAAACGAACGGCTGGTCGTACAATGCTCCGGGTGGTCTCAAAAAATTCTTTAGTTCAATATCAATTTAAAAACGTTAAAAAAGATACCCTTCTGTTGAAAGTTTCCGAGCTACGGCGTTCTGAAAATTTCGTCCCCCTATTTTTCACCCCTTGGAGATGACTGACAATAACGCCGTGTTTCGCGGACCAACTAGGCCACAAATGGGACCTACAGACCAAATTTCATTAATTTTGGTTCATCCTAACTAAGGAAAGCGTGAAGTACTGCGGACGGACAAAAATTTGTTCATTACATTTTCGGATTCTACCTACATACCTTGAAACGGAAACTTTGTTGGGGGGGGGGGGGGAGGGTTTTTTTTTTTTTTTTTTAATGCTCTATTCAAAAGGTTCATTTTTGAAAATAATAAACCAAAACTTGATTACAACCAATACACCCTCAACTAAAAATTGTGGGAAATGCTACTAGCGTAAGCTATAGTATGTATGAGTGCTTGTGGTGTATAGTGTGAAATACCAGTACCTCACCAAATGAAAGTGTGGGAGTGTAAGAAAATTACAATAAGTGTACGGTGTAATGGGTTGGAAAATAAGATGTTAAAATAAAATATAAGAATCCGAAAATTACTGGAAAATACGTTCACGTCTCACTCGAGCGCACTGGAGCACGGGCGTTATACGGTTTGATAGTGTTCATCAGATCATTTCTTTTCTGCAGTCAGCCAAATAATACAGTCGCTCAGTGGAGTGGGCAGGGAAGGGATAGAACAGGGGTAGGGCTGAATGCCATCCCACCTTGGTCCCGAGATTCACAGAGGGAATAACGAGCACGTGCAGGAGCTTAGATAGTCGGTAGGTGTACTTTGATGGTAGGTGTCCTACTTAGCCAGTCATTAACAAAGTAGCGTATTGAAGTGTTTGTGGTGGGTGAGCGGAGGATTAATTTACTGGGATATCCTCAATCGCTTATTGGTGTCCACCTGAGTACTTTCACCAGTTTCGGCCTCTTCGGGGGAACATTAGTTTGTTTTACTCATGTATAATCGTAAGTTTTTGGTTTATTATTTTCAATAATGAACCTTTGGAATCGAGCATGAAAAAAATAATTTTAACGCCCCTCCCCCCCACAGTTTGTGATGGTTTACGTTCCGTAGAATCCAAAAATCGAATAAAAAAATGTGTGTCCGTACACCGTACGCCATACGCCGTATTTCGCACTTTTCTTAGTTACCATGAACCGTAATTAATGAAATTCGGTTTGTAGGTCCCTTTTGGGGTCTAGTTGGTCCTCGAAGTTCGGCGTTACTGTCAGTATCTCTAAGGGTTGAAAAATAGGGGTTGCAATTTTCAGAACGCCGTAGCTCGAAAACTCAATAGAAGGGTATGGTTTGTTTTACGTTTTTAAATTGATCTTGAACTAAACAATTTTTTGAGACCACCAGAAGCATTGTACGACCAGCCGTTCGTGTGCACCAAAAAGCTTCGGCAACATGATCGTGAATCAAATGGTATAAATCCGGCCCAGATATCATTGCTAGGGAACACCTGGTTATAATCACTGATGGCTGTATGAAGCCGAGTTGGTTGTGCTGTGATATTATTTCATTTGAAAAATGATTGATCTTTTTGATTTTGTTGATAGGTACTTCTGCAACTTGAACAAACGAAGTATTATTGGGTAAATTATTAAACAACGGTAAATTATTGCACAACGGGTTATTATCCTATCTACGTAGAAGGGGCAACTATACAGGTAAATTATTACACAACGGTTTATTATTTGCCTTATGCTTCATGAATAACTACAAATAATTAATGATTGAATTATTGAATCCCGCGCATTTGTATGAAACTTATATTCCGGGACCGGCTCCAGTACTCCATTTAGGGCTTTCCTGGGTGGGGGGGGAGCTCTTGTGGATTGACCACAGAAAACAGTGATATACGCAGATTTAGAACTATAGTTTGCGGGCCGGCTGCTGTATTCGATTTATGATTTTCCTGCCGGGAGCTCGAGGGTATTGACCACTGAAAACAGCGATGTACGGAGAAGGGGCATCTATTATGTAAATAATAAACCGTTGGCAAAAATTTGCAGCGTTTTTGTTTTTCAGAATAAGTGTAGGCACTCAGTCTGTACCAATGCCATCAGTACTTATCGTGGTGTGGTAAGATGACATTTCGAACAGATCTGTTTATTAGTATTGGGGGGGGGGGGAGGGGGGTCCCGGAATTTGGCGTTTGGGCTTACACTTCCCGAGCTGTGAGAGGGTTTTGGGTTCAGGGAATTTAATGCTCTTTCTTGCGCTACCATTATTTTGATAATATGAAGTTGTTCATTGATTTCGTTTTATAAGATTCTTTGATGTACGAAAAAAGTCGCGATGCATGAAATTTTGCAGTGAAAATACAAGCTAAAGTTGCCAAAACAATTGTTTGCAAAATACGGATATTTTTGTTAAAAAGATGGTGAAATTGATAAACCGTTGTCTGAAGTTGCATGTTATTTTTTCCGGACACCCTTGAGCCGTAGTGTGTAATTGTGTAGCAATATAAGTATAATTGTGTAGCAATAGGTGACGGATGAGTTACTGTGGAAAACTGGTTTGAAGAGGGTAGATCAAATTAAGTTATTTCGGTCCTGATAACCTTGAATGATTAGACATTCGTTACTCGGTTCCAAGTGAGAGGGACTTGACGGCTCAGTGAGAGCCTTGGGTTGTTTCTTGAATCGGTTACCAGCCCATAAAGGTTGTTAATATGCTCCTTTCTATCATGTTCCCAAGTATTCGTATTTTAACGTATCTTCAGACGAATGCAATAAGTGCATAATTTCCTTTCTTGTTCAACCCATTCAGTAACACCCCGAGTCCTCCTTTCAGCTCTGGTTAGTTCACCAGCTACATACCTTAATTACAAGTTGGGTGTGTACCTATCGAACCTATACACTATGATTTAATGAGATTTCGGGGCGACATTCTGAGTCAGTGCCCTGGACGGTAAGCGGAGGCCAAGCTTTCCTCTTGAAAAAAGAATTTCCCACCTATGGGTATAGCTCAAATAATAAAAAAAAAGGAGTTACTGAAAGGGTGTCTATTTCCACTAAACGAAAAATACACTGTTATACCGGTTCCGGTGATCAAACCATCGCCAGTAACAAACATCAACTGAAGGTACATTGGAGAGAGGTGACCTTATAAATAGTCCCAAAAAGTGAAAGGTGGTAGATTTCGATTGGTTGTGAAGATAATGGAGAAGAGAACAAAGTGAAGGGTGTCGATTCTGATTGGCCATGGATCCCAAAAAGTGAAAGGAAGATATGTTGTAAAGGGGGGGGGGGGGGGGACCAAGCTGTTACAAAAAATGAACGGAGAAAATCTTGAAGGAATTACATCATTCAAAGATTTATCCAACCTTTCACTCTTGATAATTTCGAATTTTTTTGAAGTACATCCAATATATGCTCCCTTTCGGGCAGAAATGAAGAAACTCAACAAACTATCTGTAAGATCAGAATTGAAGCTATGACTGAATGAATTCATTCAAGTGATATGCGGAGGCCAATTCACCCTTATTATCCCTGAAATCTTTTTCGCGTTCCTTTATCCTTTATCCTTCCTCTAAACTTATTACCAGTTTGACCACAATAGTTAAGTCCGCAAGAACGCTTTAATTTGTACACGCCACATTTATCTTGAACATTAATTTTATCTTTAACTGAACTTAATGATGATCTGAGATTATTTTTACTTTTATATCCTACTTTGAACCCTTTAGATTTTAGAAGTTAATAGTTTACCAATTTTGTCCGAAATAAATGGGGTAAAGCTCCCCATTTTCCTTAGTTTCACCTGCCTACGACCGACGAATGTATCTACCTACTGCTATCAATATTGTGAACTAGCAATCCTTCAGGTGGATTATTAGCTACCGACTATAGTAAAATAGGTAACGTAATGAACTTGGTTTGACAGTAATTAACAGCTATTTCCAAGACTTGTGACCGACCTTTCACGTTTGCTGCTATGGCGGATTGTTGACATTTTCCCGTATAATTGGTGTGACTCGCTTTCTGTAAACACAAAGATCTCGCAACGATCTATATGTATATGTAGGTACTGGAGCTTTTCATGGGACATGGGCAACCCTCCCATGCTCACCAAATATTTCCCAGGAGTGTTGATCTCGACTGCGTGATGTCAGCTAAGGTGACCAACTGAGTGCTCAGTCCTAGGGAATTGGAAATATAATCTGTTGTAAATTCAAATTATAAAAAAAAAACCCTCATCATAACGGCTGTCGCTTGCCTTATAGTGGGTTAGTTCTAAATACTTATTTCGTTTTCATTTTCATTTATGTTTGTGGAAATGTCAAAGCTGCCAGGTACATTCCATCAATTGAGTTTTAATTTCTGTTGCAGGTATGGATTCCCTCAGATACTGACGGTGGAGACTGACGTTAACACATTTGAGTGATGAGTATTTTGTACATTTACCTAAAATGCATTAAAAATATGAAAATCAGATTAATTAATTTTCATCGAAGAGAATCGTGGTGCTAATTTATATTAGCTCTTGTCATTTGTTAGAAATGGTACGAGATGAGTTGTCTGAGTCATGTTTTGTGAGAAATGTGGTGTTTGAAAACTTTGTGGTAGGTAAGTGCTTGGCATTCGTATACTTGAGGAGATAAATATGTGTAAAAATATCTATGCTCTATATATTATAAGCATAAGTTGTCTGCTTGTATGATCTGTCTCAGAAGTTATTGTTCAATGATTTGTTCTGTTAATTCTCACGAAGATTTTTATGTTCTACTTAATTTCCTAAATTTGGAGTGTACAATCTTGTTCTCGGTGACAACAACCTTTACCTTTTCTCCCGGGCAAGTAGAAGGGTAGTTATTGAAGTTCAAAGAATAAAAACGGAGTTACTGAAAGATCTGTACAAGAAAAATACACTGTTATACCGGTTTCGGTGATCAAACCGGTTTGAAACCGGTATAACTAGTGTATTTTTCGTGTATTGATGGAAATAGATAACCTTTCAATGGCTGTTTTTACTTTTCAAATGGGTTTCCTCGATTTCATCGCGAGTGATTTAGTTTGTATGTTCGTCGCATATTTTGCACTCTTGGAAATTCTGTCTGGTTGAGATTCATTTATTGAGGTTCCTATTGAAAACTTTGTTAATAGGCAGCTGCAGAAGTAGCTTTGTTATAATTTATTATATATTATTATCTCCACCGTTATGGGGTTATTTCGTGTTGCAGACATTTCTTGCACATTTAGTGTTGAATATTCATATTCTCCTACGAGGTTCTTTACACTGTTTGTCATTGTGACGCAATAAACGGGATTTTCGTCCTGAGATTCTCTGAGCCCTGTCATGTTTGATGTGATGGAGCGGGAGGATGTGCTTATTCACTGGCGTCGTGTGAAGTAGCGACTTGAACACGCCCGTTGGCTCTCTGTGTTTGAACTAATGTGAAATGCAAATTTAGGTAGCGCTAAATGACCTCTTCAGATTTCCTCCCGGCGCTCGTGAGCAATTTATACGACGCGCAGTCATGAACATGTTTCTCTCCAGTTGCATTCACTCTTGCAGCGTATTCACGCTGGCGTTGAATCAGTTTATTTAGTGGTCAAACAGCCTGTTTTCCCTCGATCTCGCGGAAATGTAAATTCCATGACAGTGAGCGTAGCGTACTGTCAGGTACTGTCACGTTGTTCTTGATCACAGATTAGCTGAACTCTACTTTTTTTGTTAAGGGCCTGTGAATATGAAGACGGTGGAAGGAGGACTATCCTTCCAACTCAGTATGTGCTACATGCCAGTACTGTCGCCGTTTTTGGTGAGATAGATCCCCCTTAGCGAGAAAGCAAACCGTTGCAAATTTGTAACAAATACCTAGGCAAAGTATATATGACCTATCTATCTTTTTATACTTACTCAAACGTTAAAGGGTGCCTAACTAACATTCATTCAGTGAATGGTTTCTTCAGTAGATGGCTGCACTTTCGTGGGTGCAACATTTATTTCAGTTGTTTCAGGAATGTTCAACTGATTTTTCAACCTGTACAGTTATTATACAAGACTAGCATCTATTGTACAACAACGGGCTCTAGTGCGGCCAGCATCGCAGAGAAGCCACGACAAATTATCTCTTCACAAATTTCACAAATTCTGGATCGAAAATTCTGGGTTGCCGATTGTTGCTTTTTATTTCCCTTTCTCCGGTATAAAATACGAACGGCCAAGCCCACAGAAATCTTTCTGGTGCCGTTAGAACCGCTGCAAAAACTTTTGAACAAAACCAGTTTAAATGGAATCGGAGGCAAAAATTGATACATGTACCAAGACACCTCAGTTTCCACATGTTTACCCGGATGACGGTTACGAAGGTGTGCCGCGTTGAGAATGAAAGAGAGGAGCATCGGAAAATCATGGTGCCCTAGACTGTGCGCAGTGGTGCGAGGAAGAGGAATCTAACGATACCAACCGCGAGAAAATCGGTGTGATAGTTTATACGGAGAAGATGTACACACGCGCGCACACACACAAGATACAAGATACGTTTATTTAGGTTTCCCCGATTACACGTTTACATTTACAATTTTACGCCCCAATGACACAAAGTCGCGGGGGGTAGGGGGTGTGTTGCTCTTACGAGTATATACTAGAATGTCCATTATTCCTTATCTCCAGGGTAAGTTCTTCTGTGTAGCCAACAGTCAGCTGAATGCCTTTTTGGTTTATTATTTTCAATAATGAACCATTGGAATTTTCAATCGTAATTAACTCTGCACGCCATTATGAAATATCAAACAACAACAACTCAGCATAACAATACAAACAACAAGCACATAATTACCTTTTCCATCTTCAAACACTCCTAAGATTAGGTCTTCGAGACCATCTATCGCCAAGCTCCTTCACAAAAGTACAACACATACAAACTCTAAAAAAAAAAAAAAAAAAAAAAATAGGAACTCCGTAAACAATCTTAAAGGAACATATTTTCATAATTTTTTTTTTTTTTTTCAAACCATCAGGTACAGATTACAGTTATCACAGTTTTTCTTAGTAGTATGTTACATTTCTGTTACTTGTATCACTAGTTCTTATTATTAATATTATGAATACTTAACTATATATATATATATATATATATATATATATATATATATATATATATATATATATATGAACTCACGGATTTTTCCTTGAATATATCCTGACTCATGGGTTTTTCCGTGAATGTATCCTGTGTAATTTCCCAGCTTCTGCCTCCGTTCTACTTACTCTCATATATCATTGCTCTTACATCTGATAATGTATTTGTTTGTGTGCGCGCACACACACACACACCACACCACACCCCACACACACACCACACCACACCCCACACACACACCACAACAAACACCACACCACACCACGTCCTTGCGTTTTATATAAGATAATGCAGGTGTAATTGTGTTAACCAATTTGTTGTCAGAAGATGCATATTTAGACCCGAACTCCGGTAATTTGATTCACTGCTGATTCACAGATTTCTCAGCTGTTCTCCGTGAGAAAGTATAGTTTCGCATCGGGAGTTTGAACCCTGACAGCATTGCACATCTCGGGCGATCCAACGCTATTGACCGCTCGACAGCTGGGAGGGAGTTATATTTTATGTTATCAAAAAACTCGAGTTATTACAAGCAGTTTTGAATTTTGGATTCTTGATCTAAAGACCGGATTCAGCGGCTTGAAACCCCACTTACGGGAGGGTTATTTTTGGTCTAAGTTGAGATGAGTGGATGAATGAAATGAAATTTTTTTTTCAAGTTGAACATTCATCAGCGTACATAAACTCATTTAAACACATTTATGTACGACATTTCAAAATTTAAAATATGGGGAGCTTCACGTTCATGTTCGTGTGTTATTGTTTATGTCCCATTTATTGGACGGAAAAGCTTACAAAATCTGTCCGAATTTGTAGGTAGGTAGGTACTGCTAATTAATAATAAAGTTGAAACCCGCTGAAACAACTTTGGCGAATAATTTCGTTTTTCCGAACCAACTGTGCGACTGGACGTGAGATGATCTTGGTAAACTTGCTGATTACTGCAACCTAACAAATTACCGAAAGGGGATTAGAAGTTGTCTGTAAGCCGTCTCTCCAAGTCCTGAACCTTTCCGGCGTGATTTAGATAAGTCAAAAATGCGTTAACTTTTACATTGCTTCCTGTGAGTTGGTAGAAAATACTGTTGCCAACAGTTGAACGTGCGCAATTATTTGTTCCGTTCATTAAGAGTTATTCCCCTTTTTGTGCCTTCTCTTCTCGGATGGAAAGTTATGTGGGAGGAAAATACCTGTTTTTCACAGTTTTGACATAATATTTGTGTAGTTTTTCATAGTTTTGATATTGGTACTTTCTGTGATCCCTCTTTGCGAATGGGTACATAGCTATTCGTTTTCGAGTACCTGTAATGTTTATCTAGAAATCTATTTCAGAGCATTCTGAATTCAACCCTATATGTTATATATATTTTCTAAAATAATGTTTGCATCTACTTATTATAGGTATATTTAGGCAGATATAAATCTTTCCAGACTCCGAAAATGTCACACTTTGCCAAAATTGTTGAAATCCCTAAAGTAATTACTTCATTGATTGAAAACTCATCGAAAAAACGTCTGTCTAGTTGTGTAGGCAGTGTAGCTTCCTCACCTATGTAACATGGACGTATAGGTATAATTAGTAGGTGGGTCCATCCGATGGATAGGTGGAGAATTGACATATGGATTTGAAACTGAGAAGTTCAGAATGACAAAATAGTAGTTTTAGTAGGCAGAATAGGAGTTGTAGTAATAGGATTGATGTAAGCATAGGATCATTGTAGGCATTATCTATGGATTATTATAGGCATTCATGTAAGTGTTTTGAATATTTATGGTGTCATACCACTTGAATAATAAGTATTTCAGAAGTGTCGAAGCAAGTTACAATACGTAACTTACAAGGTTTTATACCGAAACAAATTAGTAAAACTAATTCAAATTGAGAGAGAAATCTAAATACATGTCGTTTTAAGTTTAAATCCAAATACGTTCTAGAGTAGTTATGGGGTCTGCTAGGAATTGCTTTTCCGTATGCGCATACGAAAGTTGCTGTACTTTATCAATGATGTACTTCACGACGATTTCTAGAGCACTTGTAGGCTGTAGAAGATTTGACGTTGGCGCATGCGAAATAAAAATTGCTGGCATTTAATCAGTTTCGAAGTGTGATTAACGCGGGGAGTGAAGAGTTTCAGAGTGGTATGGTGGATTAGGTTCCAGGAACAGGCTCAACCTCATCAAGGGATGGTCAGGTAGGGCGTGGATAGTGGCGAGAGACAGTCTGTGATGGTTTGTGTGGTGACTGCGACGAAGCGAGGGAATTCCTCTTTCCCGTAGTTCGAGAACAAAAGCGAAGTTACGAGCTCTTCCCCACGAGCTAACGACGTCCCGTCCTGATGCAATTAGAGACATCTCTCAAGTCAGCAAAGAGGAGGTTGCGGGTAATTGAAACTGATTTTCCTGAATGAGCGGAAATACCGAGAAAAGTATTCATCCCCGAGCGGTCTTTCCCATTGGGCAGTCTGAATCGCCGAAGACTGAGTTGAGTTCCTTGAGTACCGGGTTCGGCCCGCTTATCGATTGGCTCACCCGTGACCCGTCAGAGTGTCGCCTCGTGAAGCTGAATCGCAAGATTGTTCTTCATTATTCAGCGAATTTTGATATGAAATAAGTTATTGGCAAGGGTTAAAAATTGTTATTAGATGAATTTCGGAAAATGGTTTCGATACATATTCGCACAACTTTCGCAATCGATCATTGGACTTGAACAAAAATTTATACATTCAGTGGACTTTATTAACTTGTGACAAGTTGTAAAAGAGGTAGTGACATGCAAGAATCATACATGTCAGTAGCCACCAGGGCCAATCGCTACCACGTAAAAATATGCCACAATCGCCACCAGTCCATACCAGGCTGTGTGAATTCACGTAGGAGTATATATTTTTGCGATATTTTTCTGTCTGAATTGACCAATGGTCGGGATGGTCGCAAGCTCGCAGCTCCAAAAGGAAAAAATATCCTATATCTGTCCTTAAGTAAAAAACGCTGCAAATCCCTGCACAACGGTTTATTATTTTGTATAGAATACCCTCCTGTTACAGATCGCAGCTCTATGTATAGATAACCCGTCTATATAATATGATATGTACTATTCTATACATATTATGTAGATCGCAGACCCTCCGTAGGTTAGTACCTAACCCCGTACTCGTTCCTAGGTACCTACCTAAATCACGAGTTAAATGTTGCTAAAATAATTCTGCCGATGACAAACAGTACCTAACAAAAAGAAACACACATAATGAAGTTCTGAAAAGAAATTGTTGATGAGGAGTGAAAAAAGTTGCAAAAGTACCTACCAACAAACTCCAGCCCCTTCTACGTAGATGGTATAATGAACCGTTGTGTAATAATTTACCGTTGAGTAATGATTTACCGTAGTAATAATTTACCCATCAATAATACGTCAACGTTTGTTCAAGTTTCACTACCTACCAACAAACTCCAAAAGAGCCATCATTTTTCAAATGAAATAATATCACAGAACAACCAACTCGACTTCATACTCCGCCAATATAATCAGGTGATCCCTACCAATGATTTTATCTCCGCCAAATTTCCTATTGTGGGCGCGTCTCTGGTTACGAGATTTGGTTTGAATTGTATACAATTTCATTCACACTGGAGTCGAAAATGCCTGTCGGTGCAAACTTCGGGGCCTTACTGTGAACGAACGGCTGGACGTACGATGCTCCGGATGGTCTTAAAAAACTCGCAAGTTCAAGAACTATTTAAAACCGTAAAAATATTTACGTAAAAAAATTGTGTAGGCGTTTTGAAAATTTCAACCCCTATTTTGAACCCCTTAGAGATGACTCACAGTAACGTCGAGCTTCGAGGACCAACTAGACGCCGAACGGAACCTATAACCCGAATTTCATCAATTTTTTTTCATGGTAACTAAGAAAAGTGGCCCGTACGGCGGACAGACAGAAATATTTTTATTGCAGTTTTGGATTCTACATACCTTGAAACGTAAACCATCAAATTTTGAGGGGGGGTAAGAATTTTTTTTTTCATGTTCGATTCCAATGGTTCATTATTGAAAATAATAAACCAATATAGATCAGTGGGTGTTATAGATGTTATAGATGTTTATTCAACCACCTTTAGAGACAAGACCAGAGATGTAAAATACCCGGGTATTTATTTCTCAGGGTAAATACCCAAGGTAAATACTCGATACGGTTATTTATTCCCCTAAGATACAGGTTCGAAAAGCAAAAACAAAACAAAAAAAATCTAGAACGTACACACCTAAACCAATCTATACAAGCCATTCGATGGTTTTTGCATTCAAAATTCTTCTCAGAATAAAGAAAATCTCATGAAATATGTATGTATTGTATATGTGAATGTGATGGCGGCTTTTACCTACACCTGCAGCTCCTAATTGTAGGATATAACAACACCTTTTTACTTGAACAGCTCTAGACTTGACTCGACTTCTTTCCTTATAATAAAGTGCTTAAAACGCACGCAAATTGCTTCATGTTCCAGAAAATGCTAAAATACAAAATACCTATTTCCCATTTTTCCCTCCATTTTATTCACGTCCCATTCAACCGTTTTTTTTTTTTTTGGAATAATATGATAATAATATCATTCCAATGATTCATTCAGTTGTATGAATATTGCGAGCCCTGGTCATAGCCGTATTAGCCCCACATAATAGAAAACCACGTCACAGGTACCTATACGGAAAAAGAATATGTGAGTGCCAAAAATTACCAGTCAAGGTAATTCGACCTCTTCAAGGTCTTTGTTAATTTTTTTTACGAAAAATAATAAATGCCCACTTTTGGAGTATTTATTGGGTAGGTATTTATTCGACGGCAAGGTAAATACCGGGTTTTTAAACACCCTACCCACTCGGTATTTACTCCCTTTAAATCTCTGAACGAGACTGAGATATTTACAAACTGTTGTCGTTATATTATAAACAATATGATAGACCAATTCGGGTCTGAAAAATGGTCGTTATACCCGACGTTGTTGTAGATTGTTTTGTTTTTCTGACCTTTGCGGTATTCTAGTAGGAAGCATACCTACCAAACCAGAGCTTAGAGGGTCTGTCGTTATAACCAGTGTTCGTTTTTTAAAATGATTAAAAATAAATGGGTGATGTATTATATAGGTATCCCAGACACCCTTGTCCTTTCTTTCAGTTTCCTTGGAGTGGAGGGTTCTTCCAAAAATACAAGGAAGACAGCGCTACCTTATTTTGGTTTATTATTTTCATTAATGAACCTTTGTAATCGACCATGAAAAAAAAAATTAACACCCCCAACATTTTATGTTTTACTTTTAAAGGGGCGTGGAATGCGAATATCGAATTTTAAAAAAAAGTCCGTCCGTCCGCCGCTTTTTCTTTAGCTCCCATGAACCAAAATTCACGAAACTTGGTATGTGGGTCCCGTTTGGGCTCTAGTTGGTCCTCGAAGCTCTGTGTTACTGTTACTCAACTCTAGGTGGTGAAAAATATTGAAATGTCCGGAGTATCCCACTTGGTATGTGGGTCCCATTTGGGCTCTAGTTGGTCCTCGAAGATCTGTGTTACTGTTACTCAACTCTAGGTGGTGAACAATATTGAAATGTCTGGAGCATCCCACTTGGTATGTGGGTCCCATTTGGGCTCTAGTTGGTCCTCGAAGCTCTGTGCTACTGTTACTCAACTCTAGGTGGTGAAAAATTTTGAAATGCCCGGAGTATCCCACTTTGTATGTGGGTCCCATTTGGGCTCTAGTTGGTCCTCGAAGCTCTGTGTTACTGTTACTCAACTCTAGGTGGTGAAAAATATTGAAATGCCCGGAGTATCCCACTTTGTATGTGGGTCCCGTTTGGGCTCTAGTTGGTCCTCGAAGCTCTGTGTTACTGTTACTCAACTCTAGGTGGTGAAAAATATTGAAATGCCCGGAGTATCCCACTTGGTACCTATGTAGCCCGTTTGGGCTGTAGTTGGTCCTCGAAGCTCTGTGTTACTGTTACTCAACTCTAGGTGGTGAACAATATTGAAATGTCTGGAGCATCCCACTTGGTATGTGGGTCCCATTTGGGCTCTAGTTGGTCCTCGAAGCTCTGTGTTACTGTTACTCAAGTCTAGGTGGTGAACTATATTGTAATGTCTGGACTATCCCTATCTCGGAAAATTGTATTTTGAGGTGTGGATTTTTCTCGCATTTTTAAATATTTCGATTTTTTTCTGAATTTTTGAGACCATCGGGAGTATTCTGCGATGTTGCCATAAAATTGGCAATACAATTTGCCGTAAAGAGCAGGGTGTATGCAGGCAACTAGCTGTGTTGAGAGCGCACTTCACTGGACTCTCGGCTAGCTGGGTGATATAGCACAGTGGTCTAACTGACCCCGAAAATCCAAATTTGACCGCTACTCTATGTGAAAAACAACTGAAATGGCATTTTTCTGTCTTTAATAACCCTTCCTTACCACAGTTATTTTATGTAAATTTTTCGCGGTTTTAGCCGTTTTACCGATTTTGACCCCTACAAACTCAAAGTTGACCTCCTTAGAATTTTTGAAAACGCTCATCTTCGAACTCTCATCCTTTCGTTTGGCATGGTTTTGTTAGAAATCTTCCTCCACTTCTAACTTGAATTTTTCCTAAAAACCTGGGAATGCGGGCAGGGGCGGATCCAGAATTTTTTTCCGGAGGGGGTCACAGGGTAGAGCAATATAAAAAATAACAAAATAACCAAACGAACAATACAAACCGAATTTTCAACCTTATGCCTAAACTCGTCCAATTTGTCTACTTACCTACAAAATTAATTGTATTTATAAAATTCATTGTTTATGTAAAAAATATTTTTCAATATCTATTAATTATTTAACTGATAAATGAATTTATTTTCAATTTTCTTCTAAAAAAGTGTCCTAATGTGTTTTCAAACAAATTGGCGCATTTTATGGCAACGTAGCTAACTTCAGAGTTTGCAAATCAAAACATTGAAACCACAACAATCTATTGTTGATCTCAGTGAATCCAGTATCGTTTTTACTGAATTTGGCTGGAAAGAAAACGAGAACGAAACAAAACAAGATAATAATTAACAAAAATAAGAAGAAATAAACAAGGTGAAATTTGACGGATACACCAAGGTAAATTTATTGACATAATTGTATATAAAGTAACATTGGTAGGACCAAGTGTACGATTATATTCGACTAATTTTGACATTTTTGATCGAATCTTTTTAGATTTTTTATAGTTCTTTTTGTTTTCAGTTTTTTTAACACTGTCTACCGTTTGTGTAATTAGAAATTACAGTAATTAGTGGCGAGGACATTGGAATTTCAATTTGACGGATGTTTTATGGTAAATATTTACACAGTAGTTGTATATGAAGCAAAATTGAGAAGACCATGTGGCCAAGTTCCCAGTTGGAACTTATACAAATGTAAACAAATCACAAGTGTTGCTACAAACGAAATACAGAAAAAAATCAGTATTCTATAAAAAGTTTAATCGTAGTTATTGTTATATTTTGTTTCCAATGTGTTAAGTTAACATTATGGTAAGTTGACTTTGGTCGTTTGGTTTGTTTCTGGTTTTTGATTTCACAAAAACTGGGTTCGTTTTCGTTTGGTTTTTTGTTTTCGGGTTTGTGAACAATTCGTTCAGCTCTGCTTTTTGAAATGCAGGCTGATTCTGGGGGGGGTCATGACCCCTGTGACCCCCCCCCCCTTGGATCCGCGCCTGAATGCGGGCATGAATATGAAATTACGAGTCAAGCTTCAAATCTCCAATCCAAATGCGAAAGAAAATTGAAGGGGGAACAAATTCATCGTAACCATAGTAATGGGGTTTCAACGTTGAAAAAATACCCCCAGTCACTAACCACTAACTACCCTGAAAATTGAGTGATTTCGAGTTCTGCCGCATTCTAAGAATTTCATACTGGCGCTTGAGCAGAGGCCGCCAAGTTCGCTAATCGACGGAAGGATGCAAAAGTGGTTGGCATCCTCCGGCGACCCAAACTGGAAGTTATTGCGTCACAGACGTTGACCCGTTTTCGAAGGCCTCGTACCCCTAATCGCCTCCTGATTTACACACGAAGAGTGGCCTAATCGTAGGTCAGGATGAGGAAGAAAGTTCCCGCCCTCCCAATCCTAACCCCCCATTCTATAACCTACCTCCCTTCTCAAAAACCATAGCCGGCTGATTATGCAACCCCCGCACTCACATCTCTCTCATCCGCCACACCGGAGATGATGCTCCCACTTTCCCTACCTTCTTCAAGTCGGATTTTTTTTTCTTGTTCCATCGTCGAGATGTAGCACGAACAAGGAAACGTGTAACACTGACCAATCGTAAAAATTAGGCGAAAGTTCTTGGTTGAAGGGACCCGGCGTATTTAATTATGGTATCCACCGTCACCGTTCAATGGACTGTCCCTTGTTTTTCTTATATTGAAGATGTCGTAATCTACGATAGAGTTAGTTACCGGCTTCCTTACTCAGCTTCCTTGATGGTTTGGGTCCTTTCTGATTCACCGAAGATTTGTTTACATCGTGTGGTGATTGGGTAGGGTTGGTTTGGATAGGTTTGAAGGAGATCTAATGCCCCGCGGTTATCACCATAGCAGGCGTTAGTTGAAGAGGATGCTAGCACCCCACGGTTATCACCACGGCGAGTGCCAGAGGAAAGAGAGACGTCCCGCAGTTATCACCACAGCAGACGCCAGGAAGAAGGAGGCTAGCACCCCGCGGTTATCACCACAACAGGTGCTAGAGTAAAGTGAGGCGTCCCCCCGGTTATCACCACAGCACACCAGGAGAAGGAAGCTAGCAGCTCGTGGTTATCACCACAGCAGGTGCTAGAGGAGAAGGGGGCGTCCTGCGGTTATCACCACAGTAGACGCCAGGAAGAAGAAGGCGAATAAATGGCGGTTATCACCACAGCGAGTATTCGAGAAGGGAGCACTCCGCGGTTATCACACAGCGAGTGCAAGGATGGGTAAGAGAGAGTGAGGCGGTCGAGAGAGAAGTCGTAAGTCGGAGAGTGGTCGGTCGAATAAAGAGCTGGGCGAGCCGGGCGGTATATATAGGAGCCTCCCCCCCCCCCCCACCGTTTGTCAGTGGCCGTTGCGACCGTTGAGAAACGTTGGGGAGCTCGATGGAGATGACCCTTCTCCTCCTTTCCCCGAGGCGTCCCTCAGCTCGTCGTTCCCCTTGTTTATTTGCTTAAATCTTCTCCACCGTATCTTCTACTTCAGTTTCGGTCTAAAAAATTCTTTCTTTCGCACACAGGCTCCATTTGAGCCCTAGTGGTGTCCCGAAAGTTTGCTGCAGCCATATCGGAATATAAAATGGGGTTTTTTGGTGTTTTAGTAACACCAGCTTGTGAGGTGTCGTTTTCCATCTTTTTTAGGACGAGGAGACCGAATATGAAGTCGATTTTGACCGAAGAGTGGAAAATTGAGGTTCTAACGAAGTTTCAACTTTAAAGTTGTGTTGAAAATTGTTCTAAAATCGTCGCTCTTCCGCACACAGTTTGGGTCCCCATTTGGGAACACATTTGGCTCCTAGTTGTGCTCCAAAGCTCGGCAGCCCGATCAAAATACACCCAGGGGTGTTACACCGTCAAAAATGGGTGTAAAAGTAGAGTTCTTTTGACGTTTTAGTGAACATGAGCTTGCGAGGTATCGTTTTCCATGTTTTTTAGGGCTTGAAGACCGAATATGAAGTTGATTTTGACCAAAGAGTTTGAACAGGTGAATCATACAACAGGGTTGTTTTTGGGGGATTCAGATTACCGTAATCACCTAAAATTCTTACAAAGTGACATGAATAAAAGAAGGGAATTTTGCTGTCTAGGTACTGGGAAGATGTCAAACTGACCCGAACTTAATCACTCGATGACATTGCGCGAACCTCAGTTCAAATAAAAACTGCCTTATTCGTTTTCTATTTCCAATAAAAACAAAATCCATTGTTACACCGGTTTCGGTCATCAAACTAAGTAACAAACAATATTGTTTCCTTACTCACCTTACAGTATTGTTTGTTAATGGCGATGGTTTCTTGAATAAATGGAATATTGAGAAAACCAAAAACATACGAAACGTTAATTTCTTGGAGCGTTAAAAAATTCTGCCATGGTGTAGCACATAGATTCTTCAAGTCCGGTTGGTTGAAACGTTATTCCATGGATGGTTTGCGCATGCGCAGACGAAGTCTTCATACAGGTCAACATCATAACCCAAAACACGACCTGCATTCAAATGTAGTCATAATTTATTGTAGTCATTTTATGATTGTACCTATTTATCGCAATCCGTGACTCCATAAATATTCAAGAATTTGGGAAATCTATGTATTCGTATGTTTAATTTTTGCTTTGAAGTCTAAAATCGCGAAAAGCGTGGCTAGTTGAATATTTTCCCGTACTCTTTGCACAGGTGAGAGGACCGCTTTAGAAAGGTTAATTAGAGCGCAAAAAAATTAGACTGAAACGAAGGTTAAATACAACAAGCAAAGCAAACGAGGAACTATTGTATGTCCGAGTTCAATTTGCGAAGAAACGTTTTTCAAATACTAGGAAAATTGACAATTAAAAAGTTCTGTATAGCCTTCCGGTCCATATAATGCTCCCGTTTGGATGCTGAATAAGGCTGCCTTTTGTCAACTCTTTTTCTCAGAGCCTTTGTCGAGAACCGATCCTCACCACCTTCTTAACGGCCTTTCAGCACTTCACAACTCCCCTCCTCTCTCATTCCATCTCCACCAACTCTATTTTAATTAACCCCTCCCCGATCTCTTGTTCTCATCTCTCTGAAATACCAAGAGCCTCTGCACTTCAAATGTCAGCCTTTATTCCGCACTTTGAAATGAACGGTAGAAATTTGTGTGGCCCAGGCATATATACGTTCCAGAACTTAGGAAAAAACTTATAACTAATCATGCTGCATTACCATTAATGGGCAAATTTGTGATCAAAACAAAAAGTGACTTTTGGCTAGGTATTCTTTACAAAGCGTGGCGATATGTGACCCAATTTTCCTGGGAAAAGTGGTTTTTTCTTTTGAACATAATTAGGTAATGGTTATGCATGCCTCCAGCTATAATCCAATGTTGGGATGTGGCTCCAATCACCAAATCGATGTTGGTGGTTTTATATCAATTTTTGGCGGTTTTTACCGATTTCTGACCCCCATCAACTCAAATTTTACCCATTTTAAGTTGTTTGAAAATCGCTCAACTTCGAATTCATCATTCCGGTTGTCAGTACAAACATTTTGGCGAAATTTTGAACTTTTTACTCATAGCCAAGGTAAAATATCGTCTGGAGCACATGCATACATTCTGTGTATGCTTGCGAATTCCCAACCCTTTTCCCTCTCACTCAAAAAGTCGTTGGGTACCACTGTTCATTTGATGATTTCATCGTTTGAGACGATATTCATAGTGCGAGCGTGCTGGGGCTACATCTGCCCATAATAATAGTACGTCCGTCCTGCTATCCATCTGAATTATTAATGGCCTATGTAAAAGCTGTAGTTTTCCCGCAGAGAAAAATTCAAAGGAGGACATCTGCACGCAAATAGCCTACTAACGGCCCGTGCTCGCGTCAATATCGATCCATTATGAAGGAGGAAAGCAAAGGAGTGCGGTTGTTTTATGCTGAAGGTGTTGTGACCGACTTTTGATCAGTGTTCATGAAATGATTAGGGGTCCCCAGTGATTTACTCGGGAAGGCGCTCACTAAAATGCAAATGTAGTAAATGCACCCGAAGTCTCGCAAGGGAACGAGGGTGAGCGAGGACTTGGGAGTTGTTGCCGAGTTGTCTCGACGGGCTCTGTTGTATAATTCGACCAGAGGGAGCTCGTGTTTCTACCAGGTGAGGAAGGTGAAATGGCATCTTGCTCATCTTGTTCAAATATTGGATCAACATTCAAGAACGCTTCTTTACCTGGGGTTTTCATGAATTTCGGCTTGCCAATCACAAAGTGGAATGGGAAAATATCTGGAACACAGAACAGTCAAAAATAACAATCAGAATTGCAAAGAACCCTTTTTTTCGACAAATCGGCATAACAACGACTTTCTAGGCCTCGATGGTCGTTTACATCGCTCAATAATAGCCTGCAAAAAGGGCTTCCGCCAGCAGAACGGCAAAAAACCGATGGCTTGTTACAAGCAAAAACGCACATAACGTTTGGTCTTAGTGAACGGTGGATTGACCTACAGATCCCAATCCTCCACTCTCCATCTTCATTCCTTCCACGTCCTTCTCCTTCATTCGCGTCTATTCACAGTTCTTCCCGCTGATGTACAATGTTCCTCAATCCGTATTCGTAATCGGCAAAAAAATTAACGCTTCCGGGTTTTTGGGGTCGTTGACATCGTTTACCGCGACCGAAATGGACAGAGGCTCCACCGTATCCTGCAAAAACTGCTTAGTTTAGCGAAAAAGCTAAGGAGTTCCCTCCGAACAAAAAAAAGTATTTATTCTGAAAACGTTTCATTTTTGACAAGTGTTCGAATCGATCTAGATCGATATAAAGTTGAAGAGCCTTTACTACTCATTTTCCATTCCCAGATCCGCCTAACTGTAGACAGTGAAATACTTGGATAAATTCGATTTTAATGTAACATGGGGAATATGTCTGTGTCTAGGCTGTCCAATTAAGGAGTCGAGGTCATCACAATCGTATTTATCGGGCTGTGGGCGGAGGGGGTAGGTAGTAGAAACTACCAAATTTGTAATGAAACTCATAGGTACGTAGGCATTTTGACCGCCAAGAAAACAGAAAACCTCCATACCTACCTTCAGCGACCAAGACATTGTAACTCGGCCCCCTGGCGGTCTCCGGTGTTGGGGTTTCGTACACCCAGTCTCGAGGGGCCCCTGAGGACGTGTACCAAATTTCAACCGCGCCGGGACCGTTCTGGAAGTTTGAAAATGGCTATTTTTCATATTTTTCTCTTGCCGTTCTTGTTCTTATTCTTTGAAAGGGATAAGACATAACTGATCGAGCTGAAATTTTGCACACACATTATTTATGCTCCAAAGAGGTGCCTTTTGTGCATTTTGCCCCCATTTTGTATGTACTAAATAGGTAGTACTGAGTAGGTGCTAAGTAGGTAGTACTGAGTAGGTACTAAATAGGTAGTGCTGAGTTGTTGCTAAGTCGGTAGTACTGAATAGGTACTAAATAGTAGTGCTGAGTAGGTACTAAGTACATAGAACTGAGTAGGTGCTACGGAGGAGGTACTAAGTATGTTGTACTGAGTAGGTAATAGTAGGGTTTGCTACTTTGGCGGGCAAAACTGATATCAATCCCTTTTGCGGCTGAGGAGGTTTTGTTGGTGGGTAAATTTTTACAACAGGGTTTGGTGGGGTTAGATTGGCAGTTAGCGAATATGGGTGAAGCGGTTCAGCTTGAAAGCTGATATCTTCACGCAACATGAAAAATAATCCGGATCGGGAGATGTTTCGAGAAAGGAGTGTGGAGTGGGCTTATTATAGTGAAATTCCTACCTGTATAGACCAGGACTTGAGCATAATTATGTTGTCACATCAGTTCGAAATCTGAAATTATCGTCAGTTTGGTAGTCGGATAGACTGCGTAGGTAATATCCACAAATCTATATTACTAAATTTCTCTGTATTTCTATAAATGACAATTCACGCTATCTATTCTGTATATCTGTATATAATATATATTCTGCATATCTGTTCAGTTCAAATCATAATCAGTCAATTCAAATCATAATCAGTCAATTCAAATCATAATCAGTCAATGCAAACATATGAGTTTTGGTTAATTTGGGAGGGAAATTAGCTGAGTGATTTATATCTTCAACCAGTATAAAATCTCAGTTCTGCTGCAAGTTCCTATTCTAGTGCTAGGTCGACTGGAATTACAGTGATCTTGTCAGAATATTACTATTCCAGTACATTTAACCAGTCCGTTCCAGTACACCTTGATGGTCCGACTTCAGCGAAACTGCTGAGATGGAATCCATTACATTTTTGAACTACTGGCGTGTAGACAGTGGAACCAATTTGATACTTGCGGTGTTGTGGGTGTGGATAATTTCATTGTAACTAGGTGAACCCTTAAATATTTTGTGCAAACTGCTCAGTTTGTTGGGTTAATTTCCGCCCCATTAAGAAGATTTTGGATGTTACAAGTCATCATGGGTGCAACTCATGGGTCTTCCTCCTAGTGTTGAATAAAGTAGTACTGCGCTCGTGTATTAATCAATACATGAGTGATCAGTAGTTGATAGAACTTATTTACTTTGTAAGCAGCGCATTCTGGATCGCATCTGGGCCCATTCGGGGTTCTGTGTTATTTATTGTGTTGGTTACTGTTGTTGTTCCACTTGGAGCTTAATGCAGGTTCCTGTTATGCTTATGTCCCAGTTGTTGAGGCACACTGGAAAGCGTAATGTTGCTTCCCTCCCTCCCCTCATTTGAAAAAGGTGTTCGCCCCCTCGATAGTACTGCAAAGTGAATTGAGCGCCCTCCACCTCTTCACATTAAGAGATAAGAGGCGTATTGTCGACGTTGGATGGGGACCGTTGAGAGTGCGTAGCGGTGAATTCAACCAGGTTGAAAAGATTCGCTCACTGCTTCGTCATACGGAGCCCTGCGAAGTCCTGATATCGCGAGTGGATTTATTACCCTGGGCGGCCAGGAATGATTTCTCATCCGCGGACAGGGAAGAGTGACACGGGCTGCTCTGAAAAGCTCGTTGAAAAATGTTGTGTCCCCTCGTGTGTGTTATTAGGTACCTGCCTACTTGTATAATATTCCTCACACAGTGAACGTCATGGCGCCGGAATGTTGTCTCTATCACCAGAACTTGAAAACATTGAGCGCCGAAATCCCACAGGGACATCATACAGTGGAGTCACGTTTTTAAATCCGACTTTCACTTATATCCGACGTCTCACTGCTAAAAATTTTGAAGTTTCCTCCATGTTGAAACGTAAGGAAAGCAGACTGCGGTCGAGAAATTCTCTATCGTCGGAGGACTGAACTTATTAGATGCATGCATGTACCTATATACTTACCTATGCATAAAACTTTCTACAATGCTGTAGCTAGAAGTTAATGTTCTCAGTTTTAATGAATTTTCAAAGGAAATGAAGCTATTGCATTGGGTCCAAAATATTCAGAACATGCATTTTTGAGATTTATTTATAGACAAATCCATTTCAGAGCGTCCTGAATTCATCCCTGGATTTTAACAACAATTTGTGTGTGTGTGTGTGTGTGTGTGTGTGTGTGTGTGTGTGTGTGTGTGTGTGTGTGTGTGTGTGTGTGTGTGTGTGTGTGTGTGTGTGTGTGTGTGTGTGTGTGTGTGTGTGTGTGTGTGTGTGTGTGTGTGTGTGTGTGTGTGTGGCGCGCATGCGTTGCGTGCGTCCGTCCAGACGATGTCTGACCTTAGGTAATTCTAAATTTCGCCAAAATGTTCTTATTGCCAAAAAACAAAGATAATTTCGAGGATGAGCAAAAAAAAGGAATTTTAGGGGGTAAAATTTGAGTTTTTAGGGGCCATATATCTGTAAAAATCGCGAATAATTATATAAAATCACTGAAAGTGGTAAGGAAAGATAAGTAAGGACAGAAAATGACCATTTCAGTAGTTTTTCGTACAGAATAGGGGTCAGATTTGGATTTTTGGGGGGTTAAAAATTGGTATCTATTAAGGGCTAAAATCAATATTAATTCGCCTGACATTGCGTGGGATGGTGATTCACGACAGAGATAGGAGTCAAAGAAGAGTGGGTCATATCGGTAAAAATGGCTAAAATCGCGGGAAAAAATGAAATAATTTTACGAAAAGTTGTACGTTTCCTCGCTATATCATCTTTTTACAAGTAACACGAATATTTACTTGAAAATTCGCTGTTACCGTCATGCTGCATGACTGGAACTTTGGTTTATTTCTGTTTTTTTACCTGTTCATTACTGATAAACGAGACTACTGTACATTAAAACTGCACAAAAAACTGCACAACTGAACTCTTTTCATCTAATATGAGCTAAAGGGAGGATTTTGATGAACTCGCTCTCAAGTACACATTATTTACCAGCTTGGAAATCTCAAACAGCTTTTCAACCATTTAAAACACTGGTCTTTCTGAAGTCCAGCGAAAAGTGTATGTGATGCTTGTTTTGATGGAATGGTTTCAGGAGTCATTCGGAGGTAGGTACCTAAGTTCTGTTACTGTCATTATTTGACTCGACTAAATTATTGGTGAATTCTCTTTCCCTCCTCTCCGACTTGTAAACAATCCAACGAACTGTTGATCAAATAAAATGATTTACCTCTATTTGCAGTGCACATGAAAATGACGAACTTCAGTTTTCTCTCTGAATCTGAAATTGAACTGCTGTTCATGTTGAGGAACAGAGTCAGTTGTTGAGGAACAGATCTGTATCAGTCGTCATTGTCTATACTCGTTCAAACTTCTTGAATTGATTCCACCTTAATAATTTCGCTATGAAGATTTATAACGAGAATGTCGGGGGTTTAGTTGAAATTTTCATAGTCCAGTCTGTGAGCCTGTTTCCAACTTCTAACGGCAGGTGAACCGGGTGTGATTGGGATCTCCATTATCTTAATATGACATTCCCATCCACCTACCATTAAGCTTCGTTAAACATTTCACAGCAGATCCAACAATATTATTAATGCATTCATATTCAATCACATCTGAAATACTTTAGTGAGCATACGCAACCTTTTGCAAACGTTGTTGTTAGTTTGTCGTGCCCGCCAGATTTTTTGGTTCAGCGCTTAAGTAAGTTTTCTGCCGTTAGAGATTCTCAAAAGCCTTTGAGCCGCGCTTTTTTGCCCGCCACATTTTTCCCTTTTTATATTATCTTCCTCTCTTCTTCTCCCATTATCTCCCACACAAAGAAGGGATCACCGTAATTCTGCTAGCCCCCTCCCGTGTCGTGAGAAACAATCCCAAATGTCGCGAGATTTTATTTTATTTCGTCCGTTTTCGAGAACATGTTTTACGCATTATAATATACCGATTGAATAAAAACAGGTCGATAACGAACTTTAATATGAGTTCTGAAGCCCTCATTGCATTATTCGTTGTTTGAAACTCTCAGAATGGCGGAACGTTGAAGTGATGATTGCAGGTTAGTGCACATTTGCAATAAAAAATGGAGGAGTCATTATTGTTACTCGCGGTGAGTTATTACTCGGTCTAGCCGAAAAACTCCGAGTTCTTACTTTAATTTGAAATTCACGTAGGAACTACTTTCCACCTATCATCTAAATACCGTATGAACTACAAGCCATCCGTGTTGATGAACGTGGCTAGGATTTTCCACACACACAGAAACACATTCGCTCAGAAAGTTCTTTAGGACAACGCTGGTAAACCATTAGATTTTGGAGGTCAAACATTTTTTGCCTAGTAATTCTGATAGGGTTAGGAGTGATTGAAAATGTTTAGGCAGGATATACCATCGAAAACCAGATCTACGGCAGATCATATTCACGTAAGAATATTTTATTTGTTTGATTGCAGAAAAAGTGACTGTGGTGGAAATTATTCATTTTCTTCTGCGTTGACTTAATGAGGCAAATTTTTCTGAGCATTCTACCAATAAAGTTATTCCCAAGTTGTTCAGTCTTTCTTGCTATTTTTTCTTTAAGAATGTTTCTTGTTTCCGCAAATAAGTAGGTACTATTAGTTAGCAGTAATTTCCTACCAGTACCTACCATTCGAAGTTCATTTCAACAATCAAAGTTTGATTTTTCAAAAATTACCCTATCAGCAAGACTACTCATCAATACTTCTCAATACTTCAATACTTTTCATCAGTATGTTTCGATATCGATGGGTAGCCACTAAAATCCGACTTCACTCGCTCGTTTGCTAGGGTAGCTCTGAAAGAAATATACTGTAGAGAAACCGAATCGTTTCATATTTATTTCCAGGATGTTTCATAATACCTCCTAATCACAAAATGAAATGTAGGATCTACATTTTGTTAACAGCTAAACTTAGCGTTGTAATGAGAGGTGCGCGAGTTCTTGAGGTGAGTATGTGATGTAACTGGACGTGAACATATGGAAAAAATTAAGTGAAATATTGAAGAGAAAAGGGCGAGTAGGAAGCAGTATTTGCGCCCATATCCCTGCAACGTAATGCCGTGACTTGCAAGAGCTAAATTTCAAGTTGTCACGACTGTAATCAAGCCTTGGTCCAGTAGGGGCGGTAACCCAATAACGGCATAACTGACGACAAATAGAGTTTGCAAAGTCTGAACCGTAACTTTGCACGAACGAGCATCAGGCATAGTTCAGCTGTTGCCTGGTAGGTTTAGGTTTGGTAGTACTCCTACTTTCGAAATCGACGAGTTGGAACGACGTTTTTCGAGGCTGTTATCAAGTTGTTGTTGTGATGGGACTTTTGCGAGCGTCTTGTAGGAGTTGTGCTATGTTGACGAAGTGGGCGAGAATAGACGTGACAAGGATGAGAGTCGATAAGGAAGTGGACCGTCAGTTCAGGAAGGGTTCAAACCAGATCATTTTGTGTCATCTCGGTCTCTGACATTTTACCTTTTCTTATCTTGGGGTTTTTTTTTTTGCGAATTGTGAATTTAAGTGGGTTTGTAGAAAAGCCGCTGTGATTGCAGTACGGCGTACGGCGGACAGACAGAAATGTTTTTATTCCACTTTCGGATTCTACATACCTTGAAACAGAAACCATCAAATTTTGAGGGGGTTGGGGGAGGGGGGGGAGTTAAAATTTGTTTTTCGTGCTCGATTCCAAAGGTTCATTATTGAAAATAATAAACCAAAAAGGGAATCAAGTTGACTAAATTGAATATATGGCGGGCCGATTGTGCAGAAGTCTGATGATTTCCTCCCCCACCTCAAGTTGACTGAAGATCACAGTAGGTGAGGAGCAGCTTTTTTGCCAGGAAAACTGAGGTATAGACCCAATGAATTGAAATCACAAAGGTAGGCACTCCAAGGAGGAATAATTCTACCAACTGTTCCCATCACTTCTTACGTAGGTACCTACTTATTAGTTTAAACGTGATCGTGGACGTTTTACATTGTTTTGAAAAAACTGTATATAAACATTTATAAACACATTTTCCCCGAAAATGTATCTACCTACCTATAAATATCCCTTCGCATTTTGTCGTGCTGAATGGAATAGAAATGACCGTTTCCAGTTAAATGACGTAATTTGCCGTTGCCATTGCTTATTTGGTGAAATGTGTAATGGATGAGGGGTTTAACTACGCCGCCCATACAGCGTAGTTTCCCCCTCACCACTCTCTAGAAAGGTAGGGAGGCAGTGTGACAGCTGCCCCCGGAGACAATGGTTTGATTATAACGCAATGCCTCCAGGAGTTGACGATTCGTTTCCGCGAATCGACCGCTCCTTCAGCCGCGTGTCAAAAAGATCGGGAAGAGCCCGCATCAAAGATGGACGGGATTCCCATATACAGTCACAAATGTGATCGTGGAAGTTTTACGTTGTTTTGAAAAAACTGTATATAAACATTTATAAACACATTTTCTTATAAAAAATGTATCTACCTCTAAATATTCCTTCGCATTTTATCGTGCTTGAATGGAATAGAAACGACAGTTCCCATTTAAATGACGTAATTTTCGACGGCCAAAACTTCAAATGTTGTTGTTACCATGTATCAAATTCGGAACTTGAAGAAAGAAAACTGAAATTCACTAATTTCTTATCGCAGTTTCTTATCTTGTTGATAAGCGCCAATCGCAGGAGCACGCTCGTATTGCTGTTCTATGGGTAATATTATTAGAAGCTGTCCAGAAGTGGAGAGGAAAATCGCCTGTCAGAAACGACATCAAACCCTCCACGACCCGGACTCTCATTTAGAATAGTGTTAGTATTATAGAAGAATGTGTGAGATGTGTGTGAAAGATTATTACAGTTATGTACACTTAATCACCCTCTTTTTATCTGTATGTGTTTTTAAGTAGGTAGGTACATTAACACATTTCCATGTTACATGGTCTACTTCCATCTGATGTTATTTAGTTAGTAAATATATATATTTCTTCGACCCATAGTGAGTGCCTATTATTGTTCATTCCTTCTGTTACTAATGTTGGGAGCTACAGTGGATGGAATGGAACCACTTTGAACGCTTTTCCTTCCAACTTGGCTGTACTTGCTGGTCCTAAGTATAGTGTGATGGAAAGGACGTGTCAGGCGGTTTTTTAGGGGCTAAGTTTCCCCTCAGCGGTAGGGCCTGCCCTTCGGTTCCGGGATCGAACTTCCATCCACTTCGCTGGGTCGCAAAGGACAGACCTCAGCCCTTTCCTAGTTTATACTCAACTCACTCGCTACCTTTCCCTTCAGATTTCAGTATGTGTATAACTTAAGATACCTATAGAAGCCACCTACCTACAAAAGGTGAACTGTTAAATGAATAGCAGTAGCAACGTTTAATTGCGAAGGGGCTAAGTAGTAAAATGAAGTAACATAATACCCAGTAGGTTACTTAAATACTGTCAACCCCTTGCAGTTTAGTATTTGGTTGAAGTCTCGATACTCCTAACTCTGAACAATTGCAGTTTAGTATTTTGTTGAAGTCTCGATGAAGAACCAGTCACTAAATTTCGTGCCGAAAATGTCGTGCGATTTAAAAGGTTGTTTAAGCCTATGTTTCTGCAACGAAACATAGAGTGAGCATCAAATATATTCACAGTAAAAAAAAACCTGATACACACTCTTTAGAAGCGATTTGGAAGGCTACATTAAATATGAGCGCTCATCCTACCCTCTGTGGGGGGACGCTAACTTTGGTGAACTTTGTGTTCAGTGCCGTCTGTATCTGTATAATAGATTAAGCATTTGGTTCCGTTAAAATTCGAACCTAGGTAAGCCTTGAAACCTCCCTTGAGGTCCTGCCCTGTGCATCACTTAGAATGCAAACAGGGTGCGCATACATATATACAGTGGCGTTGGAAGGATTAAGCCTGATTCCTGTAGAAGGCTTTTCAGTGGTATATAATCTACGAACGAAAAATAGTATCAATTAGAACTTGGTTTAGGAAGCACTAAATTTCGGTATATTATCCTATTAATAAACCATTGGAGTCAGCAAAGAAGGTGAACATTTAAACCCCCTCAGTTTTTTTAGTTTCAATGTCTGACACACAGATTGGGTGAGATATAGTCATGGCAATATTATATCCAAGCTGAAGGATTATTTATTCAGAAAAAAATTAACCTTTGTTGAAGAATTTGCAGCGTTTTTTGGTTTTGGGCGTTGATACGCGGATGTATGTGGATAAGCGCGTTACATTTGGTGCAGGTGGCCTAAATGGGTTATGCCCATGGGTCACAAAAGCGGTTTATATTATTTGTTAATGAAACTAGATTCCATTCTGAGAACTTCGACACCAACCGCACTGTCTAAGATCAGTAGTTCATTTTCTATGATTTTTTCAAAGTTCCCGGAGATTCCTACGTCAGAATTGGCAGGAGGTCCGACCCAGGCGAGAGGGGTGCAGTGACGTAGGAACCTCTGGAATCTTTGAAAAATCATAGAAAAAGAACTACTTGTCATATAGGGCAGTGCGGTTGGTGTCATAATTCTCAGGATGGAATCTACTTTCATTTAAAAAAAAAATAAATAAATACTTGCGTAGACCTCATACAGAGCTCTTCTTTCAAGTGAGAAACTCCTTTTGATCCTCTTTCAAGCGGTATTTTTCACAGATCAAATTAAAATTATTGAGATCTGAGGAAAAAATATCTAGATCACTTCTTTTAAACATTTAATGAGACCGAAACACTCTTAAGAACTCACCATTACTCTCTGGTTTGCAAAACTAGCCTGATCGCAATGTATTTTGCTATTTTAGTAGTCGGAGCTTAAATGTAAAGGTTATTGTCATCCGTCAGCCTGTGTTGCACTGATTTAGAGAAAAATCACCTAGCACTGTATAAGCTGTGGAATGTTACAGATTTTAGCTGAACGGTCTTAACTCCTCTATAATCCGTATAATATATCCACAAAACTCAAATTTTCTCTTATGGTTTGCTAGTTTTCGAAAATGAAGAATAATCATTTTGTTGAAAAAGAAGGGAATTTAGAGTTGTGAATTTCAAGAGCATTATTTTTTTTCAAATTTTGAATTATCACTTTTATTATTCGCGAAAAGTTGTATCAAGGTACGAGTAATATCAACCATTTGAAAATTACTACTAAATGGCTTATCCGATGAACAGATCGTTTTTGGATAAGCTGATTTAGATGTTAGCATGCTATAATATATTAATGCTAGAGTTAGTATGTGGGGTCATGTGCGGGATGCCCCTCACCCAATTCCACATTTTGTTGTGGGCTCCAGTTTCACGGTGAATATTTTTCTTTGTTTCAGATCGGGTCACTCAAAGGATACTACCTTCTTGAACATGAACGCATTCACAAGCGGTCCCTTACTAAATCCGATTTCCACCATGAGCAGTTATCGCAAGAACCCGACGTAAGTATTCAATAGTATATTTAGTCAACGTGAAGGAAATTATAAGAATAATATTATTATAGCCAAAACTGGTGAACATTAAATAGGTATCTGCTCATCTTTACCTACTGAATTTTAAGAGCTAACAATTTTAATGAAATTCCTCAGCTGATTTATCCGTCAACCCATCAGCGTTACACAATGAGGTGATGATAATTTTCTAGACAGTTTGATGCTGATGATACCTGTCGTATACGTCATTCAAATTGGAACCTCGAGTCCTCATCTCGTTTTTTCCTGCGGATGTTTTAAAATATCATTTTTATGACCAAAACTTATTTTGTAAATGATAACTAACCTAAGTCCAAGTTATTTGGAACTTTATTTTAGTCGACATATTGAAAAAGTTAGTTAATGGTAAATAACGTTTTGCTATTGGAATGCGTAAATATGCGTAAATATGCGTAAATATGCGTAAATGTTGATGAACTTGAAGTCTAATTTAATTTTAGGGAGTTGGATCAGTAGTGTTGGTGTCTGTTTTATCAAATTGTCCTTGAATGAACAAAGGATATATAAAAAAGGATAATAGCCAAGAGACCTGCAGCGTTGGAATCTTTTAATCCCCTGCTAGAAGCTAACCGTTGTTCAGCTAAAAACCTAACTGTCCACCCGTATCTCACGGGAAGCGGAAAATCATTTATCTTGGGAGAATAAAAAACATTGTTGTAATAAACCAAGAAAAACAATTCGCGGACCGTGCAATTCCCACATGATCCATTCGGTCAATACTGCGCGCCCGCGCCGCTGGAAACATCCTGGATTACTTTTCGTTTGTGTGCTTTGTACTCGACTGTGTGGTCCAAGTTTCGATGTCCTAATTATGGTGAATGGGGATACTGTTGTTTCGGTGTACAGTGATGGATGAATGGTCACTGTTGATGAAAGATTTCAAATTTTGAGGTGGCTTGGGTTCAGTTCCACACCCTTTTCAATAAATCGCCTTCAAATTTCTTTTCAAATGTCTGCTTCTTTACTTTGTAGCTTTCCTACGTATTTCCTTCTAAAATTAGATTTTGGCATTTTGCGTTACGCACTACCGAAGTTACGGAAGCCTTGTGTTGATGCAAAAACTTTTTAGGTCCACCTGGATGGAAACCAACTGCGACATTTAGCCACCTCTAACGTCCTGTCCAAACTGTGTAAATTGTCGCCTTGATTACCCTTCCTACCTGTATCAGCTGCCCCTTTATATCGGCATTGGTCTCTTTTTCGACGAAAATATCTGGCCAAGATTAAAAATTCCGTATTCCGCGGCGAAAATATGTTATCGAAATTAAAAATTCCGAATTCCGCCAGATATTTGTAACGACAGACGTTAGAAGATGAGCAATCACAGTCAAATAGTGGATAAAATTCTAATTCTTGTTATCAAAAATCGCTGTATGTAATTGTTACAAATACCTAGCAATTACAGTTTTGTTCATTTGGTCATGCTGCATGACCGGAACTTTTTATATTTATCTGATACATTGATAGTGACTAGAATACGTAATGAATGGATAAGGCCCTTTTTTAGGTACCTCGGCCTAAATGTACACTTACTGCAGACCCACCCCTTCGCCTTGAAAGTGTTCGACTACTTTATCTTCTGATTGTTGGTTTCCGTAAACGATACATTAAATAAATTACGAGGAAATGGAACAACAGCTGGACGGTATATTATGGTTCAACTTGATTGCAGGAGTATCCATACCTCCCGTTGTATTTCAGGACTTTTTTATTCGTCTTGAGTCGACCTTTCAGTTTTCTAACACATGAACAATAACAGTAGTACCCTGAAGAATACCTAAATAAGGAGTTCCGAAAATAATTCAATTTATTCCTCGTGCTTCACTTGTTCTAGTTCATGTAGGTACTAGTTAATAGAAGAAAGAAGCGTAAAATTTCAACTAAACGTGAAGCTTAAATATTTATTCTTGTTACCTCTCTGTATAGGTATACCTCTATCCGTGGTCCTCCGTGTGTACCTCTCTTCGTAGAAGTCAATAAAAGAATTCAAGAAAAAAATCACTCAGACTTCAAAGCACTTATTTATTAGATTTAGAATTTTCAATTCATAACTTGTAAAGGGGTTCCAAAAAAGTTTCCATCTTTTACGACAAAAGTTGTTACCCGTAATTCGACTTTCTGTCAGCATTCTACCCATCTGTAGGGTCACTAGGACTAGACTTTTTTTCTTCAAACTATATCGTCAAAGGAAAATCCAATCTTTTCAAAATGCCACGCTAACCAATAAAGTATCGCGTATAAACATTTATTAGGCGAGTTATGGAGGATTCCATAAAGTTAGGAAATTACTTTTTTTGCTTCAAGTTTTATATAGGTGGTTCCGTCATCTTGGACGATCTCATAAAAATAAAAGTCTACGCTTAATCCTTCGTTGAGTGCCGGAATTCTTTGATGTCCATTTTCAGGCAGGAAGTTGCGGCAAACGCTTCGAAAAATTCGTAAGCCGGATCCACGGTTTCTTGAACTTCGTCGGGATGGAAAATGGCTCAGGAAGATGTTGAGCGTGTCACGATATTTCTCTGATGATGATGATACGTACAGTATTAATAACACCTATTGTAAAATTTGTGTACAACTTCCGTTTTTTGGTTCCACCAACAACTAACAACTACAATTCTGTCACGACTTTCAGACTGACAGTGAGATAAATGATACATAAGAATGCCCGCGCATTGCAATTGGTATCCGCAGTCTTTATCTGATTTAGGATGTCCGCTGCATCGTTCGCTCGCCCAATGTCATTTATTAAGGTAAATGCATTATGAAATCTCCTTCAATTTGATACTGATTCTGTCTGGAGTGTACAGCTTTCCTTCGCCTCAGTTGGATTTTTATTGTGCTGATTCTATCGTACTACAGACATACATTCAGAAGGATGTAGGTATATCTTTAGTGCCTAGAACTACAAATCTGGAATCTAGACATGGAGGGTTTTTAAATTTTATTTTTAGCCCATGAATATAGCGGAATAAACTGCTGAAACTTTGGGGAAAAATAAACTCGTTTTTTATCTGACCCAACCTCAACAAGTGTATGCGTGCGTGCATGTGTTTGTGGCTTGTAACTTGTATACCACTTTCTAGAATTTGATGGATTTTTTAGGGTTGAAAAGTCGAAATTTTGGCGTTTGTTTACCTATTCGGTTTCCCGCCATGTTTTCCCGATTGTAGAAATTCCCAAAGAAATTCATTATGAACAGGACAGTTCACTCCTAAATTTTCTTGAATTTTTGTCTTGAATATAAGTTTGACCGATCTTCCATGCATTCTTAGCTGGACAATCCGGTACACGTTGAAAATCCGTGGCAGAGTTCGACGGAAATATGGAAAATGATAAAATATGAAGTTATGGCTTGGGAAAATAATAAAGTGCTACATGCTGGTGGTGTATATTTATGCTGGTGCTGTATCTTCGTTATTCCTTTTGTGATCTTATTGGACTACTCGGGGGGGTAGTAAGTGCACATTCAGTACATGGATGCCGTAGAGCAAATTGACCTCTCTTATTCAGATTAGGTATATTACTTGTCAGTTATCCATGATCGGGTGGGAATGAGGGGCAAAAACAAAATTGGTCAAAAACTATCGTTTTCTAACTTTTTAAACCTGAATTAATCCCAAAAAAATCACTAAAACTGGTTATCCTTATCGAATTAATACGGAATGACTGTTGTACAAAAGGGATGAAGTCAGCAAACGTCACGGACTTGAAGAGGAAGAAGATTCGGTTATTTTATGTAGCCGGTTGATGTAGTAGGTATAACTGAAAATGTCAAACTTGGTGACATCACATGTCATATTTAGAAGGAAAGATTATTAACGTCCGTTGGAGTGGGATGCTAAAAAGACTTTTCGTTTGTTAAAAAGGTTGCGAGGCTGAGTTGTCAAATGCGTTCCTGGTGTTACATACCCTACCGGTTCTCCGAGTGCAGACCGCTGGAAGACCCTGGTTACACACGTCCTTGCTTCGGGAGACCTTGCTCCAGACTCTCGCCGTTCCCTTCCTTTCAGTCTTGGTGGAGTGCAGTGAATTGGGAATATTGACGAGAGTATCCTCCATTAATTTCTGAGCGACAAACCAAATTTTACCCACCACATAATTTATTCTTAATCCAGTCCTTCACGATTTCACCAACCATGTGGTTCCATTACTGTTGCATAAAATATTACATTACTTCTGCACGAGTTTAGTTTTCCACGTTTAAACACAGCTGGTTGAACACCGGAGAGGTATCTCTATTACCGGAATGGTTCCGCCCGCGTTTGGATCCGGACCTGAGATTGGTATTTACATCATAACCGGTTCTGCAAGCTTTGAATAAACAGTTTCCACACTGTCTTAGTATTGATTCCCGACTATCAGTACGCTTGTGGTAGTGACGTACATGATATGGATGGATCATCGTATCTTTGATGGATTTCCCCATTTATACTGTTCAGCTTTTTACATTGCAGACCTCAGCTATTTGTTTCGTCAAGAAGTTTTTGTGAACTTCGAACAAGAATTTGAGCAATCCAAAATTATTGGATGACGTTTGTTGAATGCTTGTGTTTGTATTCTATTCCGTAACGCAAACGAAGGGAATGCTTTCTCTCCGACATAGTGATAAAATATTTCGATGGACTGACTGCAGTTCGTTGAACTTCAAAATTTAAAACAACGAATGTCTTTTGACATTCTTTGAAGAATTCAATACTAAATTGAAGGTTTATATCACTGCTTAGTACGCAGCAACCTTTAAAAGCTCACAACTATTCGAAATAAAGTTCTCACTGATCTGAAATATTGAGTGTAGGGCTCGTCCCCAGTTGATCCCATAAAAATGCTCTGAAAACCGACCAGGTATAAATGCTGTTTTCTAGTGCATCAGTCAATTAAATGTCCCAACTGGAAATCGTGATACAGTGAATCCTTTTTATGAAGATAATCTAACATGTAAAGATGTTGGTACCTATATCAACCTTTTACAAAAGTGACGTTGAAAACGGGCTTGCTGTTGGGTTCATGATTTATCCAAGTTTCTCATTCGGGTCGAATTCTCTTGATACCGAAACAAGTAGGTATTACTGGAATTGTCGATCATATCCTAGGTACCTATCAACGATATCTACCTACCGAAATTCCTTGGAGACTGAAAGTATCTCAGAAATTGAAACTCGGTTGTACAAAACGGCAAGTCATTGAATAAACTGTTCCCTTCTTTGAAATTTGCTCTGATGTTTTGCTGTTCGATTCATGCTCATGTTGTTGTTTTCCTTACTCGTTTCGGAAAAGGCGATGCAAGCTTGAAGTCATTATAAAAACAAACTTTGCGCCGAAAGTTATAATTCTTATTAAAAATAGACAACTGTAAGAGCAAGGCTTACCATCCATGAATGTTGCAAGTTTTGTAGGCTTATAAAGGCCTTACGACGTGAACTAGCCCTATTAAAAAAAACTGCCGAAGTTTTCCCTCTGTCGCACCGTTTGCTACGTCATCCTTATGGCCATCCGTTTTATAAAATTTGCAAAGGTACACTCGCGACCTCGAGGCGTTGGAAGGGGACTTAATTTCCGTGTTCTGCCATCGCAGCGCATAATGTAGTAGAAGTTATGTTCTTTCATATTTTGGAATAGCTGTTGTGGTCATATAATAACAAGAACCGGGGAACTACTGAGGCAACATCTGGCTCTCCTAGCAATTTCATTGCTCGTATGATGGTTTTCAATTAAATCTTACTTGAATATTAATTTTTCCTACAGTAAGTAGGTAACATTTTATTCGTATATTTCTTAATGCACAATTTTCTACGTGTGGAGGAAATCAAGTTTTTGCAACGGTTAGGTATACGAGCTTGGTGTTATTATTGGGAACTCCTGGGCTTCTTTATGTTCCGCGACTAACAATGATTTTAGTGCAAATGTGTACTTACCGTCAATATTTTATTTTAATTTAACAAAACTATATATTCTGTTTCACCCAAGCTTAAAACAGTTTTAAATAGTTGAATAGTGTTCCTTTAGTCACACACGCACGCGCGCACGCACTCAAAATTTTTACACCCATTTTTTTCCCCCACAACACCTCTGGGTTTGTTCCGATCGGGCTGCCGCGCTTTGGAGCAAAACTGCGACCCAAAAAAATGTGTTCCCAAATGGGGACCCAAACTTTGCGCGGAAGAAAGACGATTTTAGACCAAAATTTAACGTAAATTTAAGGCTGAAACTTCGCTAGAACCTCAATTTTCCACTCTGGTCAAAATCGACTTCATCTTTGGTCCCAAAAAAAAAAAAAAAAAAAAAAAGATGGAAACCGGTACCTCAAAAGCTCTTGTTACTAAAACACAAAAAATACCTATTTTTATACCCATTTTTCACTCATAACACATTTGGGTATATTCCGATCGGGCTGCAAAGTTTCGGGACGCAACTAGGACCCAAATGGAGCATTTGTGCGAAAGAAAGAATTTTTTAGACCGAAAATGGAGCCGGTATGCATCATACGGCGTACGGACATGGCATTTTCTGAATCTACGTACCTTGAAACATAAAAGAAAAAATGTTGAGGGCGTATTATAAAAAATTTTTGCTGAACAGAATAATAAAACAAAATGAATACGTCCAGGACGGTAATGACGGGAATGAGAGTACACTGTCGTTTCACACCACATCATCATTCCCGTTTCGTCATCCCCCGTCCCCTGTCCTTATCGCGTCTGATCTATAGGACTTCCTATAGGATATCCATGGGATTAAATTGTGATTTACCTATGTTTTGTAAACAGGAGTTTATCTCATTATTTTAATTCGGTCTAGACACGAAGGATCTGTTGCCGAATCCTCATAGAATTAAAAGCTGAGAGCTTCTCTCGAGTTTTGATAACTGAATTCCTTCGTTCATACTTGTTGAAAAACCCAAAGTATGAACAGCTTTTTTTGTAGAAATGTAGTTCATAAGGTTCATGAGAAGAATACAAAGTAATTGCACATTCTAGGTAAATTAATTTGAGAATCACAAAATAGTGACTTAAGTAGGTACTTGAATTATTATGTAGTTATGTACTTAGTTATCAATATTCTAATAATTAAAAGTATATGACAGACATGCTAAGGGAAATGAACACAGCAGTTTGAAAGCAGGGGAACCTCGAGTCACGTACTTTTTAATAGTAAGATCTTTCTACTTGATTTTTGAACATGAAAACACATCATAAATGAATTAAAAACTCTGTTTTTCTATTACTATTACTTTTATTTTGACGGAAGGAATATTTCAACGATGACGTGAAGTCGTATCAGATCTGTGTCTGTACAGCAAATTTAAAAAAAAAGCAAAACTGCCTCACGACTAGGTAATATTATACGTATTAGTACCTAAATACCGAAAATCCTCGAAAAAAAGTAAAGAAGTGTTGAAGTAGGTATTGAATTAATTAAAGTGTCGAAGCGATTAAAGTATTGAAGTAAAGCCCCCAAGTGTGGGCTTGTTGAACTTGGGACAAGTGAAAACTTCCACAAAACATCCCAGAGCTGCTAGCTCATTATTCAGTCCAAATTATATTTTTGTTTTCATCTTTGTGCGGAATAAAAAGTAAACATACCTACTACGGGACCCCATGGTCGTCCAGAAATGTAGATTACTTAAATAAATTACATTGTGAATGACAAAAATTCAAATTCGCAAGAAGAAATAGGTCAGTGATGAGGTCTGCATTGCGTTGATAACTTTTTTCTTTTTGGTTTATTATTTTCAATAATGAACCATTGGAATCGAGCATGAAAAACGCTGCAAATCCCTGCACAACGGTTTATTATTTTGTATAGAATACCCTTCTGTTACAGATCACAGCTCTATGTATAGATAACCCGTCTATATAATATGATATGTACTATTCTATGCATAATTATTTAGATCGCAGACCCTCCGTAGGTTAGTACCTAACCCCGTACTCGTTACTAGGTACCTACCTAAATCACGAGTTAAATGTTGCTAAAATAATTCTGCCGATGACAAACAGTAACTAACAAAAAGAAACACACATAATGAAGTTCTGAAAAGAAATTGTTGATGAGGAGTGAAAAAATTTGCAAAAGTACCTACCAACAAACTCCAGCCCCTTCTACGTAGATGGTATAATGAACCGTTGTGTAATAATTTACCGTTGAGTAATGATTTACCGTAGTAATAATTTACCCATCAATAATACTTCAACGTTTGTTCAAGTTTCACTACCTACCAACAAACTCCAAAAGAGCCATCATTTTTCAAATTAAATAATATCACAGAACATCCAACTCGACTTCATACTCCGCCAATATAATCAGGTGATCCCTACCAATGATTGGCCGTATTCACAAATTCCTATTGTGGGCGCGTCTCTGGTTACGAGATTTGGTTTGAATTGTATACAATTTCATTCACACTGGAGTCGAAAATGCCTGTCGGTGCAAACTTCGGGGCCTTACTGTGAACGAACGGCTGGACGTACGATGCTCCGGATGGTCTTAAAAAACTCGCAAGTTCAAGAACTATTTAAAACCGTAAAAATATTTACGTAAAAAAATGGTATAGGCGTTTTGAAAATTTCAACCCCTATTTTGAACCCCTTAGAGATGACTCACAGTAACGTCGAGCTTCGAGGACCAACTAGACGCCGAACGGAACCTATAACCCGAATTTCATCAATTTTTTTTCATGGTAACTAAGAAAAGTGGCCCGTACGGCGTACGGCGTACGGCGGACAGACAGAAATATTTTTATTGCAGTTTTGGATTCTACATACCTTGAAACGTAAACCATCAAATTTTGAGGGGGGGTAAGAATTTTTTTTTTCATGCTCGATTCCAATGGTTCATTATTGAAAATAATAAACCAAAAAAAATTCTTACCCCCCCTCAAAATTTGATGGTTTACGTTTCAAGGTATGTAGAATCCAAAACTGCAATAAAAATATTTCTGTCTGTCCGCCGTACGCCGTACGCCGTACGGGCCACTTTTCTTAGTTACCATGAAAAAAAATTGATGAAATTCGGGTTATAGGTTCCGTTCGGCGTCTAGTTGGTCCTCGAAGCTCGACGTTACTGTGAGTCATCTCTAAGGGGTTCAAAATAGGGGTTGAAATTTTCGAAACGCCTATACTATTTTTTTACGTAAATATTTTTACGGTTTTAAATAGTTCTTGAACTTGCGAGTTTTTTAAGACCATCCGGAGCATCGTACGTCCAGCCGTTCGTTCACAGTAAGGCCCCGAAGTTTGCACCGACAGGCATTTTCGACTCCAGTGTGAATGAAATTGTATACAATTCAAACCAAATCTCGTAACCAGAGACGCGCCCACAATAGGAATTTGTGAATACGGCCAATCATTGGTAGGGATCACCTGATTATATTGGCGGAGTATGAAGTCGAGTTGGTTGTTCTGTGATATTATTTCGCTTGAAAAATGATGGCTCTTTTGGAGTTTGTTGGTAGGTAGTGAAACTTGAACAAACGTTGAAGTATTATTGATGGGTAAATTATTACTACGGTAAATCATTACTCAACGGTAAATTATTACACAACGGTTCAGTATACCATCTACGTAGAAAGGGCTGGAGTTTGTTGGTAGGTACTTTTGCAATTTTTTTCACTCCTCATCAACAATTTCTTTTCAGAACTTCATTATGTGCGTTTCTTTTTGTTAGGTACTGTTTGTCATCGGCAGAATTATTTTAGCAACATTTATCTCGTGATTTAGGTAGGTACCTAGTAACGAGTACGGGGTTAGGTACTAACCTACGGAGGGTCTGCGATCTACATAATATGTATATAATAGAATAGTACTTATCATATTATATAGAAGGGTTATCTATACATAGAGCTGTTATCTGTAACAGGAGGGTATTCTATACAAAATAATAAACCTTTGTGCAGGGATTTGCAGCGTTTTTAAAAATACAAAATACGCTTTGTAATAATATTCGCAACCATAATTGTTCGAAATGCAAGGTTTATAATTTCACCATGCAGGTTTATGCAAGGAATGTTTTATCGGAATAATAATACAATTATTGTCTCGACTGTCATCCCACCGTTCATTGCCTCTTCCCCGTCCGTCATTGGAACAGAATTGATGGGGAATGACGGGAAAATGAGGTTTTGCCTGTTTTTCTTAGCTTTACTTAAACCAATCCTCAAATGATTCCTCAGTCCTCTGATTGAAACTATTCTATGCGATCTACCAAGCTAACAAAAAGAAATACTAAACGAAACGTTTAGTGCTTTATCACGAAACCTGCGACGAGGGATGACTGGAAATTCACGATCGAGTCAAGTTGATCCTACGCTGACGCCATGTAAACTTCCGACCAGTGTCTTCGGCGACTGAGATCCGCCGTAATTGGCTAGAAAAAACAGCTGTGACCACCAAAATTCTAGAAACATTATAGACCTAACAGGTCTGGACAAAGTTATTTGTCTCTTGATTTTCGAAAAATATGTGCACTAAAATTGTGAAAACCCCTGGAACCGAATATATCTAGAGACGGTATGTCGAGGTCGTGGGAAAAACCTGATTCAGAATGAAATTTGGGAAGATCGGGCCTGGAAAGGGACGGGGAATGACGAATTGAATGTTGAACTTTTTTTCTATTGAGAGAACTAATTAATTAGAAAAATTAAAAAAGTCTGGTACAACAATAAGAAATTTGTTCAACTCGAAAAATTATAATGGGGTTTGGAAAACGCTGTGGACATTGAATTATCGCTTCCTGTGAGAATGGCCCATAATGGAAATTCGGATCAGCCCCGGTTTCTTCCCATCATTTCGAAACATCCGCCTGTCCGAGAGGTGTGTCCGAATGTTGCCCTCTGGATTTTGGTTTTATTGTTGACGCAATTACCGGGTAAAAGGAGGAACTGGACGAAGGAAGGCGTGTCGAGCTTGGTTGCCTTGATCTTGCAAGGACGCTGGATTAGCCTTTTGCTGGTGGAACATTGATAATATCGTATTAGACCTGATTGAGACGTATCCTGCTTGGTCCAGTCGTGCTTGGAGTGGTGTTTCTTGCGGATTCACACAATTAGGAATATTTCAGTGCCGGTCACCGCGCGTGACTTCTGAATCTCATCCTCTGGTTTCTTCAAGATCCTAATTATAATAATTATTATATCGCCTGTATCATACCAGATAATAGTAATGAGGCAGAAGAAACAGGGCTTGATGCTAGAAGAAATTTTCATGTATAACTGATGGTAGGTATATTGTGTAGTTATAATCGTGTCGAATTTGTGATGTTAGTTACCATGGAAACTGAGAGAACGTTATGCTTTCTAACTAATAGACGGAATCGATGTAGGTACCTACTAATCTACGCAAATAATGCAATCCAGTGACACTGTATTATTCTCTCTGTATTATCTATAAGTTCCTGTAACAGCTAGGTTATTTGTCCTAGAAGAGCAATAAAAACTGCTAAGCCGAGTGATAGACGTAAAAGGTTTTGCTAACCTGTACAACAGACTATGAAGAAAATCGTCGAATAGAGTCAGAGTTACCTTGCTCATGCGCTGATTAAACTTTTATAGGGCTTTTGGTGGCAATTATAAGGGACCGGGGACCGGAACATAGCTTCAGCCCGTTTACATTGATCTTCCGATAAGGCATGACGGTCACACGCGAAAAGAGGGTCCTCACACAGACCTAGTGACAGACAAAAAAAATGATCGTCCTCCTTAATCAGGAGAGTCTGCACTCTAAACTCGTCTTGTCTCGAGCTTGTTGAACATTTCTCACCTGTAAATAGATCGCCGATCCACTACAGGGTGCTTCTTCTTTTGTTTTGGCCATTGCTGAGTTTTAGACTTTTCAAGTTACCACATTTTACAAATACAGCCACAAATTTTCCAATCGAAAATAAATTTTGAAAAATCACCCAAAAATTATGGTTACATTGCTGGAGAGCTGGAGTTGGTCTCATTCGTCGGAAAATATGTTCCTCTCCATACTTTTTTAGGCTCGGCCCCGCAGAAGTGGCCTAGGCCGTATGTTTTCGCTTTTACACTTTTTCGAAATTTTTCATTATTTTGAGGGTGAAAAAGCTGATTTCCCCATTTTTGACCTCGCAGAACACGAATCCATCGAAAGCTCCTTCAGGTAGTTGTCTGTGTGGGTGTATGTGTACCTCCGCAATTCTGCGAACCGCCATAACTCACGACCCTTATGGTCCAAATTGGCTTAGATTTTGATGGTAGTTCGAGGTTGTCCTAGTTGGTCACATATGAATTTGGTCACATACGGATCAGTAATAGAAACTGCGTGCGCAAATGTGTGAAACGTCGCTCACATAACTCAAGAACCAGTGATCGAAATTGGCTCATATTTTGATAGTAGTTCGGAGTCACGTTCTCGTTGGTCCCATATGAATTTTGTCGCATTCGAATCAGTAGTAGGTACTACGCATGCGCAAACGTGAGAATTTTAGCAACAAATCCTAGGAACCGTCTTTCTTTAATCTGGTCCAATAGTCCGTGTATTCAGATTCATTGTTCAAACCTTGTTAATACGAGGAATGTCGCTTAATTTCCCCAATCGCCCGGATTGTTAATTGAAAAATCCTCTCTTTCGAACTATCCTACAAAATGCTACCTATTATGAACACGGGACAATATTAATTCCACCCACAGTACCAAGGCCAAGCCGTGTAATCCATGGATTGCTCTAGACCATGTGTTTCATGTGAAAAGCCTATTTGGTCTGTGTATGGTAAAAAATTAATTTTTCATCATAATCAGAGCAAAACTTCCTGTTAGGACAATTGAAAGGAGCATAATTTTAGTAGGAAATCCTCTTTTTCTCGTAGGATTGAACTTACTTCTTCAGCGTCATATCTCGTTCGTTATTCGATGAGAAATGGTGGCAATCAGTGGAGTCAACTCACTGTAAAGCACACAGAGTTGGCTCGGCGAGAGCTTCGGATTTTGTTTCCGCGTTCCGTTTACCTTGACTTCTTCAGCTTCAACTGTCGTTCACCGCTGATTACTTGATTTATGTAGAACCAGTAACGTTTCGGTTCATGGCGTTGGTTTCGGAGGCTGTCAGGAATTGCGGTCGAGAATATTTTACCAGGCCACATTATTCTCAAACCCCTCACGTACTGAAATTCGCCTCGAAGAGTTTCCCTTCATTGATAGAGGCTCTCTTTGGAATAGCGTATTGTTGCTCGTTAAATTGGATCAAGTTCCCGAGGTGTCAAGGTTGGAGTAAGTAAACACTGTTCCATTCCACCACTACAGTGTAAATATTTCACGAGCTTCCTTCAAGAGGAAGTATTTGATCCGTAGAACTCGATAGCTCTGCCTGGAGAGGTTTAATAAAATCAGGTGGAAAGTCTGAAATTTCCATTGGAATAGTGATATTACATTTCTGTGTTTGTGTGTCTGACGTTTGCCTGTCATTGATGCTTCATGTCCCGAGCCCTCAAAGTCCTTTCAATAATTATTGCTTGGGTTTTAATTCCATCACAGTCGTTATCCCCTCACTTGAGCGGCCTTGTGAACGTTCCAAATAACATCCACTTTTTTGTTTACATTAATTTTAAATTTTGTTCTCCTTCGTTTATTGGATTTTAAAACACTCGTGTTTGCCAATTGATATGAGCGTTTTACAAAAAAAAAGGCAGGCTTTACTCTTTGCTTACAGCTGTTTTTTTATGACAGGTATATTATAAATTGTTTAAAAGACCTTCTAAAATAACTTAGGTACTTAAATATTTGCTGCAAAATCCGAAAGACGCCTTCCTAGTGAAGGTATTATACGTTCCTCACAAAGTTACTTAGAAATCGGACGGAATATCAACGAAAAATATTTAAATAGGATTTCAAGTTTACGCATATCTACCATCATTCCCCTCGCAATCTGTATACGTTATCTGTACACTCAGTCTCTAAAAGTACCTAGTCGCGCTTCCATTGAAATGTTCAGCAAAATCAGTCGAAATCTGGGTATGGTATGGGAATTGTTCAGATTTTATGTCGACTCGGGAGCAGCGGCTACTAACGCTTTGGTCACAGTGGTTCATAGAGGATCAGGGCCGCTCGCCACCATTTCATACAAACCGTAGTTGTTTGCATGTCGGTTTTTATTAAAATGAGCCGATATTGTACGGATTGACGTCAGTATTTCTTCAAAATATACGAGCAGACGTAAACAGTCAGATTTTTCAGAAAAGTCTGGGAAGGAAAATGTGAGTGAAAACCTATAATGACCTTATAACCTATAATAACTTATTACCTCTATAATAATAGAGGTTATAATTTTTGTTGTCACCTTTTGATTGAAAAGTTATGAAGGATTTCTTGTTAAGAGACTGTAACCTTAGTGGAATTGGAAATCAAAGAACACGCCTGAAAGTCAGTACGTAATGATCAGAAAAGTCAATATGAGTCGTTATAGCGTATTTCCATCTTAGTTCCTTATTTCTCATTTCCAGTACCATTTCAGTCCAAGCGTATCATACGATAAAGAACTAAGGAAAATCGAAACTCACTTATATCGTCCAGGTTCTCCCCATTATTCCTATTTCGTTGGAATACAATCGAGATAACATTGAATTGAGCTACAGCCCCCTCCCCCCATGTTGACACCGCTTTGCCATTTACGCGTTGTTTTGATTTGCAACACCTCATAAAGTCGATCGCCGTTCATTTTCGCTACCACATTAAGCTATCACTTGCCTTCTTAGCTACTTTAACTAGCTTATATTGAAATCCCTATTGTTCTCCCATCTAATGAACACTGGGAAATTCAGGTGTCGCCTTACTTTTTCTGTTAAATACCTTCGTGACGTTGATTTCTGTTATTTTCAGGTTCACTGGTTTCAGCAACAACACGAAAAGAAAAGGAAAAAGAGAGACTACACTTCGAGCGGATTTGACTCGTTCCCTGCTGACTTCAGCTCTCTGTTCTCCAACGCTGCGGCCTCCGGGTCACACCATAAAACATTCAGATCGCTCACTGCTTTTGTTGATCCTCTCTTCAAAGAAGAGTGGTATCTCGTAAGTTCTCGACCAACCAACTTCTCTACTATTTCATCTTCCATAAACTATTTCTTAGTTGTTATTATCATTAAACGAATAGCGAAACCCTTGTAGGATGGTCTGCTATGATTGTCGGTTTAAATGGAACTCAGATTATCTGGAGATTCAACCCTGAGTTAGCAAAGTTAGAACAGTTAGTTGAGTTACAAAGGTAATCCTGCCTTTGTTATAGAGTCGGTTATAAAGTCCAGCCATCTTAATTAAACATCTTAGAATAATAAATAAAGCTGGCAAAGTTAAATAATAATAAACCATCTTGTGACAGTTATTGAACAGAATCCATGACTCGTCCCTTCAGAAACGAAGTGAAGTTCGTTGTTCGAAATTCTTTGATTTCGCTAAATTCATTATGTGGGTATTGTTGCTGTTTTCGTTGATCATTTATCTGAATCTCATTGTATGAAGTATACCTACAGTTAGCTCTCAGTATAAGAGCGCCGACAAATAATGAATAACAGTCTACGACGTTGTACTTTGTTTACCGAGCAACAGTTGTTCTGCTCACGTCAATGCCATCCAGTTGTTATCTGAAAATACTATTATATTACTGTAACATTTTTTTGATTTAGGTAGATATTCTTATTGTATCATTAGCTACGAATAATAGGTCACCGCGCTCAGTATAGGTAAACAAACGTATATTGTAGGGTAACCTATGGATTACACAGGTCGGCCTTGATTCTACAGGTAGAATTAGTTGTTTTTGTTCATAATAGTATTTTGTAAGATATTTTCTAGGATAGTTCGAAAGAGAGGATTTTTTCAGTTAACAATCTGGGCCATTGGGGAAATTCCCCGTATTAACAAAGCTTGAACAATGATCTAAATATATGGAACACTAGAGACTAGTGAACCATGGATCAATGGGTCGTGAGTTATGTGGGTTCGACTTTTTCACGTTTGCGCATGCGCCCTCTACTGATCACCTATTTTTCTCCCCTTAGAGATGACTGACAGTAACGCCAGGCTTCGCGGACCAACTATACCTACCCCAACTGGGACCCAAAAACCAAATTTCATTAATTTTCGTTAATGGTAAATATGAAAGGGCGAAGTACAGCGGACAGACAGATATTTCTGGTTCATTATTTCAATAATGAACCTTTGGAATTGGCATGAACAAAAAAATTATGGTTTCCGTTTCAAGAGAAGTGTACATAAAATCCGAAATGGAATTTAAAAAATTTCTGTCCATCCGCCGTACTTCGCACTTTCTTATTTACCATTAACAAAAATTAATGAAATTTGGTTTTTGGGTCCCAGTTGGGGTATAGTTGGTCCGCGAAGGCTGGCGTTACTGTCAGTCATCTCTAACGGGTGAAAAATAGGGGTTGAAATTTCCCGAAGGCTGTAGGTGGAAAACTTTCAATAACGGTACCTATGGTTTTTTAACGTTTCTAGTTTCTGAATTCTAAATTTTACGTTTTAAATTCTAAAAAAAAATCTAGATCTTGAGAATTTTTTAGACCACCCGTAGCACTGCACTGGTGGTCTAGCCGTTCGTTTGCACCGAAAGCTTCTTCAGCATGATCCTGAATGAAACGGTATATATCCAGCCCATATATCGCTGCTAGGGAATACCTGATTATAATTACGCATGGCTGCATAAAATCGAGTTGGTTGTATCGTGATATTATTTCAAATGAAATAATATCAAATGAAATAATGTTCTATCAACAAAATCCAAAACAACCATCATTAGTTGTTGTTTTGGATTTTGTTGATAGAACAAACGTTACGCTTCATGAATAACAACAAATAATTTACAGAATAATAATTATAGATACAAATAATAATTATGGAGTTCTTCATTCCGCTGCGTATTTATGAAATGTGATTGCCCGGCTGGCTCCATTACTAGATTTAGGGCTCTCTCGTGAAGCACAAGGGTAGGTATTGACCACAGAAAACAGTGAAACTGTTTAGCTCGCGCGCACGCGCACGCACACACACACACACACACACACACACACACACACACACACACACACACACACACACACACACCAAAACACACGCGCACCTATGGCTTTTTTCACGGATTTGGACTCAGAGTGGTCTGAAACGGATTTAAATGTGGTTCTTTTCATTCTCGGCTGAGTCCTCTTCTGACCAGGTCAAATACATAAGGACTTCTCTTACTAATGAGGGACGTCCTAAAAAGCGGTATGAAAAAAAATGCGTTGCCGCCAGTGGTTTTTGTTCATGACGGTACGTTTATTGTATACCAGTTTAGATCAAGCAGTTTAGATCAAAGCAAGGAAACATGGAACATGTTTTTGGAATAGGTACATGATAACAGAGGATATGGAGATATGTAGAAAAACGTCTGCCAATTCGAGTAGGCACTATAGATTCCTCACTTGCATCACATGAACGTATAGACTAGTTGGGTAGGTTCGTTACGATGCGGGACCATCTGCTATCCAACCCGCGTGTACCCTCAAAATTTCACCTCTCTACGACTATTTTTCGTGTAGTTAGAAGCGTTACAAGGAAACGGTCAACATTTCATGTTTGCGCATGCGCAGAGGGAAACTACAGTAAGACTCCAATAAAGTTTATGTGGAACCATCAAAGTATTATACTGATCGACCCTCCAAATGTGAACTCATTTCAACGATAATTAAGGTAGTTATGGGCACTCCAAGTATTTCACGTTTGCAAATGAGCAGACTAAACGATTTTTATGATTTTGAAACGGGACCATCTGCGATCCAACCCGCGTATACCCTCAGAATTTCAGCTCTCTACGACTATTTATCGCGTAGTTAGAAACGTTACAAGAAAATGGTCAACATTTCATGTTCGCGCATGCGTAGATCAAAGTTACATTACCATTCCAATGAAACTGATTGGGAACTACCAAAGTATTATTCCTGACCGACCCTCCAAGTTTGAATTGATTTCAACTATATTTAGGGTAGTTATGGGTGTTCCAATTATTTCACGTTGGCGCATGCGCAGACGAAAGTTACGGTACTTTATCAATGATTTTGGTATGGGACCATCTTTGACTCAACCCGCACCTACCCTCGAAATTTCAGCCCACTTCGACCATTATTTCGGGTAGTTATGGATGTTGCAAGGAATTACCACAGACAGAAAGACACGGAACCAAATATGTTCCTCGATGTCAGAAACGGAAAATGGTATTTGGAAATTTTCATTTTGGAGGACATGAACTTTTTTTACTCATTCACGAATCCAAGGCTTCGATAGTGAGGAAGCAAAAAAACGTCGCGGGATTTCCAAGCCTCGGACCAGCGACCTAACGCAATGTCATGTAATACACGTCCTCAGCTGCTTTTGGTTGGGTTCACATCCATCCGACATCCATCCGTTCGTACGTTCAATGTCATGCGTTGGGAGCAGTGGAGGGGGGTCCGTCAACCCGTCAGGGCGTTCACAACCATCCGTTGGGTTGTGTTCTGTTCTTTTAGTTTGTAGTCTCGGCAATTCTGCTTTTACTTCTTTGCTTTGTAGTCTCGGCAATTCTGCCATGCCGGACACTTGGTTTCTCTATGGAAATATTATTTTCAATAATAAGAAGAAAACAGAAAGCGAAAACAACTCAAAAGTGCGAAACTTGCATCCCCGCCCCCCTACAACTGAAGTCCATGGTAGGTATTTATGGATGAGGTGGATACTACACTGCACACATTGGCTAAAATTGAATTGAATTGAATTTATTGACAGAAAGAAAGAAATTAAAACACACACGGAATGGCACATACATATAAAATATTGTAAATAAAAAATATCATACATAAAAACACAAAAGAAGTGAATTTCATTCGGTCCTACCTTCGTCAAAAATTTAAATTTTTAATTTAAACTTAAATTATTTAAATTTCCAAAAAGGAATAGGTAAATTGTTTAAGAATGTTTAAAAATTTTAAAATGAAATGTTGAAGAATGAACCTCAAGTAAACTACTCCATGGATACGTCTGGATGGTTTCCATGTTAACCTCTTTTTCCCATTTTAAGCACACCTGCTGGTCTGTATCTGTAATAGGCAACACTGCTACCACTTCTGTTCTGCCCTTCCAATTTCCATCCAATTCCTATTGGAAACAGAAAAGAACGCGAACCGAACTTGGTAATATATAACGTTATAATGGATCTGCTTTCTGAAATACCAAAGACAACAAACGACAGACCATAACAACACACTTGCACAGAGGTCTTCTGCGCCGTCCGTTCATCCGTTCATCCGTTCATCCGTTGAAATATCTAATTTTTCTAATGCCAAAAGTGTGTATCCGTCAAAAATCGCCCCCCACCACTTCATGGTATGAGCCAATCAGATGCTCCAACGCATGACCTTGAACGTACAACGGATGGATGTGAACCCAGCTTTAAGCTGGGTTCACATCCATCCAACATCCATCCGTTCGTACGTTCAAGGTCATGCGTTTGGAGCAGTGGAGGGGGGTCTGTCAACGCGTCAACGCGTGAGGGCGTTCACAACCATCCGTTGGGTTGCGTTCTGTTCTTTTAGTTTGTAGTCTCGGCAATTCTACTTTTACTTCTTTGCTTTGTGGTCTCGGCAATTCTGCCATGCCGGACACTTGTTTTCTCTATGGAAATATTATTTTCAATAATAATATTTCCATATGGAAAGGATGGGATGTCTGAAGAAGATGGCTCAGAGCAACAGTAAATTAATACAACTCGTAGGTAGGTATCTAAAAGACGGCGATCATCTGTGTGAAGGCATCCTGGATGTGTCCCATTGATTGATCATGTACCTATTTCAGGATACCTACTAAAAAATAGGTACCAAACTGCAAACAGCAAGTTAAATTCAAAACTAAATGCTTCCTTGTGACCCGAATGAACTAGCATATACAATACCTACAGGGAGATACTAATTTTTGAATTCTGGTGTTACTCAAGGGCCTTTACATTAGGGTTTATTGTTTATGAGGCCCCTTTGCAATAGGTACATAGGTACCTAAAAGATTTTATTATTATTTCAACTGGACTTTATTTTGATGGAGTTTAATTTTAACTGGACTCTATTTCCATGACATAGATAGAGAGGGTTCAGCATAAGGACCAAAGAGTGGAAAATTGAGTTCTACCATATGTTCAGCTCCCAAAATTGATTTTTTATGAGTGAAAAACCTGGGAAATCGTCTGAAATCACCATCATTTCGTATAATAACACTGGAAGAAGTATCAACACGTGGACCAAGACGATTAATATAGTTAATATAGTTAACCACTGATCAAATATAGTTATTTAAAAAAAAGAAAAAAAAGCGTAGGTACCTACCTAATTTGTGTTTTAGGGGCCAAAATTAACGGAAACCATCAGAAATAGCTATTTCAATTATTACGCATAAAAGAAACAATAAATGAACAGCCAACGTTTCTGTAGGTGTGTCCAGGAGAATGATAAACCCATGTGACAAGGACTTTGCAGCGTTTTTCCTATGGAATGGAGCACGAACGTTATAATGGATCTGCTTTCTGAAATACCAAAGACAACCAAACGACAGACCATAAACAACACACTTGCGCAGAGGTCTTCTGCGCCGTCCGTTCATCCGTTCATACGTTGAAATATTTAATTTTTCTAATGCGGACAGTCTTCGCCAAAAGTGTGTATCCGTCAAAAATCGCCCCCCACCACTTCATGGTATGAGCCAATCAGATGCTCCAACGCATGACCATGAACGTACAACGGATGGATGTGAACCCAGCTTTAGGGTTGGTACAACCCCCTCCGCAGTTTTTGGCTGAGTGGGGTCTCGCCTTTTTCGGCGAAGGTGTGTTACGGGTGGGGTGGCAGGAGTGGTGTAGAGGGAGAACTGTGCGGATGCGGACTGGACTGGACGCGAATGTTTTCGAGCCTGGTTTACTCCCGTAAAAACATGTTCCATGTTAAAAAGGCCACAAACTTACAAAAACTATTTCAAGGAAACTAGTGTTTTAAACCCATCTGAATATTGACAAGTGCGTTAAAATGAAGAAAAAATGGAATTTGGAAAACAAATCTGCGTGCTGAAGTTCTGCTCTAGTTTCATTTTCTTACCTTAAGTACGTTCGCTCGATAATGCCGTTTTTACTGCACGGAAGGTTTTTGATGCACGGCCATCAGCGAAGAATCTCTTGAGGTAGGTCTACGAGCCAGTGGTCTGTGAGTCCCTCGGCTCACAATGGGTTCGAATTGGGTAATTATATTTGTAACTGTATTGGTACAGTGTACAGATACGTACCCACTTGTGTTCTTAAATGCGTCAATGTCAACCGTTTCGACTCAAACTGTCCCACGACTCGGCTGACGCAGCCTTGCAAATTTGCAAATCAACTAACTCGTTGAAAATAATTTTTCTCTTTGTACCAGTAAGTGACGAAACTTTGACTGTTATGCAGACTGGTTTATGATGCAAACTTTTTTTTCTCCTGCGGAATGTATTAGAGTTGGCTCACTAAAAGGAGTTTTATAAGTTGAACCATTGTCGAAAACAATGCCCTATATGAAGCATTGTGTTCTCCGAATAGTGGAGCCATTCAGGCTGCATCTTTCTTTCACAGTTTCCCTTGAATAAATTGTTTCCCTACTTCCTGATAAGTGGGCCTGAAGCGAGCGTTAAAAAGCTTCTCGATTCGCGTTTTAGCGAATGTTCAAAGAAAATGAAGCTATTGCAATGGGTCCACAATTTTCAGAACATGAATTTTCGAAATTTTTTTTATAAGCAAATTCGTTTTAGAGCCTCCTGAATTCATCCTAGGTTTTAGCAAAAATGTATCTGTATAAATATATTATATAGGTATATTTATTCATTTATTTATGTGTAACTCCGGATGATATCTGACCTTAGGTACATGATAAAAATTCCAAATTCCGCCAAAATCTTCGTATTGCCAAACAGAAAAGTTATTTCGAAGGTGAGCAATTTTCAAAACTGTTAAGAGGGTAAAATTTGAGTTTTTAGGGGTCAAAAATCCGTGTAAACGGCTAAAATTGTGAATAATTTATATAAAATGACTGAAAGTGGTAAGGGAGGGTGAGTAAAGACAGAAAATGACTTTACTCCTTTAGTTGTTTTTCGTACAGAATAGGGGTCGAATTTGGATTTGGATTTGGATCTGCAACCAATATTAATTCACCTGACATTGTGTGGGATATTGATTCACGACAGAAAGAGGGACTATTTCGATGTAGAAATATTTTTCTCAAGAAGAACGGGTCAAATATGGGTCAACAATCGGTAGAAATGGCTAAAATCACGAAAAATGATATAATTTTACGACAATTTGTATGGTTTCTCGTTATATTATCTTTTTACACAATAGCGCGAATATTTCTTTGAAAATTCGCTCTTATAGCCATGCTGCATGACTGGAACTTTTTTTTTTTTTTAATAATAATAATTTCAGTACCTAACGAACCCTCTAATTCGACCGAGGAAAAAATGTTTCCTTCTTTCCTTGGATGTGCATATAGAAACCTGTTCCTTCTTCCCAAAACTTGAAATTTCTTTCCATTCGTGCAGGTCGATCTCCATCGAGATTTGCCTACCTGGGTAGTACCAGACAAATAATATTCGGTACGACCCGCATTCCTTAGACTCGGAAGGGTATTGTACCTTTCACAGAACAACGAACTGGATCGCATAAACCCATGCGTGGTTATGAGCAGTTCCCTATCAATGTTATAACTGGGCTACAAATTATACACGTTTCGGTTCTCGCTCATGATGCTGATTGTTTATTTATTTTTTTCAACCTTGAATCTCATTGCGAACCAATAGCTGGTCTTACCATGCTCCGAGTTGTCCCCAAAATCCTTACTATCTGGTAAATTCATAAGCTGTTTCATTAAGAGTTTTCGAGCTATAGCGTCACGAAGTGCTGACATATTTCATCCTGGCAAACGGTGCCTAAGTTTCAGTGTTTACTGCATTCCTTCCAACTGATCCATACATGTGCTCCATGTTACAAGTGTCCCATTGTATAAATATGTCTTTATACAAAGAACTAATGAATAAAGGTCTGGTTGTCGTTGAATAAAGGTATACTAAGATATCCGTACTTGAAAACTTTCCCTAATCGTTCATCTAAAATCCAGTTCTTGAACTGTCGCGTCCTCCCTCATTCTCCGCATACCCCTCTGGTTCCTGTATTTACTCGAAGTTGCGACTTCTGTTTTAGTTTGTCATTAGCATCCAGATCCAATATTGTTCAGACTTGCACCGTCGCGAATTCGAATCCTCGTTAATTTCAAGTCCCCTCACGGCTTCCAACCGTCGCCAATTTCCCCTTCAACTTTTCGAATTCACTAGAAATCCGTTCCCTGAGCTGTGTCACGTTTTTATCTCAGAGTCTATGGAGGTGGCTGTAATTCTTTTTAGTTCGTTTTTCCTATTTCACAGTCGCGTGCGCCATGCGGTTGCAGCCTGGAGTGTTATGACTCATTATTTTGTAGTAGGTATACTGCATTGCTGATTTACCGAAACTGTCTTCGACTTTAGCATTATGCATCGTCCATTGCCTTGGCTAGTTCATTTGAGCTCCCTCGATGATTCCATACGGTCCAACCGTTGATAAAAGCCCTTATGAAGTGTTCCTAGGATCATCCCTGGGCCAAATGGACCCAGCACGCCTCATTTCAAAATGCCTCTTTAATTTCAATATCATATTTTTTTTTAATTGTCTTGTCGAGCAACAAATCTTGAGGAATAGTTATTGAAAATAATGAACCAAAACCAATTTTGAAATGAATGGTACCTAATGAGAAAATTTACTAATCATATTTCAAAACTGTGTTCTGGTCTCTGTATTTCTTTTCTTGAGTTTTTCAAATAGTTCTCAAAACCCATATAGGAACTAGTTACTAACCTATAATGCAGGTACCTAAGTGCCATTTTTCAAATATGATTTTGCTCTGCTCAAAATGTAGACGTTTAAAATCAATTTGCTCTATATAAAATCGTTTGTACCTCAGTTATGTACAACTAATTAGTCTCTCGATCTATAACGGGTAGGTAGGTAGGTACCTGCCCGTATCGAATTGTCTCATTCAACGCAGTTTATAGCGTCGCGCCTTTGAAAAACGCTGCAAATCCCTGCACAACGGTTTATTATTTTGTATAGAATACCCTTCTGTTACAGATCACAGATCTCTGTATAGATAACCCGTCTGTATAATACAATATGTACTAGTCTATACATGTTATGATGAGAATCGCAGACAGCGTTGGGCCAATAGAATTGCAGAACCATTTCGGACCATGCCAATGCGCACCATGCCAATTAGACAATTCGAAATGAATTCCAATTCAAATTAATGAATTCCAATTCAAGTGAGCAGTGGCCAATTGCAATTGAAAACAACAGACACACAAACAAGCCTATGATTCCCCAATTGCAAACAATAAAGTAATCCAATAATTTACAAACTATTCCAATTTCAATTGAAAATTTTGATTGATTGATCGATCAATTGATTGAATAAATTGATTGATTGACTGAATCCAGCGCGTCCCTGGTGACAAGAGTATACAATTTCATTCACACTGGAGTCGAAAATGCCTGTCGGTGCAAACTTCGGGGCCTTACTGTGAACGAACGGCTGGACGTACGATGCTCCGGATGGTCTTAAACAACTCGCAAGTTCAAGAATTATTTAAAACCGTGAAAAAATTCACGTAAAACAAAGGTATAGGCGTTCTGGAAATTTCAACCCCTATTTTGAACCCCTTAGAGATGACTGACAGTAACGTCGAGCTTCGAGGACCAACTAGACCCCGAACGGGACCCATAACCCGAATTTCATCAATTTTGTTTCATGGTAACTAAGCAAAGTGGCCCGTACGGCGTACGGCGTACGGCGGACAGACAGAAATATTTTTATTGCAGTTTTGGATTCTACATACCTTGAAACGTAAACCATCAAATTTTGAGGGGGGGTTAGAATTTTTTTTTTCATGCTCGATTCCAATGGTTCATTATTGAAAATAATAAACCAAAATTGCCCCACGATACCCTAGTATGACTGAACGTGATGACGTTGAAGTAATCCCGACGTCAATGAAGCTTTCCATGGAGAGGCAGTTTTGATGCTGTAAACCCTGCTGGCTGGAGGCAGTTAAATGCCGCAATATTCCACTGTAACGACAACAAATTGGTTGGTACGGAACTGAATCACTCCAAACAACCAATTAGTATCTCAATCAATAACAGGAATAACCTACCTGCATGTATCAAATTGGCTGATTCAATTCAGTTTATAGCGCGTGACTTTTCAAAAGGGGGGGCTGCTGCAAATTATTACACAACGGTTTACTATATCCCTTTATACCCCTTCCTTCGTAGATCACTCTTTTCTGTTCAAGCATAATAGAGTCTTTATGCGTAAGAAATTAAGTACTTCGAATTCGCGTTTGCGCTTGCTCAGTGGCCGCATTCATGATCTAATAGTTCTGTAATTCATAGGGGACCATCTGGGGCCCAACCCGCATGATCCCTAAAGAGTTGAGCAAAATCGGATTCGAACTGAGGAAGTTGTGTGTGGCAAGGATTTGCGGACACAGACAGGGAGAGACAGACACCGAACCAAATTTGATCAAGTTACCAAAGTACGTACCTATCAGCGAAATCCAAAATAACCGTCATTCTTCAAATCAAATGGTATCGCGGAACAACCAACTCGATTTCATGCAGCCATGCGTGATTATAATCAGATGTTCCCCAGTATTGATATTATTTGCTACTTATGCTGGAAGCTGGATGTATACCCTTAGGGCCTTAGCCAGATTTCAGGGCCGTACTATGAACAAACGGCAGGAAGTACCACCGGGTGGTCTAAAACAAAAAAAATCCTCAAGTTCGGTATCAATTTAATAACGTTAAAAAAAACATAAACTTCAATTAGGTAAAAGCTTTTGTTCCGCTATCTTCCACCCCTGACTGGCAGTAACGGCGTTTTCCGCGGACCAACCAGACCCCAAATGGGACCTACAAATCAAATTTCATTAATTTAGGAAAGTGCGAAGTACGGCAGACCGACATTGTTTTATTCCATTTTCGGACTCAGTGTAGCTTGAAACGGGAGCAGTCAAATTTTGAGAGGTTTTTTCCCCTCTCGAAGGGTTTTTTTAATTGAAAATAATATGTAAACCAAAACTGATATCGTATAACTATACGTGAAGACGTTAACTGCCAGCAATTCCGGCGTCAATAAAGCAGCCTCGCTGCCTCTCGTAGGAGAGGCAGTTTTCATGCAGTATAAACCTTGCTGGCTGGAGGCAGTTAAATGTCGCAATATAACTGTCAGGAGCAGTGGGTCCGGCTTTCGTCGGTTTTCCTGCGTGATCTGTATCAAAACGACGTTTACGTCGTTTCCAGAGAACGGAAGATATATTTATCCCCTCGACCGAACCAACTGTTTCATGGGACCTCGGGAAAAAAGTTCCAATACCACAACCTCACCAATTGTTTTCCATCAGCTTATTTACTAATTTTTCGGTTTAGTAGGCGTCCTACCAGTTCTTCCATCGATCCAGTGAAGATTAGCCAGTCAGTCTCTACCATAATGCTCAGTCTCTACAGCAGTCATTTCGGTTCCTGAGTTCTGTTTTTTCGGCAAAAATGAGCTGTCGATATTTGCTCAAAATGATAGACGAAATATACCGTCATTCAAGGAGGCTCACTACTCTTAGTCGCCAGTTAGTCATGTTGGTAAATAATATTTACTCGTCTGGTCGTAGAATGCAATATTAATGCTGATTTCAAAAACGGGGTCGGCCCGGATACCAACGCCTTGCTTAGGTGTGTTGCTGGGATTTCTATGGCTAATTTCACACTGGTCTTTTTAGTACATACCTAAGTACATTAATTTTTGAAAATAATATGTACTAATCCGTTTCTCTGAGCTTGCTGAATATTTTAGTTTATCTGCGTATATGCATTACATGTGGGACTCCATACAACATCTGAGATTGGGTTCATGATAAATACACATTTGTGCGAGAATAATCACGTTGGAATGCAGGGAGTTAGTAAAATCTGAATTTTTGGACCAAAGATCGCTGAAAACCGTCAAAATTCTTCAAATTGACCAATAGAAATTGACCGTTTCTCGATGGTCTGAGATGGATGAAACGTATTGACCCTTACATCTATAAACTTCTTTTTTCCTAGTGTCCCCCAAATTTTCTTTACTTTAGTCCTATGAGTATGTTCCATTAAATTTGTTGTTTTCGCCATCCATGGTAGTTGGGAATTGGTGTCATTCTGTTTCGCCATTCAGCTTACAATAGAATAGGTAATAGATAACGGTTATACAGTTTCCCTTCGGATGAATGTCACTTGAATTAGGTTTTGGTCCCTACCGTCAATACCATCGAACCTCAAGATACCATCGAACCGCTAATACTATCGAACCGAATTGTAATTACTAAAATCGTCTTCTAGTGTCGCCCCATCGATCAGCTTCGAAGTCAGGGGTTGGTACCTCGTTGAATTGGATACCTACATTATTATATACGCCTTGTACGTAGTTCATCATACTCTCTGCCAACCCTTCCTGTAATTAATGAATACTCACATTAAGGGTATTAATGTATGGCTATATTACTCAAATCTATGTTAAGCACCTTGTATAAATAGTAATCTGATCTTGGATCAATCAACTTTACAGCACTATTACATTGGCAGTGGAGAGGAAAACGTGTTTATCTTTGAATTCTCTTAACCATTTAAAATTAGTAATAGGGATCTAATGGAGGAAATATGTTCTGGTTAAGAAGTAATTCAGACAATCTATTTGAATGCTTTTTACGACTGCTTTTAATATGACATAAAAAACGCTGCCCCTTCTGCGTAGGTTACTGTTTTCTGTCGTCAGTTCCCTCTAGCTCCCTCCAGGAAAGTCCTAAATGGGGTGCTGGAGCCGGCCCGGAAATTAAAGTTTCATACAAACGCGCGGGATTCAATAATTAAATCATTAATTATTTGTAGTTATTCATGAAGCATAAGGTAAATAATGAACCGTTGTGTAGTAATTTACCGGTGTGTAATCGTTTACCCAATAGTACCTACTTCAATTTTCTTCAAGTTGCAAAAGTACAAAACCCAATCAACAAAATCCAAAAGAGCCATCATTTTTCAAATGGAATAATATCACGGAACAACCAACTCGACTTCATACAGCCATCCGTTATTATAGTCAGGTGCTCCCTAGCATTGATATCTGGGCTGATTGTATACAATTTGATTCACCCTTCTGTTGACGAAGCCTGTCGGCGCAAACTTCGGGGCCTTACCTACTGTGAATGAAGGGCTGGTCGTACAGTGCTCCGGGTGGTCTTAAAAAACTCCCAAGAACTATTTAAAAGCGTCAAAAAATTCGAGGTAACGGCATCCTAAAAATTTCAGCCCGTATTTGTCACCCCTTAAATCATGTCCTACGTGGATACGCCGCGCGCGTCAACGCGTCGGAGCTTTCGGGCGTTCACGCAAATCGCGTTGTCATGCCGCGCGGCGAAAAAAAAGGTGTCCTACGTGAAAACGCGAGACGCTTCGTATTTCAGTGGACGCCGACTGTCACGTATTGTGTCACCTGTCCTTTAATTTTTACTGTTTTATTTTTTATTACGTTCAAGTATTTTCATGCCTGCTTCCAGTAAGTTCGAGTTGCTGACCAGCTCAGCCGATCAGGAGCCCAAGGGCTGTGGTGAAGCTTCTCAGTATTCAGCCTAGCAGAAGTAACAACCACTCGAACAGGACGGCAACAGACATCAGACTGACATTTATTCAATATTTTCTGAGCCAACATTGTCCTACTATTACTATTTGATATTGTATAATTCTAGGAGACTAAAAAAATAGAGTCCCTAAATACAGAACCCCCTAAATAGAGAACCTAAATACAGTTTGTTTCTAAATATCACGTACTTATTTTTATTTTTTAAACATATCATTAAACGTAGGTACATAGGGGGGGTACTTACTTGCCATGCTAGATTGTTGCGACACTTCGTCCCAAGCAGTTTCCGCCAAACCACGATTTTTATACTGTTCCGACCGTTTATTCCAAAGACACGGCCGCTTTTGGACTTCTGCTATTAATATTTCCATCACAAAAAATACGAGTAGGTACACAAAATTAACAGAATTAACACTGCAATAAACGAGATAAACTAATAATAAAGCGTTTATAAACAAATCAAACGCGGCGTTTGACGCGAGGCGGTGACGGTAAAAATCAAACTAGTTTGGAAATCAAACCGATGCGTTCAACGCTGTCGCGACAACGCGCCGCCCGAATCACGTGACAATTTCCATGGTTTTCATTGGTCTGCGTCTTCATCGCGCCAACGCCCGAACGCTCCGACGCGCGCGGTGGATCCACGTAGGACACCGGGTAGAGAGACTGACAGCAACGCCGAGCTTCGCGGACCAACTAGACCCCAAATGGGACCTACAAACCAAATTTCATAAATTTTGGTTCCTGTTAGCTAATGAAAGTGCGAAGTACGGCGGACAGATAGAAATTTTGGTTTATTATTTTCAATGATGATCTTTGGCATCTTTGGAGCATGAAAAAGAAAAAAAATTAACACCCCCCCCTCAAATTTGATGGTTTACGTTTCAAGGTATTTATAATCCGAAAATCGAATTTAAACAAAATTCTGTCCGTCCGTCGTACCTACTTTGCACTTTTTTAGTTACCGTGAACCAAAATTAATGAAATTTGGTTTGTAAAAGTCCCGTTTGGGGTCTGGTTGGTCCTCGAAGCTCGGCGTTAATGTCAAGTCACCTCTAAGGGGTGAAAAATAGGGGTTGAAATGTTCAGAACGCCGTAGCTCGAAAACGTTCAGAAGGGTATGGTTTTTTTTAACGTTTTTATACTAAAGAATTTTTTTGAGAACACCCGGAGCATTTTACGGCCAGCCGTAAGTTTGCTCCAAAAAGCTTCAATATGATCATGAATGAAACGGTACAACTCCGGGCCAGATATCATTGCTAGGGAACAGCTGATTATGAACACGGATGGCTGTATGAAGTCGAGTTGGTTGTTCTGTGATATTTCATTTCAAGAATGTTGGCTGTTCTGGATTTTGTTGATAGGTACTTTTATAGCTTAACAAACGTTATGCTTCATTAATAACAAGAAATAATTAATTATTGAATGATAGAATCCCGTGCATTTTTATGAAACTGTAATTCCCGGGCAGACTGCAGTACTAGATTTAGGGCTTTCCTGGGGGGAGCTGGAGGGTAATGACCGCAGAAAACAGTGATCTACGCAGAAGGGGCATCTATACAGGTAAATAATAAACCGTTGTTTAATAATTCGCAGCGTTTTTAATTGTATTTTCCTATTCTACATATGGAAACCATCAAATTTGGGGGGGGGGGGGGGGGGGTTAAACCATTTTTTCCATGCTCGATTCCAAAGGTTCGTTATTGAAAATAATAAACCAAAACTTGAGTGGAATTCCCACTGCAACAAGCGTGTAGGTGTAGGTCGACCGTCGCTGATAATACTTTTGAAAGGGTTAAAAAGGTTAAATGTATATTTATTGTAGTCGGCATACTACGATAAGCGAGGTCTATGTACTTATGAAAAGCGACACAAAAAAGAGAGTTAGGAAAATCCGTCACCTTTTTTTTCTTTTTTTTTTCTCCATCAGACCAAAGTTCTAAAAAGCGACACGAAATGATGTTACGAAATTCCGTCACATTTTGATCAAACTAAAGTTATTCAAAGTGACAATCATTTTTCATGGCAAATGTTGTTGGTTAAAATGTCTCATTACACACTCACTAGACACTACTTGTTGTCTATGCTTGAATCATAAACACCAACCGTTGTGTATTCTATTGACGAAGCGAGTTTTATGCGCAAGATAATAAAACAAGATGAAAACCACACCGATGACTGCCGCAGAACGAGCTAATAAATATCGCGAGCGGCAAAAGAACCAAAAACGCTGCAAATCCCTGCACAACGGTTTATTATTTTGTATAGAATACCCTTCTGTTACAGATCACAGCTCTATGTATAGATAACCCGTCTATATAATATGATATGTACTATTCTATTATATACATATTATGTAGATCGCAGACCCTCCGTATACCTAAATCACGAGTTAAATGTTGCTAAAATAATTCTGCCGATGACAAACAGTACCTAACAAAAAGAAACACACATAATGAAGTTCTGAAAAGAAATTGTTGATGAGGAGTGAAAAAAGTTGCAAAAGTACCTACCAACAAACTCCAGCCCCTTCTACGTAGATGGTATAATGAACCGTTGTGTAATAATTTACCGTTGAGTAATGATTTACCGTAGTAATAATTTACCCATCAATAATACTTCAACGTTTGTTCAAGTTTCACTACCTACCAACAAACTCCAAAAGAGCCATCATTTCTCAAATTAAATAATATCACAGAACAACCAACTCGACTTCATACTCCGCCAATATAATCAGGTGATCCCTAGCAATGATTTTATCTCCGCCAAATTTCCTATTGTGGGCGCGTCTCTGGTTACGAGATTTGGTTTGAATTGTATACAATTTCATTCACACTGGAGTCGAAAATGCCTGTCGGTGCAAACTTCGGGGCCTTACTGTGAACGAACGGCTGGACGTACGATGCTCCGGATGGTCTTAAAAAACTCGCAAGTTCAAGAACTATTTAAAACCGTAAAAATATTTACGTAAAAAAATGGTATAGGCGTTTTGAAAATTTCAACCCCTATTTTGAACCCCTTAGAGATGACTCACAGTAACGTCGAGCTTCGAGGACCAACTAGACGCCGAACGGAACCTATAACCCGAATTTCATCAATTTTTTTTTCATGGTAACTAAGAAAAGTGGCCCGTACGGCGTACGGCGGACAGACAGAAATATTTTTATTGCAGTTTTGGATTCTACATACCTTGAAACGTAAACCATCAAATTTTGAGGGGGGGTAAGAATTTTTTTTTTTTCATGCTCGATTCCAATGGTTCATTATTGAAAATAATAAACCAAAACCGATTCTTGGGCGAAATCGTGAACGTGTTTTCTGGATCTTTACGAATACAAGTACGAAATATCTAATGGTTCTTTTTTCCTATCAATATTTTAGTAGTTTCTCGTTATACATTGAACCTGTCAGCGGTCTGTCGACTTACTGTGACGTTTGCGCGGAGCGCGAAGTCTTCGGATTTTTGGTACAAGTATGTTATAGCCCCGCCAATATCGATTGTATCGATTATCTCAAATACATCGATCCTTGTGGTATCGATGACGGCTCAATATGGCATCCCGATGCCTCCGGGTGCCGATATCAACTTTCAAAATGAATACGGGAAGACCATTGTAAGGACACCAAAAAATAAGAGTGACTATAACATACTTGTACCATCTATTCAGAAGTCCCAAACAACCTGCTCATTCACGGGATAGTTTCTGGGATTGTTTATCTTTTTTGAGATGCGAGCGCTAGCGAGCATCCAGATCGCTTGACAATGCGAGCGGCGGAATGGGAACTAAACTTCTTGTACACCCACCGTCTTGTCTGATACACGTCATCGATACCACAAGGATCGATGTATTTGAGATAATCGATACAATCGATATTGGCGGGGCTATAACATACTTGTACCGGATTTTTTTTATTATAATGTGTGCTAAAAGTTTGAGGAATGTAAGGCTCATCGAAAAATGAGTTTCAGTCGCAACTTTTTTCCTACGTTCGATTTACCAAAGTATGTTGAAGTTGTTAGTGGATTTTGTCAGTGTTTCATGTAATTGTGACAGCGTCACTAATTTCTCCAAGCTAAGCTCACTTTGTCGTGTCTGCTTGGAATATTCATGTCGCTTTTCTCAAACGCATTTTGTTACATCGGTGACGACAGGGTTTGGTGAAGTTTGGAATTTAGGTGTACCTGCCTACTGTTTGCAATAATTAGCAATTTAGAATTGAGCGAAATGAAATAAGTTCGGACGCCCCTCTCAAAAACTTATGTTAGTTCAAGTTAACGCTGGCTTCTGTTGGGAAAAATTTGACCGTAGCGAATTTTCATATAATCCTTGGTAAAAAGAAAGGTTGTGAAAAACATGAAGTCGAGATTTCCAAAACGTCGATTTTCAAAACAACCCAGAGCATCCTGCGATCGGAGTGGATCGAACCACGCATGGGTTCATGAAATCGAGTTTGTAGGTGCTTCTGAGATACCCGTTTAGTCGAAGCTAATTTCGAATATTTTTTGGTAGGTACCTTCGATGTAGGTACCTACTTGGTACATATTCTTGAACTCCTGCCCAACGTCATTGAGCTATCCCATCTACAATCTACATTGGTCTCTATGACCTACTTTCAGGTTTTTTAGGAAAGCTATACTACATGAGCGATCATACAGTAGGATTTTCATGAATTTAAGTGGTTATATTGACTGGCGACCTATCTGCATCTACTCTCAACGTTAATTTCATCAATACCTTTCATAAAATGTAAAATGTATCCAAGGAGATGTATGAGTTCTGGGAGGCATATTGGATAAAGTGGGTCAAATTTGATGTTTTTATACTCAAATTGTCGAACAACTACCAAGACGGAATAGGATGATGGCGTTGGACAAAGTGGTATCAGTAGCAAACAATTTATACAAAATAGAGTTTTTAAAACGCTCTTTTCCTCTCAGACTTACTTCATAACTGATAGTGTTATAACTGAAACAAAATGGCATTTTAGTTAACCGGAGATCACACCTCGTTCATCACAATTCACCATTACCGGAATTGTGTGTAAACGTACATTGCGGATCTGACTTATTTAATTGTGTATATTTAATGTTCATTCATCTTCCACCAATTGAAATTTATCCATGGATTTTATGTTGTCTAGAATGGCGGCGCCAAAGACGGATTTGACATGAACGTTGGGCCTGCGTGGTCAAAGGGCTACACTGGAAAGGGTGTCGTCGTATCTATTCTGGACGATGGGATACAAACAAATCATCCGGATCTTGCTCAAAATTATGTAAGTCATTTCAACTACCTAAAATAAGTTAATGGAGGTACTGATTTTATTTTTTTAAATAAATTGGATGGGTATGTACCGAGCCCTTCGTCAGTGAGACCAGAAAGATATATATTATTTTGGCAGTTGCCCCTATTTTCATTTAAGAACCCGATTGATGGTCTCTTCTGTCACAAAGTGAAGGAGGCTTGCGGGTGATTCTCCGGCAGCATCGATGGTATTCGTAAGCCCCTTCTCGACGTGCAGGAATCCTGTTAGCACTACTGCAGGAATTATCACATAGGATGTGTGCTGGCTTTGTCAATGTTCTTAAGGTGGTATCTTAGGATGCGATGGTTTGGAGGTCTTTACGCCTCATGGATAGGAGAGCCTGCGCCCGCTTTTTCGAAAAGTTTATCAGCCGCTTTGATTGTCGCAAACCAGGGGTGTTTCTCCAGTAAGCGGCCCTTTCTTTGTCCTTCCATTTTTTTCGTTTGTAGAGCGACAAAGTTCCTGTTGATCCCGAGCTGTGGTTCGGGACCATATGGGATAGACCCCGATGCACTTTTCGCAAGGCGATCGACGGTCTCGTTGCCCTCGATTCCCTCATGACCAGGCACCCATAGCATCGTTTGTTGCCGTGAGCAGCTTTTTTGAGGGAAATTAGGCAACGCCAAGTACAAAAGTAAAGGAATTTTACACCCAGTCGTAGAAAACAAGCTGAGTTTGAAAATTGGAGGGAGAATATTGGTTCATAGTTACTAGACATTACATCGTTCAAGTAGATTCTTTTACTTTAGAATGTTACATCTTATGGTTCGCAAAACCACCCCGAATCTCATAAAACTGGGAAACTGCGAGAGTAAAACATCAACAAAATGGAAGTGTACTGGAAATGTTTCATCTACTTGGCAAAACTCATTGAAAACTTCCAGAAACTGCTGCTTTCCAAAGTTGTACTTATTTTTATTTTTGCAGGGTTAATTAGATGAGGAAATTGTGCTCTAAATTCACTGTTATGCCAACTGAGAATCAGGATAAACTTGCGGAGATTCGAGTTGTGGTATTTTTAAAGTTTCTGATTTTTCTGAGTTTCCGTGGACTTTTGTCAGCTCTATCAAGCGCCTGTGGGCGTACCTAACGTGAAATGTTACAGAGATATAAAAAAAATGGGGTCAGCAGTTCTGGAAGGTTGATGAATAATTTACCCATATACATAATATACATGTACATGTACATGTACATATATGTGTACATAATAATATGTATATGGCCGCCAAAAATATATTACAGTTATATACCTATCAAATTATTTTTTACAGTTTCAGGTTAAATTGTCGATTAGTGTTTGTGTATTCCTTGTAAAGCATAGTTTTTGTCTCAGATATCTAGCTCGGCCAAGGAACAGTCAAGTAGTTTTGAAATCTTGATTCGGCGGCCACCCTGCTTGAGATTCAGAATCATGCAGGATCGGCACCTGATGTTCTCTCATGGGCCCCCTATGATTTCCTCATTGATTGACATATTTTAATGAAATGTTGAAGTGTGTTGTTTAATCCCAAATTTATCGTGGATATCTCATCCCAGTTGCGCTCCAAGATATATAGTTCGGTTTACGCTTGCTATAGTAGCTTTGTTCGTGTCCTCCAGTTCTTGTTCAGTTCACATAGGCATGTGCAGAAAGTGGGCCGTTCGTTTCATGGCCAGGTGCAAGAACCGAAGGTTGACGCATGGGTATTCGTGCTGGCCAAGGTGTTGTTCGGTTCATGTTGTGGAACTAGCGCACCTTCGGAAGAGCAAGGGCAGATTGAATCGCGCATGCGCTGTAGTGTACCACTCATGACCTGGATAATCCTTTCTCAAACGTCCATAACCTTACCAGTTCACGTTGATAAATTTCAACTATCAATCTCTCCTTGATCAATTTCATTCTGGTTCGTTTTTTCTGACGTCGACCCTTCTTGTTGTCCCCTGAACCTGCACCGATCATGAAGAACTGGGCATGGAACTGAACATACTCAGTTCAGGCAACAGAACAAGGCAAGGCTAGTAACTAATAGTAAGTAATGAAAGCGTGATGTCGTCACTCGGTTTAAAATGAACCCATGAAACGTGTCAATAAATGATCTAGGGGGTGTTTTCTCATGGGTATCAAGGTGCAAGACTGACTCTAGCCCCAACACTGGCTCAAGAGCTAGAATTCCGTTTATCCCAAATTGTATTTTCCGGATTGCCTTTTTCTTCTAACGGCACAACACTCATTGTCTCCATTAATCGATATGTCAGAGCTACTTAACAACAAGATAGCCTTTAATGACCGTGAAAAGGTTTGAGTGTTCTGCCGCTGACATACTCGGCCTTTGTCACGTGGAAAATCTGAGGAAAACAAGCGACGAAGGCTGAAAAGGATGTCGCGTCTGATTGAGTTGTCCATCTCCGTCCTTGGAGAAATTCGATTGGAACGAAGACGCTATCGGATGCCCCTAAGGGGATTAGGGGAACCCAGACGATATAATCATATCAGTCCTTGCGCTTCCCAAATCAGGGTCCTTTTCGAAGAGGTTCTCGCGGGATCCTACCTATAAATCCTCGTATCGAAAGCCGTGTTCTCCAACGGGAGTAACGACCACAAATAAATGGGTGCGGAACTGATGGCAGATAAAATATAAACGTGCAGTTAATGGAGTTGAGATTCGAATGCCGACGCCTTGGTAATAAGGAAGTTGATTGGGTTGGTACGTCGGTACCGTCACGGGACTAGATCTAACAGTAGCCTACACGATGAACATGAATTACAGTTTACAGATATCTCCAATCTGAACGCCTGTGGTTCTGTGAAGCTGCCTAATAGAACCTAATGTTGCTCTAGCGCTAAGAAATCCATAGACACCCGAAACCCAAGCCATTAAATATTTAAGTAAGTTTTAGAATAAGCAAAGCGCCTCAAAACTTAGTTCTGTGTCATGTTGAGTTGTTTAGGTTTCATATCATGAATGATATGGAACCAAGTTATGTAGTTACTCAAGTTAAGTAGGTAAATAATATTACTCTCTCCAGGCCTTGAGAGGGGGGGGAGGACATTACCCCCGGGCCCGGCCTTTGTAGGGGGACCCGGATTTTGAAGGAAAAAAAAATCTTGAAGAAATTAAATTTTAAAAAAGGTGTAAGGGGAGAGGGAATATGAAAATAGAGGACAAATCTGTAGGTGACTGTTCTGAAAACACTGAAGTGTTTTGTGCGTATTCTGCTAGTGCACCAAGAAAACAAGTTAGCAGTGGGAGTTCCATAACTTCTTTCCCCGCCACCTTCCCCACTATTTTCTTTTCTTGGCATGCGCTTTCCCTTTTTCACAAACCAGAAAGGTTACCTACAAACTGATAACCACCAAGTAACCCAACCCATTTCTATCATAGTCTAATCTAAAGTTTTAAAAGCTCTTTTGCTTCATTTTACTTGTGTTAGCGAATTTTCAAAGAAAATGAAGCTATTGCAATGGCTTCGAAATTTAAATAATATAAATTTTTGGAAATTTTCTTCATAGAAATCCGTTTCAGACCATTCTAAAACGATTCCTGAAATTTAACACTTTTTTATATGTATATATATATATATTTATTTATATATGTGTCACTCCAGACGATAACTCTCGATAGAATTGAGATAAACAGCTCAAATTTGCACAAAAAATCTATCTTGGCAATCAAAAGGCTAAGTTCGAAGATGGGCGAAATTGGCCTACTCTAAGGAGGGTTTTGGGGCATTTAAAGTGCGCAAAAATTACCCAAAAATCCCCAAAATGTTATTATCCAACAAGTGACCCCTCATTTTAAAGGTTTTTGCACGCTGAACACGATGGTGGAATCGGATTTTAGATATCTTGATCCGTTCTCAAATTAGAGCATTTAAAGTGCGCAAAAATTACCTAAAAATCCCCAAAATGTTATTTTCTAACAAGTGACCCCTCATTTTAAAGGTTTTTGCACGCTGAACACGATGGTGGAATCGGATTTTAGATATCTTGATCCGTTCTCAAATTAGAGCATTTAAAGTGCGCAAAAATTACCCAAAAATCCCCAAAATGTTATTTTCCAACAAGTGACCCCTCATTTTAAAGGTTTTTGCACGCTGAACACGATAGTGAAATCGGATTTTAGATATCTAAATCCGTTCTTAAATTAGAGCATTTAAAGTGCGCAAAAATTACCCAAAACTAGGATAATCTTTAAACTCTTACCCCCACCCCCTTAGAGTGGTCAGATTGAAAAATGTGAGAAGTATTAATTGAAGACGAGAGTTCGAAGCAAAAAAGGGGGAGGCAAACGATTAGTACAACTCCTTGAATTTACCCACAGCGATCAAATAAATAAGCACTTAGTACAATTACGTAATAAACAAACGGTAGAATCAGGATGGACAAAACGTACAAATTAAAATAAATACGAAGAGAATATACATAGAAAACCAAATTTTAGACCGAAGTTTTCCTTTATTCAAAACCATAGCCATTAATTCGAATATTTCTTTGAAAATTCGCTCATTAAGTCATGCTGCATGACTGATTTTTTTTTGGAATTGAATATACCGGGTGTTCGGTTTAAGAACGACGAAACTTCAGGGATCGATTCTACAACTAATTTACAACAAAAAGTGTTTCAAAGAGTTTTTTCAGTAACCCCTTGTTTAAGAGAGTTTTTTCACTTCTAATATTTTTTTCGTGTTTTCGACCTTCACTCACTAAAATGACCATTACTCCCTTAAATTACATGGTGAATCAAAATTTGAGGATACCGTCGGAAAGAGCGTTAAATTTTCTTTCAGATTCAACCATCAACTTTTCCCTAAAGTCAAGAAAAACAAGCGTTTTTTGAACCCAAACTACAATTTTGTCATTTTTCATCTTTCTAGGCGATTTTCAACGGTATTTTCTAACAATATCGGCTACTGAAAAACTGATGAGCTCCAAGGTAAAAATATCTACGTTTAATAATCTTTCCAACGGTATTATTCAATTTTATTTTTAACGCCGCGTTACATGAGAAATCGGTGATTGATTGCGAAGAAATGTGGAGAGGGAGGGCATTCCCACATATTCCGGGAACCCAGTTAGTGAGGAAACGTGGAATTTTCGCGATAAGGATGGCTTAAATAACAAGTAAGAGGTAAACATTGAAAAATAATCTCTTTTTTCCTTCACATAAAAAAAAAACGCTGCAAATCCCTGCACAACGGTTTATTATTTTGTACAGAATACCCTTCTGTTACAGATCACAGCTCTCTGTATAGATAACCCGTCTATATAATATAATATGTACTACTCTATACGGAGGATCGCAGACCCTCCGTAGGTTAATACCTAACCCCGTACTCGTTACTAGGTACCTACCTAAATCACGAGTTAAATGTTGCTAAAATAATTCTGTCGATGACAAACAGTAACTAAAACGGCAAAAAGAAACGCAAATAATGAAGTTCTGAAGGAAAATTGTTGATGTGGAGTGAAATAGATGCCCCTTGTGCGTAGATCACCATTTTCTGTGGTCAATACCTATAATGAACCGATGCCCATCAATAATACTTCAACGGTTGTTCAAGTTGCAAAAGTACCGATCAGCAAAATCCAGCCCCTTCTTGGTAGATGAACCGTTGTGTAATAATTTACCGTTCTGTAATAATTTACCGTTGTGTAATAATTTACCGTTATGTAATCATTTATCGTTGTGTAATAATTTGCCGTTCTGTAATAATTTACCCATCAATAATACTTCAACGTTTGTTCAAGTTTCACAAGTACCTACCAACAAAATCCAATAGTCCATCACTTAGGTATCAAATGAAATAATATCACAGAACAACCAACTCGACTTCATACAGCCATCCTTGATTATAATCAGGTGCTCCCTAGCGATGATATCCGGGCCGGGTTAATACCGTTTGATTCACGATCGTGTTGACGAAGGTTTTTTGTGCACACGAACGGCTGGACGAACAATGCTCCGGGTGGTCTCAAAAAATTGTTTAGCTCAAGACAAATGTAATAACGTAAAAAAAACCATACCCTTCTATCGAAAGTTTTCGAGATACGGCGTTCTGAAAATTTCAACCCCTATTTTGAACCCCTTAGAGATGACTTGACAGTAACGCCGAGCTTCGAGGACCAACTAGACCTGGAGCGGAACCCATAACCCGAATTTCATCGATTTTGTTTTATGGTAACTAAGAAAAGTGGCCAGTACGGCGGACAGACAGAAATTTTTTTATTGCATTTTCGGATTCTACATACCTTGAAACCATCAAAATTTGAGGGGGGGGGGTTGAATTTTTTTTGTCATGCTAATGGTTCAAATAATGGTTCATTATTGAAAATAATAATCCAATAAAATAAATAAACAGAAATAACTTCTTTTTACAAGATTTTACAATTTATAACTTTTTTCTACGACAACACAAGTTTATCCTGCCAATCAACTCCTCCCGAGCTTCGACCCTAGCGCAAACTTTGGCCTTCAGGATGCCCCAAACGTAAAAGTCCAAACGAGGCAAATCTGGGCTCCTCGCAGGCCACTTTACTGGTGCATACCGTCCGATCCATCTGTTTCTAAAATGCTCGTTCAACCACTGGGAAACGTTGCGTCCATTGTGGGCTGGACATCCATCCATTTGCCACCACATAATATTCTGCCTCCTGTCAGATCGTTGTCCAGAAAATAAGATTATTATTCCAGAATATACCGTGAAGCTCATCAGTTTTTCAGTAGCCGATATTGTTCAATAATACCGTTGAAAATCGCCTAGAAAGATGAAAAATTACAAAAATTGTAGTTCTGGTTCAAAAAACGCTTGTTTTTCTTGACTTTAGAGAAAAGTTGATGGTTGACTCTGAAAGAAAATTTAACGCTCTTTCCAACGGTATGCTCAAATTTTGATTCACCATGTAATTTGAGGGAGTTATGGTCATTTTAGTGAGATGAGGTCGAAAACACGAAAAAAATCTTAGAAGTGAAAAAACTCTCGAAAACAGGGGGTTACAGAAAAAACTCTAGAAGACACTTTTTGTCGGAAATTAGTTGTAGAATCGATCCCTGAAGTTTCGTCGTTCTAAAACCGAACACCAGGTATATACCTACATAATTATATAAATCTGTAAGAACTTGATCATTCTCATTTTCTACAACCCATCCTCCTTCCACTGATCCCCCCCCCCCCCCCCTCACAAAAGGTTAAGGAGGCTTTTGGGCGTTTTAGGAACTTGCTAACAAGTGAAAAAAAATTGAGTAAGCTGTTAACAAGTTTAAAAACCTGTCGGGGGGGGGGGGGGGGGGGAGCTTTCTGCCCCCGGTCCCAGATTTTCTCTCCATGGCCCTGACTATCTCTACCTCGAATTATCTCGAAACTATTCGATCTCCTCTTCTCTGTAATCAACGCTTGATCGAATCAATTTCCCTTCCAGTGATTGTCAGTTTAGCCGTCGTGGCTTCACTTTGGATTAGATTTGGGATTTGGGGCGTAGCTAATGTCCAATATAGTCGCTTCCTTCGGTTTTATTTTTTCCACTACATTTTCATCCTCCAGAGCCCACCTCCCATAGGCCAGTATCCCGTGATAATTCACTGAATAACCCGTCCAGGCGAGGAGGGTCACGAGAAGGCCTTCAATATCTGTCCCTAAAGCAGGGAGGGCCGCGCATTTCTGCCGGCAAATATATTCAATTGGAAGAATATTGTGTGGGGGTCCCTTTATAACCCAAATAACCCGAGGGTTTGGGGGTGCGAGTTCACTCTTTAGGTGCCTACCACCTTTTGAGAAAGAGGCCTAGATATTCCATCCCTCTGAACATTCACAACAAAAAAAAACTGTTTTATTCAACGATGTAGGGGAAGACCGTTCCTACTTTTATCACATCCAAATGCCCTCCATTTCGTACGCATCTCCATATAAGTGCATGTGAATTCCTTTTCCTTCCATATTCACATTTCTTCGTCGATATACAAATTTGTTGCGCTGACATCTGCTGAGATTCAGGATATTCACAGACTCGGAAAAAATCAAGGAATTTCAGTAGTATAGACGGAATCAAGGAATGTTTCTCGAACAGACTTCAGTGCGCCTCGTGCATACCTGGGCCGTTATGCGTGAATTCCTTTGAAATCCAACAGTGTTGTTGGGAATTAGCTCACAGATGGCCTCGTAAAACTGTTAGCTAAATGGATTCCAGGGCGATCCGTGAATCCGCCCTGGGGTCAAGTACAGTCCTTCGATAACTGGGACTTTTTTTGTACCTCATTGAACATTGGAAACCAAATCTGTATAAACCTTGGTTTATTTGTCATACGGGCCCTAGTGAAGGAGCAGTAAAGCCCCGAAATCATAATAGGTAATAAAAATGCTTTGTTGTACTCAGGCTGGGCTTAGAAGAGGTATTTTCAGTTGCTAGCCCAAATAATGTCAATCATTGACAGCATTCTTACCAAGGTTTGGGGAGAGACTATTTTGTGACACTGTGGATATGCATATTCTAATTTGTACTGCTACTCGTAGTTAGGTAGGTACTTGTACATGATGTTACGTATTTTTTTCGAAGGACTGACTCCATCAGTAACATGCGTTGTATAAGGTGGCTGGGGTGTCCGAGCGGGCTAGAGCGTCCGATCTTTATATCCCCGTTTGGGATATAAGTTCGCGGCGTCTCTGGTTCTCGTCTCGGGCGGGTACCAATACAAGCATTGAAAAGCTTGCATGTGCTTACCCGACCAGCGATCAGCTGTTCACCTTGATAATAGTCATGTGAAGCCTACAGGTACTAAAGATTGAAATAACGAGTAGTCATATCGTTCGAGTGAAAAGTATATACCCAATAGATCAAATCCAGGGTTATGTCAGGGGAAAAAATGCCTTGTATAAAATATTTTATAAAACGTATTTGATATGAAATTTTGCTATGATTGTAATTTAATTATGGGGTTGCTTCTTGTGATCAAATTTGGTGCGTAAGAAACTGAAATTAATTCCTGCGGAAGGAAGAGTAGGGGAGATTGAGCAGAACGGTTTATGATTTCTACGTAGTTTATTAGGAGCATATAAATTAATATAAGTAATGCAGGCATATTGGAAAAGATTGGGTGACTGTATTGACCTCAATCTTGGTGAAGCGTATGCGATCAGACGAGGAGCCACGGACTTCAGCGACGGCTGGTTGATATTGATCGGTTTTTCGTGATCCGGGTAGGAAAGGATGATGTTAGATATAAATAGATTTAAAATTGAATTTGCTGAAGTTTGCTGCACCACCTTTCCACTCCAGTAGCCGACGCCTTGTGCCACGCCTCATGGTGACGATTTCCTCGTCTTGATCACGAGATCAAGGGTTTAACTAATGTGTATTGAGAACGTTTCTTGACCAAATTTGACGGCAAAAGTTTTTGCGTGGCCTTGCAGTATCCTTGATGCTTGATGTTCAAAGTGATGAAATTGAGTATATTTTTCTCCAGGATCCCGCTGCCAGTACCGACATCAACGGAAACGATGATGACCCGATGCCGAGGGATAACGGTGACAACAAACATGGGACGAGGTGCGCCGGTGAAGTCGCCGCTGTTGCTAATAACGCCTTCTGCGGCGTTGGAGTCGCTTACAACGCTAGCATCGGAGGTGAGTTTGAGGATTCTGATTATTGTCTTGGCTATTCTACTATTCTGAACTATTCTGACTATTCTGAATCATGAATATAATAATATAATATTTACTTTTAGTTATTAATTTTATTTTTCCTAGTAGACCTGTGCTGGTGACGAATTTTGAAAAAAATAATAAAATTACCATACCTACCATTCTAGGTACAAAACAGAACGAAAATAGAAAACGATAAAAGCAAACAAAAAGAGTTAACTTACGTACCAGTACCTCCTTATCTATGTCATCATTATGCATAAACTGAACAAACCCAGGCCTGATGCCTTTTGGTAATTCTCCGAAGTCATCGAGTTCTTCGACACACTCCTGTAATCTGGGGGCACCTGATTTCCAAAAATTTCAATTGTGTTGAATAGATATGCTCGAAAAATCCGCATTTTGGGGGTGAGAAATTGGAATTATAAGTTTTTTAAATAAAGAGTAGAAGTGATGGAAAAATACATTGATGTTTTGATTAATATTACGGCTGTCGTATAGTTTGATATATGGGGTGGACACGGATGGAACCAATAGGTATGTATGTCTGATGCGTCCGTATCCGTATCAGTTAGGTGGAGTATGCGCACGTATTTTTTTACTTTTTTAAATGAAAGATTCCATCCTGAGAATGTTGACACCAACTGCTGCACTACCCCGCGATATAAGTAGGTAGGCAGACTGTTTGTCCATGATTTTTCAGTTTCCACCAGTTATGACGTCGTTGCACCTCTCTCGCCTGGGCGAGACGCCCTGCCAGCTGTGACGTCAGAATTGGTGGAAACTGAAAAGTCATAGGAAAATAACTACTTATTGTAGGACAGTGCGGTTGGTGTCAAAGTTTTCAGAATGGAATCTAGTTTCATTTAGAAAAATAATATAAACCGCTTTTGTGACCCATACGCATACCCCATTTTTTGTAATGAAATTTCAAATTTAATCATTTTGTCTTGGCGAACGAAGAAATGCCTACCATAAAACCTGTGGAATGATGGTTTTGTCCAACTTCCCCGTTTAAAAGTTTTTTTCAACGGCAACTCCACCGTTAAAGGTTAATTCATGGTCATTGGTAGGTACCTAACAGTTTTCTGATACGGACGTGTGACGAAGGTAGAGCTACTACTGGCTATTGACGGATTGTCCTCCCTCCGTTTCTGCCGACCCTGTGTTGTGTGATGCCAAAAAACTAATAGAAGCTTCTATTGAGTTTTCGTTCAACGGCTCGCAGTGTAATTTTGTATCTCTCATCGTTCCAGGGGTTCGGATGCTCGACGGTAGTGTCAACGACGCGGTCGAGGCCCGCGCCCTCTCCCTCAACCCAGATCACATCGACATCTACTCGGCGTCCTGGGGCCCGGAGGACGATGGAAAGACCGTCGACGGTCCCGGACCTCTCGCTCGGAGAGCTTTTATCAACGGAGTCACCACGGTAATTATATATTTCCTAATTGGAGAATTTGCCGATGGTGTAGAGGTCTGAATCTACATGAGATTATAATGAGTGGTTCTCCATTCATCCTGATCTCCTATATGTATAGGTATTTCCTCTTGAAAGAGCCAACTTAATAAATTAGAATCTCTCACTCAAAGCTATTCACTAAAAGAGATATCTAAAAGAGATTATCTGTTTTGAAAACCACCCGGGATACCTAGCTCCCGTGACCTACCTCAACCCGTACAGACGTATTTACTCATGAATCGATGTGTATATTTGTAATTAACAATCGACTTACCTTTATGTGATGAAAAAACATACATGATCAAAATGAACGATCAGTGATCAAAATATCCAATGTGGTAGCGGATGCACGGTATCTGTATCAAACATACGAGAAATGAGAAAGAGATCAAAATAGACCTCTTTTCTGTTTCTAGAAAAGTCACCTAATTAGGTTTCTCTTCTGAAAGAGATCAAAAATGCCAAGATGGCCGCCAACTATCTCTTTTGGAAGTTACCTACTGAATAACTCTGTCATGGATACTATAAACATGTCTTGCCAAAAGTGAGAGTTGGACCGAAAAGAGGTGTCTCTTTTGCTTAGCAGTAATTGCTGACGAAAGAATAATTCACTGAGTCACTCCATTGTGAATAAACTAATTTGACATCTAGGCGTATATTTTTGTTTTCAGGGGAGAAAGGGTAAAGGTTCCATTTTTGTCTGGGCCAGTGGCAACGGAGGACGCCATACGGATTCATGTAATTGTGACGGCTACACGAACAGTATTTTTACTCTCTCTATTTCCAGCGCCACTCAGGGAGGGTAAGTCGTTTATTTATGTATGAAATCACATTTCGTTCTCAGACACGAACCTTGATAAGATATGTACTAAAACGTTGACAGATAATAAGGAATTTTCCTCGCTTTTTTAATTCTTCTTGAAGATAAAATATTCATCAAAACTCTTGGAAAAATTGTAGTTTAAAGCCCGTTTTTTAAAACTAGCGCAGATTTGAGTTGAACTACTCGGCGATTTACCTGGTACGTTATTTCTAGCGGGAACTCGGAAATACAAATTTCACACTCGTTTTCTGCTTCCTTTCCGTTATGAACCATCTCATTATGTGGTCAATGAGTTTAATTTCCGCTGTTGAAAGAATTAGGCCAAAAAAAGAGAATACGAAAATTTCCCAGCCAATAGACCAGGTTATAGTCGTTGATAATAAGAATTTGAGTCTATCAAGTTATACCGTCTATAACGGTTGATTGAATTAGCCACCTACCGTAGTCGCATGTAATAGGTACATATTTTGAATCGCTCAGTGAGTTCTGGGTCGGAATTTACGTAGGTATTTGCATTCAATTACCTACCTATGTTATCAAGTTACCTACGTACTGGATTGCAGAACCTCGCTGAACAGTGAACTTTATTCCCGTTCTCCAGTAGTGGACCAAAATTGACTAAATGTTCTTGAAAGTACCAGCAGATTGGGAATAGTAGATTTCACCATTTATGTACTAATTTTGCATAATTTAGAGCAGCATCCATATTTGGCTCTCACCCTCATTTTGATCTGATTTGCTTTTGCGGACATTGGGTAATGAAAATGAATTCCATGTTCGGTACCCACTTAGCTAACATCCAGCTCCCCAGCTGCTTGCGCGTTATTTAGCTAACATCCAGCTCCCCTGCTGCTACCGCGTTATCAGGTTCGTTCGCACTGGCTTTTTCTGAAGGTGAGCTGGCTCCTAGAAAACCTTAAGAAACCATCCATGATCCATTGCCATCTTGATGAGCGTTTGAATGGGGTTTGATAATGGTATATGGTTGGGAATCAAGAAGGCAGAGCGTGTCCAGTTCTCGTCCGCCGGATTTTCTGCGTACCGGTGTGACGGGCTTTGGATAGTCAGGAAAACACGGCAACCGGTCATCATGGATACTATACATTCAGAAAATTGTTCGAGAATCACTGCAAACGGCCCAACGTCTTTCTGAGAGTCTGATAACTGTCAGATGGTCACTGCGAACAAACCTATCAAGTTCCTCTCGTTCAAGTATTATAATGTTCAAAAAAATTATGGTGGTTTATCTTTGTAAAAAATAATTTTGTCTTCATTATTTGATTCTACCCTTAAAAACTCATATTTTTAGGGTTTTCGTTAATATCTGCTTGTTAAATGATACCAGCGCAGGTCACGCAAAAATACTCCCGGTGTATAAAGATGAAAAAGCAGTTAACTGAGTAAAAGTAATGTAGCAGCATTGCGCTAGCTTTGGGCGGGTGGGTAGCGGACTAAGTGGATACCAAAAGTCGAGTTGAAAATGACGGGTTCTATGTTTTAATATGTGAAATTACTGTCCATTTGGAATGATTGCATTTGAATCGTCTTATTCTACAGTTACAAACCGTGGTACCTGGAAGAATGTTCGTCGACGCTCGCCACCACCTACAGCTCTGGGACCCCAGGTCATGACAAGAGTATCGCCACTGTGGACATGGACGGGCAACTGAGGCCTGACCACATCTGCACAGTGGAACACACAGGTAGCCAACCGTATATATATATATATGAAAAATACCTTGCTGTCACCCCTCACATAGCACATGAGTTCATCCCTGTGCCCCCATTGTCTGACATTAAACCGAGGCAAATCATTCCGTTCGAATAGTAATCTGTGAGCACTTTGTTCTTGATGATATTAATTGTGATCAATTTCCATCAGGCACATCCGCGTCCGCTCCTCTGGCATCGGGGCTGTGCGCATTGGCACTAGAAGCGAATCCGGATCTGACTTGGAGAGACATGCAGCACATAGTCGTCATGACTTCCAACCCTCAACCGCTGATGAAAGAAAATGGGTGGATCACCAACGGAGTCAACCGAAAAGGTTTCAAATTCTTGTTCTGTTGATCAGAATAGAATTCCATACAGTCGAGGAATGGACATGTTTTTTCCCCCTCAATTTGTAGGTTGCTCAACGGTGAGCTTTCCCAAAAACGTGCTATATGATGGGTATGATACGAAAATACGTCATGCAGCATGGATTAAGGAGCAAATTTTTTAAATTCGGTGCTCTTAATGTTTTGGACTGGCACTAGTTGCAATCGATTCAGCGCCCGAAAAGACTTGATTGACGACATGCCTATGTTGCTGAAATCATTTTTGTTTTGATTTTTTTTTTTTTTTGGACCAAAAATTTGTAAATTTGGACTGCTTGCGCACAGTGCGATCGGTTGGGTAACGAACTAATCATAACTCTTGCGGAGACGGATTTTTCTGCGCTTCGTGGAAATTAATAGACTTGTGCGGAATGGCACACACGAAAAATTGAAAATTCTAATTTTTATCTCCAGTGCATAAAACGGATTTTGGAGGAGGGGTTTCCGGTTCACAGGGAGCATCTCTGAAGTTTTAGAACGAGACAAATAAGTAGCTACATTTTCTTTGGAAATTCTCTAAAAGAAGGCGGAAGGAAAAGCTTGCGACGTCATCTGGTATGTATTGCTTGTGTTGCTCCGGCACACGGGAACCGAGTGAGCGGGAAATACATGCCAGAGCGAGCGTCAAGCATTTTTTTAAAGCTTATTCCCTCCAAACTCCTCAGATTTTGGAGCTGAAAATTGGGTTTCAGGGGTTTCGAGGGTGCTGAATCCGATTCTGAGGTCAAAAGCAGCAAATTCCGGCTGTTTCTGAATATAGTATTTTTCTGAAAAATACTTATTGTAAATACGAAGGGTCGTGGCGCATATAATTAGACGACTGTGTTAAAAATTATGTCTTGTTAAATGGACATAATAAATATTGTGTTTAATAAACTGAGAGTTGAGTGAGGTTTAGCACTAACCAATCAGTGAACATCATAGATCGGGTCACGATATTATTGAACTACTCTATTATTTAAATTAGTACTACTATACTTACATGGATACTAGGTATGTTATGCGGGAACTATTTGTCCCTTACCTACAGTAATTAAATTTATGTTAAGGCGTTCTATAAACCTGAGAATGAAATACTTACGTCTTTACGCATTTGCAGACTCATTTGAATGATTTGAAACTCATTTGCAGTGAGTCACAAATTTGGATACGGACTGATGGACGGTGGTGCCATCGTTTCATTAGCCGAACAGTGGACATCTGTCCCTCCTCAGCACATCTGCAAGTCATCGGAAGTCAATGATGATAGGTATGAACTATAATATTGATGAATTGTACAAGTTTATAGATGCCTGCCTTCTGTACTACCTGTCTGCAGTTAAATGGGTTGTTATGTATAAGAATATCCTTTTTTCCTGTCTTTGTTTTGTTATTTGGAATAGAATAACAATGTTAAAGCGTGAGGAGGGGGGGGGGGATATATGTGTTACATCGTTCTGTAGTGGAGAAGACCAGAACTAATGTGTCAGTGGTTTGAATAAAAGGCGGCATTCTGAAGGCTCTGGAGAAACCTTTGAGTCAGAAGAAAAGAACTGAACCGCAAGAGAGTGCACTGTGATTGTGACGGGGAAATGCACACGAGTTACTAAACCTAAGAAGAAGATTGTTACAACTCCAGCACTTTTCGAGCTTTGCTTTGTGTGTTGTTCGGTTGCCCTCACTACTGGTTGGCCACTGGGAGAAGACACCCTTTTGTTTGTCACTTTCCCACTGCAGAACATATATCTCAATATTTCAATAAATTTCTAAAATAATTGTAGATACACTGTTTTTGTCCTACTACTTCACTATTGTTTCTTGCCATTACCTTTCAGAAAAAAATGAAATAAAATTCGATCGAAATTACCCATTCTCTGTGCATCGGTTTTTCAGTGAACTGTGCTCCAAGTAGATTAACCTTTGTGTTTGTAATTTATTGTTGTTTGTTTCCAGGCCGATTGACCAAGCTTATGGCAGCGTTCTCACTACGACAGTTGACGCATCGGGGTGCCCTAATAGTGTCAACGAAGTCAGATACGTCGAACACGTTCAGTGTAAAGTTTCACTTAGGTAATTCCTCCTTCCGCTTACACCAAAACACGATAGTGCGTGGAAAAAACGTACTATTTAATAAGTTCACTTCTGCTCTAAATTGACTAAGACCATAGACAATTTGTCAAAGTAAGAATACGCACATTCAGTTCACGTCTTACCGCCACTGCGACGGCTCCTTTGTAAAACCAAGCGTTGACCAAATCGCTACCATAATCGCATGCGTCAATCATTTACGAAATTCACCTGTTGACCAGTTCCCATCTGCTTTAGTTTGCAGTATATTTGATACTGAGCACGCGAACCAAAAAATGCCGTTTTCTATTGGCCTGTACCTTGGGTTAGGACGTTGATTTGCTTTTATAGTTTCACAAATCATATATGTCAAGTCAGTTTTAAACCATCGTTAAGGTGTTCGAAACCGTGGTGTTCGAATGGGCGGTAGGCGCTTGAGGATTACCTCGAGGGATATTGGTTTTGAATTACCCTTGTTTTCGTGCTAATCCTCTAGTGTAATTTGAATCACAAGTAGGTACTTAGGGAAGTTCACAGGATTCGGCAGAGTTTACAAGACTGTTCGTTCATGTTATCAGTTCCAAATTGTATTTGGCCATAAATATAAGCTCCGTTTCGTGGCTTTGTGGTCCGGAAGTCGAAGGATTAACTCGGGCGTATCAGAAATACTTGTGTAGAACCGAGCTTATATCAAGCGGAAGACGCTCAATTGCCAGCCCTCATAAATTAAAATCTAGTATATTCGAAAAATATTTCATTTAGGTGGTAGTCCATTATTATGGGTATGCATACAACAAAATATCACCATTGGACGAGTGTGATTCATTTAATTTTTTTAATCTACCCGTTAATAATTTCGTTTGAAGTTTGAACGTATTAATAATAATAGTAATGATAATAATCTTCATTTGCCATAATGCTCTAATACATCAAGTACAGAAACGCAAACGTCCAAAAGAAAAACCGTATCAAATAATTTATACTTGATGACGAACAAGCTGGTGAAGTAAGGAGGCAGCGTACAGGCCCCAAAATAGCCGGGGGGGGGGGGGGGATTTTTCTGGGCAACCGGCCCGCACCCACCCACCATGGTGGCTCCCAGGGCCACCTGTCCATTCCTGAATAGGCAGCCCAAAACGAAAATGGTAAAAAGAAACTCGCCATTCCCCACACGAACAGACACACCAAGGGGGCCGCCCTCAGGCCAGCCGGAACACCCGACACCTGGCCCACATCCGAAGGGCAAGAACAAGCATACCAACATTCTAACAGTAATTTACATTCGCTCTTAAAACACACCCTAAGCCTTATATCACAGATTTTAGTTGCAAGCAAGCATATTATATAACATTTCCTCTGCTGCTGTCCAAACATTAAAAATACTAATTCTGAATTGGAGGAGGGAGGGGAGGGGAAGTCACTCATCGCTTATGTAAAGCTATGGGCCAAATGGAACCAAATATCTGTATTTCCCATGTAAGGAAGGAAGCAGGAAGGTTCAACTTTCGTGAAGTACCTACCTACCCTTTTGCTCACCTCCTGTTTATTGTGCTTCGACTACCATATTATTAGTATCGTGGCCAAATCGAGTTCTTTTCGATGTGATTTCCAATGACCTGCTATATACCAAATAATGTTAAGCTCTATTATGTTTCTAGATTCTTCCCTCGAGGCAATCTGCGGCTAGTCCTGACATCACCTCAGGGTACCCCTTCCACTCTCCTGATGGAGCGGCCACGTGACGTCGTCTCTTCCAACTTTGACGACTGGCCATTCCTCTCTGTCCACTACTGGGGTGAAAACCCCAAAGGTCGATGGACCCTGCAAGTCATCAACGCAGGAAATCGTCACGTCAACCAAGCTGGTACGTTCGGGTTCATGTTAATTTCATGCGATCATAGGTCAACCATCAGGAATATTGAATACAAATTGTGCAGTAAAACTTAGGAGCAGTATACCTGCCCACATTAGTATGCTATGTTTCCAACCTTTACAGGGCTATTGTTTGGATTGACCATTACATGTGCATTATATTGGAATATGTAGATTAGGGTGGTCACAAGGCAATAGGCAACATTTTTTTTGAGAAAATCACTTCTGGCAACCCCCTAAAAGGTGCCATTTGACTAGAAAATGAGATTCGCAAAGTTTTAGGTCGATCGGATAACGTTAACCCGTGCCGCATTGAGGTTGAAGATCAGAAAAACTCACTTTGTTCCATAAAAATACTCTTTTTTCCCTCATAACATAGTAACCATTTGTCCTAGAGACTTGAAATTGGTCTCATTTTATTTAAAATGTTATCTTCTTCAACTTTTACTTCCATAATTTTTTCGCTACCTCCTGTAGATTTTATGTTATTCAGCTTTTCCCATCTCAAAACGTGGTCCGTTTCAGCAAATGTGCCTTTTTACGCATACCTACCCCTAAAAAAAACAAATCAAACCTCCAGGCGATTTGACACTTCTTTATCACTCTGGTTTATTGAAAATGAGTATGTTTCAGGCATAAATGTAAAGGTTGAGGCTGTAATAAGGGGGGGGGGGGGGGATCTAGGTAATGAAGGGTATTTAGACCGGTGAAAGGTAAGGAAGTGTGACCTTTAGCTTTGTATTCGCTGTTATCTGTTATCTCTATTACTGTGAATCATCGATTCTCGACCACTGGTCCTGAACCTAGCGTTTTCAAAAAATTTCAAGTTGGGTGGCCTAAGTTCGACGAAACTAAATACAAAACTAGTCTACATGATGATAATACGAGTATTAGATGCAAAATTAGTAACATTAATCAAGTTTCACTTTTTTTAATGGAACATTTGGAAACCTTGCAGCCCAGAGAGGATTACAAAGAGTTTCTTCAACTTTGTTTAGTGTTTATAGGGCTTCCTCCCCAAAACTTTTCTTTTAAAGCACGTGGTGCAATTCATCACGCCAGGTGGATGGCCAAAGCAATTTACTGCCTCAAAATTTATCTTTTTAAAGATCAATTGTTATTAACTCAAAAAGAAATGAAAGGAATAGAAGAAATTTGTGTTTTTATAATAAATATTTACGCCAAGGCATGGTTCAATGCCCCCAAACCTGCTTTGGCCCCTAAACAAGATCTGGAAATGTTGAAAGCATTAGTAGAGTATAGGAAAATTGACACAGAAATAGCAGATAAGGCTTTGTCAAAATTTGTAAACCATCTGTGGTACCTCAGCTCAGAGAAAATAGCGTTCTCGTTTTTCGACCACACTTTAGACGACAACATTAAAAAAAGTATGGCCATGAAATTATTTTCCCTAGGTGAACCCGATAGTGAAATTGATGGTAGGGATAGAAAAGCGATTTTATATTTTGCACATGTAGAGCAAATTTTGGATAAGCAACTTGATTTTTTTGTCACCTCTCAAACCTTGAATTTTTTCAAGCGGTTTTCCATAGACAGATTTTTTAAACACCGATACACGCTTATGGAACAAAAATCCTCATTATTTGCATGCTAAAACATAGTGAACGGTTTAAGGGTAGTCAACGACACTGCTGAAAGAGGAGTGAAATTGATACAAGACTTCAACTCTTGCTTGACAAAAGACGAAGAACAGCGCCAATTTTTATTACAAGTTGTGTCAGAATGTAGGAAAATTTACCCTGATGTCGATAAAGCCTCACTATCACTTTCAATTTATATTATTAAAACACTACATAATTTTTATTGTTTTTTGTGCATTTCATAGCCCCCACCACCCACCCATCTCCCCCCTACCCCCTCCATATATTATATATTAGATTCAAATGTATCAATTTTCAATATACCAGAGTGATAAAGAAGTATCAAATTGCCTAGAGGTCGATTTCATTGACTGGAGTGTGGTTTTTAGGGGTATGCGTAAAAAGGCACATTTGCTGAAACGGACCACGTTTTGAGATGGGAAAAGCTGAATAACATAAAATCTATAGGATCTAGCGAACAAATTATTGGAGTAAAAGTTGAAGAAGATAACATTTCAAATAAAATAAGACCAATTTCAAGTCTCTAGGACAAATGGTTACTATGTTATGAGGAAAGAAATAATATTTTTATGAAAAAAAGTGAGTTTTTCTAAACTTCAACCTCGATGCGGCACGGGTTAATGTTATCCGATCGACCTAAAACTTTGGGAATCTCATTTTCCAGTCAAATGGCACCTTTTAGGGGGTTGCCACGATTGAATTTCGAAAGTTGACTTTTTGTGACCACCCTAATGTGGATATATAGAGAGATGTGTATTGTATGGAAAGGTCAGACAATGTGTGAACTGCAATAAGTATGTGAAGCCCCAACAGAACATCCCGCTGAAGAAATAAATACATTCTAACCTTTATAACAGTCTCAAAACATCCAAGACAGAGTAATGGATCAGTGACATGAGTCTAGGTTAGGTACCTACTTCAAAAAATTACTCCTCTATTTGACTGATAGTTATTTAAAGTTTCGACAACGTGGGGGTTTCCAAGGGGAGGAGTTTCTTATTGCCTGTATTCACGTACTAACTGCCAAACCTTGTAGCCAGGTATATACTTTTTCAAGTGCATTCCATTCACCGTCGAGTTCATAGGAGTGTGGAATGCATCGCTCAAGAGAATCTAATTCTGGTACACCATAAAATAATGATATAATAGGAGAATTTACAATATCCCTTCCAACGATTCTATTGAGCGAAGCGATCGAAGGGATACTGTAAATTCTTCTATTATATCATTATTTTATGGTGTACCAGAATTAATGTGCAGGCTTGGTGGCTATGATTGCTTGACCATTCGTATGCCACTACGAGATTGACTACTATGACCATTCAATGGGGAATTTTCATTAAAAAATTTGTTCTTATAAAAAAATATTAAGAACTCTTGAAAAAAAATGGTATTTTGGAGTCCGTTTTCAAAAGTAAGCGGTATTTTTTAAAATGTCTTAAACAAATTAAAAAAGCGAGGCGTGGAGCGAAGCTTCAGAGGTGAAGGTTCTCATTGCTGCCAACAACCCAGCATTAGAAATGGCAAACCTTCCTGGCAACCTTCAAGAGCCTTTGCCATGACCTTCTGTGAATCTCCCCTCGGTTTGATTTTGAGGACGTGTTTTTAAAATTTATTTATAAATTTTTAGTTCCATTCATCCATCCATTGCGGTGCTGTGCATCATTTAAAGTGAGCACTAGCGCTCTAAGTGGGGTTCAAGTTAACTACTTGGCAGTTTACCTGGTAGGTACTTCATTTCTAGTGGGAATTCAGATTTCACACTGGTCTTCTGCCTAGACTTTCCGACATAAACACCTCATTATGTAGTCAGTAAGTGCTAGTTCCCGTTATTAAACAGAATTTGTGTTAAAAAAAATTCGAATTTTTAACCCACGAAAATTGCTCATTATAACTTTATAGTCTTGACATACGTAATTGAAGGCAGCTAGCCAAACCTAGTCGTTGTACGGGCATGACCAAAAGAACGAACTCCGTGAATGGTTTGAATGTTTAGAAGGGTTTCAAAGGGAGTTGCGCTTAAAATCAGCTCCATTAGCAGGAGAAATCTCATGTTGGCACTTGCAAGCAATTTGGAAGCTTGTTTGATATTTTCATCTGCACTTAATGGTAGAAATTGAAAGGGGGTCTGACTACACAATATCAATAAACCACACAAAGAAATGGAGGTAGAATGAAAATAAACTACTAAAGCAAACTGGTTAGGTGTTTTGTAGGAAATGAGACAGCCATTCCATTGTTACCATATGTGTGAAATCTGTAATGGCAGGGGTTCATTTCAATTAAGAGGTATCTGGATGCTTCATACACCGGCAAAAGCCTCGTAGTTTCTAATTGATTCTGTTACAGGGATACTCCGCAAGTGGCAACTCATATTCTACGGTACTGTGAGTGATCCTGTCCGCCTGAAGCCTCCTGGCCCATCGCGGCACAACCCCTTTGCTTACCCGTCGCAGCAGCCTGCGCTAGCGCCATTCTTTCCAGGTGTAACCACCTCGGAATTATTCTCCAATCCCAGCTTCAAAGTGTTCCCTAACCTATTTCAAGGACAAGGGTCAGAAATAGAGGTAAGTCCTCAATCTATCACGTATGTAGTAGTTTCATTTTTCTAAAATTGTAACAATGAGGTTACAACAAAATATCCATTCCTACATTTCGAAAGGCATGGAATTGAATGTGTTCGATGGTGGAAGCACTTTTAATTCACCATAAATTTATATTTTATTTTTGGTAATTTATTACCCCTAAACTATGCCCGTGTGGTCTAGTTTAAATCGATTACCTATTGAGAAAATCTGAAATATGTGGGACTTGGAAACGCCCATTAATGTTCTTCACTGGTATTATTTGCCTGTCCGAGACATTTCAATCAACTAACTATGCTGTGTGTTAATTTTTCCCCGCAGAACGCAAAGGTCCCGGTAGATGGAAGTAGTATATCCTACAATGAGTAAGTAATTTTTGTTATCAATTTGTTTTAGTTGCGTGATCTCTCATCCTATTTTGTAAGCAAACTTCTCAAATTTCCTCTCTTTCCTTATTGATTTCATGATTTAATTTTGATAAGGAAGCAGCTGTTTCGCGTTTTATTCATATCTCGATGTTCTTCTTTTATTTAATCAAGTATAAAACCAGTTGCTACATAGCCGTTTAGTTCTACGGATTTTTTTTTTTTGTCATGAAGACTAGCAGAGGGCACTGCTTGCCACGAGAGCTGTGCTACATGTGCCGGGCCCAGCTTGGACAGCTGTCTTACTTGTACGCCGGGTCTCCTGTATGTGAGCGACCTGGGACTATGTCTGCAAAAGTGCCCTGACGGCTACTACGAAGGTAACATGTGATAATCCTACAATCATGTTCTCATATCATGACAGCTATGGAGGGTGTGTGAGGCTTCCCACAGATACCCCGCAAGTGGCAACTCATATTCTACGGTACTCCAGCATTAACCATCGCTGATTGCTTTGGTCAGTGAAAGTTGACTTTCCTTGGAAAATGCACATTGTGGGGACCCAATGGAAGTTTTTCTACAACACTGTGCAAGAGAGTCCCGGGGTTAACCATTCAATGCAATCCTTAATTTTTCTATTACACTCTTCATAATAAATTCGGAATTCGCGGAGCAAAAAGAAACAAGAACAATTAGATAAGATCTATCTTCTTCCTCTTACCCATACATCCATCCATTGTGGCTACAGGTGGAGTTGAACTCCTGCTTCTACATTACCCCCACACTCAGTGTAACAGTGTTAAATATCACCATAGGTATTTGGCGTGCATGGGGTTTTTCCCACAATGAATTCATTAGCTCAATGGCACATACATGATGAGTTGGAGTTGGGCCAAATAGGTAGGGGAAAATGGGGTTAAGATCTAGGAGAATGGTGAGAGTAATTCAGGTCGTTAGAGGCCGGATAACTGCATGGAGGCCCCTACCGGGTTTCACCCTACTTTCCCCTACACATGTGTTTACGCTGTTTACAGTTTTGAAGAATGAAAGTGAAACGCTGCAAATTATTACACAGAGGTTTATTATTTACCTCTACAGATGCCTCTTATGCGTAGATAGCAGTTTTCTGTGGTCAGTACCTACCCTCGAGCTCTCCCCAGGAAAGCCCTGAATCGAGTACTGGAGCCGGCCCGGGAATTACAGTTCCATAAAAGTGTTCAGGATTCAATAATTCAATAATTAATTATTTGTTGTTATTCATGAAGCAACGTTTGTTCAAGTTGCAAAAGTGCATATCAACAAAACCCGAAAGATCCATCATTCTTCGAATGAAATAATGGCAAACGGACGGCTGACGTACAATGTGGGTGGTCTCAAAAAATCTGTAGTTCGAGATTAATTTAAAAACATAAAAACTATATCCTTCCATTGAAAGTTTTCTAGCTACGGCGTTATGAACATTTCAACCCCTATTTGTCACCCCTTAGAGAGACTGACAGTAACGCCGAGCTTCGCGGACCAACTAGACCCCAAATGGGACCTACAAACCAAATTTCATTAATTTTGGTTCATGGTAACTAAGAAAAATGCGAAGTACGGCAGACGGACAGAATTTTTTTGTGCTCCATTTTCGGATTCTACATACCTTGAAACGGAAACCATCAAATTTTGAGGGAAGGTTAGGTAATTTTTTTTTTTTTTGAATGCTCGGATTCCAAAGGTTCATTATTGAAAATTATAAACCAAAAATGTGCCCAATTTTCAAATAACTGTTCGACAGGTCCAATACCACAGTGTTGAATAGCCGTAGTAGTGCTGTGATGTTAGTAGTGGGGTGTGGGCAAAAGTTGTCGTGTGACCTGGCTAAAGTATCCCCTACATTTGAAAAATACCAAAAAGAGGAGGCTTAGCTTGCAACTTTTGTCCCCACCTACCCTATTTGCTAAGGCCCACTTTCTCCAAAAACTTGGAACGAGTTTAACCCGGAAGAGGTTGCAAATTAACGGAGTTTACTGCTCGCCGTCTTTCACCAGAGCTCTGTGCAAGTTTAAACTCCCACGGAGGCAGCTCGAGTTTAAACGCCCGAAATCCTGCAAGTTAACGTCGCTAATCTCCGTTAGCTGTAACCCGAATATGGCCGCCTAGCTTACAGCTGATTTTCGGTTTTGTTGTTGTACGTTTGTGAAGTGAATTCGCGCGAGTTGGCATTGTATTGGTATTTACTCTATACTTTGTATTCCACAATGATATTATAGGTACCTCACCTCGTGGCTGGAGTTGTCGTAAATCAGAAATCATTTTGTCAATTTACGGTTTATTATTAAAACGGAACAATGGAAGTGGGAATCGACATCAGCTGAGCGGTGGTTGTTGTTGTTTTGACGAGTTTATAGTCCCGGCGCGTCATATTGTCCAACTTTTGCTTGGACATTTTAACTAAACATCGTCAGGCAAACTCCGTTATTTCAAACTGGGTTTAACCGGCATTTGGGTTGGTGAAAGACGCCAGCTACCTTTCCAGGTTTAAACCTCGACGTTAACTTTAACGGAATTTGGCTAAACACCGTTAAATAATTTTCTGGTGAAAGTGGGCCTTACTCTGCACATGTATTGACATCACACGGCCCATAACCAGATAGTCCTCCAGTACCATTGCTTTACTTACCTGATTTCTAGTTCGTTCTTTTTATCTCAGTTCCCACAAACAGGGCTCACATCACGATCCAAGTTTTGATTTTTACAAAGATGATCATTCCGCGTTTGATACTTGTTGAATACACTACCCTGTTCGCTATTACCTGTATAATATTACTTTGTACTTATTTAACATGACTGTCTCTGTTTCAGATACGACCACAAATACCTGCATAGGATGTCATGGCAATTGCGCTAGCTGCCCTGAAGGCCCATCCTTATGTTCTTCATGTGATCATCACCTGATTCTTTACAATAGCACATGCGTCGCCTCCTGCCCGAAACAAACGTATGAGACCGACGACTACAGGTTCGTCTGCTATCTGTCATAGGAATAGCCTTACATGATCACATTTCTTTGTGTTTATTATCAAATTCTTTATACGCCGTCCTTTATTTTTGGTCATACAGAAACTAATGTTTAGGTTACCCACCCATGTATCCATTCAATCACTGAACTGTTCCTAAGATTTCATGTATTTCGAATACTTGTCTATTTGGTAGGTTTCTGCTAAGTGACCTTAGGTATGTTCCAAGCCAAATAAGGTGCGTAAAAATTGTCAAGTTCTTGAACTCAGGTGACAGGGATGTGTGCAGGAAATTCTCAGGTCTAGGACTCATCACTCCAAACAGCCGTAACTAGGAAAATGCAAAACCGCTGCAAATTATTACACAGTGGTTTATTATTTACCTCTATAGATGCCCCTTCTGTGTAGATCACTGTTTTCTGTGGTAAGTACGTACCTTCGAGCTCCCCCTAGGAAAGCCCTAAATCAAGTACTAGAGCCGGCCGGTGAATTACAGTTTCATAAAAAGTAGTATGTAAAATGGCAAAATTCAGATGCAGTTCTGAAGGTGAATTGTTGATGTGGAGTGATTTTTTATTTTTTTATTTTTTTTTTGTCCCGGCTGGGATTCGAACCTGCGACCCTCAGTATGGGATTCTAACGCTTAGCCTACTGAGCTGCAGGGCCACACGGGTAAGAGGCAAGTGTTGTGCGCTCTGAATCCAGGTTGATGCCTGCATACACCCTGCTCTTTAGGGCAAATTCAAATTTTATAGCAACATCGTTGAATGCTCTGGATGGTCTCACAAATTCAGAAAAAAATCGAACTATTTAAAAATGCGAGAAAACCCACACCTCAAAATACAATTTTCTGGGATAGGGCTACTCTGCAAGTTTCAACCCCTATTTTTCACTCCTTCGAGGACCAACTAGAGCCCAAACGGGACCCATTTACCAAATTTCGTGAATTTTGGTTCATGGGAACTGAAGAAAAAGCCACGGACAGCGATTCATTTGGTTCATGGTCGATTTCGAAGGTTCATTATTGAAAATAAACCAAAAAAATACGCCACAAGAATAGACAACCGGGATGATTTAGTGAGAAGAACTGTTTTTAGGAGGCACAATTTGGATTCGAGTGAGAAACGGGAATGTTAACTTACGGTTTTCTTCAGTTCTGGTTCATTAACCGATTCACACCCATCCAAGGTGGGCGTGAAACATTCATGAACTCTGTGCAAATAGTTACTGAAGCTATCACAGTGGGAATAGGGTGTGGAACTAGAGTTTATGAACACGAGCTGGGAACACAATTCTCTTGTGCAGTGGTTTGTGCACCAAACTCATTCAAAAACTCACGTCGCTTGGAACATACCTCTTAATCGCTCGAGACGATAGTCGTCTACTCCTCTTGGTATCTCTTAATGAAAATATGTACCTATGACAAGTAAGTAGGTAACGTCATCCTCGTCTAATCAGTAACACTCTCAATAATTTTGTGCCTTTAGACCAATGGGATAGGCGGAACTTCTTCAGTTGCTAACATGTGTTTCATATTTTTCAGATCCTTTAGTTAATACGGACTCCTTTTTAAGATGAACCTTGGTCCTTTCATTCCTTTCAAGATGTTCCCTCTTTCTGAAAAAATAATCCTATCCAATGAGGTATTCCAATGAATTCATTCAGACAGTAGTTTTGAAGTATTTTTCTAGATTAATTGACTTGTTTCCATGTATCATTGAGATGAGAACGACGAGTAGATGTCATATCAATACTAGTGGGTTAGTCACTAGCTCAAGGCCAAACTTAGTATTCAGAAATGTCCAGGTTGCTGGGCTTCTTGAACTGTATTCTGGTGTGACACTTTAGTTCAAAAACGTTGACATGAAAAAATCTCTACTTTAAAAAAAGCGACTATCCCATAGAACCTCCTCCCAGCATCTGAGTTTTTGAGGCCCGTGTCTGAACTGTCCACCTCAGCAGGTGACGTTGGAAACCCGTTTTGGGCACGCCAGATGCATAACCTCTAAGTTATGTGACGGTGTGGCTGTTCTCGAGTCGTTTTTTCTTCCGGTGGAGATGGGGTCGTTTGGTGGAAGCCTAATCGATATTCCTTCTTAACCTGTGGTAATCTCGCTGGTCTAGGAAGGGGACTCTCGAGGGTCCATTGTCACTCTCCTCACTCTGTCACATGGTAGCAGAGCGTTGTTTGGTAGTATGCGCTGAGTAATTCACCATGCCCCATCCACATTTTGTGGGCTTTCCAGAAACAGAAGCACAGTTTCCAGAGGATTCCTTTACAGACATCCTGTCCCTTTGATAATACATACATCTGTTGGCTTCCCACCCCCTTCCACCCCTTTAGAGTGTCAATATAATTAAAATATATTGAGCCCATTTGACAGCGAGTAATGCTGTGTTACAATATTTACAAGTCCCAATAGTTGTTCTGTCCTAATGATGGAGGTTGCTCAGATGAGCACAATTCACTGGACAAGAACCTCTGACATCATTTTTTCTCTGCAAATACTCGTATGTAGGAGCTTTGTTCTCCACCAGTAAAGTATTAATGAGGTATTACATTACGATGGTGGTTCGTCACCTTGAAGTTGTTCAGATGTCGTTTCCTGAACCAGAACTTCATACTAATTCTCATTCCCTCTCATTCTTCTGCTGCCCAGAAGTATGCCGTGTGGGGAGGAGTGTGACGGTATGGCTGTTCTCGAGTTTTTTTTCTTCCAGTGGAGACAGGGTCATTTGGTGGAAGCCTAATCGATATTCCTTATTAACCTGCGATAATCTCGCTGGTCTAGGAGGGGGACTCTCGAGGGTCCACCATCACTCTCCTGCTCTTCCAACTTATTCCTGACACAGGACAGCTGTGCCAAGGCGAACGAGGAGGGGGCCGTGAGTAGGCAAAGCTTCCTGAACAAAGGTTTACAATGCAAGTCTCGAGCAGCTCCATCAAATATCTGCATGACAAAAATGCCAACTCATTGTTGGAAAACGTGGTCAGGGCATCAGTAGCCAGGGAGTGACGAGCAAAGGTAGTTACAAAACATCAAGGGCTACTGGTAAATATGAATATGGGTATAATTATTTGATCAGGCTTACGTACCATACCACTAACAAGAACACAAGGTTGGAACAAACATTTTGTCTCCCACAGGTACCAACCGCAATATGCCCCAAATTTAAGGTATTGGTATCCCCTAGGATCGTCTCTTCTACTTTTCTAGTACCTACCTACGTACAATTTCTTTGTAGAGCGTTCTCTCTCGTTCCACAACCATTTAGACCAGGAGTCTCACTGGGAATGTGACTTGAATGCTAAGCATTATAAGGGTGGCTCATCATCATTCCCAAAATGTCGCCTATCTAACGTTTGAACACATCTCTTGGTTTTACCGTCAATATTACTATTACTTATACACGAATGTAGAGTGTGTACGGCTGGGATGGACTCCTCCTGGGCTCTACGTTTCCTCCTACTACTACTGTGAATTTTCATTGTACTAACGTCAATTTTTTCTACTCTCAGATGTAGTGACTGCGATCCCAGTTGTGAGACTTGCGTACGAGGCGGCTCTGATGGATGTGTCACCTGCCCCAACGGGGATCAAGCTTCCATCACCGGCCACTGTGCAGGCGCGGATTACTGCCCCACACCTCACTGCACCAGATGCTCAGAAAAGGCTGGGGAAATAGTGTGTATCGAATGCAACCGAGGATTCCTCCTAGATCCGTCTGGTATTTGCCTTCAAGACCCTAACATTGAATGTCGTCCAGGTTCGTTAATTTCTTCCCAAGAATTTTTAATCGAACTATGTTGGTCAATAAAATAGTGTTTATATTGAAATTGTTTTCATTTCATTTAGAAGTTATTTATAGTAATTATTAATTCATTACAGAGTAGTACTAAAATTCATGAGCACTCAGCAGTAATACCGAGCATTGGATATGTTCTTCAATTTTGTGTTGAGTCTGAGTGGGTAATTTTTGCTGATGCCGTAAGCATGTAGCACTTCAGAATGAAGTGCTACAGGCTGGTGACACATCCATTCTTATGTAGAACTTCAGAATAATAAATGCATGTGCCCTCTAGGTTTTCAGGGGTTGCAACATGTGTCTTGACATTGACTCTGTTGGTACTGTTGCGACCTTTCGTGAAACAAAATAGAGCAAGCAAGTGGATCGTGGATAGAGAATCTGTGGATGGAAACTGGAAAGCAGATATCATTATTTGCTGTCCACCATACATGTAATCTAGATGTCGCATAAGTACCACAGGGAGAATTTTTCAGTCTGTTACTATTCATTAAATATTTCAACAGCCATTTGCTTTATATGTATTTGGTTTATCCATCCAATTAACGCCAGAACTGCAGCCGGTCTTAATAGCTTAAACCCGCTCTAAATAACGATGTCTCGTGTTATCTCGTATTCCTACTCTTCGATACTGAAACCACTCGAATTTCTAAATTGTGCACAATGACGTCATTCCATCGTCATGCTGTCTCGGTGCTGAAACATGGGATTCTCATTACACAGCGGATCTTCGTAATTATTCAGCTTGTCCAAATGGCAATGGATGTTTCATCTACCACAGTGGAGTTCTTAGCTAAAAATGATGATGGTTTTTTAATAAAAGTAATTTATTGTTCCCATTAGGAGAGTACATGACTAACAACGGATGTCAACCCTGCGTAGACAACATGAACTGTACAAGATGTCCTCCAGCCCTCAACATTCTTAATAATACGTGTGTCGTTTCCTGCGGCCAAGGGTAATATTACAATTACAAAGTTTTAACATGCTACTACTCATATAAAATTCTTCTGAATTTATCAGTATTATTGTGGGGTTCAATGTGATTTTTGGATATTTAGTTATCTGCAACGGCATGCATCAAATGCATCGAAAGATTCTTGGAAAATCAAAGGAATTAGTTTCTATATAAAATGTACTGTTTTCAGTTTTGATTAATTGTGCATTAATTAATACCCGTTCCATAATGATTATCGAAATGAATTGATTGAAATTGATAAACCAAAAATTATAATTTCTTCAATATCAGCGATAATCATTGTGGAATGGGTATTAAAGGTTCATTATATAATAAACCAAAAGCAATATTTTCTTCAACAAACATTGGGAATCTAGTATTTAAAAACAAAAAAATTAACCCCTCAAAATTTGATGGTTTGTGTTTCAGTGAACGTAGAATCCGTAAATGGAATAACAACATTTCTGTCCGTACTCAGTACTTCGAATTTTCCTTAGTTATCTTGAACCCAAATTAATGAAATTGGGTTTGTGTGACCCATTTGGGGTCTAGTTGGTCCGCAAAGCTCGGCGTTGCTGTCAAAGGGGTGAAAAACGGGTTGAAAATTTTAGTACGCCGGATCTCGAAAACTTGATAGAATGTTTTCACTAGATCAGCCACGGCGCTTGCGCAAACGCGAATCCGAGGCTCTCAATTTGTCACGATAAATGGCTTGATTTTGCCCAAATTCGGTGGGTGGTTAACGTGTAGCTTCTAGATGGTCCCCTATGAATTTCAAAACACTTGGGTCGTTGGTATGACCTCTGCGCTTGGGCAAATGCGAAACCCGTGGTAGTCAATTTCTTATGAACCTATTGCCCGATCTTCCTCATATTTTGTGGTTAGTTGGGGTGGGGGTGTCACTTCTAGTTGTTAGTCCCCTATGATTTTTAAAACACTGAGATCATTGGTGGCCTTTGCTCGATTTAGGGCTGTCCTGGAGTAAGCCCGCTCATATTCACCGCACAAAACAGTGATCTACACAGAAGGGGTATCTGTACAGAAAAATAATAAACCGCTATGCGGTTTCGGATAATTTGTTGCGTTTTTTCTGATAATGTCTTTGAGTTGTTAACTCTTCCTTGGAGCACAAAAAATATTGTGAACCACTGCCCTAGGGCATTCATTCAAAGTAGTAGCACAAACAAAATTAAGTTCTCTTCATTGTGACAACACTCGAACTTCAACCTTCAGAGCAGTGACTATAAGAATAATTATTGAGAACGCTGTGCTGTCATTTTGTAGTAGCAATGGCTGTCAAAATTTTGAATATATTCCAAGTAGCCCCCAGTTTTGTTTCCCCTCATGTAAATGGCACAGAGTTCTCCAGTCCTGTTGGGCGCCTGCTCTGAAGGTTCCTGCGTGAAGCAAGCATTGATATTACAGAACGTAGTTTCGGTATAGTTTTGGTCAGTTACAAGATTGCATTTCGTTCGTGTGATAACACCTTCAGTTATCTACCGTCAGAACAGTACAGGCGAGACCCTGCTAATGTAACGTCGTTCCTCTGGTCCCAGGTATTTCAGTGACTCTGGATGGTGCCAGCGCTGTTCCGAAAACTGCGTTGAGTGTTTGGGCGATCGCAATGATCAGTGCTTGTCCTGTTCGGATGGCTTCAAAATATCTCCTTACGGATCCTGCGTAAACACTTGCCCATCCGACACTTACACCACTGAGTGGGGCTGTCTCAAGTGCCATCATTTCTGTTCATCATGTTCCGGTATGTATTATTCTAATTAATCTCATTAATATTGGCGCCGGAACTTTGGAGAATTAGGAATAATGAATCTATATGTTTTATTGTACGTTGTATGTTTTATCTATCTGTAAATTATAGTTAATATACAGTAAGTTAATATGTATACCTACCTCTGTAAGTAACTGGATATACGCGGTGGTGTCTCGGAAACAGGTCTGCATGAAGCCAGGAATCGATTTTTCAAGTCATTTCCTACTGAAAATTTCTCTGAGCTTTTCTTTTAAACCCTTAGTTTCCGTTTTTTTCGGTACCTACCTTTTTTGTTTTTCCTCGTAAATCGCGTTTTTGCACATAAAACGCGGCATAACATCCATTTGTAAAATTACAGAAAAAAACTACTGTTGGAAAGTTCATTAAATTTCCTTTCAGAGTATGCTAATTTGAATAATCTTCGCGCGATGTGTGGGTACCAGTGAAATTCTCGCCTGAAAATCGGACTTTGGCAAATCTCAGAAAGTTTGAAAAACTGTAAACACTCGATTTACTTGAAAAAACCCACGTTTTAGGATTCAAACGTAATTTTCTCTTTCAGTTAGTATAGTAAAATAAAAAATGACAATACCGTTGGAAAGCTGAAATCCTGAGGATGTTTTTCGCGTCGAGGGCAATGGAATTTAGGTTGCCTCAAAGCTAGAGCGGTTTGGAGTCATTCGTATTTTCTGAGATTCGCCAAATTCCGATTTTTAAGTGAGAGTTTTAGGGGTTTCACCTCTCGAAATTCAAATTAGCATATTCTGAAAGGAAGTTTAGCAACCTTTCCAACGGTAGTCACCCACTGTGTTTTGTAATTTTACAAGTAGACGTTATGGTGATTTTTATGTGGAAAAAACGGGAGAAAGAAAGACTTGAAATGCCGAAAAACACGAAAGAAAATTGCTAAGAGACATTTTCGATCGGAAATGACCTGAAAAATCGATTCATGTTATTGCAGACCTGTTTCCGAGACACCCTGTATTTATTCCTACATGTAGGTAAAAATACGAAAACTAAGGAGTTGAAAGAAGATTGCTAAGAGACATTTTCGATCGGAAATGACCTCAAAAATCGATTCATGTTATTGCAGACCTGTTTCCGAGACACCCTGTATTTATACCTACATGTAGGTAACTATAATATTATGTAACGGATAAGTTAATAATATAAAAAAAAACATGTCCTCAAAAATCAAACCGAGGGGGAGGTTCAAAAAACGTCACAGCAAAGGTTCTTGAAGGTTATCAGGAAGGTTTGCCATTTCTGATGTTGGGTTGTTGGCAGCCTTGAGAACCTTTGCCTCCGAAGCGTCGCTCCGCCTCTTCAGGGCCAGTCAGATGTCAATAAACCTGATGCGTCATTTCTTGCCGCATTTTAACTTTCAGTCACTCTCATTTAAAAAATATCGCTTATTTTTGAAAAACTGACTTCAAACTACCATTTTTCCAAGAGTTCTGAATTTTTTTCCAAGAACAGTTTTTGACAAAAATTCCCCATTAATATAATACATTTTGGAATATTATATAATTTGGTCTTTAATGAGGGACTACGTGATATTGTAATTTATTATTATGTATCTACAAACTGGAACTCCCCCCCCCCCCCCTTGGTTTTATACAGATGACCTGAACTGAAGGTCATGTAAGCTTATCTGAATAAAAGTAATCAAGTCCAAACAGCGATTACATAGATATCGATAGTGTTACTGTAAGTATGCAAGACTCCTCAAGGGAACACAAGTTCTTTGAACTTAACCCTTGGTGGTCAAATCATATCCTTTTTTTTTTTTTGAGGTTGCCCTATGTCATACTGTGCATCTCACTTCATGTACTTTGACATAGTTATGTGCATTAGACCGTGGTTTTACCAATAAATTCTTGTCTCAAGTCCAAATCTTTGAAATTTAGGTGAGGGTCCGTATGCGTGTTCGTCTTGCACAGCTGGGAGGTACCTCGATGCAGCTAGCAAGCTGTGCATGCCGTGTGTGCCATGTAGCGCTAATAACCGACACCAGTGCTGCCACTGTGATCCTGACACTGGTAAGTACCATTGGCGCTGTCATCTGACTTGGTCGTTCAAACTTATTCATTGAATTGGCCCTGTTAATGCTGTATATTATTGTATGCATCTGTTGCTAACTTAACTATTGGTAAGTATGTATTTCATCTTTTCATGCCCTCTTTACCCCAACTATCATAAAACCGACTGTTAAAAATCCAACAATATGTCACCATCGACAGCCAGGAACCTCGACTAGTATCCAAGCAATACGAGGCGGCGTCTCAGGATAAAGTAGGTACATTTACTTCCAAGGATCGATTCTACAATAATTTGCAACAACAAATAATGTCCTATAAAATTCATATATTTTCACGTTTAAGATTTTTATTCGTGTTTTCGACCTTGTGCCACTAAAATTACCGTAACCCCATCGATTTTCACTGTAAATTCAAGATAGCTATACCACTGAATAGTGCATTAAATTTTCTATCTCCCTGATGCCAAACCAAAATGTTCTGACCCTCGAGTGAAAAAGCAGGTCAAACTTGAAGTTCTTAAAATTTTACAAAACTAGAAGAGGAAACCCCTCATCAGCTCTTCGGAGGGATCACGAAATATTCCAAAAAACACTCGTTTTTCTACATTCAAACTTGAATGCATTTTCTCCCCCAATTAGAACACCAAAATTAAATTTGATTATAACGTTGGAAAGCTGATGAAATTTAAACGTTTTAGACGTTTAGTCGTTCTGGCAAATGACTGAGCATGATATGATATTTAAAAAGGAAAAACAGGTCGAAGAAAATTCAACTTTTGTAAAATTCTAAACACAGTCAGATTTACCAGATTTGTCACTTACTAAATCCGCTCAAAAAATTTTGGTTTGGCATCAGGGGGATGAAAAATTTAACGGGCTGTTCGCATGGTATCCTCAATCAGAGTTATGGTCATTTTAGTGACACACGGTCATAAACACGAAAAAAAAAATCGTAAAAGTGAAGAAACTCTGATGAATATAAAGTGGACACTTTTTTTTTTGCAAATTATTGGTAGAACCGAAGTTCTTCATTTTATCCTGGGACACACTATATAGATGTTCCTTTTCTACCACAGGAATTGCGCAAGGCACGTTGTGTAAATTCACGAGGCAAATTGTGTAATAACACGAGGCAAATTGTTGAATATTCAAAGAAGAATATTCAACGACTAAATGAAAATGCCCGTAACCATATAGGTACTCTGAAAAACTTAGGACATCATAATTTTGCCAGGGCAGGCCTACTATTTTATAAACCTTCTTGAAATTCGGGCAGTATCCCACAATTTTCTACCAGATTTGAAGCTTTATTATTTGGATGTAATTTACGCTGAAATTTGGTTCCATATTTCAGGTAAATGTCATCTTCCTGCCGGTAAGAGGCGGATAACGTCCGAGCAGGCTGCCAGAGCTCACGAAGACGAGCTCTTAGCAGCGGCTTCAGTCGTCCACGAGACGCAAGAAGCACCACCGAGGTTTGCCAGCCTGACAGTGGCTGCTGTCGCATCCTGTGCCACTGTCATCTTGTTGTTCGGAGTCATCTTGTTCGTTTTTCAGGTAATAATTGCGATGCCTAAGAAGCAGGATAAGGTTCTTAGTAGGTGGGAAGGTCTGGTTCATAAAATTCTGTTGCTACCCTCAATTACAAACAACCACTCCGTGCTGCTGAGTTTTCGAGTGAGGGATGAATAGTGAAAACGCTGCAAAGACCTTGTCACTTGGGTTTCCAACCAATTTTGGCCCCCAAAAACACGACCTCGGCTCTTTTTTTGTTCAGATTATCTTTGAACATTTATGGTGCCACTTAATTGTCTTGATTCACCTGCTAATACTACTTGTAGTGTTATTATACAAATTTATGATGATTTCAGACAATTTCCAATATTTTTGACTCATAAAAAATTATTTTCGGGAGCTCAACCTTCATTACAACCTCAGTTCTTCACTCTTTGGTCAAAATCAACTTCAGACTCGGTCTTCTCGCCCTAAAAAACATGAGAAACACACACAAGCTCATGTTCACTAAAACCTCAAGAAAACCTCGAAAATCCTTATTTTCAGACCCATTTTTCTCCCATATAACACTCCTGGGTGTATTCCGATCGGGCTGAAAAGTTTTGGGACACAACTAGGGCCCAATTGGAGCATGTGTGCGAAAGAACGAATTTTTTAGACCAAAAATGAAGCCGGTATGCATGATACGGGGGACGGTGGACGGCGGACGGACATTGCATTTTCTGAATCTACGCACCTTGAAACGTAAAAGAAAAAATTTTTAGGGGGTGTTACAAAAATGTTATGCTGAGTGAATGCGTAGGTGTATTATTCACAGAATGATAAACCAACAAGTCTTTGTGTGGGGATGGCGTGAGATTCTTTGTACTCGCTATATGATTATAATGGCCGATACTGTAAGGGTGGGCTCCAGTGCTTGTCTCCTCACTAGTTTCTAAGCTTTGAGTCTCTCCATCACTGGTTGGTGGAGAGAAATAATGTTGTTTTATACAATGATATAAGCGGGATTGGATCAGTGCAGTAGGAAATTCTCCTGTATGACTCTGGTCACTATGGTAAGGGCCTGCCTTTTAACCCTTTCCACTTCAATCCAATGTTGGGATTTCATGTTGAAAATCCAGGCAAGTATATAAGGCCTTGAAGTAATCCTCTTGCCGTGGGGGGATATCCATATCATCCCACTCAACCGCATATGCCTATGTATCTGGGTGAGTCTTGGCGCTTTATTGTCTAGCTTTCAATACGAATGACTGGAGGACTTCTCATATTCATATTCCCTTTTAAAAGGCACATAACTGCTTTCTTCCCAGTCACTTGTAACTTGAGCCGTAATGGACTCAGGAGAGTGGTGCAGATGGAGCACTCGCTGTCTCCAGCTCCGCTGTTCTTTCATAAATCATGACAACAAGGTCGTCTACATATGCATAAGGAAACGTGTCTGAGCAAGTCATTTTGCCGAGCATACCATCGAAAAGAACTGTCCACCGGGAAGGGCTCATGTAGAATAAAGGCTCTTTCGTTAAAAATACAATTTCAATACCGGGATGTCTGAAGCCCTAAAAACGAAATTACAGGAAGAAGTTATTGAGGATTTATAGTTAAACAGGATTATTGGTAGGCAAGGGCTAAAATAATGGAACTAGGTCGAAGTACTTCGTAAAATATATTGAAAATGGGAAAGTTTTACATAGTGCTTGAAAGGCTCCTTCGTTAGACTATCATGTTTCTTTTGTTTCGAGAATTTGAGAATGAGAAAATGAGAATTTGTAACCCACGAAAATAGCCTATTACCATGAATTCCGTTTGCATTCATTCTCAACAGTTCATGATATGAGATAGACTAGCATAGGGCTGAATAGGGAAAATATGCCTCCTCCATATTTTGAGACTTTCAAACTTGAAGATTTCAATAAAGAGGCGGGGAAAGGGGGGCCCTGTTGTTGCCTGTGACGTTGTACGGATACGGGTTCTGATTGGCTGGCCGGTGGGAGCAGATGGGAGATGGCCAGTCGACCCGTTGTAGCTGTGTGATGTAAGCAAGCAGCTTCTTTGAATAGCCTTTTTCTTTTACGTGTTTTTCTTCATCCATGAAGCAACTTTTCATCGTTTTCAAATAATGCGTAGAGCAATGATTATAAAATCAGCTGGGGCGTTATGTCCATAAGGCCAGTTGGGCCACCGCCCCTCGGCACCCAAAAACACTAGGAGTTAAAAAATAAAACTCCAACCATTGTTCAGTTGGCATTTGAATTTCCCTCCGTACACTGTACCTAGCATTTTTCACAAAGTTCAACAGGGACTCGTCAGAGTTCTCTTGCTATGGATATTCAATACTCTGGTAGAGCATCCATGGTGGTTCTTTCATGTTACCTCCATAGACCAAGCATGTTATCAGAATAAAGCGACAGTAATCGATCCTGCAACCAAAATCGAAACCTGGGCTTCTGAAACTGGCAAGTACCTACGTCCTGGGGCCTATTTTCTCATGGCAACTGAGAAAAGTGGCCCGTCCGTGCATGCTCAGTCGAGTAAAAATGTTGTTTGCCACGCCCACTTCGGGCCCTGTCCCTGGAATCTGATTTCCACCCCAAAATCGTTCCTTTTCACAATCGGTTCGATTCAATTTGTCATCTCCATACGAGATGCTTCTTCGTCTTCCAATTGTTTTTGTTGTCTCATGAATCACATCCACTTTCTCTGTTTTAAATTTTTTGCATCAAATTTTTCTGCGTTTGCGTTTGGTTCGGTTCCGATGACAGATTTGTATTTGTGGTACCTACGTGTGTTTTGTCCTGTTTGCTGTTTATGGATTGATTGGCGTTGTAATGCACAGATAACTGGCTAGCTTCTAGTCAATAGCTTCTCCATTCAAGTCGGGGGGTCATCGTTTTGTTGTATTTTACTTTACTATTTTTGTAACAAATGAATTTGGTGGCTAATTTGCAGTGTAAATTGTCGACGTTTTCGTACGAGTGTTGATAAAGAGATAAGCTTTGCTGAATATCACTCCGTCAGTAAATAAGGGAAGGGTATTGTTGCCTTGAGGTATTTTGTAGACAAATTTGTTGGTTTTGTGTTCTGGTTTGGTGCCCCACCGTTTTCAGGTATTTTGTAGACAAATTTGTTGGTTTTGTGTTCTGGTTTGGTGCCCCACCGTTTTCAGAGCCCACGCAAGACTACTGAAAATCAGTACCAAAAGGTTTAACTTTCTGGATACATGATAATTGCCCTTTCCTAGTAGTTTCTTTTTGCGATCATTCACCAGCAGTGAGGTTGGCCCCAATTCTGAAATGTTGTTTTAGTTTTACTTTAAATTACGTTACCTAAATTTTGTCGTTGTATCTTCTGTACCTACAGGTGAAAACCAGGGACTCGAACCGAAGAGGGTACTACAGCAAGTTGCCCATCGGAGAAATGAAGTTTTCATCGTTCGTCGAACCTCACAAGCAAAGTCGAATCAGGTTTACGCCTGTTTCTCAAGAGGACTTGGAATATGACGACGAAGATGACGACGAACATGTCTTGCTGACGACAGCCAAGTCCTAATCAGCCTGACTGAGCAAAAACCGTAGCTCTCTGATTCATCGCGCATCCCCCTTTTGCTCCCTCTACCACCGTTCTAAATTAAATAAAACTACCCCCTTTTTATATCGCATTTGAACACATAGGACCTTCAAGTATCACTCCATGTTCAACCTCTTTTTAAAAATCACCTATTTCAAAAGAAGAAAAAAGCAAGAAAAAAAATCAAGTGCCTACAAAAATATGGAGAAACATGGAAATTCTATTCAATTTTATTCAAACTGTAAAAAACCTATTCAACTCAAAATCAGGTTATTTTAGATAATTTATTAAGAATATTCTTTTGATGACTTAGTGAAAAAAAAAAAATTTATTGTGATTTCTAAATGGTTTGGGTGTCGCAGAGTGCGTTTGCTGTAGTACTGTTTGTATTATGCAAAAGTACTCGTATTGTTATTGTGTTATTGTTGAGAGTAGTTGGAAAAACTGATGTGTGTGTGGCGTGTTTGTGTTTTGTGCGTGGTAAGTGTTGAACGGGGATTCCTACCTCCCCTTTTATTATTTATTTAACCCATATTTGGTACGAAAGAGATTCACGAGGTGTATTTTTTAGTAGGTACCTACCTGATGAGCGAAAAATACTTTAATTTATCCGGATCAACTTTTTGGTTCCTCTTGGACAGAGTTGGTGAGCAGAGATTATGATTTCCTATTTTAAATATCCCTATATGCCATTGTAAACGAAGTGTTTGTGGTAGAGACGTCGCAGAATATATTCATGGCCTAAAATCCTGCGACAGCTCTGCTTGTTATGAAAATTCGGAGAATGCACTGATAGCTACTAATACAATCAGTACCAACTTTTATTTCTGTGTAGGCTTAGGTATGTCAGATTCGATAGAACGCAAAGTGAAAGTACCTGTGGCATTCAACTTGGTACGGTGCTGGGCAGTTTTATTAAAATTCAACCAACCCTTAATTACATCTGAATTACTCAAGATTTACTTGCAACTCCCATGTACTGACCAAAAGTTGCAGAAATCAACGAAGGGGTCACATTTTCAATTCAGGCGTATGGATTTACACCCTTGGAATCGAGTTGACTTGAAAACGTCAGGGAGAGTGGGATTCAACCAAGTTTAATTCACTCCTGGTCAGAATCTGAGTGAGAAGCCTGTAAATTAACCCTATACACTGGAGCAGGATGGGTGTAAATGTGTTTTGTATACCTAAGTGTGTCAGGAAACTGTTCAGAAATCATTTTGAAGAGGGTGTATATTAATTTTTATGATTTTCAAATCGCTAGTCTTACAAAGCTCTCTACACAAATGAATTAGCTCATCTAGAGCCATAAATTCATGTTCTTTGTCCCCAATTCAAACCTACAAAGGAAATAGTGCCGTTAGTCAAGTAGTTTCAAGTATTGAAAGAACGTCACAGTAATACAAAGGATTTTATTAAGCCAATGATGGCAGCACTGGGTAGGTACACGTGTCCATGGCCATTGGGTGGAGGGCACAGGTGTGAAAAGTAAACCGCAGGGAGCCAGGGGATGGGAAGGGTTTACTTCTGACAGCTCTCCTTGACCGTACCCGTGAGGCTTTGCGCGTGCTACAAAGGAGCCAATGAGCAAAGGCCTCACGAGAGTTTCAATTGGGGTTTTCAGGGCTTTTCTAGGGTTTTTGAAAGTTTTTATGCATGGATATTAAAGAGGTTTTATCCGATCCATTAAGCACAATAAATTAAAGTGGGAAATCTCACAACGAAGTCAGAAGTGAGATTGTGCCACAATTTTCCTCGTTCGAGTGCTCTCGTGGTCTTGCACACTCCTGTCCTTCCGCCTATGCTCCTTCTGCCCTACTTCTATCTGGATGGATGTAGTCACGGACTAGCTTTCTGAAACTTGGTTGTAAATTATTTGATTTTTGGCCCCTGGTGTGAAGTGAAAGGGAAAGAACCAAAATATCCATATTGTCCATGCTGGATCAAAAAGTTATCTTGGTAAAAACATTCCAGTTGAATGTACCCGTAATATTATTACATAATTGATCCTTTTGCACAAGGTATGGAGTTATGATGTACACAATCTCTAAACTACACCTTCTTGCTCGTCGTTTTATTTACACGGGAATGCAATATTTTATTTTTTCTTATAGAAAAGCGGAACGAGATTAAATATTTAAACTAAGCCACGACGATTTAGTTAAATTTTTAATGGTTTTTCATACGTACATTGTTCGTGGTATATGTTCTCAGTCGTACATAAATACACGTACGTCTTACATTTACCAATAAGAATTCATTTCATTTTGAGATTACTGGCTTAGACTAGATTGGTTTAAAAAATATGTATATCTTATCGAAGTGAACCAATTGCGGAACCCGAGTACCAACGTATTTCAAAATTTAGTGTAATCAATTTGTTTTCTTATTTCATTTTATGTAGAATTATTGTATTCAGTTAATTCGTATGGGTATTCTTGGTGTAATATTTTTTTTTTGTATAATATTTTCTTTTAGATGATTATCTCAGATTATTCCTATGCATTATCATTGATTTCTTCTACTGGGCCAGTTTCATCTACTGGGATTAACTCGCAAACTCCCAGTTAGCTAGAAAAATGAAGAAGTGATATTAGGGGTATCCGTTAGTTTCCCATGATTGCGAAATTGGCCTTCTAGATCACCTTACCTTTTAGTAGATTTAGGCACTTTAATCCCATTTTCGTTTGCCTTGCGGAAAATGGTATTGACTGTAAACGTGAACGTAAAGGTTATCACATACCTACCTTTCTTAATGTTATTTTGTTTTCGGTTGCCGATGTAGTATTTATGTGCTGTATGTCAGTCATTCCGTTGCCTCAACCTTTATTTTGTTATGTCTTGCTAAATGTATTTCATAAGGGCTTAATTTAAGTGGCTAATGATTAGTGTAAATACGCATTAGATATTACCGACCCAAACCCTCGAGAACCTTTGACAACCGCAGTGTTATCTCGGATAGGTATTTGAAATATGTGTCCCCTCCATTACTCGTGTACCCCTCACTTTATACTATGAAAATCTATCAAATCAAACTACTTAAACTATATTTACTCTCTGTGTACCCTTTACCTAAGTGACCCTTGACCTAAGTCCTTTTGTTTAAAATGAAAAATTCATTATTATGTACGTCCTAAACCCTTTGTTTCCAATCTTTACTTGTTACCTTAATGGACATTTCTCTTTAAAAGTTTTAGTCCTTTTTCAACTAAGTACGTACCTATTTCAAGCACTGTCATTTCAAGAAGTGACAACCTTTGATGTTTCAGGTCTTGAACCGTTTTATTTGTTTCTGAAAAGAACAAACGTATTTTATGTGATCGCATTGGGTGATATCATCTGTATATAATAATAAATGTGTACCTACTAAGAAATGTGAATAAATGAAAAACTGAACAACGTCTGAGTTTTAATAAGAATATTCCTTTGAAACTGTGATCCAACAGCCTACGGAAGAATGAAGAAGTTTTTTGGAAACATTCCAGTTGGAATTGCCTAATGAGCTAAACTTTGATAAGGTAAAAATTGGTGTAAGTAGATAAGAAGGAACGTTAAAGTAGAGGAAACAGGACAGTTCTGTGACTTTCCACCTTGTCTGGTAGGTATGTCCCATGATAGTAGCGCTTCTTCCTCTAACTCCAGCTTACAACATCATCATAGCTCTGTTTACATAAATTACCAATCTATCTTATCATTAGGGCCTGGAATCATGCGAATACACCCCAAATATGCAACAAAAAGTGCATGCACAATATACATAAGGAAATCTTCATTTTCGGGTAGAGAGGGAGATAATAAAAAATACTGAATTTACAAATCGTTGAATTATGCACTTGAACCCACCTTTAATAATTTAGCCTACCCCTGTGACTCCTCATCCATGTCACCCTTCGTAAACAACCCATCCCCAACCGCCATCCGCCTCAACCGACTGTAACGGCCGATTGTGGACCTGTGGCGGGGAAAAGTCCCTGTAACAACTCGCCCTTCTGGCCCAGCTCAGCATTCAACGACGACTCGACCTCCGACTTTCGACTTCTCTCTCGAACCTCTCTCCCTCAAACCTATCCCTCTCTCCCTCTTGCTCTTGCCCTTCCTCACGCCTGCTGTTGGTGAAAACCGCGGGATACATTCCTCTCCTCTAACACCTGCTGTTGGTGAAAACCTCCATCTTCCCTGTGCCTGCTGTAGGTGAAAGCCGCGGGACACATCCCTCTCACCTGGTACCTGCTGTAGGTGAAAACCACCAGGTACTAGTCGCCCTTCCAACTAACTCCTGCTGTTGGTGAAAACCGCGGGGAGTTAAAGACTCCATAGGAGCACGTCCTTCCGCAACTCGTCCTCTCTATCCGCTCTCACTCTGCTCTTATTTCGTGACTAACTCACGACTCTCTGGTCACCCCTTCTCTCCGACCTACTGTCGTGAAAACCCGCAATTCACGACAAAGAGGTGATCACTTACCAATCACTACACCTGGGATTTTAGGTTGAGGCGCCAGCTTTTGTTTCTCAAAAGAACGTTTCTTCTATATAATTCCCAACCTCATCCGCCATTCCACTGTACCTACGGCTCCATTTTCTAAGTGGTTACTCGATTTTAGGGCTTTCCTGGAGGAGCACAAGGTATTGACCACAGAAAACAGTGATCTACGGGCATCTATACAGGTAGATAATAAACCCTTCTGTAATACTTTATTTGCAGCTTTTTTCCGTTCTAGTAATTCTTTTCAAATAAACGTTATACCTTAATAGGCACCTATTATTTTTGCAAATACCTACTGCGATTCTCCTATAGGTTGGTACCTACTTACCTTCTGTAAATTCTGCTCAAAATAATTTATTTATGGTTCTTTTCTGTGAAAATAATAAATGGCTTCCACCTGAATAAAGAATCTCGGTAGGTACCTACCTACTTACCTAAATTTCATCATCTTTCTTTTTTGACTTTCCTTACTCTCTAACAATTAGGTGAAAAGGACAAAAATAATAATTTACCTACGAATCCAGTAGGTATTGTTGTTTAGTTAGGTAGGTACCTACCTTCGTATTTTCTCAAACAATTGATACCTACCTGGTTACCTGAATTTGAAACAGTTTCGAAAGAAAAAAGTACCTACTTTACTTTATGTGTGTAGTCAAAGGTAAAAAACAGCAAAAAATATTTCACTTGTCCAAGTACATCTCGAAACTAGTTACCTATGTAGTCATTCATCTTAAACTTGTAAATAAAATCCAGTGGTGGACGACTAACTGCTTCATTGACTTAAATTTGAGCAAATAGGTAGATATTTCAATAATTTAGGTATTTAAAGAGTTAGGTACCTAACAAAAGGATCTGGGACCCCGTAACCTTATTATACCTTATACCTGTTATAATAACATACGTTATACCTACCTTATACCTGCCTATGTACGAGTGGTATGAAATAATCAAAATGAATTTACTGCTACTACAAAAGAGTTGGGGAAAGTGAGATAGGTATAACATTGACATTTAGGTAGGTAGGTACTCAAGTAGGTACGCTGCAGCAAAATTGCTTTTGAAATTTTCAAATAAATTTATATAAGAAATAGCAATTAAGATGTAATGGATCTATCGAGAGTGTTCTATCGGCTATCGTCTAATTACGTATAAGAATAATGATGTACCTACCAAGATTTCCCTAACAGGATTTCGGCTCGGGAGATGCAAAGTTAGCAAAATGCCCCTCCATCATCCCCACCGCCACCTAGACCTAGCACTCCACCTTAGCGACTGAAACCGAGCCGGGTTGATCAGATGTTCGCTAGGGGCGAGACAGCGCTAGGAGCTTCTCCTCGGCTTAGCTTATCTGTTTCTACGTACCTACGAATATAGCAACTAATGGAAGCTAAGTGAAAACCATTACAAAATTTTGCCTCAAAATTTATTACCGTAACAAAATTCGAGTATTTGTCCACCAGATTATGTAGGTAGGTACATGACAGATCAGCGAGATGCATTTGAGAGAGATTTCGAGAGAAGTCGAATTAATATACCTACTGTCTGTATGTACTTATCAATACTGTAATTATTATAGGCTACTGTTATTATTATACTCCAACGAGTTGTGAACAATTTCCGGACGGTAAAACGAACGAAGTTGTACATACCGATAATATAGCTATTAGTAGTTGTAACCAAGTGAAAACCAATGGAAAATTGTTGCCGCAAAATTGATTACCAAAACAAAATTCGAGTACTTATTTGTCCGCCAGAGGTTATAGGTAAGTAGGTACAGGACAGATCAGTGACATGCGTTAGAGAGAGATTTCGAGAGAAGTCAAATTAATATATTGTCTGTATTTACTCATCAATACTGTAATTATAGGTAGGTAGGGGTAGGAACTCCTCCTCAGCTTATCTGTGATCTGTCCAATCTGTTATCTGACATCTCTCCAACGAGCTGTGAACAATTTCTGGGTGATAAAAAACCAACGAAGTTGTACATACCTAGAAATATAGCTACTAATGTTTGTATCTAACTAAAAACCATGAGAAAACTGTAGTCGCAAAATTGATTACCCAGACAAAATTCGAATATTTGTCCGCCAGATAATAGGTAGGTACCGGAGAGATCAATGAGATGATCTGGCGGGAGATTTTCTCAAGATGTCAAATTAACATATTCTGTTTGTACCTTTTAGTACTGCAATAATAGGTAGGTAGCAAACTGGCGTGGTTTGAATTAAATTTGAGCGGGCTCGGCTCCTATTGAACAGCGCTGTTTTACCCCTAGCGGAGGTCTGACGAACTCGGCTCGGTTTCAGTCGCTAGACGAGTGACGTAGGCACGTAGCCGCCATTTCTCATTTAAGTCGAGATGGTTGGTAGGTCTGTGGAGGTTTTAGTTCAAAATAATTCATCTTTGGAACAATTTCTGGACTGCATTGTGAGTTTTTGTGGTTTTTCTCGAATCGCCTCGGTTTGATCCGCCAATTTATCCGCGTGAAGTGTTTTCGGTAACCGGTTGTGCGTTAATAGGTCCGGTGTCGGTGGTGCCCTTTGGTTTTCATCGCCTCCATTTTTTAGAGCTTCGCTCCATTAAAGGTGAGGTACCTCTTTGTTATTTGTGTTTATCGTAAGTAGGTACTAGGTAAGTAAGTAATATTTTCGTTTGACTAAGTAATATTTCCTAAGTAATATAATAATATAATATTATTTACTAAGTAATATAATAATAATAAGTAATATTTCCGTTTGTGGGGTCGAACTGTATAACCAAGGGTTGTCTATACAGGACACAGAGGGGTTGGTACCTATCCATCTAGACAGAATAATATATATATTTGGCTGTTGTGGAATTTGCATTTCATTCATATCTTTCATCATTTTCACTGGCTCCACTTGGAAATAAGTTTATCAATTAACCCTCCAGGACTCACCTCATTCCCCATACTTGAGCACTCACCTCGGGTCCATTTGGGCCGCAACATGAATAAATTTAAATTCTGAATACAGATTAAAGTCGAAACATGATGAAATACCACATATTCCTGGTCACATATTCTTTATTCTAGTTATAAACCCAAAAGCGTAACATTACACTTGAATACCTAGGAATATTTATTGATCAAACCCTTAAGTGGAAACGTCGCTACCTACTTGAAAAATAAAATTAAAGGGCTTTGAGCTGATGCATCTAAAGAAATTCTTTGATAAAAAAAAACGTCAAAAACTATTTATTACAGTTTAACCCAATCTCCACTAATATGTGGAACCTCCTCAGCCGTAAAAAGGATTGATATCCAAAATAGCATGCTCGGTGCACCTCGCTCTTGGATGTGCATTTATAGAAACCTGTTCCTACCCCCTCTGTTGGATATGTGTGTAGAAACCTGTTCCTTCCCCCCAGACATTGAAATAATTTCTTTCAGCGGTGTTTGGTGAGGGCTTTTCGCATTGAGGGTAAAAAGCTGCCCGCCAAATAGCGTTGAAAGAAATTTCAGGTATTGGGGAGGAGAAGGAACAGGTTTATGTACATGCACATATCCCTAAATCACCTAAATACATACACATATCCAACAGAGGAGAAAGGGACAGGTTTCTATATGCACATCCAGCATGATACTTTGTCGGGCAAAATGGATATCAATCCTCCTTGCGGCTGAGGAGGTTTTCTTGGCGGGTGAATTTTTACGACAGGGTTGTTTCGGGGGGGGGGGGGGGGGGGATATCACATCTTTTTGCATTGATGGAGCAAACCTTTTTTTTAAATTGAAAATTTGCTTTCAACTCTTTTCAAAAAGCACTGCAGAAAAGTATAATACGCCAAAGTTACAGCGCTCCAAACGTGATGGCAATGAGGTTATTTTACCATAATTTGCAGCGTTTTCAAATATAACTTGGCTTCTACTGAACCGATCGGGTTCAGATTTTTAACACCACTCTCGCCCTAACCTAGTCATAGAACCCCCCTCCTCCTCCACACAATTGGGCGAAAAGGGAGGTGGACAGAAGGCATAACAAATGTGTGTGCAAAAGTGAGGCTGTAGCTTTGTCGAAGTAGAAGAACGACAAGTCGAATAAGTAGAAAAACGTGAAAAATTGTGGTTTTTCAAACTTCCCGAGGGTTAAATTTGGTACGCGTCCTCAGAGGCCCCTCGAGAATGGGTCTACGAAAAATCAACACCGGGGACCCCCAGGGTCCTTGTTGTTGGTGGTGGGGGGGGGGGGGGGGGGGTAAAACCCTGGGTTCTTGTTCTGTCGTGTAATCGGTGTTCTTGGTTGCTTTCGAATTTTTCTGTTTTCTGGGCGGGCCGCTCCGGCGTCCCTCGATTATATTTTGGGGAGCAACTTATATCCTGACCATATTACTGCATTACAAATTACACATACCTATTTTACCTCGTAGATTCCCCACAAACTCATTATACAAAACTTGAAACAACTATTTTTCTATAGAGCGCTGATGTTTTTCCATGAAAACGCTCAACTGTTTGAACGAATTACCACCTCCAGAATGACTAGAATCAACTGCAAATTCATTGTACCTTTTTGCAGGATCAAATTACTACAAAATACCATTTTCTTTATTGACCCAAAAATCTGCAGTAAATTGTCCCAAAATTCTTTTCAAACGCCTCAAGAATCAAAATAACAGAGAAACAAGAGCTAAAGGAATGGACAGAGAACTTTCAGTTATGATTGCGGATACCAAGTTTTATGAGATCTTATGTACCTAATTAGGTAAGGTAGGTGCCTAGTACCTACATTTATAACCACTATAAGGTACCTATGGTTGGAATCTTTTTCTATATTAATGATCTCTTCATAATGTCTCGTCATCTCTCTTGATCTCTCAAGTTGTTAAGTACTGGAACGATTTATGATCTCTTAAGAAGTACTGGAACAACTGTTTGTGCCATTCTATGCAGACCCACCTATAACTGGGCATACGATTGCCCAAACTCAGGCTGTATTATAGACTTCGTGGGCTTCAACCAAAAAACCTTTATTTTCGTTATAAATAATTGTGTTATTACTTGTGTCGTAGGTAGGTACTTGTCAGTTTGTGGCTGAAGAAATAAAATATCTTCAGTTCAGCCTAGGATTGATTGAATTCGTTCTTCTTCTTCAGTCGTTCTTTCCTTCATGCTCTTTACATGCTTAGCGAAAAATAACGTTATGCCTTTTTGTCCTTTCCCTCAAAACTCTGAATAGGTATATTGATGAAACCCCAGTGAGTTAGGTACTTGAATTTTATGAAGGTACAACTTATCCTAAGTAATGTAGGTATAATCTTTTCCAAAAAAATAACATTCTCGCCCAACTCTCCTGCGGTAGGTATATCTATGTTTCACCATAGTAGCCATATTTTAAATTAATAACGAATGACTGAGTGGGTATTGAAGTTTGATGCCCACTGTCATGTTTCTGGTCATATTTATTGGTTAATCTGCTACTTGAGTGAGAATCCCTCCACTTCCCACTGTCATCACACCAATTATTATAACCTTGGACGATTATTATGACCTTGGATTATGTGAGTGCAATAAGTCGTAGGAATATTTCCCATGATAAGTTACAAATTGTTTTATCCCTTGAGATGTAGATTCCAAATGTGCATACATTTCATGTAGGCAGGTACGTCTACTGTTGAACTGTGACTATGGCTATTAGCTGTCAAGGCTTTACCTGCCTCCTCACACTAAACTGTTCGTCGAATGTACATTTATGTAAATAAAATGCTCTCGCTAACATTGCACGCGTTATAAAACCAAAACCCACTGCAGACAAACCGGTGTGAACTCGTAAAAAAATCAATCATAAATAAATTGAATGTTTTTATTCAGACAAAACGCTCGTAGACTAGTTTCCATAAACAACATACCGAGCTATACAATACGTACGTTCCATAATAGTATAAATATCATTTCAGCTGAACTTGAGACTGTACACATAATTATAATCTTTTCTATCACAGGGCCTTACAAAATACATCCTTTTTTGAGATAATAAATATAGGTATGACCTAGCAAAATGTGATTCAGCCAGCTAGTGTAATTCGATAAATAAATTAGTCAAGTTACGATAGGAATAATCTATCGTTCAACCACAAGAATAAAACCGAATTAGATAAATCAACTGGGATAGTATTTTTGAAAAATCAATTTAAGAAATAACATTACACATCTTGTTAATGTGTACACATAAATAACATGACTAGTCAGCTTTAATTCAAGCTGAAAAATCAGGGCATTCCTTCTTAAGAAAACGTAAGAAGCGTTATGCCCTCGAATGGCTTTACAACGAGCCAGATTCAACTATCTATACGTTATTACTTTATACAATCCTTCCGCAAAAAGCTGACGTTGAGCTAGCACAAAATATTGAGACATTTCTTTTGACAACTCTAATTCACGTTAATAATAAAAGTTAGGCGAAGAGGTAGGAGGCAAAATGAGGCGAACGGCATCACAGATCTGCCTTTCGGTCGTCACCAGTCAGTGGTCAGTTGGGGATGGCGGTTGTCGAGTTTACCAGTAGAAGCTGTTGAATCCTGGGTAGAATCCAAATCCGGGGTTGGGGCCAGCAGCGCCGTGGGGTCCAATGCCTGTAGGGGGGAAAAAATGATTCGGTCGTTAAAAATCTCACCTGAGGTAAATATATTTTTACTAACAAGTTGCCGACCAACTACAATTTCTCACTTCCTATTTTTTAATCATTAATTTTTCCGCCAGAAGTCCAAAGTAGGCCATGTAGGCAAATAAGTAGGCCAGATTTCAATTATTCATGCCTTCATTGTGAATTTATCGTCACCTTTCGTTCCCTATAATTTGGCTATAATTGGGAGACTGCAAGAATGTGCAAATACTAAATTAGCCATTATTAATTCATCAATCAAATTACCCATCACACTCAATTAGCAACACAAGTAAAGTTACAGTCCAGATAAAACGCTTTCAACTACTACCTCTCTAAGTAGGTACATGGAAATTTCAATGAAGCTTGAGATGGTTTGAGATTCGTTTAATTTCTAAAATTTGGTACCTATTTTGGTATTGTACCTTGGTACCTATTTTGGGAATTCTATTGAGTCAAAAAACATTTATTGCCCATTCCCAACTTCTACCCACTCCCCCAACACCACCCTTTATGGATTTTTCATTAGTTGAAAAGGAAAGCCTAAGCTGTTAACTCAAACAAATTAACTAGGTAAGAAGCTGGTAATCGACATTTTATTATGGGCTCATTAGGCTACAGTTACCTACTTATCATCTTAAATATTAAAGGAATGTATTTCCTAATGTTGTTTCCGCCTGAGTTTTATGATGGATACACTGGAACCACAGAATATCGAATAGAGAATTCTGTTTTATTTTCTGTGTTTGGAACCCACCTTATTTTAAGGATTTACAAACATGCAGGTACTTGTACCAGGTATTGATAGTGACCAGGAATGAATGAATCCAGATTTGCTCTGTGGGTTTGTATCTTGTAGTGTTTTTCCTTTCCTTTCAAATAGAAGGTTATACGTACGTACTTAACAGGTTACCTACCTAACCTTATCAGATAGGCAGTTATAAACTTACCAGATAATACTGCTGTAAAATATGGGCATGTTGAGAAAAGAGGAACTGGTGCTGGCCCTGAGTTACCTACCACCACTTCCTTCCTCCACGCTACCTTCTCATGAGTGTTGATGGGTGGATAACACGAACATCATTTTGGTTTGCCGTTTCATTTCATACTTGAACGAGTAGTTTCCTCTTCTCCACAAGATTCTAATAATTGAATTTTTGATGCGAAAAGTCATGGAATGGCGCTCCGCTGTCCCTAACTACCATGAATTGAATTTGCAGTAAGGTTTTTTATTCTTCAACTGTTTACTTTTTAAAAATTATTTAATTGCCTTACTCTACATTTGATTTTTTCATCTTGTCTTTCAGACTTCCTTACAGACTGGGTTGGTACTCAAAGACGACATACGTCGTCATGATTGGCTCAAGATCGTAAAACTCGGTTATGTTAGTCTTTTGTGGGAGTGCTCACTACTATTACTTCATCAGTTTCCCCTCAGCAAAATCTCTACCCTTGGATTGTTAAATTAACGACCAATAATTCACATCTTTCCTTTCAACTTTACTTAGGTACCGTTCTATTTAATAATTATGTAGGTAGGTTCATGTTTACAAGTAAATGGTTTCAAGTTTATTCATATATAAGTACCTAGGTTCTCACACATTTGGATGTTCTCCGCTAAGGCACCTGATTTAATTTACTTTCTTGTGATTTCTGGGGCAATCCAGTTGGCATCAATTCTCTATTAATAATCCCGTATTAAATTCGAGATACTTGCATCCGCCATGTGCGTTTATAGGTGTGGTTTGTACTGGTTGGGTATTTACATCGCTTATTCAAAGCTGCTTCCTCATGGAATTATTAATATCCCAAGTCATAATGGACTTGAATGTTGAAGAATGGTTATTGGAACAGGTGAGGTTGACGCATATATCTATTTCGTGAGCTACGCGCTTGCGTAAGTTCAATTATGGATGCAAATAAATTCATAAGAGCAAAACCAAGGCAATTGCTGGAATACCATGAGAGCGAGAATAGAGTTTCTAATAACGTGTCATTTCCAAACAAATAAAGAAGAAAAAACTCCTTTCCGCTCATTTCGCACCTTTTACGCCAGGAATTGCGGTGCTGTAGACTCAACAAGGATATTAAACGCTCAAGTAGGGGCCTCCAGCAAGGACGTGGCAGCTCGTATGAACCGCCCTCGCTATAATGATTGACCGGTAGCCTATCATGTCATTAAAAAAAAAAAACGCTTCCCGAATAGCCCTTCACTTCAAAATAAACTTCATTAATTATAGTATGGTTTCAATTATTATTGCTTTACTCAGGTATTTTGCTTTTTTCTTTCAGGTAAGCGGTCATTTGGCAACCCAGGTCTCTACCTTTGCATGTGAGTTAATCCTGTGAATATTATACTACTAAAGTCTTTGCTGGGAAACTGATTCGTTGGTCAAGCTGATAGAGTAAGGTAAGGGTTCTAGAATACGAGTATAAATTGGCAGTTAGAATTCTGGACTTGAATTTTCTATCCAAAAAATAGGGGCACAAAACCTGCAATAACCGCTCTGAATGAAACGCAGAACCAAGAAGAAGAAGAAGAAGTCAATTGAACAGTAGTAGGTGGGTCAAAGTAGTGATCAACCAAAGTAATTCCTGCTACTTACTTCACCAAATCCCACAGCTTCGCTATATGGCACATGAAATAGGTCCCTAGTGCTGCAGATTTGCTGTGAAATTATACTCGACGTCATTCTGAGCATTGCTGCGCAGCAGTTCACTTATAGCATACTAAGGTGGCAAGGTTGGCAAGGGATATTTTGTTGATAACTTAAAATTCAACGCCCAATGCCCATTTTTTATAACCAAATTGCAATGCAGTTCATTAAAGTGACAGCGTTTCGTTGTGAGCGTGGACGTTTGGATTACCAAGAAGGAAAATTCTGAGGTAACAAATATACTATTTGACTGTTATCTTGAGTTGGCAAACATACATTTTTAACCGACTTCAAAAAGGGGAAGTTCGCTGTTCGATCGGAGGAGGTTTCTATGTTTGACCAGCGGTTATTCCGAAACTACCGGACCGATTTTTATGCTGTTTAGTCTATAGGTACATCGCCCGAAAACTGATTTCCTCCTCCATGGAAAAATCACCTGAACATTATTGTTACCTGGAAATTATCGCTGAATTCTTTTTATTTCCACCAGTGTAATATACTACTCCACCTGCTCCGTTTCATTTTCTCAACTGAAAGATATCATAGTTACCTCTGTCGTCATTGTTTTTTCTGTTTGAGTTTTTTCGTCACATTACAAGAGATTTGGAAGTGAAAATTCGCAAAATTCTTTTTCAGAGGTGTTAGTTTAGATTCAGATGTGAACTGCCCATTGCCCAAGTAAAATTCTGTACTCCTATTGTAACTTACCGCCTCGGGCGCCTGGGGGGACGAATCCGAAGCCGGAAGCTCCAACTCGCACTCCGCTGGTTTCAGATCCGGGAGAGGTCACTGGGAACGTCACTGGCCCTGTTGCACGAAAATTGATTCCTTCATGAGTGAAATAATAATAACAGCAAGTATCTGGTAATGATAGAGTAGGTATCTACAAAAGTTTTGACATTGCGAATATCCGTTCAGTGGAGCGATTCGAGTTCATTGCTGCTTGAAGTTATTCTACAAGGGACTCTTGACATATTTCTTTGACCTGCCCTTTGTTACGACTTTTCTAAATGACGCCTCGTTTTATCACCTGAGATAATCCTTTGTCCATTTGCCATTTTGAAATTGATTGCACACATACCGCAAGTTCCGTTTTGACTTTTTCTTCGACTCTCACTAAACTCAAGTCATTAGACCTTATTCTTTTAATTAGCCAACATGTTTCTATCATAATTTCATTTGCTTTGTCTCTTTTCGTGGTGTTTTAGTACTTCTTTCTCAGTTATTTATATCCTAGATATACATTTCTTTATCGCATTTCTGTTCAGTTTGCTGCCATATTTATACAACAACTGCAATTCGGCTTGCCCGTAATTTCAAATAAATAAATGATCATAAATGATATGTCCTTATTGATAATGTTTTTACGAAAAGAAGTCAACGGAGCAAGACGACTTCTTTTAGAACCTACCGATACTGGTTTGATCGAACGTCAGTGATCGATGATTCATAAAACAAGTGAATTACACCATTATATAAAGCACCATCATACAGAAGGCATCACATAAGGGACGTTTGTTATTGGACGACAACATTCACCGTCATAGAATGTAGGTTTGTGAGAGAGGTTTGACTAATGTGCAACGTGACTTCCCCGAACGAAGTGTTGTATTCTGATAACCAGTTGTAGAAATAATATGTAGTGGCCATTGGTTTTACGTTGATACCATAATTATTGATTCATTGCCATAGACTGCACTTCAGACATATATGTATTAGGATATCCTGGGATTCAACTTGAGATTTTACCCAGCTAAGACTTGGTTTAGCTGCAGCTATAAAAATTAGGGAACTGCTCACACCTAAATCTAACAATTCAGGGATACTCATGGCTTTACTTGCTCTGAGTAGTGATAGATACGAGGTCATAAACCACTGACGCTCAGGTTATCCTGGCTGTTTTAGATGAATGAGTTAGGAGCTGGATGTGAACCCGCAGACAATGTTGTATTGTGGGTCACCATTAGCCCTTTACAAAATCTACATGTTCTACACAGCGATTTATTTCTTGGTCAACTTGAATCGACTTCTAAATTTCACCAGAAATGATTGCATTAAATTATATGAGAAAGTGGTATCAATGCTGCCAGTACATCAAGAAATCTTTTTCCAAAATGAGCTCGACATTTTTTGTTTCGGGTTTCTAGGTGCTCTCTGCTCTCAGTTCTAACTAGCTTTGAATGATTGTCTTACTATCTTGTTCTGCCTTCCTCAAATAAATGCTCACTTGTTTCGGTTCAATTCGCGAATGACCCAACTAGCTCAGACCTTGATAGTGTGGAAAAACGCTCAACTCACACCTAACCTTGGGAAATACAGAAATGCCTCATTAATATCCTTTTCCAAGTGGATGGGTGAAAGGCGTCTAATAGGAGTTGAATTAAGCTGTACCCGGACAAGAATGGGGAAGTTTACCCGGTGTAGACTCTATAAGCATATAATAAATTCACTCAGCGCCTACATCCACCTCCACTGCCTACAGAACAGCACTACCAACCCGACCGTCCTTGGAAGATGGGATTTCTTCTGCGGAGGCCTCCAGCACCGTTCGGTCATCAAAACGTCACGACAAAAGGAAATTTCAGTGACTCCATAATATAGTACCTTGGCCTCGTAATATAGGCGCTTTCCTTGTATAAAGCACAAGAATCCTGTGGCTCTTAAGTGTCGCCCACTATTGTCAAATCTATGTTTCTCAGACGTGCAGTTATTTATGCTCATGATATTTTCAGGTCACCTTGCTTGACTTCCTGATGACTCTGGTATTTCTTATGCATATTCAAACAGGCTGTCACATCGTATCTTCAACCATGGCATCGAGAGGGAGGTTTTACTATTAGTGTTATCTCACTCCACCGGTACCATTCGAAAATTTTGGTGCATTAGGATGGTGCACTCCAAAGTTTTTCGCACCTTTGGTTCTGTTCTTTCTAATTGTTGTGATAAATTCAAGAGAGCTTACCACCAGAGGAACGGTGCTGGTTGCGAATAGGGTTATGTGCCTTGGTATGGTATTTTATAAAAATTCTTCATTACCTGACTCACCTCTGTTTTGCCTGGGGTCCCTGGGACCACTGGCGAATTGGTTGGGGGCACCGAAGAAATCTTGGGCGCACGCGGCGGTGACGGCGACAACCAGGAAAGCAGCGACCTGGAACAAACAAAAATAGTCATTTTCAGATAAGCCGCCCGCATCCATGTTCCTGTTGTTTTCACTTTTAAGAGGAAGTTCACAGTTTCACTACCTATGTTTATGTGGCTTGGTAGGTAAAGGATTGTTGGTTTGAATAAGGCGATGCTGCAGCTCATACATATATGTAAATACATGTTTTTATAATGCACATCTAAAATGATTATGCATGTCATGTAGGTATAGTAAACGCTGTTTACTGATCCGATAGTGAACGCTATTTAACTATTCAAATACAAGTATTCATCAAGGCAATTATTACTAGAAGAGAACATAGAATATCTGTCACAATAATCCCCAGGTACGTTAGCTCGGCTAGATAACGAAGTATGATCCATTAGGGTCAGTCCTTAGCTTTCATAATATTTTGGGAGAAAATGTCAAAAGTTCATGAAATAAGGATATTTGAAAGATTTCGTATTGCACAATTTATGCACAAAGACATAATGGCGATTGGCAGATTTCACCTATTGATGGTTGCTCTAAAATTTTGGTTAAGACTAATTGGCAGTACGCTTGTTCACTGTGTGAGCACACAAATAATATAACAAGTACCTAGGTGTAATAATTTGACATTTTTTTGTTGCGGGAAATAGGGAATTGGAGATGATTGATGCATTCGAAGCATGTTCACTTATTATGCAATATTCAAATATTATGCACAAGTGCAGACTAGACTGCTGTTCTGAATTGAACAAAGGATGGCCAGCCTTCAAGTACAATTACAATGGCTCGACGATGAGTACAAGACAATGTGCAGCGTATTTTACCATTGTTTACAGAGACCACACGTAAACAAATATCACTGTTTCGCTCATGAGGACGGCTCATATCCGGCGCCCGTTGCTTCATCAATCGATGGCCAACTGGATTTATCATCACCGCAAGTCATGTAGTCGATAATACCGATAATTGTACCGTTTTAAGCCGTTCAGGTGTTGCGATTCTTACCCGGCCACTGATCAAAGAAGCACCCTTTACTTTTCACAATCCCGTCACGTCCGCGGCCTTCGTACTTCTAACGTTTGTGTTCGGACACGGTCAGCAATTCGATTCCTATTATCGAAAGGTGTTCAGCGATCAAAAGACTTTCTGTATGGCTTGTCATAACCATTTTTGGAGCACGTGCCTTATTAACAGCTAGCGTACCACTGGGGCAATCTTCATTTTCAAATGGAGGCAGACCAAGAAGGATTCGGGTAGTTCATTCACGAATGATGAAATTGGGAGCAAAATGAAAATTTGTTTACCATTTCAACTTCAAACTAATAATTCAGTAAAAGAAACTATGATTATTTTTGGCGAGTGTTTTGTAAGCACCAGTGTAGTAAAACAGACATGATGATAACGCTCTTAGTTAGAATCCACAATAATTTACACGTAGATGTTCTACTCGCTGTTCAATGCCATTTCAAATAGAACCATTACACTATCCATTACACTAAATTTTCTACGTTAGTTTCTAAGTTTTCTCTTTTACGTTATGAGCGTAGGTAATGCAGGACCACTTCGTACTATCTTTTGCTACATTTAGATGCGAGTTGGGTGACTGGACGTAGGATATCCTAACTTAAACAAAATTTGTGCTCTCCTCCCCCCCCCCCCCCGCCCAGCTCACTGTTTTTGTCAGTCAAAAGAAATCTGGTAGCGAGTGCATTTACTCACAAAATATCATACAGTTAGTAAATTTTTGTTTCGGTCGGTTCTTTTTAGAAACAGAGAATACGGTATTTAGTAAGAGTACATACAGGATGCAAGATTTATAAAACGCCATCTCTCCAGAGGTAATCTGAAACAACAATAGGAAGCGGGAACCGTTGGGGCGCCAAACGACTTTTTCACCCTGTTGGCATTTCCCTTGGCCTCAAGACTACTATAGCGTCGCTCGTAAGGCCAGACCCCGGGAGCACAATGACGGGAAAAACGCGTGACAGTCAACTGGAACTACTACCTACCATAAAGAATTGATTCGTACGTCTGTCATCTCTCCGGCACCCGATGTTTATAGAGGAGGGAGCAAGGGCGGCGGAGCGAGGGTGGTCTCGCTGGTTATGTTGGAATGGTCTACCTACTTTTGGTCAACCTCCGGCCTTTTCAAGAGCAATCGGACTCATTTGTGTGGCAGGGAACCTTGGACTTCAAAAATCCCAACAACCAAAAAGTTGAATAAGACAAGGCTCTCCATCCTCAAAGCCCAAGTATGAAATTAGTTGTAGCAGTTGAATCGTTGAAATTTCATTGGAATATGGAGCTATTTAGCAGTTTTAGAACATTTTGAGGCCCAAAATGTCCGGAGTGAAAGGATCTAAGTAGGTAAGAGCGTTTACATAATTGTACCTAATCTATCCAATATGTGCAGAAAGATATAAATCAATCATTGTACAGGTCAGACTACGGATGAAGGGGGGTGGACGTTGAAATTAATACTCCAGCCAGGATTATGATGGCATTCTAAAGGCTTTACATTACTAACGATCAAGTGCGTCAGTCAGTTGGAGAGTTGAGTCCACATAGATACCTGCAGGCGATAGCATGTAAGCAATAAATTGAGGGGAAGCTGTGAGAATATTTGTTTTCTTTAGAAGTGAACAACTAGCTTCAGAGTAAATTCATCCACAGGGCAAGATTTTAAATTATTCACCGCATGATCGGTACTTTGTTATGAAACAAGAAAATGTACCTTAACACTGAGGGTTGCTGGATGGCACATAGTTAGATACTTTAAATCCAAGGAAGGTAACCTCGACAACAAATAATACCTATACTCCCCTAAGCTTGTGTAGAAGCTTCTATGATACCCTCTGAGGACTGGACATTTTTTGATGTTGAAAGGAGGAATTATAATTTCCGAACTACGATAATTCAAGTGGTGATGATTTAGTAAGGTCTGAATTCAAGTAGCCGCGGAGGTTGGTCAACAAAATGATACTTTGTTCTATGATAGTTGTGTGTAAGCTACCTGTTTAGTACGTGACTTTAAGTTTCTGAGAACGCAAAAAAGTATATCTCCGTTGATCGCTGGTTGAAGGAACCTTTTTATGTCACGAATAGCTGAGATTCGAGATTGAGGGATAGAGTTCTTAGTGTATTTTTACGAAACCGCCCTCACTATAATAGAGCTGGAACCTTGAAGCGTTACACAATTTCACTGCTGGTATAGTGGTTGTTCCCATTAAGTTAGCATGTTCTCCGCACGAGATTCTGCAGTATCAAGAAACGTTTATGACGGAATTCAAGAGGTAGCCCCACTCGCGACGCCCTGGCGACATTGAATTGAGCTAAAATGTTCTTCAGCGGTTTACCGCACGCAGACCCCCCAATGCATTCCCTGCGACCAGCCTCCTTAGTTCCGATGTCGACACAACGACCGAGCTTTGATAAGGCCGTCCTCTAATTATGAATTCTAAATCCATATTTAAATGGTCCGTGTTTAACAACATCCTTGGTAAACTTCACAACGTCGTGTGGCACAATCACTTTCACAGCCAAAGGATGCCTTTATGGCGTTGATATCAAGATAGTGCGAGCTGATTTGGTCTCGATCGCTGTCGCCTGTTCGTGCTCCTCATTCTCAAGCGCAAAATTTCTTCATTTCATAGCTGACATTTTATACCTGCTCAGAGATCGGAACCACCAAACCCTTTCCATTCATACACCCGTCCAGTTAAGGAAACAGCCATTCAAAATGTCAAGTGTTATCTCGATTATCAACAGTGTTATGTTACTTTACTACGAACATAGATTCTAATCGTCTGAAATCTAAGGAAGTTTAGTTCGCATGATTTTTCTAATAGAGGCATCTAATATGGTCCGATGAAAGTCGTGATGAATGAAACGTCTACGAAACATTTTGAAATCCGAGTCCATCCTAAGATGTGTATTTTTGTCGCTTTTCCAACCCGAAAGCATTCAATCGATTTCGATTAAATTCACCGGGGTTATGTAAGTTGGTGCATAAATATCCCAAAATGTCATTGACAGGACTAATAAGGCCTCCATCTATAATATGCCAGTTCGATTGAAAATATACTACAACCCAATTTCCGATTATTGATACGCAAGGTACCTACTCGTATTCCGATTTGGGGCCAACCCACTCGGTTACTCACGAGAACACTAAAACAGGATTGGCTCAGATTATGAGAATAGGTAGTTTGATTCTGGTTTTTGGATCGTTCCGTTGACATTAATCTTGGCAGTTATCTTGATGAACAGTCTGTACGAATGTGGTATCCTTCAACCCCCTCTCCGTTCTTACTGTACTGAGAGAGAGAAGAGAGAGGAAATGCCGTATAATTATAATATGTGCATTATATTCCCAGGCCATCTTACCATTCGTATCGCCTGCTCATGTTATTACATTTGGGATGAGATTCTCGTCGTGTAGTGAAAGTCAAAGGAGACCAATTTTCTCCTTCCTGTTGCCCCTCATCTCAGGTTCAGCATAATTACCTAAACAAGCTATGCAACTCACTGTATTTGAACTAGGCAAACGGTCCCAAGAACGCACACCGCTTATTCCATTAATAGAAGACTGGGGCCACTACGATTGTGACCTTGCGGTCAACCAACCCTTCATCGCATCCGCTAATACATTTCCTAGATGGTTTAACAAATTATTTTCGAAGAAAGATAGTGTACGATTCGGCGAGTTTGTGCCGTCACCGGTAGTACATTACAGGAATTCTTTGTCCGTTGTTGTTGTGTTTGTTTTTGAGTTTGTTCTTCCTTTCCCTTGTACAGGAATTCTTTGTGAATTGACTGGAATCCTTTGACAAGGCGGTGGAGTTCACCATGGTACTTATATTGGTTGAAGTACGAAGAGCCTACAGCCCTTATAGACCCTTGTATAATGCTCCTTTCAGTTATGGTGGCTCAATGGACCTGAAAGGTGAAAGGACCTACCAGAGCTAGGTAAGCTGCTGAGACCTAGAAAAAGGGAATGGTTGATCGAGCCATTTTGTAACGGCTTGATAAAAAAGGTTCGGATGTGCAAAAGATTAGGAACAAGCCTCCAGTTCAAACAATTATGATTGTTTCTTCATCCAAATCCACCAAAATTCACACTCAGACTGAAATTCAGAAAAACGGGGCTGGTCAAATGCTGTATCAGTTAGTGCAACTCAAATAATTAGGTAGCATATGAAAACTTATTAATTTCCTAACGTGACATCGTGCTCATGGATGTCCAGGTGTGGTAGCCCGTAAAAAATCTATGATTTTCCACTAGCTCATAACCATTGCCCTAATAGCTGTTGAACCCAGTAAGGAGATTGGAAACAACGAGGTAGAGCGAAACTGTGGATTTGATGACCTTCAAGCTTTGACAATGGGTGGAACGTAAGTTTATAGCCGGTCAACGAAGGCGAATTTCACGGAGGCACCAGGGTCGGCGCGAGACTCATCGTTTACGATGTTGAGGTCACGAGAAGAGTTTGTTGTGAAGAGAAAAAATGTCGTTAAAAATCGTCAAGAAGAGAAGAAAAACACAGGAAACTCGACAAATAAGTGGGCTGGCTCTTAAGTACCTACCTGTTAACTTATTCAGTTCCCAAGACAATGAGGAAGGCGTTTATTTAACCTCGTTATTCTCGTAAGTCTATTTCACGAGTGAGCTCGTGAACATCCATCAGCTTTCGTTGTAAACCTAATTTCCTTCCCTGGAAGAACTCAGGAGAAGCATCTAGACGATTGTTGGAGAATTATTTCAATACAATCGCAAATAATGCTGATCGCTAATCGTAAATTTCTATTTTATTTTTGTAATAGGGTGTTGTTTTGATAGGTCTTTGCACATTTTGATGGTATCAAATATCTATGGGGTGGTGATAAGGAAACCAACGGTAATACATAATAAGAACTCAGTAACTACCTACGTGAAGACGGATAGCGGTACAATGGAAGGTCGCCTCAAGTTCGAGCAGAGGGAAGGGTTGAGGAAGCATTGAGTAAGCGAAATTAGACAAGCGTGAACACGTTGCAGAAACAACCAATTTTTCCGAGGGCACCGTCCAAAGCTGGCAATGCCTAATTGTAAGCATCCCGCCGTGTGGTGATCGCTATCGCTGTTGTACAGGTGAGATCACGTACTCCAGTCTGGCTCCAGAGGAAGTTAGTGCTACTGGAGATTCTTTTACTGATGAGTCTAAACGTTCCCTCATCCCTCTATGGAATCTTCAAGAAAAATACGAGCTCTTCCTCATGTTCCATTTTATCGTGCTCATTGTTACAGTTAGCACTTTCTCTAGGGTTGTTATCGGGACATGACAAACACTGCTATATTTGGTCTCGCTTCCAGAAAGGCGGATTACTCTTAGTGTAAAAAAACCTTTAAGGGTGATGAGCTAATCGACTGAGCTGATTCCGGAATAAAATTGAAGGTTGGAGGTAACTGAGAGATGAAATGTGGTCAAATCAATACAAGCTTGGTATCAATAAAAAATGTTGAAACCCTATGTAATCAATAACAGATAGAAAACAACATTGCTGAAAGATTTTGCAACTAAAAACTTTTAAAAATAGCAAGTCCGACTAGTCATTCGTGATGGTTGGTTGAATTGTAGGACACAAACTGGAAGACCAAAATTTTTATTGCAACCAATGGAGCGGGTTCTGGTGGTAAATTAAGCAGTGGGGTACCAAGAAGCTGTGGAATTTGAATACAATTATGAGACTCACCCGGTAATTTCGATGTTAATGAATGTTTTCGTGAATGTTAGGTTCCTACCCTACTAGAGAAAACGTTAATTTGATGGAGGTTGGATAATTTTGAGGTAACCTGAGTAATCATCTCGTTATTTAGTCATATTTCTCAACGAAGGCTGAATTTATAATGAAGCCGGAGTTGAAGAGGGTACTATAAAGTTGATCGAACTGGAGTGAGCCGGCTCTGATTCAATCATTATGAATTCCGATCGATTATTTATAATTTGCTGGCATTCCTCTACTCGAGTTCCTATCCTTTTTAGTTATCGAAGCGGGAAAATCAAAAGGGTGGATGTCCTGTTGGGAGATCAGTTCGATTGCCTTTAGTGGTAACAGTAACTTATTTTTCGGAAAAAATAATAGTTCGACTGTAAAAATAATAGTGCGGCCTGTTTGCCGCAACCGATCTGAATCGAAACTCTTGTGATATTTGGAGAAATTGTTGCAAAATCGACATAATGAGTCAATCAAATTGGCTTGGGTCTTTCAAAACCTCTTTGAAAAATCAAAATAATTCTTCCATGTGAAGTCCACGAACGCACCGCTAATTTAGTACGTTTTCTCTCCCTGAGTGAAATACGGTTCACATTTGTTGTATCGTATTCTATCACTTTTTCTTTTGGTTGATTGGTTGAGCTGTGGGGTCAGTGTTAGACGCCATTGCTGATTCAGATGCTGTACATGTTTGTTCAAGAAATTAAGAGGGTCGAAATTGTATTGACAATTTCATGTTTTCAGAAAACGTCACATCATATTTGAAGTTCTAACTGATTTGGGTATAGTTTGTGATGAAAGTCTAATGTTTCCACGATAACGGACCTTGAGGCAGAGTGTATTTTTCTTTCTTCGTGTAGGTGGGTAGAGTACGTCGGTCACATTATTGTTGTCTGGAGTTGGCGCAAGTTTATTGTAAGAGGAAACAATGTCAGATCTCCTGGTTGTGCTGTTGCAGCTCTAAAACAATGTCAGATCCACTGAGCTGTGCTGTTGCAGCTATAACTGGTTTCGTATGGGGAATGGTGGAAGACGGTAGAATTGATTTTCAACCATTCATATTGAAAATGATGAAATGAATCGTCCGGATCGATGCCAATCATGATCGCAGGTCGCATGAGGGGGCTCGGCGTTCAGCGTTGCGCAACGGACTGGAATGAGATTATTGGGCGAGCAGGTGTAGAGGACCTTGACATTGACTTCCAGAGCCCGATCCCGCTCCTGGAAGTCTTTCCGCGATCTGCTCGGAGATCCTCGCTGTCGAATGCCGCTTGTGATGTCAGAGATGGTGTTCAAGTTTTTCCCTTAGCTACTGCACGCCTGAATATCCACTTCACTGCTATTCACTTGCACAAATCACCACGAGTAATATTCTAAATTATCGTTAAGATTGACGTTCCAATGTTCACTTTTAGATCGTTTCAGCTAGTTACGCTGTCAAGAGTGTCGTTGAGATTTCCTTAAATTCCATTAGCAAAGCCAACCCCCCTGCTCCAATCAAGATTAGTGGTGCAATTTTAATTTTTCAAAGAGTTGGTGTAAAATCAGCAATCACTTCTTGCCTACTAGCGCATTTCAGTTTGAAATTTAAAATCAATACGTATTTCATTTGAATTCATACAGTTACTCATTTGATTATTGTGTCAGTTTTCATGTTCCAATAAATGTCGATAAGTTCGTTTTTTATTAAAGTAACTCAATCATGAAATGGGTTTCTACGATTTCATTGCTAGTATTAGGGTTGCAGTTTAAGGTAGGCAATGACTACAAAAATAGGTACTTAATGCTTCTCACGAAAAGATATTTTGGTAATGACTATGGACCCAACAGCTTATCCTATCACACTATCCTGATCAGTCACAACTTTTTTCATTTGAAGAAACGAAAGCCAACTTTATACATTAGCCTGTAAAGTACTATATTAACATGGAATCATGTTTTAGCGATGGATCCCCCGCCGAAAAGTGAGACTATAAAGTGAGATGAAAGTAGCGCGTATTTTAACAATGATTTTCACTTACAACCGAGTAGTTGCTAGGGAAATGAAACTTCTTTCATTTTCATCGGACAAAAATCGTTTTCCATTCGTTGGAAAGCTCTTGATTTATCACGAATGTATTTCGTATTTGTTCTTGGTATTTATATCCTAGTTTCATAATATAACTATATAAATGAATGTTGTAAATGGATAGTAAACAATGACGCTTGTTTGGTTGTCACTTGGTTGGTAAGTAGGCAAGTAGTTTCTATAATAAAGTGAGAGCGAGGAGCTAAAACATGATTCCATGTTTTTTACATTTTAGCAGTCAGGCTCAAAGCAATAACATCCGGGGGGGGGGGGGGGGGTGCAGGGGGGCGCAGCCCCCCGCCGAGGCGCGAAGCGCCGAGTTTTATGTTTATTTCTTCATTGGGGTTTCAGTTCATTATTGAAATGTTAGTGTGCGGTCATGTTATTTCTCGTATGTTCTTCCAATTGGTACGAGTATGTAAGTTATCGGTATGAGAGTATGATTGATCTTTGTCAGACTGAAGGTCTTGAGAGTAGTCTGAGCTTGAATTGGGTAATCCTCTATTTATAACGGGAGCTGTCTATTGGTCCCTACATGGGTTGCGTTTGGCTCAGAGACGCGAGTATATCTCGAAAACTCGTTTCCACATCTGCAAAAGAGATTTTCTCAGTGTACACAACGTTCTACCGCCCTGAAATTTGCTTTGTAACGTCGGACTCCTATCCACCCAACCGTGACCAGTGACTGACGAAAACAGACGTTTCTCGTTGATGGTCACTTGCCCGTCTCGTCATTTGTTGCCGGCTTCTAAAGGGATGAAGACCCCTTTTCTTCATCATACTTGGGATAAAACGGGACTCATTGAATTGTCCTCAACAGGGTTATGTCATCCCAAAACATTGGATTTTTTTAAAGGAAAAAATACGGCGTTTTGCAAGTAGTAAGCGGTAGTTCTGTCCTGATTCCTTTAGCTTCCACAAAGATAAGGTACATCCCGCTAATATCGGAAGGCCGCACGCGATCTGATACGAAACTTGTCTCACAACACCTCACTGAGGTGTCCGCTTGTTGCATTCCTTTCCGGAAATTATTAGGTATTCTCTCCTTTATCTTTCCTAGTAAGAAAAAGACAAAGTTCTAATATGTTTTTTCACATCCTTCAGTGCCCAGATTCAATTTGCTTGGTTGATGGATCTACGCATGTGCACCTACTGTTCGTTGTTATGTATTATGCAATCCAAAATTTTACAAATATTTGCTTCAACTTGGCCTACGAACACCAAAGATAGGAAATCTAACCCTTCAGATCCCACCACTACCTTTCCACGACAACCACACAAGAAAGGCACCCTGAAAACAACTACCTACTTAACAGAATCAATAAATAGGAAACTATATTGAGGTTCGAGAGGAGAATATGAGCTTTACCAACGATTCACCATATTGAATGGTAGGATATAATAACGCACACAGGTACGACACTTTTGAATCCATATTATGGATTCAGCGTATCTCAATTGAGTTTACTCTTACTTTTCTTCCTTTCTGTTTATGTAGGCTTATTCATTAGACCCAGGTTTTTTTTGCCTCATTATCTGTTTTATGGTTATCATTACTTCAAGTTCCACAACCCTTTGATTTATTCTAAAAATTGTAAGTAGAAATTAATATATTAAATTTAATATCTGTGGTAAAACAAGGAAGGTGTTTACAATTACAAACAGTGATTTATTGCAGTCAGTGGTGAATATAGCTAAATTTCAACGCCTGAAATTCATACGTACTTTATTGTAAAATTCATGAACTTCAAAATGTGTGTGGCGTAAACGTATTTCTCGTGCTGTTTCCGTTATTGACGGCCATTCTTGGGGCCATACATCTACTCTTCATTTTGGCTTCAGAACTAGTTAATAGTTTGAATATTTCAAAGTGGCATACAAAATAAATTATAAGTAATAAAATCCCATTCACCGCCTTTTTTATATTTATTTTCTGCTATTTCTGCTACACTTCAATGGCTTACAATCCATAATGAATAAATAGCTCAAGTTGCATCAACAGGAAGAGTCAGTAGAAGGTATTTGAGACTTATCAGTGCATCATCAGAGCAATGATTGATCACTTGTTTACACGAAACATCGCTCGCGTTTCTCAAAATCAAAAGCAACCCATTAATATTATATTACCGTTCAAAACCTTCAATAATTTGTAGCATTAGTTGAATGTAATAGGAATATCTACCTAATACAGGTGGATGAACTGTGTGAACAGCTTGTGTTGTGTTTTCGTATTTTTAGCGAATTTTCAAAGAAAATTAAGCTATTGCATTGGGTCCAAAATTTTCAGAACATGAAGTTTTGAATTTTTTTATTGATTTTATTGATCAATTTTGTAGCAGTTCAGATATTAACTTGTTAATTTTATTTAAGGCTCTAAAACATGCGGTGCATGAACCTTAGTTATATAGTAGATGGTTGAACAATGGTTGGGTTGGTTGTGTGAGAATTCATGCTGATTTTACACCATGGTTATAATTTATATACCTATCAAGTTCACCAAGGTTTATACCTACACTTCTAGTAGCCAGAACGGTTCGAAAGCAGTAGCGGATTGTTGAGTATAAATACTTAAACGTTTGAAATTAGAATTGTATGGAATTTGACAATTATTATTTAGTAATTTTTTTAGTGTTACCGTATTGTTACTGTATGTACCTATTTGAGGTCATTATCTATATACTATGTTATGTTTGTGATGTAGAATGCATCCAGCCTTTTGAAAATTTAAATGGTTAGTGAAATTTTAATTTAAACAATTTCCATGGTTTTTGAGTATATTTAATGAATTTTCCTTCATCGCTTTTGGAACCATGTATAAGCCTAAAGAAAATGCAGTTTCATTGCACAGATTGTTGGATTGAATACTAATGGATTAAACAAGGATGGATTTTACTATATAGTGAAGATAGTTGCAATATTTATGTCATTACTTATACATAGCAAAGATCACCGTCTACTTTTTAAAATCAATTTGATTTGTCTCAAATTTCTCGATATTTGGCAAATTTTTGAATGGGAAATCGATATTCAGGGTACTTACAGTGATGAAGCGAGCCATTTCGAGATGTGGTAAGGTAGGTTGGTTCTGGTTTGAAGGAGATAATCCCGAGGTTGGTAGCTACGGTTGTGGTCGGATCACAAGAGTGGAATACGGGTTGTTACCATCTCGCGAGTGTATATAAACGGTAACTATCCTGGGAAGCCCGCGGGAAGGAGGGGAGGGCGGACGGGAGCCAGCGCTTGGGTGCAAGACCAAGGACACTTCCTATTCATCAAACTATGAGGACCCCTTTACGTTTATACCCACTCCTGGTCATTTCGATTCCGGATCCTGGATTAACCGGAGAATTCTTTTCGTTTTTCTTGGCAAGATTGCAGGGGTGTGTCCACCAAGTCCTCTTGTGGAAGTCGAGTTTTGCAGCGGATTTCTTGTGAGTAATAAATTCCTTTATGAACGCTACATCTTCTTCAATTGTGACTGTTTTGGACCCAGGGGGTGGCAACTATACCGCCAGGAGCGCCGATCCTTTGAGAGCAAGAAGTAACATGGGAAACGGTGGGGGGGGATTTATAAATAAGGAGTAAAAAGTTACAGTCTGCTTGAACTGTAAATCATTTTCCATGGTGTTGGAATTTCCTTTATGTATTTCCTTCCTTTATGCCAGGGTTAGATATTGTTTGGAAGGATATACATGCATATATGTATATATGCATTATGCATTGACATATAATTGTAGTTAAAATCTATTGATGGATTTAGAATGCTCTGCAACGGATAAGCATCTACAAATTTTTAAACATTCTAGATAATACTTACTGTACATTTTCGACCCATTGCAATAATGCATTTTCTTCGAAAATTCGCTAAAACCATTAATATTATTGCTTAGATGTGAAACTCATTTACCCTCCTAGGCCTTCCTCTTGAAAGGTCCATTATATCTGAGGTGGGACGAGTCCTAAAGTATTGTTATCGTGTTGGATGATGAACCTCTTCTTTCATCAAACAGTCCTTAATCGAAACTGTGGAAGCTGTGGTGCGAGGAATCCCATATAGTAGTACCCCTGGTAGTATCATAATGAAAATTAGGTATATTTTCAAAAAGAGGGGTTTGAGGGGTAACTTCGCATTTAGTGTTTTTTAAATTCGACGTGACGGATTCCGATCCTACTTACCACTGCAACTGACAAATGAATTTGATTTTACTATCGAATACTTACAGGTACTTACATACATACGTACATACAGATACGTGAAATAAATGAGAGTGCTCCAAACTTTCAGACACCAAAAAAAGTTCACATTAGTATCATTTTTTTATTTTTTTATTTTTTTTTCAAATTCGGATTCGTTCCTTTGGGCCGGTCTGTAAGTACCATAGATTCCTTTATAACTAGGACAATCAAATCAAGCTGACATCCGTCAACAGGTAGTTAGACTGCAGTCAAACAACCGTGGATTCCTGCATCAACCAATACAAACCCATGTAACAATGTAGGTAGTAAAATTGTAAGGTCCAACTACTTGGCAGATTTTCATTTATTATTATCGTTATTATTATTACTTTTTAAAAAACACAAAAACATGGCTCCACCTCAAAAAGTAAGAAGTTATTCAGAATTAAGTAAAACAGTTATAGAGAAAGCATTTAATTTATGAAAGAAAGGTTATTTCCAATGCCTCATTGGTTTTGTGGGCCGTTTTGAATTTTAACACTGTCCATTCGATTTTATGTTTACCTGGCATCATTGTGTCGTCATAATATTATGTCAGTTACCTTACAGGTTAGGCCCATAACTACCTTCCAATCCGTCATATGAGATCTGCGTATATACTCCCAGTTTCAGCTTCTTCGGATTGAATTATCACGGAGATAGGGAGGTATACAGAACGATAGATAGCCATGGGTCCAAATTTGTTCCATGGTGTCCTTAATGTACAATGTAAACATGCTGACTTCGTAATTTCGAGGGAACAATGTTTATAACGTTATTGTCCTAAGAATTTTAAAATTCATTTATTTGCGCATGTTTTGCGGTTATTAACATGCCAGTAGTCATTGGTTTTCTTCGAAATGTATGGTTGGAGCCAGCTTATCTACAACAAACTGTTGGTGAAAAACAAAATTCAAGGTTTAAATTCCAATACAAAAAATTGCGTGTTACCCTTTTGTGAGTATAAATTTAAATGCATAGTGCTATTGACATTTAGTACCTGACGGGATCTCGGGCGTAGTAGTTTGCTGAATACAAAATAATGTATTATCGTGCACTATGTACCTGTTTAATCAGTTGTGATGGTGTAACTGTGGTATTGTTTGCGGACGTCGATTTGTGCTCTGAGTGCGTCACATGAATAATGAATTTTGTGAACACTAAACTGTTTACTTTCACGGTTCGATGACTGAAAATCATTCTTAAAAGTTTGTATTTCAGACGATTCAATGTTTTGTATTTGTTGCTGTAAAAGTCCGACGTACTCTACATCCTAAGATTTACCAATATTGATTTATAAATGTTGGTTAGTGCCCGGAATGAAGTGGCCTCTTGGATGGCTTTTGAAATAATTCGTACAAACGGTTCTGGACCATTCCGAGCCATCGGATCTGGTGTAATAGTTGCATAGCTGTGATACTCTGTTAATCCCTCAGTTTAAATGCTGGTTGAAGAATTCGGTGATTATATTATTTATCTTTCCTAATTTAAGAGAAATGCTCGAATTATTGTGATGTTGGTTTGACGATTCAGCTACATAACAAAAGGTTTTCTATGTCATTATGTCATCCGCTAGAATCGTAGAGTGGATCATTGTACTCCCCTTCACCTCACGCATTCAACAGTTTCCGGAATTTGACGTCTGAGATCTAAAAACTTCTTCTTCTGCACTTCACTCAGTTCCTCATCCAGGGTCGCAGAGGGAATTTACACGCTCAGTTAAACTTTACGAGATTTTCACGTCAAATCCAAACTTCGGTGAAGGTTTAGGGGATGGGCGGGATGGCGATCGTCTCGGAGTCTTGAGATTGTCCGTCTTTCATGTGTTAAAAGCCAATCTCATCGTGTTCTCGGACATTTATCAATACCATCGGTAAAAATCTAAAATATACCGGCAAATTTACGGCGACTTTTACTGTAACATAATATCCCACAAATGGACTTTGTCCGGCGACTTATTGAATTCTTCAGGATGGCCCCTTGGTAATAACGAAACGTCTTTCAGTCATGTAAGAGATGCAAAGAAGAAATAATGCGTCACTCTTAGCCGTCTATTCCAGTCCTCCAGCTGGATCGAAAAGGAATTTTGCCTCGTTGAACACGAATTGCTTCCACCTATGAAACTGTACCAGGAAAAATAGCTGCTAAACGGACGACGTTATGCGCCTAGTGAATTGAACTAGAATATGCGCTCTATATTCTCCTTTTTAACAAAGCGAGATCGTTGAAAACACCAAAGTATTGTGCAGTTATGCAATACTTCAAAATGCATTACCTACTTCCAGTTGCATTACTTTCGATTTCGTATACCGCGCATTAGATACGAGGTATCTCTAAGTGCCTGTATGATAATATTGTTGAACCACGTTTTCTCTCGCTTAGATTTGGATATGTTTCTGTAACGTCAGATTTGAAAAATATCTCTAGCTTTTTGACATTTTCATGTCTTTGCCGTGGCACACAACCTAAAAATCGTTAGTGACGAAATTGGGTGACGAAATACCGTTACGTTATATATTTCTGATGATTTTCGCTTACAACCGATTCGTTGCTACGGAACTTTATCTTCGCCAGTTATCATCGTACAAAAATCGTTCACCACTCGTTGGATAGCTCTCGATTTACCTAACCATATTACGTTAACCACTGCGGAGTGCGTGGCCGACAAGCTGCGGTATGAGCGTGATTGTTTAAATAATTGTTTACACACAGGTGATCATTCTCAATAATTTATATTGTCAACACGAATGCAAGCTTCATATAAGTTTCTGATGATTTTCGCTTACAACCGATTCGTAATAAGTTCTCCGGTTATTATCATATACAAATCGACATAAAATGTCCCTCGTTACATGTGCGTCTGTTTGTACGTTTTATACAACCTGCATTCCGTTGTCGTAAGAATAATCACCAATTCTTTTATGATCAACACTACAACTTAGATTGCGACTTTATAATTAGGTACCTACCTAATTTGGTAGGTGAGAAGGAAGGAGGGGAAAGACATGAAAATGTCCCAATGCGTTGCAGACTCGTATGCAAGCGTTTATCAACGACTGTTTTCTTATGATTTAGTTCAAATTTCCCACTATCAAACCTGGGACGATTTGCATTTCAGCAGTTTTATTAGATTTTTGAACGATTTTCCAATATTATTACTTGAACTCCAAATCCATTAGCCTGATTTGCCGAAATTTTCAGTATTTATGCGGGTTCGCCGGCATAGAACATGATGTCTTATAGACAACCAGGCGAGGTACCGTGATCATGAACATGTACAATGTTTTATACACTTACAAACGTACCAGTGGTTTCGCCGCCTTACTACCGAAGGTGGTTTGGTAGGTAGTAGAAAAATAAGAAAGAAGCGCGATTAACTAGTGTGAGTACCTGCTGAAATCATTGTAGCGCAAAAAATTAAAAGTATTCAATTTTAAATTTTAATAAATTTAAAAATAAGTACGTGCAACGCTAGAATGTGTCTGGTTTAACCTAGAATTAACTAAATACATCACAGTAATAATTGTTTATAGGCATTCGAAGTATTGCTGGTGTAATAGGGCTTAAAATTTATTTTTCCTAACTGTTAAAACCTTCTCGATCTATATTCAAAACGATGTCATGATGGGATCGGGAATGTCGAGAAAGGAAGTTTCACCTCAGTTCTCCAAGTGCTGGTTTGTTCGGAAGAGAGTCTTCGCTGGATGAGTTCTACCTTCGGGAGGAATACCAACTTCGGGTTGTAGGTACCCTGAAAGGGGTTTCAGATTCAATTTGGTCGAACACAAGACAAAAGGAATTGCCAACTCCAAAATTCGGTAGCGGAAAGAAAACAAGAACGGCCGTTGAATTGACTAATAACAAAACAAGTCCTCGCAGTGTTGCCAGGTCCCCGAGACAAAGCTATCGTACCAGACTAAAAATTATCGTATTTTGGGGAAAATTTTCGTACGATACATAAACAACCAATGGATATCATATGAACAATTTAATTTCCGTGCATGCAAAATGTTTTATAGGTAGCTGCATTTTTCGAATGGAATTATCCTAATCCCGTGGTATTTGTAGACCTCACGGAAGTAGATTTGAATTAGGTTCGGAATTTTCCCCAATTTCAGTCTTGGCGCTCAATAGCTTGGGGAAAATTCCGAACCTAATTCAAATCTACTTCCGTGAGGTCTACAAATACTACGGGAGTAGGATAATTCCATTCGAAAAATGCAGCTACCTATAAAACATTTTGCATGCATGGAAATTAAATTGTTCATATGATATCATCCATTGGTTGTTTATTATTGAGCGCCAAGACTGAAATTCTATGTCCCAAGACTGAAATTTAATCATTATCAAAAGATTTCTAGTTCTTAAGATATTGACTTAGTTTACTGAATAATGTGTTTTTTGATGTTTTCGTGAGGTTTTCCTACTTACGTTAGGAACCTAACACTTGGCAAATTTAGCTATTTTAATTGATCCAGCAATAATTTTAAATCCAGATCCATTGCAAATAACATGTTAAGATTCCTACTTGTATAGTACACCTACATGGACAAGAAAATACCATGCACTTTTGAACTGTATTAGAAAGGTTATAAATAAGTAAACCTGTTTTTATACTCACGATTCTAGAGTAAAACGAAGAAAAATTTTCAACAAGAATGTGTTATTTTCTACAATGTACACTTTGTTGTCGAAAATCTCAAAATTACCGTACAAAGTGGCATATCGTACAAAGTGATATCGTACATAGTACAGACCCCTGAATTATCGTACAAAACTACGATTGTCGTACATCTGGCATCACTGAGTCCTCGTCACTCCCGAGCTAAGCTTCTCAATCCATCTGGTTGCCGTGGTTCACCATATCAGAGTTGTACGGGTTCGGCCTTAGTTGAGAGGTAGGAGGGTGAAGTACCTAATTACGAGGTACCTTCGATACCTTCAATAATGTCAAGGCAATAACGGTGTTCTACGCTTTAACTTCGGACAGCGATATTTTGACCAAACACATCGTTTTAGTTTTTTTTCTGTCGTTAAGTATAGAATTAAAGATGAAAATATGTCAGGAGCAATTGATAAATTCAATTCACAGGGCAATAAAAAGACTAACATCCAGAATCGTCACATATAAATTCTTTTGAGTAATTGTGAGATTTGAATTTCTGCTAGTACAATCAACATTCAACTCCAAGTGATTTTCAAGTCTGTTGTTGATAATTATTTTTATACCCAGCGTGCTGTCAACTATGTACCGGAAAATGCGTTGAACATCTGTATCGCTTTCTAGTGCTTGGAAACCTGCAAAACTGCAAAAAAACCTGGAATCCAAAATGACCCTTTTAACTAATCAACTATAGTGTTGTTTCATATACTTGAACGTCAGCCATAAATTCCGTAACTTTCCATTGGGAGGGTGCAAAAGTGTCAGAACAAACAGTTAATTTAGGTATCGCTTAGAAGAACAAGTAGTAGTCAAGTAGTTTTGGCTCTTCACCTATTATAATTCAACTATCATTCTCTCTTGCAATCTTATCCTCCTTCCATCTTTTCTGAAACAGTTGAGCTGATCCTGACTGATGCGGCACCTTACAGCATTGAAGCCTAGATGAAATTACCTAGTGTGCATTAGTATAAATGTATAGTCTTGTTTCATTCTGTCTCTCTTATATTCTGGTTTCATTTCCCATTTATTTTTTGACGTATGTCATATACATGATTATTGTATGGCGACAATAAATATGTATTATGTAGTATCGTAACGAAACCAATATAACTTTGATCAGTTGGTTTCTTTACTATAGAAGCTTATTTAACTCTCTCGAAACTGTTCAGATGAAATTTTCAAGTAGAAATTAAGGGTTTGTCATATCATTATATTAATATAGAATCGCTAAATATTACGGTCAGCCCACCACTGGTGTTGAGTAAATCTTTTGGCTATCACCAAGGTAAGTTGAGCACCGTTTTTCTCATTGCACTATGCTTTGCAATAAACTACTGCCTCATCCCTTTGTTAAGTCGGCATAAATATTTCGCAGACCTCCCGGGCCCGATCAATGAAGCTCCGCGGTCAGAGGTAATTTTCCCCGTTCAGTACCAACCTATCTCACAAGGCGATGAGACGAAATGCAATTAATGTGACTGGTGCCTACCAGCAGTAATTTGAAGAGTCAGAACTATAATTTTCAAACAACTGAATCTCACGAACACTATTTTCAATAATGATCCGTCAAAGCATCAGATTACATTGATGATCTATGAAATTGGTTGTCTGCAAGCAACTTGAAAAGTCCATCAATCTATAAGATTCTTTCTACTCACCATGGCGTCAACTTGGTTTTGGTTTATTATTTTCAGTAACAAACCATTGGAATCGAGCCTGGCAAAACTATTTGTAAACCCCTCAAAATAAAATCCGAAAATAGAAAAAAAAGTCTGTCCGTACGCCGTACGCCGCACTTCGAACTTTTCTTGGTTACCATGAACCAAAATTAATGAAATTTGGTTTGTAGGTCCCATTTTTTTGGGGTCTAGTTGGTCCGCGAAGCTTGGCGTTACTGTCAGTAATCTCTAAGGGGTGAAAAGTAGGGTGTTGAAAGTAGCCATAGCTCGAAAACTTTCAGTGGAAGGGTATGGTTTTTTTTACGTTTTTAAATAGATCTCAGGCTGAAGTCTTTTTTGAGACCACCCGGAGTATTGTACTACCAGCTTTCGTTTGCACCGAAAAGCTTCGTCAACACGATCGTGAGTGAAACTGTATACATCCGGCCCATCTGGAACCCCATGATATCTATCATTGCTAGGGAACACCTGATTATAATCACGGATGGCTGTATGAAGTCGAGTTAGTTGTTCTGTGAATTTCATTTGAAGAATGGTGGCTGTTCTGGATTTTGCCCGTCATTGTATACGAAGATCTGCCCGAACAAACGGTCGTAATGAGCTGAAATTTTCAGGTTTGGTGCTGGTTAGGCCCTAGGTATATGTTTTCTTAAGAATTTCATCGGACGGTAATTTTACCGCATGATCAAACGTGAAACCAACCTTCAAACCTTCAAGTACCCAAACCACGCCACAATCTAACCATAAAATGATTATATTTACGATCATGTTAAGGATACGAGAAAGCTGTGTGCCTTACCTTGGAAGAAGTTTTTCTTAAGTAGGTACCTCAGAAACATTATTACGATACTGCCTAGTATAGGTTTTGTATATTATACTGGAGGATAGAGTACCTAAATAATAATAAATAGTAATAGAGTTAACGTGAATAGTGTTAAGTAGGTACTTTTTACGCTTCTGCCACGAAGGCTGTTGATGAAAGCTCAGAAGTGACTCGGTGGAGTGGCAGGGAGGGGTGCAAGCCTAGAGGAGCGGAAACATTGGAGAAAATTACCCAAGTCAGCAGAATTTTACTGCTGCCCCTCTATTGTTCTCGATATTCGTGATCGAGCTCGTAACTATGGCTGTTGTGATCATCACTAGTCCACAAGGTTATGTACCCAGTAGAAGGTGAGTTTCTAGTTTAGAGTAAGGATCTAATTAGAGGAACTGCTGCACTGATTGGTGGATTAGCAGCTTGGACGCGGCTAGAAGGCGATTTTCATATCCATATGTGAACTTGAATTCACAACATCCAGTTTCCGAATGAAAAACTCAACATCCACACTAATGAGCAAAGTTACAGAATTCTTTGTTCAGCCTCGGTTGAATACGACATCGTCGCTTCCTGACCCAAAGCACCGTTAACCGCTGCGTGGGTCTCAGAAACGCACGACGCGCAAAAGGAAGGTGGATACGGAAAATGAGAGACAAAGCTCGAAAAACCCCCCTACGGCTTCACCTGTACGTGAGTCAGTGAGGCAGGAAGAGCGAGATCGGTCATTTACACCGCGTCTCGTTCGAAGGGAGATATTAGAGTTGGGACCTTGAGCTGCGTTCATTTCCTTAGCATCGAAACAAATTGGCTCGTTCGCCGGGTGCAGTTCGCATGGGAAGGCAGAGGCACCCGACGCGGTTTCTGCTAATTGACGAACAACGCTGATTGGCGAACCGGAATACAACCTAAGCTCCAACGCGACCGGAGTGTCACATGATCGCAAGAAAAGTCGAACAAGGCATTCGTTGCCGGACTTCCCTAATTGATTGGTCGAATGCCTATTTGTGCTAATATGAGCTAATCGAAAACATTGTTTACTATTGTTGTCTCATACCATAAACCGTCATTCTCATTGAATGCAGGGCAGGTCCTGTATCTTAATGTATTAACTTCATTCTAAAAACGTGGCTATTTCCTTGTCACACGGGTTTATTATTCTGCTGGACATACTTACAGAAATGTTGGCTGTTCATTTATTGTTTCTTTCATGTGCAATAATTGAAATGGCTATTTTTGATGGTACCGCCAATTTTGGCCTCCAAAAACACGAATTAGGCCCTTTTTTTTGTTTTTTAAAGAAATTATCTTTATCATTGACAGTGCCATTTAACTGTATTGGTTCACCTGTTGACAATATTTCTAGTGTTATTATACAAATTATGGTGGTTTCAAACAATTTCCCAGGTTTTTGACTCATAAAAAATGAATTTTGGGAGCTGAAATTTCGTTACGACCTCAAATCTTCACTCTGGTAAAATTCAACTTCATATTCGGTCTTCTCGCTCTAAAAAACATGGAAAGACACCTCACAAGCTCATGTTCACTAAAACTTCAAAAAAACCTCGAAAACCCCTATTTTTACACCCATTCCCCCCCCCCCTCCCCGTAACACTCCTGGGTGTATTCCGATCGGGCGGCCGAGCTTCGGAGCACAACTAGGACCCACATGTGTCCCAAATTTTTTACCCAAACTGTGTGAGGAAGGACGACGATTTTAGACCAAAATATAACGTAAATTTAAGGCTGAAACTTGGTTAGAACCTCAATTTTCCACTCTTAGGTCAAAATCGATTTCATATTCGGTCTCCCCGTCCTAAAAACGTGAAAAAAGATAACTCACAAGCTCATGTTACTAAAAATTCAAAAAACCCTATTTTTACCCCCATTTTCCACCCATAACACCTCGGGCTGCAAAGTTTCGGGACAACTAGGGCCCAAATGGAGCGTGTGTGCGAAAGAACGAATTTTTTAGACCGCAAATGAAGTAGATATGGCTGATACGGTGGACGGACATTGCATTTTTGGAACCTACGCACCTTGAAACGTAAAAGAAAAAATTCTGAAGGGCTTTCATAAAAAAATGTTGCTGAGCGAATACCTAGGTGTGTTACTCACTGAATAATAAACCAAAATCGAAGAAACGTGACCAGATTCTTGAGATTACTACAGACACACACACACACATTCTCTTACATTCTTGACGCAGAGTTTCTAATGATTATTGTTACTTGTTACTTTTATTTTATTTTTATTGTTACAATATCCTGACGTGAAGAGATAGAAAAAAATTGACCTGATTCTTGAGACTGCAGAAAGACTTGTCGGTACATCCTTAATGTAAAGTTTCTAATGATTATTATAGTTACTCGAATTAACCCCATTTATACAATACCCTAACTTTCATTTAATTCGCATATTCTGTTGACCATTCTTTGAGGAGCGTTTCGAGCTCTTCAGGATAGATTAAAACCTTTATGAATAATATAGTAGGTACCTGCCAAAATTGTATGATAATAACAAGAATGAAAGATTAGAGTAAAAAAGTTCCTGTCATGATGCATCGCCGAATGAACGAGTTTTCGAAATAACACACCTACTTGGTACCCCTTCAAAACTACTGCAGTATTGAACATCTTCCACAGGTTTTAACAGTGAAATCCCAAATAAGAACAGTTTATTGCCTTCCAAATGGGCATGGTGCTTGTTTAACTTACAGGTTAGTTACAAATTAAGGGATTGTTGTAGGTAGGCACTACTTTCAAAGGTATTATATCGTTGTAATTTGGATACAGTTTCCTATAAATAAAATATAAATAATTAAGCACATTGTTTAATGAGTGGCTTCAATTACTAATATAACTCATATTCTAATGGTGAAAGGAAGTGTACCTTTTGCCTTGTGAGTGGCTTCAATTACTAATATAACTAATTTTCTAACTAATACTCTAATGGTGAGGTACCTTTTGCCGCGTATAGAAATCATGAGGCCGATTGATTCGCGCAAGCATAACATTTTTCTTCAATAAAGTTTCGGATTTAGGAACATGAATTACCAATTTGAAAACACGAGTTACGTAGGAAGAACATCGAAATTTAAAGATACAAGTTTTATGATGGAGTGTGTCTGTGTGCTTAGATGTTGGTTAGTACTTCATATAATTAATGAGGTCTACAAATGGGTTGAGGTGGCTCGTGGGCCTAAACATTGAAATCGCAGAGACCTTTGTTCTACATGGCAAGTGTGACATCAAGTCCGTAAGTTACAAAGGATCAGCGATAGACTGAATATCACAGGTACAGGGTGCTTCAGGCTTCGAACAGCAGGATGATATACATATTTTCAAGTGTAGATATCAATCTACTCCATTGTGCATCGAGGGAGATTGCAGAACTGCATTGCCCTTCCAAATTTTGTTCGTGTACTTATACCTTGCGTGTATCTATGGCTGGTGTGTTGACGTGTAAACGTATAAGTGAACTTCATAGGATAGGTTTGCAGCACATTTCATCTTGGTCATCATGTAGTCAACTCTATGGCATCGGATGAAGTAGGTATGGTAATTTGTTCACATTATACAGGTATAGGGAGGAAAAAAAAATTACGCACCTCCTTCCTCATTGATTGGAACTCTGCCTAAGGCTAACAGATCCGTAAACTTATATGACGATGCCTGTGTTGTCATTCATGTCATGAGGTGGCCAGTTGGTACTGGAGTTTCTTGTGATAAATATTCAAACCACCTCACTTGTTCACTTAATGTTCCGGGACGTTCTCCCAGTGCTTGCAAGATTGAAGTCCATCTACTTATATAGGAAATAGAGAGTGACGAATCCTCTGCTGATTTGAATTCTTCATTATTTTATACTACTTTCGGGCTATCTCACCCATGATCGGTCTGTAAAGATGGAAAACGTAAACTGCGTAAAAAATGATGACTATTGACAGAATCTTACTGCATGTGCAAAGAATAATTTTTGATATGAACGAGTACATAATTTCAGTGCAAAACAGTTGAAATGATGAAAAAAATATTGTTGAAAAAACCGACTTCAAAAAAGCCGTATAAAACTAAAAAAACCACAGTCATGCAGCATGGCTATAAGAGCGAATTTTCGAAGAAATAACTGATTTTATATAAAATGTGATCTTTGGGATATCCCATTCAAGTATGGGCAATCTTAAACTTATTGGGTAATTATAGGTATTCAAGTATGACGCTATTCGGTTAATTCGGTATGCATCAAATATGGGCATACCTACGTAACAAATGTTTTGTTCCATTTTTTGCCGAGTAACACCTCGGTTTGTAGATTTTCCAACGCTGAACACGATGGTGAAGTCAGAATTGCGATATCCCATTCCGTTATCAGATTAGAGCAGACGAACCAGGAAGAACATCTCAAGAAATAACCACGTTCCTTCATCTTCAAAGTGCTCTAGTTTGAGAACGGAATGAGATATCGCAATTCTGATTTCACCATCGTGTTCAGCGTACAAAAACCTTTAAAATGAGGTGTCACTTGTCAGACTTTTTCATTTTGGGAATTTATGGGTAATTTTCCCCCATAAAACTCCCCAAAACTCCCCCTTAGAGTGACCCGATTCTGCCCATCTACGAACTTAGCCTGTCGATTGCCAAGACAGATTTTTCGTGCAAATTTGAACTTTTTATCTCAATTCTTTCTAGAGTTATCGTCTGGAATGACACAAACATACATATATAAATATATAAATATATATATAAATATATAAATATATATATAAATATATAAATATATATAAATATATAAATATATATATAAATATATAAATATATATATAAATATATAAATATATATATAAATATATAAATATATATATATATACATATAATTTTTGGTGTCTTTCGGCAGTGAATTCAAGATGGTCTGAAACGGATTTTGGTATAAAAATCTTTCGGAAATTCGAGTTTTAAAAATTTTGGACCGAGAACAATAGTTTTCTTCGAAAATTCGCTAAAAGTACAGAATAATTTTTATGCTGAACAGACGTAATTTATTCAAGAAACAGCATTTAGTACGTCGGCGCCAAATTTCAAGTAAAATATTATATAAAACCAAGGGGTACAATATGAAGGCTGTGTGTGAGGGTTTTAGTCAAAAATTTTATTTGTTTACTTTGAATAAATTATGTTTTTTAGCATAAAAATTATTCTTTACTTTTTAGTTTCATTCAGTTTTAAGACGGTTTTTTTTGCTTTTTAGTGCTGTCAATAGATAATTACTTATTTAAAAAAATTAACTGTGTGTATGCATTCTTCTTATTGCGTTTTCGGCGTGCGTATGTACACTTCTCTGTGCCAACGCCAATAATGACCCATTACTAGCTCAGTAATAGTGGTACCTCACACTGTCAAGTACCTACTGATACTATCATTACTAGGGCATCCACAGTCTTTTGCAGGTTGTTTGCTGTTGTCAAATCGTGCAATGTCTGTCAAAGCACTGTAAATCGAAGATTATAACTACTGGCCTCGTACAGGCCCAGTACTACTGTTTTTTTAAACTAAAAAACTAGTGTGGGCCACCGGGGGATGATCCTCTTTCGTTCGAAAAAGGATTCGTCGAGTCGGTCCAGTAGTTTCGTAATAACTGCTGGACAAACATTTAAAAAAATAAAAAATAAGAAGGTTCTCAATTCGACCTGAATTGAGAACCTTCTTTTTCTGAAGTCGGTTATAAAGACAATGCAAGGACTCACCAGAGATGATAGCTGTGTATAACCACAAGTACAACTGAGGGAACTGTCTGCGGGCTGAAGGGAATTTTTGTAGATTTTGTGACTTACGGGGATTTCAATACATTCTCATAGTATTTTGTCAATATTCATCATTTACCTATCTATGTATTTTATTTTTCCTTCTTTACAGACAGTTGATGGGTGAGACAACTCGAAACTTGTCTCAAATAAAGCGTTTAAATCAGCAGAGGATTCTTCACAGTATTCTGGATTAGATCGCCCCTGTGCACCATCGTCGATCAATCACTATTAGGTATACCTATCCATCTGCTTACCGTAGGGTACCTATGAACCAGGTATCGATGCCCGTCTCGCTCGAATCTCCACGTCAACCTTCAACTTTTCAACCTGCCGCTTTTGTTGGTAGATTCTTGCTAACTGGATAATTCAAGTCTACTACCGCCGCGGCCAGATTTAGATCCTTCCCAGGCTCTCGCCTCGTCATCAAGGTCGCGGGTTCAAAGCCCACCGGATTATAGACCGCGAATGCTGTGATCCTCGTGTACCCGCCCAGTATCCGTAACCACCTTTCCGTCATACCCAATCCGTTTGTCTTTAGAGGTGGACGCCTATTCTTATTAGTTACTGTGTTATGGCAATACGTATTTCGTGTGTACGTAAAAAAAAGTTCAGTCTAGGTCATTCATATAGCTACTCAGTCTTTGCAAATATTGGAGGACACTGATAAAGGCCCAGGTTGAATCCGGAACATGGTGTTACGGATCGGCCGAAGGAAGTGGTTATAGAGCTCATATTTTTCTCCACTCATCACCTTACTCCATGTCAACTTAGCATCGCTACCTCAGCTACAACTGGGAACCAAATTTCTCGCTTCTTGGTTTCTGCAGTTTAAGGTTTTGCATGACGATCGTTTTCATTAATCGTCTTCCGTTAACCCCCCTACATCCGACCTCTTCGTCAAAACTATCATAGAATCAAAAAATATTCTAAGAACCTGCTCGGGTGGGTCCGTCGAAGAAGCCCGTCCTTTAAGGTCATTGCCAGGGGCGTAACTGTTGTGCAACAGTTGCGGACTCCGCCGGGAGTAGGAAGGACAAGTTCGGTTCGGCGCGGTTATACTTAATTCCTTCGGTCATCACGTGACGGGAAAAAGACGGTTCCTCATCTTGAAGTTGCGTACAGTTGCGTATCGAGCTTTTTTCTGGTTCCTTAGTTTCTTCTGTCAATGAAGTGTGACACGTCCAGGGATTGAGGCTTTTCCTCCTTTTTCTTGTGCGACGACCTTGCGGGATGGTCTTCCACGTTCAGTTCCGTCACGATTCAGTCATTCGCTGCTCAGAAGGGAGCTCGATTTTGTTTGTATTCCGCTGAGAAATCCTCAATCCTCTTGTCGAAGTCAGCCTTGATTTATATTCAACTCCTAACATATTGTGAATAACAAAAACACAACAAAAACAAAATAACAAATAAATAATTATGAATTTTCTGCGGAAAGTAGAATCGGCCAAAGTATAGCTGAATGTAGGGGATACTAGGTTTGGTACACGAAGCCTTGTAATCAAGTTTCGAAGTTGCCGTACAAAATAATAATTTATACTCTCACCTTTTGATTTATTATTTTCAGTAATGAAGCTTTAAAATCGAGCATGGAAAAAAAGAAAAGAAAAAAAAAACCTTCCCCCCCCCCCTCAAATTTGATGGTTCGCATTTCAAGGATGGTATATTAGGTAGAATCCGAAAATGAAATTAAAAAAAAAAATTCTCCGTACGCCGTATTTCTCACTTTCCTTACCCCTGAATCCACCACCATCAACCAAAATTAATGAAATTTGGTTTGTAGGTCCCATTTGGGGTCTAGTTGGTCCGCAAAGCTTGGTGTTACTGTCATTCATATCCAAGAGGTGCAGAACAGGGGTTGAAATATTCATAGCTCCGTAGCTCGAAAAATTTCAGTAGAAGGGTATGGTTTTTATGACTTTATAAATTGGTACCGAACTTCAGGTACCAATCATGTCACCTAATGGTACCTGATCTTGGGTATGTCCAGCAGTTCGTTCACTGCAAGGCCTGTAATGCTTGAACCGAAATGCTTTGTCAACATGAATGTGAATCATGCGGTATGTATATAACTTCAGCCCAGATATCATTGACAGGGGACAGCAGATTGTAATCAAGCATGGCTGTATGAAAGATTGATTTTGTTGATAGGCACAAGTTTGTGGTTCACGGCCAAACGAGTTGTCCAAATTAGGTGAAAATATGGGAATATGTCGAGGATCCACTTAGGTTCAGAGACCAGCAGAATTTGAAAAATGGCCGGCTAGGGAGTTTGTGGGGCCATAGTGGCGCAGTATATGAGATGGGGGGCGGTGGAAAACTTCATGTTTATGTAACTGTAATATTGTAATTGCCGAACGTTATAGAGGTTATGTATACTTCGCATCTGGTGGCATTTTTGTCGTGTCTGTGTTTGTGTGTGTGTGGTTGCGTGGGTAGTTAGGTATCCACAGAAAAAAACGACCCTAAATAGGAATTCAGTGATCTACGCGTTGTGTAATAATTTGCAGCGTTTTTCGCTTTATTAACAAATTTAGCTCCCTATAATCTTTGCGGCTGTACGAAAAATGCTTTGTGTACGGTCTACGAGTATTCCTGTATGAATCTCTGAATAAGAAGGACGCACAGTGGCTACGTACGCCATGGACGTACCTAGGATGGAATCAAGATACCATCATTCAGTCCATGCTATTTATTGGGCGACGTGTCCGCCCAAATGTTTACAATTATAGGTAAGTCCTTGGAATACATAAATTATCAACTTAATACAACCTATTTTGATGGCAAAGTCGTTAATTCTCAAGCTTTTAGTTACTGTTAGGTGTTGAATAGTAGTCTTTGCTATATCCAAATGTGTTAACCAACTGACGAGCATAAATTCAGTTTTTCAGTTTTTTTTTCCACTATGATTTGATCAGCAGCAATGGAATTCTTTACGCGTGGCCGAAAAGAATTTCTTACAGACTCGAAAGTTTTCAAACTTCATTTGAATGGGTCATGCAAATGAAGGTAATGGGCAGTTAGTACTGTGGGAGAGACGTGTTGCAGTAATTGATATTGGACGTATGCCGTGCATAAATAACATTTGAAAAAACTACATACAATGTTGCTACATACAATGATTACCGGTCGCAACTACAGCCCCTCTCCACCACCCATGTCGATAAGCTGCCCTCTCAGCTAGCTAGTCCCTGTGATATTGTGGGAGATGAAAAATGTTTTTCCGATAAGATTGTCTGTCTTGTGAGGGTAGGATGATAAATTGTCATCCACTCTTCGAGTAGATCTAGTAGTAGGCAGGAATTATGAAAAATAAAAATAAGTTACCATGAATAAAAATTGATGAAATTCGGGTTATAGGTTCCGTTCATGGGTCTAGTTGGTCCTCGAAGCTCGGCGGGGTTCAAAATAGGGGTTGAAATTTTCAGAACGCCGTATCTCAAAAACTTTCGGTTGAAGGGTATGGTTTTGTTTACGATATTAAATTTGTCTTGAGCTAACAAATTTTTTGAGACCACCCGGAGCATCGTACGTCCAGCCGTTCGTGTGCACCAAAAAGCTTCGTCAACATGATCGTGAATCAAACGGTATAAATCCGGCCGGGATTTCATCACTAAGGAGCACCTGATTATAATCAACGATGGCTGTATGATGTCGAGTTGTTTTTTCTGCGATATTATTTCATTTGACAAGTGATACTGGATTTTGTTGGTAGGTACTTCTGAAACTTGAACAAACGTTGAAGTATTATTGATGGGTAAATTATTAAACAATGGCAAATTATTACACAACGGTGAATTATTACACAACGGTAAATTATGACACCACGGTAAATTATTACACAACGGTAAATTATTACACAACGGTTCATCTACCAAGAAGGGGCTGGATTTTGTTGATCGGTACTTTTGCAACTTGACCAACCGTTGAAGTATTATTGATGGGCAAGTTATTACACAACGGTTCATTGTAATTGACCAGAGGGTAGGTACTGACCACAGAAAACAGTGATCTACGCAGAAGAGGCATCTATTTCACTCCAGATCAACAACTTTCCTTCAGAACTTCATTATTTGCGTTTCTTTTCGCCATTTTAGTTAGGTCCTGTTTGCCATCGACAGAATGCAACATTTAACTCGTGATTTAGGTAGGTACCTAGTAACGAGTACGGGGTTAGGTACTAACCTACGGAGGGTCTGCGATCTACATAATATTTATTGACTAGTACATATTATATAGACGGGTTATCTATACAGAGAGCTGTGATCTGTAAAAGAAGGGTATTCTGTACGGCGTACGGCGGACAGACAGAAATATTTTTATTGCATTTTCGGATTCTACGTACCTTGAAACGTAAACCATCAAATTTTGAGGGGGGGTAAGAATTTTTTCTTCATGCTCGATTCCAGTGGTTCATTATTGAAAATAATAAACCATAAATAAAAATAAACTCTTGTACGGTATGATCCAAACTTATAACAAGGTTAAAATAACGGACGAGTGAATATTAATTTGCAAAGATCCTCCAATATTTCCACCTCTCAATCGTCATTTGATCCACGAAGTTGCTAGTTCATCTATGTAACCATTACAATGATGGTGTAAGAACGAACGAATGTACGAACCAAAGACGATTGATGCCGAACAGTCTAATTGATATAGGAAGTTGTTCCATAATGAATCCAGAATTTATACAAACTTGAATTCCGTTATAACTAATTACTTTTCTTACCAGTTCGTAAACAGTTCTTCTTGATGATAAGAACCAAGTATGTAGGTCGTGATTAGGTATCACGAAACGTTTCCTTGTGGCAATCTGTTACCGTACCTACCAGGAACACGCCAGGAAAACAATCACGAGAATGAGTGAGTCAAGGCATAAGCTTCTTGACGCAACCATAACTTCGGAGCGATGATATGAAAATGTTCATCAAAGGAAAATCGTTCGTTAAACATCTTGAAAACAAGATAATAGCTTAGAAAATATTCAAGGAGAATAGACAGCTAAGAAGTGTGAGTAAAATAAACAAGGTTAGGTATTAGTTCATTTTGGAATGCCGAACCATGCCCTGCCTACCTAATACTATACTGGATTCATCACACGTGTCTGTCACATCGATCTGAGTTTTGCAAGTTGTTACTAGATTACTTACTTCGAAACTAGGAGCGATAAACTCTTAGCACAATATTATATATATATATACACCTTTCGCTTTTCGGCGTGAGATTCCGTCCGTCTTCCTTGAAAGTCCGTCTTTCAGGACGCCTTCCTATTTCGTTGGTTGAAATCTTCTCTAGGTGACACGTGAAAATAATCGTGCCCCGTTACAGTGCTAAGTACAGACTGGCGTTCTGCAGCTGATGATTTAGTGTTGGAAGTAGGTTATTGTTGCATTTTTTGAAACTTTAAAGTAAGTAAACCCTCATCATTTTGGACTAACAGCTTCCTTCACGAATGCATTCTTGGTAGGCATGCGTCATCAGTCATCATAATTTCACTCGACGATGCATCCCCGTTAATACCCCACTCATAATATGTAGGTAGAAGCTTTGCCACGTTTTTCACTTGATATTTGTGACCCCTGTGAGTTGATGTATTGACCCTGAGTGGTAACTTGCAGACAATATTTCACATCCTTAGTCACTTCGAGATTAGTTGAATAAGTATAGATGTGAATTTCCCTAGGTGTCCCACTTCGACTTTCTCTGAATGAACCAAGCGAGTGGACCAAAACTGTTTTCGCTTAAACCCACATATTACTGGCCCCACAGGGTACATACTTTAGAAAATGTAATTTTGTTTTTAATCCTATATGTACCTACCAAGGTTTACCTTTAGTCGTATTAGCTGTATAGTAAAAATCTCGTAGTGAGCCAGAAAAATTGTCTCGGAAAAACCATCATTTGCTCAGAAAAAATCAATTGGGATGGTTTGAGTCCCACAGCACCTCGAAACATCAAAACGAACGAGTCGAGAGGCAGTGAACCAGGACGGCTGTGCCCCGTGATCACGGCCAAGGAGCAGAAGGCAGGAAGGGATGCAGTCACTACGATTATCCGTCACTAATTCATGTCAGTACCCACTTTTTTTTTAGGGTCAGAGCCGCGACATCATTTAGTCTCACCGGTAATATGGAAAATCTGAAAAAACCAATAATAAATCATCCATTGAGGAAGGAAGATAATATGGTTTGCCCGATTGTCCAAGGTATACCTAATACACTAGTAAGACTGTCACGGTATCAGTACAACGGTGTTTTTGAGACCTTGTGAATTTGGCCCCGTGAAGAAGTTGCACCTATTACCTACTAGGATGAATGATATGTCTCGGTTCTATTCAGTTGACCCCTCATCCGTTAAACCGACTGTAGCTGCAAAAATATGGACAATATCTCGTATTGCGGGTGTCTGCACTTTCAAGAGAAAGTAAATAATTCAGTGTCCTTACGCAAAGCACCACCAGTATTTTTTCTTCTGTAAAACGTGTCGAAGAAGTCAAGGTTTGCGCGAGTTATTGCAGACCGCAGAACATCGTTTGGGAATTACCATTGAATAAGTATTGAGTAAATGAAGAGCGAAGTATTTCAGTAGCTTATGAACTTTGAAGTGTATCTAGGGTTAAAAAGCGCACTCCTAGGTATATTGTCGAAAAATTGGAACAACTCCGGTTCTCTTTTTAGAATTCGTCAATAATAATATAATGGCTTGTATTCAGTGGGTGGATTGGTAAGAGTAACGAGCAAAATTTTGATAACGGGTAGGTCTTGATTGCTTCTCATACTGCAAGTTTTTCCTAAGCTGTGATACAGTTAAATTTCAATATTAATAAAACGTGTATAAAATAATATTGTTTGCAATCTGGCTTTCTAAATACAATGAAATTGTACCTATATAATTATGTGTAGTCAAGATCGGATGGACAACTTCCTTTGAATGGATTGGGTGGATTCGCCCTAGTCCACCTTTTCTATAACCATAAATGTTTTTTCAATTAAAAATTGCTCGACATTTAAATGAATTGGAACAGAATATAGTAGGTATGATATGTAAAAGGATAGTTTAATGTTTTTTTCGAAAATCGCTCAGTAAGTGCTGCATGAATCAAAAAGAACCGAAAATTTAGGTCCTAAAATCCCGGTAGCTAGTTTTTGGCATCTTGCGGCGTAAATCCCTGGTGCCACAAAAACAATGCAGCGAAATCTAGTGGCCTATAACGGGTATATACCCTCAGTATCAAGCCATACGTCCCATTCGGAGTCTTTTATGCGGAACAGACAACGTACAGTCATTGTGACAAATACCGCCCGAGTGTAAATATATGTATTATAATAGCCTCCCTAGCATTTGAGGCCAGTTGAGGTAACCCGTTATTCTTGACCCATAATTACGTTACATTTCATTTAAGAGCGACTAGCGATTGACACATCTCATTGAGTGTGATAAGATGCCTCTCCACAACACTATTTACCAGCTATGTACCTACTTAGCAAGTAATTAGAGCATACGAGACTTCCTGGTTGAAAAACGACCATTTCAACCTCCACAGCTAATCCACGGCTTTGACATAATGTTAAAAAATCGTTAAAAAACTGTACACAACCATATTAATGATCGGCCGTGGACATTCCCCCGAAGTGGACATAACGATACTTCCTGACGCTTATCGAGCGTTTCTGAGACTATTACCTGAATCTTTCGGCAAATCGGGATGTGGCAAATTATGGAAACTGACGTCACCACGTAGCGGGGTAACCTGAGCATTGCCGGTACCCCCCTCCACGTGACTAAAATCCAAACGGTTCGGCAAGACTTGAGAAGGTCGTCGATTATCGGAAAGCCCGTTCAACCCAGAACTCATATAGGTTCGAGTATCAGGCAGTCAGTTCGAAGGAACTTGTGATCTCAGGGACGCCATCATCAACCGTTCATTTCACTTTCAGGAATAATCTCTTCCGTCCCTTTGAGACTCCTTTGTTTTTCTCGAGACGGGGTTCTCCCCTTGGATTGGAAACTGCCATTTATGGTTTAATTATAAAAGAGTGGCACTCAACGCTGAACTCAGAGTCATGTTCGACGAGATACCTTAGAAGCAACAACCTACCTTCTACGAGTATGATCTACCAGCCGAACCTACCTGCTGGGTCTCAAATCTCTAAAGGTGGGATTCGAATGACGCGGCTGGAACGACTGTAGACGCGCGACCGGAGCCGCGCGACTCGAGCCGCGCGACCCAGAGACGCTTATATGACTTCCAATCTCGCGATTCTAGCCGATATGAACGCCACACGTGACTTCCGATTGCTTGACTTTAGTACCAACGTTAACGCCATGGAGAGTACATCGCTGCAGTTGGTGTCGTCGTTAGTCCAGGAAGAGGAAGAAGAAGAGCTACTGCTGCTGGACCTTGTGAAAAACGCTGCAAAGTGCTTGTCACATGGGTTTATTATTCTATTGGAGAAACCTACAGAAATGATGGCTGTTCATTTATTGTTTCTTCAACGTGAAATAATTCGAATAGCCATTTCTGATGGTTTCCACCAATTTTGGCCCCCAAAACACGAATTAGGTAGGCTCCTTTTTTTTCTTCAAGTTATCTTTGATCATTGGTAGTGCCATTTAATCGTCTTGATCCACGTGTTGAAACTTTTTCTAGTGTTATTATACAAACTGATTGTGATTTCAGACGATTTCCCAGGTTTTTGACTCACGAAAAATCAATTTTGGGAGCTGAACACTTGGTAGAACCTCAATTTTCCACTCTTTGATCAAAATCGACTTCATGTTCGGTCTTCTCGTCCCCGAAAACATAAAACTGAAAACCGAATTGAAGGCTAATTGGAAATGTGATTTTTGTAAACTGGACAAAACTCCTGCGGTGCCTGGCAAGTCTCCAGTTAACTTACAAGGGAAAACAGATAACACGAGTCCGGAAGGAGAGAGAGTAAACTCTGACTCGGAAAGTGAGCAGGAGTCCTGCACTGAGCAAAATGTGAATTTAAGCCAGAAAATGGACCTATTACTGTCAAAGTTTAACCAGCTTGGGTCAAAAATTGATTCCATGGAGGAATCCTTTGGCTTTTTCAATGACTTTTTTGAGGATAACAAACAAGTGCTTACCGAAATTAAAAAGAGTTTCGATGACATGAAAACTGAAAATGCTACTGTGCGCATGGAGGTACATTCGCTTCAAAATGAGGTTTCTAACTTGAAGTTGAAATTGAACGAAATTGAACAGAATTCCCTGAACTCTACCTTAGTCCTAAGAGGTATCCCCGAAACAAGAAATGAAGATGTCCCGGAAATAATGAAGGTGGTTGCGGATAAGTTTAACCTTAACGAGGACCAAGGAATTGAATACGCCTATCGTCAAAGATCCAAAAAAGTTCAAGAGTCGAATGCTATTATTGTTAAATTCGGAGATGTTGAGACGAAAAAAAAATTAATGAAGGCTGTGAGGGAAAACAAAGACAATATTACTGCCAAAAGCATTCATCCAAATTTTCCAGATGTTAAGATTTACGCCAATGAGCGTCTCACACAATATAATAGTAATCTCTTCTGGCTGGCTCGGATGGCGGGTAGGCGGCTTGGTTATCGATTTGTTTGGACCACGAATGGCAAAATCTTCATGAAGAAGGACGACTCATCCGCTTCTAGAGGACTGCTCATCAGTAATACCGATCAGCTTCGTAAATTGGACCCGACTAAATCAGTGAATGAGTTGTACAAATGATTCTTTCTGACACTTGTCTCAACTTGAGTACATCTTTAATTCATATTTAATATTAATGTCTGATTTTCATGAAGAAATAGATTCTTCTTTGAACGTTAAATCGTTTACATTTAATACTCATGATGAGGTAAATAATTGCTTCTTTGAGGACGACAGTTATTCAGAGTTGTTCATATACCATATTAATATTAGAAGTTTGAATAAGAACTTTGATTTTTTTCTAACGGAGTTGGCAGTACTAAAGCGAAAACCTGATATAATTATATTATCTGAATGTTGGATTGGCGATGATGTTTCTAGAGGGCAGAATAAATATCTTGATGGGTATCGATGTTATTCTACTAAACACAATGTCAATAAGAATAGTGGAACTGTCTTATTTATTAGTGAGGGGCTTGTAACTCGGAAAGTTGAGGAGGTCAATATTCATGGGTGTAGTTCGTTGAGGGCCAAGGTGTCTATAAACTCTGTAAATATTTGTGTTTTGGCGCTTTATAGATCATGCAAAAAAGCGGGTTCATCTGGTGATACAGAAATGTTTATTTCTGATTTATCTAGTGAGCTTGAAGCTGTGTCCGTTGAGAAATGTTTTCTCGTAGGTGACATCAACTTAGATATAAGAAAGCAACACTATGACTTGAATGTAGATAATTATTTGAGTATGCTTGCTAATCACGGGTTTTTGTCATGTATTGATTCTGTCACTAGGCCTGGCTATGGTGCCCGCGAAGGCGGTACCTGCATTGATCATATATTTTGTAATATCTCTAATGTTTCTCAACTAACTTCTGGGGTAATCAAGTCATTCGTGACTGATCATTACTCGACCGTAGTTAAATGGAACTGTGGTAACAGGACCCTTAGTGCTGGTCCACATAGGGTATTTTCCAGGACAGATTCAAATACGTTGGTGGCACTGTTATCAGCTGAAACTTGGAGAAACATTTTAGCAATTAATAATGTTGATGAATGTAGCGATAAATTTATAACACTGTTTCAAAATTATATAAAGGAGGCTACTGTTCCAAACCCTCCAAAAAGTGCCAGGGCTAAACCAATAAAGAAATGGGTAACCAAAGGTTTATTAGTGTCTATTCGTCGCAGAAATATAATCTATAGGGCTTCTTTAAAACAGCCATTCAATACAAAATTCCAAGATTATGTGGAAAAATATCAAAATAAATTAAGATCAATTGTTCGTGCTGCAAGGGAAAATTTTTATAAGAATAAATTGAAAGATGTAGATGGTAACAACAAAAAAACATGGCAAGTAATAAATGACATTATTGACGCCCCTAGGGTGAAGCAAAGTATTACAAAAGTAAAGCTTGAAGACGTCATAGTTGATGTCGAAGAAAACCCAAATCGGTGTGCGAATGCCTTTAATAAGTTCTTCATTGATGTAGGCTCATCCTTAGCAAATAGGCTTGCGCAGGTTAGCTATGACGAGATTCTTGAATCGAATGCCAACACTCCGCGCTTCAATTTTAAGCCTATATCAAGAGAGGATGTAATTAAGATGATAGATTCTCTTCGTGGCGGATCCAGTCCTGGTTGGGATGGGATTAGTGCTCAAATATTAAAATTAAGTAAGCAATTCATCGCCGTGCCTCTTTGCCATTTAATAAATTTGAGTTTGCAGACTGGGACGTTCCCTACTAATCTAAAAGTAGCAGTTGTGTGTCCATTGTACAAGTCTGGTGATAGCACAGAAATTAATAATTATAGGCCAATTTCTCTTTTAAGTAATATTGCTAAAATTGTTGAAAAATGTGTCAAGATCCAATTAGTTGAATTCTTAGAAAATTATCAAGCGTTATATAAACATCAGTATGGTTTCAGAAAAGGGAGAAATACTCAGGATGCAATTTGTTATCTGACTTCGAGAATCCTTCATGACCTGGATAATGGACGTAAAGTGCTTGCCATATTTCTTGACCTCGCCAAAGCGTTCGATACCATTTCCCATGAAAAGTTACTGACTAAGATGGAAGCATTAGGTATTCAAGGATTAGCACTTCTATGGATGAAGAGTTATCTTCAAGGTCGAAGGCAATGCGTTAAATTGAATGGTCATTTGGGTACATATATGAATACGGATGTATATGGAGTTCCGCAAGGAACTGTGTTAGGACCAGTCTTTTTCATTATGTACATTAACGCACTGGGTTTTTTGAACATACCAGGTGAGCTAATCTTGTTTGCGGACGACTCCGTTCTGTATTTTGAATCTGATACTTGGGAACAGACGTATAGTATGGCTGAAGAGGGATTGCAAAACGTCAATGCATGGCTAGTCACAAACAAATTAACTCTGAGCTTACCCAAAACCTACTATGTGCCCTTTAGTTTGTCCCATTCTTCATTACCTCCAATTGACTTGACATTGGCACTTCACTCTAAACACTGCGATCTGAAATCTTGCAAATATTGCCCTCATGTTACAAGACGTTCGGATGGCAAGTATTTGGGGGTGGTATTTGAAGAACTTATGAAATGGGGGGAACAAATTAATATTATAAGTAAGAGACTAAGGAAATTAATATATATCTTCTCCCGTTTAAACAAATATTTGGCGCCCCAGTTGTTAAAAACTGTGTATTATGCACTTGCCCAATCGGTTATATTGTATGCTTTACCAACGTGGGGTGGAACATACGCAACTTCATTAAGGCCAGTAATGAATACCCAGAAAACGCTAATTAGGATACTGACAAGAAGCAAATTCCTCGAGCACACTGCGCCCCTGTTTGAGCGATTAAATATCCTCAGAGTGGATTCTCTGTTTAGACTGAGTTGCATCAAGCAGGTTTTGCGTGCCCAATCTTTTACCTTTCCGAGCCATGAGATTAGTACGCGGTTTCAGGCCCAAAACAAAATGTCAGTTCCTTTTTATCGTAGTACTGCTACCCAAAAATCCTTTTTGTATGTTGGAGTATTGGAATTTAATAGCTTGCCAGACGATATCGCCAATGGGATTTTGAAAAATCCAAAGCTTATCAATAAAACTCTTAAAGAATATTTTTTAAGAGTACAGAGTCAGAGAGATGATTTCTTTTAAATTGTTTTTGTTCTGGCATTGTAACTTTGATGGTTGAGTTTGAAGAAGAGTATTGTATATGTTGAATATTTATTCGGATAAGCATCGTATTTAATATGAAGGTTGTCTGTTTTCCTTTCATTGTATTCGTTATGTTATACTTTTTGTTCACTCCATTGCTTTGATTTTACTTTGTTTTGTTTTATTTGCTGCTCCTGGCAGTACTCGTCACCCTAGCGCGGGCTTGCCCATTAGGGGACGAATTCCTACCCTTTACTTTGGAGTTTTTTTATATGATTTTCTTTACAAACGAATAAATTTATTACATTTCATTTCATTTCATTTATTGTTTCTTCAACGTGAAATAATTCGAATAGCCATTTCTGATGGTTTCCACCAATTTTGGCCCCCAAAACACGAATTAGGTAGGCTCCTTTTTTTTCTTCAAGTTATCTTTGATCATTGGTAGTGCCATTTAATCGTCTTGATCCACGTGTTGAAACTTTTTCTAGTGTTATTATACAAACTGATTGTGATTTCAGACGATTTCCCAGGTTTTTGACTCACGAAAAATCAATTTTGGGAGCTGAACACTTGGTAGAACCTCAATTTTCCACTCTTTGATCAAAATCGACTTCATGTTCGGTCTTCTCGTCCCCGAAAACATGGAAAACGATACCTCAAAAGCTCATTTTACTAACATGTTACTAAAACACAAAAAGTACCTATTTTTATACACATTTTCACTCATAACACCCCTGGGTATATTCCGATCGGGCTGAAAAGTTTCGGGACACAACTAGGGCTCAAATGGAGCATGTGTGCGAAAGAACGACTTTTTTAGACCTTAAAAACGAAGCTTGTACACGTGATACGGCGGACGGCGTGCGGTGGACGGACATTGAATTTTTGGAATCTACGCACCTTGAAACGGAAAAGAAAAAATTTTGAGGGGGTGTTAGACAAATTTTTTGCTGAGCGATTACATAGGTGTATTATTCACAGAATAATAAACCAAAACAGGCGTAATCCTCACCCAATGTACTTGGCGAGAGAAACCGCGGGGTTTCAGAACATTAAAGAAGCACATTCTGAAGGATGAAACCGTGTTCAGGAAGTTTTCCGGTTAAATATTGAACAGTTCAACATGTGTTATCACTGAACCAAAAATAACAAGCGAGTCATGTGGCAACGTCAAGCAATCCATCAGACCTGCTGAAAACTGGGAGTTACGCTCAGGTAAAGCAATTTAATCGCAATAATATTCATTATTTCAAATTTTCATTAAATTTATACAAAAAAGATAAAAGGTAGGTATTCTAAATTCAACACTCAAGTGAAATAACGGCCAGACGCATTTGTGACAGAAGTTCATTGTCGACGGCGGAAGCAGGTACTGTTGTGAGGTGCAGGATCTGTGGGAGGGCGGGAAGAGATTTCAGACAGCTCGAGTTGACCAACAATCTCACAAATTTGCATTTTGGCACGGATTTGATTTGTACTGGACAATTTTTTAACCGACAGCCATCCTACTTTTGAAAAATGTGTCAATGGGGTCCTCTTCCGTGGGTTTAGCAAGTACGGTCGATAATAATTTGGCTCTGACTTGAGCATTTTTCTTGTGAACTATTCTCTCGACTTACCAGCCGCGTGGGGGGACGCGGCTAGACTGCTCCCCGAGCAGTTGAGCCGCGCGACTCCGAGCCGCCTCGTTCGAGTCGCTTCGGCCGCGCGGCTGCAAACGCGCCATTCGAATGGGTTCCATTGTATTACTGTTAAAGCAGTCCTACTTCACAGCCGCGCGGTTCCAGCCGCGCGGCTACAGTCGCTTCGGCCGCGTCATTCGAATCCCACCTTAACAGTGAAATGACAAAAATAAATACAGTTCTTGGTCGTGCGGCATAGAATTTGATCCTGTCCTGATTTTGAAGAGAAACAAGCCGTGCTAGGAGGTTTCAAGGAAAAGGCCGGTTTTGTCACTACGAATGGTTTACCCATGTGTTAAACCTGTGAGAATGCATGACTGTATTTGACTCAATAGTTTGAAATGTTTACTAGGGTAGCACGGACTTGACAGTCCCGAGTGATCGATTCCTGCAACCGATCTTATTATCAGGACACAAAACCGCACAGTCGGGCCATTGATATTATTATCCAAGTAAACAGTGCATGTGTTAGCCGTATGAAGTTTGCGATAGTAGATTATACAGGATGAGTCATGAATTTGAAATGAGTACAGGGAACATACATAGTAGCGTATTTGATACAGTTTGTGTTATCGCCCAGAACATTGTACAGTCAATTATACTGACTTCTACACTACCTAACAGCAATACCTACCAAACAACCCACCACGAAAATATGTATCATTCCGTCCATTGGACTAAGTGATGGGATTATTCTTGGCCAAAGTTGATTCCACATGTTAAATTTCAAGTGCACGCGGAATGGAAATACGCTGCAAAGTCCTTGTCACATGGGTTTTTTATTATACTGGACATAGGTACCTACAGAAATGCTGGAAATAAATTTATTGTTTCTTTCATGTGAAATTATTGAAATAGCTATTTTTGATGGTTTCTACCAATTTTGGCCCCCAAAAACACGATATAAGCTCCCATTTATGACAAATTACCTTTGATCATTGATAGTGCCATTAGTTGTCCTGATTCACCTGTTGAAACTACTTCTAGTGTTATTGTACAAGCTTATGGTGATTTCAGATAATTTTTGGAAGCTGAATCTTCGTTACAACCTCACTTCTCACTCTGTGGTCAAAATCAACTTCATATTCGGTCTTCTCGCCCTAAAAAACATGGAAAACGATACCTCACAAGGTCATGTTCAAATAACTCGAAAACCCCTATTTTTACACTTATTTTTCACCCGTAGCACCCCTCGGTATATTTTGATCGGGCTGCCGAGCTTCGGAGCACAACTAGGACCCGAATGTGTTCCCAAATGGGGACCCAACCTGTGTGCAGAAGGACGAAGGTTTTAGACCAAATTATAACATAAATTTAAGGGTACTTCGTTAAACCTAAATTCCACTCTTTAGTCAGAATCGACTTCATATTCGGTCTCCTCCTTCTAAAATCATGGAAAACTATACGTCACAAGCTCATGTGACTAAAACACGAAAAAACCCATTCCCCCCCCCCCCCCCCCCCCTTTTACCGATAACACCCTGGGGTCTATTCCGATCGGGCTGAAAAGTTTTGGGACACAACTAGGGCCGAAACGGAGCATGTGTGCGAAAGAACGAATTTTGGTTTATTATTTTCAATAATGAACCATTGGAATCGAGCATGAAAAAAAAAATTCTTACCCCCCCTCAAAATTTGATGGTTTACGTTTCAAGGTATGTAGAATCCAAAACTGCAATAAAAATATTTCTGTCTGTCCGCCGTACGCCGTACGCCGTACACCGTACGCCGTACGCCGTACGCCGTACGGCCGTACGGGCCACTTTTCTTAGTTACCATGAAAAAAAATTGATGAAATTCGGGTTATAGGTTCCGTTCGGCGTCTAGTTGGTCCTCGAAGCTCGACGTTACTGTGAGTCATCTCTAAGGGGTTCAAAATAGGGGTTGACATTTTCAAAACGCCTATACCATTTTTTTACGTAAATATTTTTACGGTTTTAAATAATTCTTGAACTTGCGAGTTTTTTAAGACCATCCGGAGCATCGTACGTCCAGCCGTTCGTTCACAGTAAGGCCCCGAAGTTTGCACCGACAGGCATTTTCGACTCCAGTGTGAATGAAATTGTATACAATTCAAACCAAATCTCGTAACCAGAGACGCGCCCACAATAGGAATTTGTGAATACGGCCAATCATTGGTAGGGATCACCTGATTATATTGGCGGAGTATGAAGTCGAGTTGGTTGTTCTGTGATATTATTTAATTTGAAAAATGATGGCTCTTTTGGAGTTTGTTGGTAGGTAGTGAAACTTGAACAAACGTTGAAGTATTATTGATGGGTAAATTATTACTACGGTAAATCATTACTCAACGGTAAATTATTACACAACGGTTCATTATACCATCTACGTAGAAGGGGCTGGAGTTTGTTGGTAGGTACTTTTGCAACTTTTTTCACTCCTCATCAACAATTTCTTTTCAGAACTTCATTATGTGTGTTTCTTTTTGTTAGGTACTGTTTGTCATCGGCAGAATTATTTTAGCAACATTTAACTCGTGATTTAGGTAGGTACCTAGTAACGAGTACGGGGTTAGGTACTAACCTACGGAGGGTCTGCGATCTACATAATTATGCATAGAATAGTACATATTATATTATGTAGACGGGTTATCTATACATAGAACTGTGATCTGTAACAGAAGGGTATTCTATACAAAATAATAAACCGTTGTGCAGGGATTTGCAGCGTTTTTTAGATCGTAATTGAAGGAGATATGCATGATACGGCGGACGGCGTACGGACATACATTGCTTTTTTGGAATCTGCGCACCTTGAAACGTAAAAGAAAAAATAGGGGGGGGATGTTATAAAAAAAATTTCCTGAGCGAATACATAGAGGTGTATTATTCACAGAATTATAAACCAAAATGACAACCACTAAGGACGGGTGTTTTTGGTTTATTATTCTGTGAATAATACACCTATGTATTCGCTCAGCAAAAAATTTTTATAACACCCCCTCAAACTTTTTTCTTTTTCGTTTCAAGGTGCGTAGATTACAAAAATGCAATGTCCGTCCGCCGTACGCCGTCCGCCGTACGCCGTATCACGTGTACAGGCTTCATTTTTGGTCTAAAAAAGTCGTTCTTTCGCACACATGCTCCATTTGGGCCCTAGTTGTGTCCCGAAACTTTTCAGCCCGATCGGAATATACCCACGGGTGTTATGAGTGAAAATGTGTGTAAAAATAGGTACTTTTTGCGTTTTAGCAACATGTTGGTAAGATGAGCTTCTGAGATATCTTTTTCCATGTTTTTCGGGACGAGAAGACCGAATATGAAGTCGATTTTGACCAAAGAGTGGAAAATTCAGTTCTACCAAATGTTCAGCTCCCAAAATTGATTTTTTATGAGTCAAAAATCTGGAAAATCGTCTGAAATCACCATCAGTTTAGATAATAGCACTGGAAAAAGTGTCAACACGTGGATCAAGAGGATTGAATGGCAATACCAATGATCAAAGATAGTTTTAAAAAAAATAAAAAAATAAAATAACACGAGCGTAGGTGCCTAATTTGTGTTTTAGGGGCCAAAATTAATGGAAACCATCAGAAATAGCTATTTCGATTATTACGCATGAAAGAAACAATAAATGAAAAGCCAACATTTCTGTAGGTATGTCCAGTAGAATAATAAACCCATGTGACAAGGACTTTGCAGCGTTTTCTTCTTGTAAATTTGTTTTTTGGATTTTACTCGCTAAAGTGAGCCAGCAATATTGAGCTGATAGAAAAATGTATCCCCCTGGATGATTAAAAATGGGAACCTAATCTACCACCTATAGTGACTAGTGGTCACCATTGAAAGCAGGAAACCGAAACGCCTACACATTCTGAATGATGAAAAATAACAGGAAACCGTCACCATAAAAAGTAACTGAGGTGATAAATTCAAGGGATTTTATTTATTTTATCCTTCAAAAAGATTTTTGTTTTAGGTTATAGATTGATTAGAACAAAAGCCTTTTCCCGGATCTTAGAAACAGCTACATCCAATTCTTGGTGGACGTCCAGCGATTGAAGATTGTCCACGGACGCGTGAAGGCCGTGACCGACACTGTGACACGGTGATCTTGTCGGAAATACATAATAATTCTCTCCGAGCTTACGGGCTATTGTCTCTGTATGGAGAAGAACTATTAATTTCTAGAGGCAAAACCAACCCACTAAATACTCCAGTAACTTGAGGAGGTCTATCGCACTTCTCAAAAATATACCCGTTTAGTATAAAGGCTGACTCCAGTTGGAATGTCAGTACCACCTTACTCCGCTTCAAATGAGATTTAGTCCTAGTCTTTATAATGAGCTTTATCAAATTCTAACTGTACGTAACTTTCGTTTAAAAATAACAGATGTGTTTTCCTTGAAACGCCCATAACTACCGGGAAAGAGCTAATATTTGAATGGTATGTGAGGATTATATTACCCACAGTGTTGTACAAAAATCAGCAGATTCTTACTTCCGTAACCTATTCTCCATATATTATGAAGAGGATGATCATATAATATTGGCAGCCTATTCCCAGGGCGAGCCAATTTATCATCACCATGCCGTTGATGATTAACTTGTTCAGTACCGAATATGTAGCCCAAGCGGAAGATTTTTACGCGACAGCTCCTGAAAGCGAGAGGCGGAATAAGAGGCGGCCTTGAGGGGGCTCGTGGATGCCTGTTCATGGTGAAAGCATTCGCATTCGGTTTGACAAGCCGAAGTACTCCAGTCCCGAGGTGGCTCGTGGGTCCGGTCACGTAGGTACTCGAAATGATTATTTAAATTTAACTCTAATACTCATCAGAAATCATGTTGACTATGAGTTGATGACACCATCAAATCTTAGGAGATGCAAGTCTGATTTTTGTTTGAATGAAAGACTAATTAAATTCTGGGGGGGGGGGGGGGGGCACTGCAGCTTATTCATTTCCCTAATCTGGCTGATGGCTGACTTGCCTGGATTGATGATATTTTTATGTGTTCAACTTTCCAGATATACATCCATTCATGCACACTAAATGTACCATCGGTTTAGATAGAAACATCCTTGGGCTAAAATGAGATCAGATCATGATCGATTATTACGTACCCATAAGTACCTAACACAAAAAGAGTTTGTCACTCGAATTGTTGTTTCCCCTAACTACATCTCAATCCCCCACACCTCCCTCATTACCCCTCCCACAGTTTGATATTTGAGATTCAGATGTTTATAGATTTCAAGTAGCATGAAACGGTAAAGGTACATGGGAAATTCGATATTTAAACGTGGAAATAAATTTAAGTTGAAGATAACTTAAATCACTTGCGGCGGAGTAGTGGAAATCCATAGCAAAAAACTACAGGATAAAAATATAATAGTCTATTTCCACGTAAACTAACAAACTGTAGACCGGTTTCGGTTGTTAAACCATCATCAGTACACAATAGAACTGATGATTCTATTGTGTACTGATGATGGTTTAACAACCGAAACCTGTCTACAGTTTGTTAGTTTACGTGGAAATAGACTATTATATTTTTATCCTGTAGTTTTTTTTTTTTTTTTTTTACGTTGAAGGTTAGTTTTGCTGTAGGTGATGCAGTCAAAGAACGCACCGAGTTTTGCAGCTGAATCAGCGTTTATTATGTCCTTTCTGCTCGAGATTGGTGAAGCCATATTAGTTTGATTCATGGTGACAATCATCCAGTGACTGATGCTACTTACGTCAAACTTGGTGGTTTTTCACCACTCTTAACATCTTCGTTCAGCGTTCATAGAACTAGAGTACCTAAGTACTCGTACTTGCAATGATAGTACGATCAACGCTGATGAAAATAGTAAGTGAAGAGAAGCCGCACATGGAGATAGCACTGAATGGAACAAAGGATATTATTGTGATAGCTCGAAGGACCGCCAGGGGGTTTAGCCGGAAGCCAGAGCTGGTCTTGTAGGTGGGGTGTCCTTCCACTTCTGTTTACCAACGCTCCTCCAGCAGGATCTAGTGATTCTCCCCAGAGATCTATGACCCCCTCCTATATGCGGTTGGGAGTGATGTAATCCGGAGCAAATGGAAATACTGGAACTCGGGTGGAAACGTAGGAACAGACTATTTCCATTGAGACGAGTCGGTTACGCCGGGTTATGAAAATTGGCAACGAAGCGAGCATCACTAGAACCTAATTGCATGAGTTGTACACATCTTGCGGGAAATCGAGATCACAAGCCGTTGTATCTGGTAGGAATGCAATCATAGCTGATCTACATGCCGGCCCAATCGTACTCCATTAGTGGTCCACACGTCAAAATCCCACTGACCTTCCAGATCCACTTTAACATTTCCGAACCACATAAATTTGCTTACTCCAAACTAATTTCTAGATAAACCGGTTTAGTGCTGATTTGACGGGAACTAGTTGATTGTTAATTTTGTAAATAGTTCTTATTCAACTAGTCCCAGGAACCTTACGTACACCCATATTACAAATGATACAAAAAGATACCCACGTCAATTTACCGGCACGTAGCGCAGTACTTGGTGTAAGAGTGCTTATGCGATTGGGCTTGGATTTTCTCTTTGATCAGGATGTGGCTAGATACATCGAGCAATAATTAAAGATCAGTATAGAATTTTGATAAAATTAAGAATGTTTTTGACTTGGTTCTTGGTCGAATGGTGCCACCCATCGTGTTCCTATTTATCTCTGCAGTTCTGAAATCTATTTAGCTGTTACTTCCTTACTCCGATGAGTTAGGAAAATATGGAAGGTATATCACTGAAACCAGTGTCATCACCATTTCCCTCAGTTCATTAATAATAAAATGTCATCTGCACAATGTTGTTCTGTGCACGGTTCTTCTCGTAAAAAAAAAAAAAAACATGGAAAAAGATAACTCACAAGCTCATTTTCACTAATACTCCCCCCCCCCCCCCCCCTCAAAAAAACCTCGGAAAATCCTACTTTTACACCCATTTTCCACCTATAACACCCCTGGATCCTATCGGCTTGCCGAGCTTCGGAGCACAACTAGGACCCAAGTGGAGCCTGTGTGCGGAAGAGCGACGATTTTAGACCAAATTTAACTTCAATTTAAGACTGAAACTTTGTTAGAACCTCAATTCTTCGCTCGTTGGTCAAAATCGACTTCATATTCGGTCTTATCACCATAAAAAACAGGGAAAACTACCTCAAAAGTTCGTTTTACTAAAACACAAAAAACCTATTTTTGCACCTATTTTTCACCCATAAGTAACACCCTTGGGTGTATTCCGATCGGGCTGAATTTTTGGGACACAACTAAAGCTCGAATGGAGCCTTTGTGCGAAAGAACGAATTTTTAGGCCGAAAATAAAGTAGATATATGGTGTACGGACATCATTGGATTTTTGGAATCTACGCACCTTGAAACGTAAAAGAAAATTTTTTTGCTGAGCATATTATACATAGGTATTATTCACAGAATAATAAACCAAACGGCAGTTGTTGATGTTACGAAAACATGCTGGGTACCTCGTTTATTACCTATGCGGTTGACGATAACATTATATAGCAGCCTACTTGTCAACAATATAATTCTACTAAATACTTTATAATAATGTTGGTTATGTGTCAGTAAGGCTTTGGGAAGTTATTCGTGGATAAGAATTTCGGAATATTTAATATAATTTACATTGAATGCGCATGCTAATTATTATCACGTCCAAGTAACGACCTAAATAATTGGCTAAAGCCGTATAGCTTACCCCCATGGCATACGTTTTTCTTTTACTATTACATAACTGGTTAATGAGACACCCACGGAGATGATACGAAATCACCGGCGGGGTGAGCCCAGTATTTTATGCATTCGCCGATGTTTCGATTATATTAGATATCCTTCCTTCCAGCGCTAGTGCATGCCCATTAGATCACGAGCTTCTCGGATGCTCTCAAGACTGGAAAACCATTCCGGAACGGCGGAGCTGACATCGTCACATCATTTTATCGCGGATCTTCGAGAGAAAAAGGACGCAAGCACTCATGAAAATAATGATTGACTTTTACTTGAGGGAACGGTCAAGGTCGGTAGACCGGCGTGTGCATGCTTGATATTATGGATAATTATGTCGTTTCTCAAGGCAGGAAACGTCGGCTGGTTGTTCATATCGGAGGAGAGACCTTGGGATTCCGTCCGTCCGAATAGCGGGTTCCCGCGTCCGCTATTTTGCCCGAAAAAAATTGTTTTCGCCAAAGGCGTTAACCAATTCGAGTTACGTCACAATGTTTATACATATATCTATCACAGTATCATGAAGTTAACGTACCATGAAGTTCAATAGGTGTAATGATTGGATCCTGGACTCGTCGTTGGTTACGTAGATACGCTCAACAACTCAGGGTACCTGCTAATATATGTACTGATTATTCATATAATCCGACGTTCTCTGCCATGCCACCAATCAATCAATATCAGTTTTTATTTTTGCGTTCAACATGAAGAGAAAACAAATTGGTACGTACTTATAGCTAATAAATTAAAGATCGCCGTGGCAATGATATGCAAAGAGCGAACAAAATCATCAGAAACAAGATGTGAGAAACAAGTTGTGTCAGAAAAATAAATAGATAAAAGTGGTAATATGTGTTTGCTAGAAGAATCGACTGGAACTTGTCAAATGGGAAATTATATGCGCAGCCAAATTTTGGCAGTGCGTTGCAGGTGCTCGCCCGCACCAACCGATTGGCCCAGCCGGAGGAGCTCCCGGTCGGGCGGACACAAACCGCCATAGCGGCCTCCCAAGACCACTTCCCAGTGCTGGGGAAGCAGCCTCAACACGATATCAACTATACCGATTTCCAGCGCCAGCCGAGCCGCCCCCAGGCTGAGCAAGGATCCAAAAACGCGCACACAGCCACACACACACACACACACACACACACACACCATAAATACTAACTTTCATACACTATAATACATAATAATACCTGAATAAACCAAATAATTACCGAACAGATGAATCACATGCAAACATAAGCCATAATAATTTCGTTATACCTGTTCATCTAATTTAAAAATAATGTTCAGGACGAACGTTAAATACAAAGATCCCCACACTCGAGAGGAAAAATTTCCTGTTGCAACCAATAAATAAAAATCATGTATCATATTTCTCACGTCGTAATGTAAGTATTGAATGTAACGGCGATGTGCGCTGTACGATTTTTGATCTGTACTATGGGTGTCTGTACGCAATGTGGTTGAACGAATTATGGAAAGGTGTGATAGAAATCGATATGCAGAAATATCACTTTGCAGACAATATTCAACTTCCGGTATTTTACAAATTATTTCAAGTACTTTTAGTTTGTATCGGAATCACGACAATCACTTTGTGAAACTGACATGTCAGCAGTGATCAATCGATCAGATGTTTTGTAATATGTAGAAGCATTTGGAAATGATTATTATTATAATAACCGATTAGGTAGGTATCCGATGAACTTTTGTGTCTAATGGTAAATACACATTATTTAAATCTTGCTGATTTCCGGCATACAGCAATTCGGATTTACACTCCGAAGCTGTAAAATTATAATACCAAATTTCAGCATCTATCTATTAGGAGAGAACTGAGCTCCCGAGCTCACTCAGCTGATCTGGGAGGGTCCTAACTTTGTCAATCGTATGCAGTAGGCCTATAGAGGCTCCATACCAAATTTCAGCCTTCTAGGTCTATTAGGAGAGAAATGATACACGGCATGATTTTTCTGATATTAAATAATTGTATAATTAATTTAAGAACCTAGGCGTAGATGTAGTTGATTTCGACGGGAAAATCCCGTGGATTTTGTATATTCTTTCTTCAATAATGCTAATCAGATTGTAAATCAAGTAAATAGCGTAGAAATTAGCTTTAGGAGCCTCTCAGCTGATCCTGGGCCTATGCATCGTCAGGTAAAAGTTCTAAGGAGTCTACAAACTAAAATACAGCTTTGGAGTCTAAATAGCGTAGAAATTAGCTTTAGGAGCCTCTCAGCTGATCCGGGGCCTATGCATCGTCAGGTAAAAGTTCTAAGGAGTCTACAAACTAAATTACAACTTCGGAGTGCAAATAGCGTAGAAATTAGCTTTAGGAGCCTCTCAGCTGATCCGGGGCCTACGCATCGTCAGGTAAAAGTCGTAAGGAGTCTACAAACTAAATTACAACTTCGGAATGCAAATAGCGTAGAAATTAGCTTTAGGAGCCTCTCAGCTGATCCGTGGCCTATGCATCGTCAGGTAAAAGTCGTAAGGAGTCTACAAACTAAATTACAACTTCGGAATGCAAGTAGCGTAGAAATTAGCTTTAGGAGCCTCTCAGCTGATCTGGGGCCTACGCATCGTCATAAGTCCTAAGGGGTCTACAAACTAAATTACAGCTTCGGAGTGCAAATAGCGTAGAAATTAGCTTTAGGAGCCTCTCAGCTGATCCTGGGCCTATGCATCGTCATAAGTCCTAATTCTTAAGTCCTGAGGAGTCTACAAACTAAATTACAACTTCGGAATGCAAATAGTGTAGAAATTAGCTTTAGGAGCCCCTCAGCTGATCTGGGGCCTACGCATCGTCATAAGTCCTAAGGAGTCTACAAACTAAATTACAACTTCGGAATGCAAGTAGCGTAGAAATTAGCTTTAGGAGCCTCTCAGCTGATCTGGGGCCTACGCATCGTCAAAAGTCCTGAGGAGTCTACAAACTAAATTACAACTTCGGAATGCAAGTAGCGTAGAAATTAGCTTTAGGAGCCTCTCAGCTGATCTGGGGCCTACGCATCGTCATAAGTCCTGAGGAGTCTACAAACTAAATTACAACTTCGGAATGCAAGTAGCGTAGAAATTAGCTTTAGGAGCCTCTCAGCTGATCTGGGGCCTACGCATCGTCATAAGCCCTAAGGAGTCTACAAACTAAATTACAACTTCGGAATGCAAGTAGCGTAGAAATTAGCTTTAGGAGCCTCTCAGCTGATCTGGGGCCTACGCATCGTCATAAGTCCTGAGGAGTCTACAAACTAAATTACAACTTCGGAATGCAAGTAGCGTAGAAATTAGCTTTAGGAGCCTCTCAGCTGATCTGGGGCCTACGCATCGTCATAAGTCCTGAGGAGTCTACAAACTAAATTACAACTTCGGAGTGCAAATAGCGTAGAAATTAGCTTTAGGAGCCTCTCAGCTGATCTGGGGCCTACGCATCGTCATAAGTCCTAAGGGGTCTACAAACTAAATTACAGCTTCGGAGTGCAAATAGCGTAGAAATTAGCTTTAGGAGCCTCTCAGCTGATCCTGGGCCTATGCATCGTCATAAGTCCTAAGTCTTAAGTCCTGAGGAGTCTACAAACTAAATTACAGCTTCGGAGTGCAAATAGCGTAGAAATTAGCTTTAGGAGCCTCTCAGCTGATCCTGGGCCTATGCATCGTCAGGTAAAAGTCGTAAGGAGTCTACAAACTAAATTACAACTTCGGAATGCAAATAGCGTAGAAATTAGCTTTAGGAGCCTCTCAGCTGATCCTGGGCCTATGCATCGTCAGGTAAAAGTCGTAAGGAGTCTACAAATTAAATTACAACTTCGGAATGCAAATAGCGTAGAAATTAGCTTTAGGAGCCTCTCAGCATATCCCGGGCCTATGCATCGTCAGGTAAAAGTCGTAAGGAGTCTACAAACTAAATTACAACTTCGGAATGCAAGTAGCGTAGAAATTAGCTTTAGGAGCCTCTCAGCTGATCTGGGGCCTACGCATCGTCATAAGTCCTAAGGAGTCTACAAACTAAATTACAGCTTCGGAGTGCAAATAGCGTAGAAATTACCTTTAGGAGCCTCTCAGCTGATCCGGGGCCTATGCATCGTCAGGTAAAAGTCGTAAGGAGTCTACAAACTAAATTACAACTTCGCAATGCAAGTAGCGTAGAAATTAGCTTTAGGAGCCTCTCAGCTGATCTGGGGCCTACGCATCGTCATAAGTCCTAAGGAGTCTACAAACTAAATTACAGCTTCGGAGTGCAAATAGCGTAGAAATTAGCTTTAGGAGCCTCTCAGCTGATCCTGGGCCTATGCATCGTCATAAGTCCTAAGTCTTAAGTCCTGAGGAGTCTACAAACTAAATTACAACTTCGGAATGCAAGTAGCGTAGAAATTAGCTTTAGGAGCCTCTCAGCTGATCTGGGGCCTACGCATCGTCATAAGTCCTGAGGAGTCTACAAACTAAATTACAACTTCGGAATGCAAGTAGCGTAGAAATTAGCTTTAGGAGCCTCTCAGCTGATCTGGGGCCTACGCATCGTCATAAGCCCTAAGGAGTCTACAAACTAAATTACAACTTCGGAATGCAAGTAGCGTAGAAATTAGCTTTAGGAGCCTCTCAGCTGATCTGGGGCCTACGCATCGTCATAAGTCCTGAGGAGTCTACAAACTAAATTACAACTTCGGAATGCAAGTAGCGTAGAAATTAGCTTTAGGAGCCTCTCAGCTGATCTGGGGCCTACGCATCGTCATAAGTCCTGAGGAGTCTACAAACTAAATTACAACTTCGGAGTGCAAATAGCGTAGAAATTAGCTTTAGGAGCCTCTCAGCTGATCTGGGGCCTACGCATCGTCATAAGTCCTAAGGGGTCTACAAACTAAATTACAGCTTCGGAGTGCAAATAGCGTAGAAATTAGCTTTAGGAGCCTCTCAGCTGATCCTGGGCCTATGCATCGTCATAAGTCCTAAGTCTTAAGTCCTGAGGAGTCTACAAACTAAATTACAGCTTCGGAGTGCAAATAGCGTAGAAATTAGCTTTAGGAGCCTCTCAGCTGATCCTGGGCCTATGCATCGTCAGGTAAAAGTCGTAAGGAGTCTACAAACTAAATTACAACTTCGGAATGCAAATAGCGTAGAAATTAGCTTTAGGAGCCTCTCAGCTGATCCTGGGCCTATGCATCGTCAGGTAAAAGTCGTAAGGAGTCTACAAATTAAATTACAACTTCGGAATGCAAATAGCGTAGAAATTAGCTTTAGGAGCCTCTCAGCATATCCCGGGCCTATGCATCGTCAGGTAAAAGTCGTAAGGAGTCTACAAACTAAATTACAACTTCGGAATGCAAGTAGCGTAGAAATTAGCTTTAGGAGCCTCTCAGCTGATCTGGGGCCTACGCATCGTCATAAGTCCTAAGGAGTCTACAAACTAAATTACAGCTTCGGAGTGCAAATAGCGTAGAAATTACCTTTAGGAGCCTCTCAGCTGATCCGGGGCCTATGCATCGTCAGGTAAAAGTCGTAAGGAGTCTACAAACTAAATTACAACTTCGCAATGCAAGTAGCGTAGAAATTAGCTTTAGGAGCCTCTCAGCTGATCTGGGGCCTACGCATCGTCATAAGTCCTAAGGAGTCTACAAACTAAATTACAGCTTCGGAGTGCAAATAGCGTAGAAATTAGCTTTAGGAGCCTCTCAGCTGATCCTGGGCCTATGCATCGTCATAAGTCCTAAGTCTTAAGTCCTGAGGAGTCTACAAACTAAATTACAACTTCGGAATGCAAATAGTGTAGAAATTAGCTTTAGGAGCCCCTCAGATGATCCGGGGCCTACGCATCGTCATAAGTCCTAAGGAGTCTACAACCTAAATTACAGCTTCGGAGTGTAAATTAGTTTTAGGAGCGATGAAAATGAGTACTTCATGACGGGTCGTGCTTAATTTTCGAGCACAAAACCCAGCGGTAAAACATGATACATGTTAAAAAGGGTCAAGGGGTTATTATGACAAAAACGCTGCAAATTATCAGGACATGTCAAAAATCCCACCAGATTCGAAGTGTAAGTTCTCCAACGTCCGGCCATTACGGCCCCACTAATTCCCCACCCGGTAATTTTTGAAACGCTGATAGTCGCTGAATCCTCTACATATTCCCAAATGTTCACCTAATTTGGATTATTCGTTCGGATGTGAACAACATAGTTGTACCTGTCAATAAATAGGTAAAAAAGTACGTATCAACAAAATCCAAAATAACCATCTTTCTTCAAATGACAGAATATCTTCAATGGAAACCTTCTATTGAAAGTTATTGGAAGTTTTCTACCCTTCAGAGATGACTGACGGTAACTCCGAGCTTCACGGACCAACTAGAGGGGCCTACAACCCAAATTTCATAAATATTGTTTCATGGTAACTAAGGAAAGTGTGTCGAACGGCGGACTTAAGTAATGATTTTTATTCTGTTTTCGGATTCGACGTATACCTACCTTGAAACGGTAACCATCAAACTGGGTGGTGTGGGGGTAAACAATTGTTTCATGTTCAAAGGTTCATACTTGAACATTATAAACCAAAATTGTAGTAATCATTTACAAATTTCTGACAAAAACACAGAAGAGACAGTGTTTTTTGTCGTCTCGAGAAGCGTCTTACGTAGGTAGGTACACACAGTCAGAGGCATATAAACAAGAGATTATATTATTATCACATGCAACTCGAATGACAAACGTAGAAATTTCTACATTCATCGATTATCACCTCCATCAGTAACCACTGTAACGTCAACCTTGCCTTGTATAAACATCTTCTCAGTGTGAAAAACTCGTACAATAACTTTGATCCTTAGGTACATACATAAATGTTTCATTCCTCGTTCTACTGCTCTCAGCAAAGGTTATACCCATACTAGTATAGGTTTACTGTTGTAGTTCTGGTTGTCCTGTATTCAGTTACTGGTCTGAAGATTATTATTAATAAATCAAAACGTTGGGATAGGAAACATTTTAGTTTTACCTTTTTTCTAATCCTCACGTCCCCGATACACCTATTTCTTATTGAGTATATCGACGGGAGCGGTATCGCTGATATTGGTGTAGTACTTCGGTCAAAATCTACACTTGGATAGTAGGCTTCTCTCTTCATGTTTACTGTGTTGCTTGTTTTCTCCTGTTGCTGTTACCGTATTTTTCATGTTCCCTATACAAAACAGGGAATTAAAAATAATATGATGATCAAAATCCAAGCAAGCGCAAGCAAATGTTTATTCTGGTCGGCCCACCATTGCCGATGGTTTTGAGGACTTCTTGTTCCTATGAATGTTGTATTATGGATTATTCAATTAGTAAATATTCGGAACAGATTGCCCATTGTAGTTATATGTATGCAGACGATTGGGTTCTATCTGCCGCTAGTTACTCCTTAATTAATTACTTCATGCTATGTAGAATGCGGTGTAATTAAAAGCGTCGTTCTCTATCAAAGGCAAGGTCGGATGGATACACCGGTGATCCTTGAGACGAAGGAGAGGATAGGGCGCTATCTGTTGGGAGTACTCAGAGTCTCGAAGCGACTTGAAAGAGTTCGATCTGAGAGAACTTTATGAGTGAACTTGCGTTTTGAGAACAAAAACTCAAGCACCGCCCACACATATTTTGTAATTGTTGGTTGTGATTATAACTTGAATTATTTCGAACTGAAGTTGTAAATTCTTGTACTTGGTCGTTAGAACATGGTTAGAACATCACTTATTTATCAGTGTCAATCGATTATTAGTTGTATTAATTTATATAGTGAACCTTTGGAATCGAGCATCAACAGAAATGTTTAAGACCCCTCAAAATTTGATGGTTTGCGTTTCAAGGTAATAGAATCCAAAAATGGAGTTACACAATTTCTGTTCGTCCGTCGTACGCGGCACTTTCTTTAGTTGCCATAAATCAAAATGAATGAAATTTGGTTTGTAGGCCCATTTGGGGGCTAGTTGGTCCGCGAAGCTCGGCGTTACTGTCAGTCATCTCTAAGGGATGAAAAATAGGGGTTGCATTTTCAAAACTCCGTAGCTCGAAACAGGAATTCAGTGATTACGCAGAAGGGGTTTGTAGAGAGGAAAATAATAAATTTGTTAAACAATTTGCAGCGTTTGAATTCTGGTTCCGGAAGTCCCTCCCTGTCCCTGCATTTTGAGTAGAGAACATCCAAAGCAAAATTCTTCACACAGTAAACAATCTAAACATGGTGGTTTCAGTTGTTGGACAGGGATCAAAATCTACCCACTTGTAATAGTTATGTAAATACTATTAGGTACTACCGGTAGTAACTATCAAATCAGTATATGTCATGAGTCATCATCTTAAGTACAGAACCACTCTCGTTTCGACGTCAGGATTTTCACGTAATTATTGCCCAGATAATAAAGTGAAGTGTACTAGAAGTGAACGTGGTTTGATGGCCGGACACACGCACACGTGTGCGCGCGGTGTGGCGTCACGCGTGCTGCAATAAAGAGCGGCAGGAATCGTAAAGACGGTCTGAAAACCAGGGGGGAAGCTAAGGGGTGTTTCTTTGATAACCGCCACAAGCTCAGGGTGAGGGCATAAAGTGGAGTTAGCACGTACAATCTCAGCTCGCACTCGCCTTCCCAAGTATTAAACTTTCAGTTTCCCACTTATCTCGACTTGCTTATCTCCAAACGTTGCCACTTTCGTCCCGGATCAATCACTTTAAGAGCGAGAAAGCAGTTGGCACAAGGGGTTTCTGATCCGGCATTCACCCTCCACCTTTCTCGGTTTGAACTAGATACTTGGGGTTGGGGAGCTCAACGGTTGTTAAAAGAGATCTGATACAGGTACCTGCGTACTGGAGTATCACAGGTGGGGATGATCGAAGTGCTCGTATATGCATGAATTCAACGCGTATAAATGAAATTACAGTAAACTGGGATCAGCTGAACAGAAGGTACCAAATATACAGCATGTCCCAGTTCATTCTGGAGAAATTCAGGGAATCGATTCTACTCTTCATTTGGAACAAAAAATGCTCAGCAGAAATTTTTCGAGAAGTTCTTCGTTTTAATGATATCCAGCAATTTGTGTTTTTCCAACTTTTCATAACTTACTACATAAAAACGCTAATAAATTCGAAAATATTGAGACATCGTTTGAAAGGACAGTTTCCTGTAATATTCTTTTGTTTTCAATGGTCAGAGTTACTTAAAATATGGCCGATATCAGTTGGAACATTTTAAAATTTCAAAATTTAAAATTGTGAAAAGATTGTACGTTCTACTGAGGTTACAAAAAATACCTAAAACTTGTCAAATTTCACAAAAACTTCTTCTTCTAATAGGCTTTACATTGATATCTTACTTAGATCTAAAAATAACGTTGTAGTAGAGTTAAAAATGATAATGGAACATTTGAAAACGTGAGCAGAAGTGAATCGTGGTGGGGGGGGGGGGGGATTAATTAGACCTCGTAAAATAAAACTAACGCTTCCTTGACTGGTTGAATAAAAATAATGTTGGAATGTTGGAATATGAAGGGGACATATTGGAGTTCAAACAACAAAGAATGATTAGATCCAACATTCAACGAGAATGGACAGGGAGATGTCACTAGAATGTGATTGTATTTGCATAATAATAAATTATGAACCTCGGTTAACCATCTTATCTAACTGCAACAGAACGCTTCTCTTCCACCAGTTCAATTTAATGTGTCGCGTGGAAAGGTAGTTGTTATGCCGCTTTATATTTCAAATCAGGAGTACCGAGATATGCTCCTCGTGTATGGATACTGTAACTGCAGCAGTACAATACTTGTAAAGCCTATTAGATGAAGAGGTTTTTGTGAAATTAGACAAGTTGTAGGTTTTTTTGTAACCTCAGTAGAACGTACAATCTTTTTCACAATTTTAAATTATCAAATGTTCCAACTGATATTGGCCAACGTTTTAAGTAACTCTGACCATTGAAATTTAACGTACTTTCAAACGGTGCAATTGGATTTGTTGTAGTCTCAATATTTTCGAATTTATTAGAGTTTTTATGTGGTAAAGTAATGAAAAGTTGGAAAAACAAAAATTGTCGGATATCTTTACTTACAACGAAGAACTTTTCGAAAAATTTTTACTGAGCTCTTTTTGTTCCAAATGAAGAGTAGAATCGATTCCCTGAGTTTCTCCAGAAGGAACTGGGATACCCTGCATACAGCTTGACAGGTTATGTTATCAAATTGAACAAAATAATATGGAGAAATCCGAAATCTCTCCCTTTTTTTATTTATTTTTTTATTTTATTTTATTTATTTTATTTATTTATTTTATTTTTTTAAAGAAAGTTTGGATTACTGGAGTGTTCGGAGTACTGAAGTTCGGATTATCGAGATTAGACTGTATGTAATATTGTAAGGGACAGCCTTACTGGTATCACTGGAAAAATATGGATTTGGCTCTGACTGTTATGGCAACTTTTTGTAGCGTGAAGAATGACAGGAGACTCGTCGGTGCCTCGGAGGGGACAAATCACATTTCCAAAAAAGTAGGGGATGACGGAGTGGGGAGGGGATTTTCAAAAAAGGGGGAATGACGACCTAAGCCAGCAAACCCGCGTCCGTGTGAAACCCCAGCGAGCGGTGAGGCGGGGGTCGGTTTACGATTGTTCTCAGGCGGCTTCGGCCCCGCCATTAAAAGCCCGTGTAATATTCAACGTAAAGCGTTTTACGTCTGTCGTAAAAACACCAACCCCTTCTCGAGAGCGCAGTTAGATGGCGCGTTTTCCTCATCCCCTTCGAAAGGGAAGCTCCCGGGATCCTCGCACTCCTCTTAGATTCCTCCCACCTTTCATTATGATAATAGCATCCTTGAGGTTAGTGAGCAATCAAACCCCAACCCGCAAGTATTGACTCCTCTTTACTTTATTTCCAACCCCCAACCCCCACCACATACAAAATCAATCCAGCTGACAAGGTAAGCAAAGGGACGTCCTTTAATTCGTTAATTGAACACTCAAGCGAGGTTCAAATTTGTCGACTTTCTTTTGATTTCTCAGGAAAAGTTTGATCTTGGAGTTGCTTTATTTCGCCTGTTCTACATCAGTGGAGAGAGTTTGGTAGCTATTTAGGGCTTGAGTAAATACAAGTGTTCGGCGAGTTGGAGGAAAACTCCTTTCGTCTTCAAGGAGATTTCTTATAGGCAAGGATAGTTCCAGTCAAGCTTTATCACCATATTAATTAACGAATTTTCGAAGTGACATTAATTATTCGCGAGTCATCGTCCTGTGCTTACAATTTTTGAAGAATTCGAGGCAGTAAAGAATCTATTTACATGGCTATTTGTTGTATGTGGATTTTCGCGATTTTCACCCAGAATTTTATCATGTTTTATTTAGAAAAACCATTAGAATATTGGACTGTATTGAATTGTTGGACAATTGACCATTGGAATAGTGTTTTTTCCATCTCGAAGCTTGAAAACTATGTTTTAGTGACTTTACAACAATTGTTGGTGATTTATAGCTATTGTACCGATATTTGACGCCTAAAAATCTCAATTTTGAATCAACTTTTGTTTTGTGAAATTAATTTCATTTGTTGCGTCCCCCCCCCCCCCCCCCCTCCAAACAACAATTTTGTTATAGATTACCTGCAAAAAACCTCCTCATCCGCAAAAAGGATTAATACGAATTTTGCCCGCAAAATAGCCGGTTGTTGCTGTGGGGGGGGGGGGGGGGGGCTGCCCACCGAACAGCGTTGAAAGAAATTCAAGGTTTGCGGAGAAGGAGCAGGTTTCTGTACACATATCCAACAGAGGGGGGAGGGACAGGTTTCTATGTGCACATCCACGAGCGAGGTGAGAAGCACCGAGAATCCTGTTCTGGCGGGCAAAATTTATATCAATCCGTTTGCGGCTGGTTTTTTTTCGGTAAAATTTTTACAACAGGGTGGTTTTTGGGGGATTCACCTCTTTTTGAATTGATGAAGTGAAATTTTTGCCAGTACCTATAAAATATTTCTCAGTACCTCCCTACTTACTACCTACCTTACTACTTACTCAGCACCCACTACCTACTTGGTAGGTACCTACTGTGACAGAGTGTAACAGTGGGGGGTAGACCCTCGAGAGTCCCCCTCCTAGACCAGTGAGATTATCACCGGTTAAGAAGGGATATCGATTAGGCTTCCCCAAACCGATCCCGTCTCCACCGGGAGAAAAAATGTATCGAGAACAGCCCACGCTGTTACACTCCTCCCCACATGACATACTTCTCGGTAGCAGAAGTATGAGAGGGAAAAGGGGAAATGAAAAGTAGTATGAAGTTCTGAAGTTCTGGTTCAGGAAAAGACATCTGAACAACTTTAAGGTGACTAACCTCCATCGTAATGGTACTACCTCAATAATATTTTACTGGTGGAGAACAAAGCTCCTACATGCGATTATTGGCGGATTATGTTGCCAGAGGTTGTTGTCCAGTGAACTGTGCTCATCTGGGTAATCTCTAGGTGATCAACCTCCATCGTTGGAATGGAACAACCATTGGGACTTGTCAATTGGGACATGGCATCAATCCCCTTCTAATGAGCTCAGTATATTTTAATTATACTGACACTTCTAAAGTTGTGAAAGGGGGTGGGGAAGCCAATAGATGTATGCATTATCAAAGGGACTGGTTGTTAGTATAAAGGAATCCTTATGGGAAACCTTTTGGCTTATCCTTCTGGTAAGCCCACAAAAAGTGGATGGAGTATGGTGTCACTCAGCTCATACTACCGAACCACGCTCTGCTACCATGTGACAGAGTGTAACAGTGGGGGTGGACCCTCGAGAGCCCCTCCTAGACCAGTGAGATTATCACCGGTTAAGAAGGTATATCGATTAGGCTTCCCCAAACCGATCCCGTCTCCACCGGAAGAAAAAATGTATCGAGGACAGCCCACACTGTTACACTACTCCCGATTTAGTACCAACACAACCCAGTAAAAAGTGGCTAAAATCATCTAAAATTTATATAAAATCTCCAGAATTGGTATAGGAATGCTGATTTGAGACTGAATGAGAAAGTTACTCATTATAGTTTTGTGGGTGTTGAGGTTCAGTCAAAGAAGAAGAGGCTTTTCGCCGACGTTTTCGGTTGTATATTTATCCCATCATGAGTGCCTGCTACGAACAAAAATTTAAATATTTACGAAAGCGCCTATTTCTTTGAGTATTTACGGCGGTATTCTATGATTGTGTTCATACTATAGACAAGCAAAGGCCTATTGATCAATAATTATTCAGTAATTAAAAACATTTTTTACATCAATAAAACGAGTCCCACGAGTTTCAGAGTTGGTTCAAAAAGCTGAAAATAATCAATATAAACAGCTTTGCTTCAACTACTTCGAAAACTCGCTCGTATGGTCATGCTGCGTGATTGGAACTTTTTTTTTAATCGGAGTCTTTTTTAGAAAAAGCGTGTAATTAATACTGCAGAACTCACTGGGAATCATTAGAAGGAAGGGAATCCAATTTCGAATCCGCTTTACCAACATGACCGAGCCGAGTGTATTTAAACCCGTTTCAACGGTGTTTCTTTTTCCAACGAAAGCGAATGAGCTCGGAAAGGAATCGATTGATCACTTTTTTTTCCTCCACGATTTCCCACCATCGTCCAAGTCTTGGGGTTTTTCGGCAGCAAAGGAGAGCTTCCCTGCGGCGCCTAATTGTGCCTGGTCGCCCTTTGAGGTCTCCCCCTGGCAAACACAAGGCGACCTGTTTATGTTGGGAGCCAGGATATTACACTTTTTACTCTGTCCCTTTTTACTTTGTTCGTGAAACCTCGGCAGCGTTCCCGTACTCTCGTGTGATTAATTCGAGCTGTGATTAGTGTGTTCAAGGGGGTTTTCGGTACCTCGCCCGTGTGATACTGATTAGTGGTGGGGGGGGTGTCCGGTGATTGCTGCCCTTGATCGGAAACCTTTCCAAGTAAAACAGTTTACCCTCCTTGTCCCCCGTTTAATGAATTTCTCTTGAAAAACCAAATGACCGAAAGCGTTTGAGGATCTTTGACAGTCGTTAAGGATTCACTTTGTTCACGTTTCAGTTTATCTGTGAATCTGAGAGTTTCGCTAAATTATTCGTTTCCGTTAAACCAATCAGTACATTGATTGTAGGAACGAATGAAAGATTGATAAGTTTATTGGTACATCAAATAAGACAGTCACTTTCCGTGACATTACAAGATCATAAAGATAATAAATACATACTTTCCTGAAGGAATACATCACATTAGTTGAGCAATTTATTACCCAACATTGGATTTGTATTAGAATGTTGTTAGGGAATTATACAACGATGGAATAAAGAATATTAAAAGAGCTAAATCAGTAGTTGTAGACGCAACCTCAGCAGTGAATGTGTGTATAAATTGCGAATGAGTAAACCTATTCACTAAAATAGACAGTGGAAAGAGATTATCTATTTTGAAAATCTCCCGCGAGAGATAGTCTCCCCCGGGAAGACAGTCTCTTCCAATGTCTCCGGGTACGTCTATTTTACAGAATAGCTCCAGAGACCTTGAGAAAGAGATATGGATCCTAATACACGAAAATGCCATAGTATCCATGAAGTGCGAGATGTTCGTGCCCCCGGGAGTTCAATTCCTTAATAATGAACGCATTTCTTAATACCTATTCAATGGGTACCTACCTACCTCAATCCATACTTGGACGTTTTTACTCACGAATCGGATAAAAGTTTAAATTAAATTGAAAAAAGTCTCAATTATAAACAGAAAAAGTCGAATTAGGGGGCTTTTAATGCTTGTTATATCTACACCTAATGAACCTCTTAGGTAGGTAGGTACCTACCTCAACCCGTACTTGGACGTTTTTACTCATGAATCAATGATTATGTATATATTTTTAATTTAAATTGACTTACCTTTATGAAATGAAAGAATACACGATCAAAAGTACCGATGTGGTTGCGGATGAAGGAGGATATTACACGGATGAAGGAGGATATTACACGATCACTGTGAAACAAACGAGAAATAGACTCTCTCTTTCGAGGGAAGACACCTAATTAGCTGTCTCTCTGAAAGAGATCGAGAATGCCAAGATGGCCGCCAACTCTCTCTTTGAAAAGTTACTGAATAACCCTGTCATGGATACTATAAAAATCTATTTGGCCCAAAGAGAGAGTCAGACCTGAAAGAGATGTCTCTTTGGCTTAGTGAATAGGCCCCCAGGCAAACCCTATTCACTAAGTCAAAGAGACATCTCTTTTCGGTCCGACTCTCTCTTTTGGCAGAAGAGATTTTTATAGTATCCATGACAGGGTTATTCAGTAACTTCTAAATGAGAGAGGTGGCGGCCACCTTGGCATTTTCGATCTCTTTCAGAGAGACACCTAATTAGGTGTCTTTTCTCGAAAGATAGAGTCCCTTTCTCATTTGTTTGATAGTGATCCTGTATCATCCTTCGTTCATCTGCTACCATTTCTGTCGTGAGTCCCTCCCGGGAACACTCCTCTAGTAAACTTAAGTCTTCACCAATATTCTAACGCAAAACTTAGTTCCGTAAATAAACGAAACGAGTGGGGAGACAAGCCACAGAACCCAGGGTACACAACCTGGGGCCCCACCACCAACCCCTAACAGGGGGTTGGAGGGAGAGGCCTCACTTCTCTATAAAACCCTGGATCCTGCAGCTTTAGCTTCATTCGACACTTCCTCTAACCAGCTCTCTCTTCTCTCCTCTACCTTGCTCTCTCTCTCCTCCTCTCTCAAAAGATCCCAGATGTCGGTGGAGATCCGCCGCCTGGGCAAATTCTATCACTCACCTCCACCTTTTCACTCTCCCAAAAGATCGTAGATGTCGGTGGTGATCCGCTCATAACCGCCTGCGCACTTCCTCACGCCACCGTGATGAACCAATTTTAAATTCATCACAATTTCGTTCATTTTTATAATGTTTTTTCAACTCTTAAAGGTAAGTCGATTGTTCTTTAAAAATATGTACATATTATCGATTAGTGAGTAAAACCATCAAAGTAGGTACGGGTTGAGGGCTATTCAGTAAAATAGACGAACCTGGGAGACACTTCAAGAGACTGTCTCCCGAGGGTGACTATCTCCCAGGAGATTTTCAAAATAGATGATCTATTTTATGGTGATCTGTTTTATGGTTATCGAGTATCCACTCTACAACGTGGACACGTCTTATGGTCCGTCGAAATATGTCCGCAGTGTGTACCCGGCTTTGGTACGTATATCGATATTCATGTTACAAAAAATCAGTCGTTAATATATCCCCCCCCCCCCCCCCCCCAACAAAAGCATCCTAGTTTACCACATATAATTGTAGTAAACAAGTATCTACGGATCGGTTGTAATTGAAAACGCTGCAAATCCCTGCACAACGGTTTATTATTTTGTACAGAATACCCTTCTGTTACAGATCACAGCTCTCAGTATAGATAACCCGTCTATAAAATATAATATGCACTACTCTATACATAATATTATGTGAATTGCAGAAGCGTTGGCCAATAGAATTGCAGAACCATTTCCGACCATGCCAATGCGCACCATGCCAATTAGACAATTCGAAATTAATTCCAATTCAAATTAAAGTCCAATTCAGATTGATGGTATACCAATTTTTACAGTTCTAAGTTTGATATTCTACAGTTCTAAGTGAAGTCTATTTTACAGTTCTAAGTGAATTCCAATTGCAATTGAAAATTTTGAGTGATTGAGAGGCCTAGGCCAGTCATAATGAATTTATGCCAATGCGCACCATGCCAATAGAATGAACAATTCGAAATGAATTCCAATTCCAATTAAAGTCCAATTAATCCATTGATAACCACTGAAAACAATTGAAGACTGAACCCCCTCCCCCGACAATATTGGATACAGCATTGTTGCGAAATCCCTTCCCGTAATAATATGTGGGGCCTATTCCACCAAACTCTGTGAATAAATTGATTGATTGATCGATCGATTGATTGAATACATTGATTGATTGATTGAATCGAGCAAGAAAATCTCGGGCCAATTTTCGATTGATAGCGTCCCTGGTAACGGGAGTTGTTCTAAATGTATACAATAAATTGCACTCACACTGGAGTCGAAAATGCCTGTCGGTGCAAACTTCGGGGCCTTACTGTGAACAAACGGCTGGACGTACGATCATACGTACCGGCTTCATTTTCCGTCTAAATATTCGTTCTTTCGCACACATGTTCCAATTTGGGCCCTAGTTGTGTCCCAAAACGTTGCAGCCTGATCGGAATATACCCAGGGGTGTTCTGAGTAAAAATGGATACAAAAATAGGTGTTTTTTGTGTTTTAGTAACATGAGCTTTTGAGGTATCGTTTTCCATGTTTTTTTGAGACGAGAAGACCGAATATGAAGTCTATTTTGACAAAGAAAATGGAAAATTGAGGTTCTAACGAAGTTTCAGCGTTAAATTTACGTTAAATTTTGGTCTAAAATCGCCGTTCTTCCACACACAGTTTGGGTTGGGTCCCCATTTAGGAACAAATTTGAGTCCTAGTTGTGCTCCGAAGCTCGGTAGCCGGATCGGCATACACCCAGTGTTATGGGAGAAAAATGGGTGTAAAAATAAGGGTTTTTGAGGGATTTTTGAGGTTTTAGCGAACGTGAGCTTGTGAGGCATCGTTTTCCATGTTTTTTAGGGCGAGAAAACCGAATATTAAGTTGATTTTGACCGAAGAGTGATGAATTGAGGTTGTAACTAAGGTTAAGCTCCCGAAATTCATTTTTTATGTGTCAAAAACCTTGGGAATTGTCTGAAATCACCATAAACTTGTATAATAACACTAGAAGTAGTTTCAGCAGGTGAATCAAGGCAGTTAAATGGCACTATCAATGATCAAAGATAATTTGTCAAAGATAGGTGCCTGATTCGTGTTTTTGGGGGCCAAAATTGGTGGTAACCATCAAAAATAGCCATTTCAATTATTGCACATGAAAAGAAACAGTAAATGAACAGCCAAAATTTGTGTAGGTATGTCCAGTAGAATAATAAACCCATGTGACAAGGACTGTGCAGCGTTTTTTCTTAAGCGTCTTCCGCTTCAGATAGGATGCTTATTTTCCACTGGAAATGGTTCATGGATTATGTGGAGGATGTAGGATACGGGCTTCGTTTTGTGAGCTGCAAGTGGTGGTCTGGACTTTAGTAGGTAGGTACTAGTTCCAGAATCCAGTGGGAAGTTGTGGTAGCTATTAAATAATATTATTTACGGGTGTTTCTGGAAATATAAGAAGAGATTCTTTATGAGAAGTTTTTGTAAGGTAAGAAGAGTATTGGCGTTCCTTAGAAGATCAACAGTACAATATCGGCGCGGCTTACGTCTCCTAAAATATTTGCGGATTGGTACATGCCATTATTTGCAGTTCAGTATCTGATGCTCCACTCACCTGATGATCACCACACTGACACCAGTTGTTTGGTATTCAAATGTACTATTATATAATTTGCGAGTATGTGAGTGTGTGTGACGTCATCAGGGTCAAACAGCTGAACGGATTTTCATGAGCGTTGTCTCACGATGATCAGCGAGTTCCTGGCTGGGTTGTAGGCTGTCGCTCGATCCTCGAGCCTTCAGATCTTCTCTTTGATCGTATTCCTGGCCTCCCATAACGACATCGTCCGAGTTGGTGCTTCGGTTCTACGGTCGAGCCCATGTCGCGGATCTCTTTCGACAGCTAACCAGAATAAGGTGTGTGCTGCCGGAAACAGGTTTTCACGGCGGTTTCAACCGTACTAAAACGATTTTTGTGGAACATTCAGGATTTATTCGAACGTCATGATTTCATCGTCAGAATAACCGCATAGTTGATAGGTAGGTGGTTACCCTCATATTTCTTTTACCGCTCCATGTGATTCTTAAAACGTTCTGAGTATTAGTGGACCCACAGTTTTCATCATTTTTCCAATGAACATAATATACCTATGACGTAGACACAGACATAATATTATGAAACAGGTACGTATCTTTGAGAAATTGGGAGAACTTCCTTTGTCAGTTGCGAATCGTGGCTTCTATTCCATGCTTTCACGAGCATTTCGTCATCCTTTTTGTTTTCTTATTTTCAATGATGAACCTTTGGGATCGGGCATGAAGAAAAAAATTTTATCCCCCCCTCAAAATCTGATGGTTTACGTTTCAAGTTATGTAGAATCCGAAAATGCAATAACAAAATTTCTGTCCGTCCGCCAAACTTCGCACTTTTCTTAGTTACCATAACCAAAATTGACGAAATTTGGTTTGTAGGTCCCGTTCCGGGTCTAGTTGGTCCTCGAAGCTCGGCGTTACTGTCAGTCATCTCTAAGGGGTTGATAATAGGGGTTGAAATTTTCAGAACGCCGTAGCTCGAAAACTTTCTATACAAGGTTTTTTTTTAAACGTTTTTAAATCGATCTTGAACTAAAGAATTTTTTGAGACCACCCGGAGCATTGTACGACCAGCCGTTCGTTTCCCCACAAAGCTTCATCAACATGATCGTGAAGCAAACTGTGTAAACCCTGCCCAGATATCATTGCTAGCGAGCACATGATTATAATCACGGATGGCTGAAGTCGAGTTGGTTGTTCTGTGATATTATTTCATTTTATAAATTAGGGATCTGTTGGATTTTGTTGGTAGGTACTTTTGAAACTTGAGCAAACGTTGAAGTATTATTGATGGGTAAATTATTACAAGACCGGTCATTATACCATCTACGTAGAAGGGGCTGGATTTTGTTGATAGGTACTTTTGCAACTCGAACAACCGTTGAAGTATTATTGATGGTCAAATTATTACACAACGGCAAAATATCACCCAAAGGTAAATTATTACTCAACGGTTTATTGTTTGCGTTATGCTTCATGAATAACTAAAAAATAATTAATGATTGAATTATCGAATCTCGCTCATTTGTAGGAAACTTCAATTCCACAGCCGGCTCCGATATAGGGATTTCCTGGAGGGAGCTCGAGTGTATTGACCACAGAAAACAGTGATCTACGCAGAAGGGGCATTTATACAGGTAAATAATAAACCTTTGTGTAATCATTTGCAGCGTTTTTCTGATGCTATCTCAGTCGCCATGTACCTACCGCTCTAGAGCCCACTGTACAACGGGTTTTCCTGTTAGTTACTTTATATAATAATATGTACACTTTGTGTCTTTACACACGCACTTTGTGTCTTTACAACGAAATCTCCATGTGCCTTCGATGGTTACACTGCCTGTGCCTTCTATGGTTAGACTCCATGTGATGTGAGTTGCACTCCAGGATTTTTGTGACTTAACTTGCATTCCTGATTACTTACATCGTAAGCCATCATCATCAGCTCCATCAACAGATGATTCGATTAATGTGAATATCTGAATAAATCTGCGATAGCTCTGTCGCACTACTCTGGAACACATCCTTTGGTATTGGATCCAGATAACAGAAAAGCAAACTGTGAATGACCCCAGCTGCACAGAATACAAGCGAGCACAGTGTGTTTTCACTAGGTACATTTAAAGCAGTGCTGCTATGAAATCGGAAGGTATCGGCAGCTTTTTTTTCATGCTCAATTCCAAAGGTTCGTTATTGAAAATAGTAGACCAAAACGCTGCCAATGTTTCCGCGGTGGTTTATTATTTCTGTATAATCAGCCCTTCCGTCTGCGGGAGGTTTTGTACGCAATAACTTCGAAGAGAGGTATTGAGATGAAATGTTGAGGTTAGGTGAGGGTTGGGCCCAGCTGGTTCCTCAGAATATTCATCATAATCCATCCGTCTGTAAGATTTCCCTGGCAGTTTTATAGTGTTAAATAGCGTTGTGTGCTGACGTTGTTTCGGTTTAAACTTCATGCCCTTATTGCAATGGTTGCAGTGGCGATGGCATTGCACCGAATTAACATTCTTTTGAAATTTATCGAGCGTTTTGAAAATGTCAGTCACTACATTCCGACCTTGAGTGGGATGACTTGAGTAACGTCAGGCTAAAACTCAAACGGGGCCAATATGATAATTACATTAATTTTGGTCCATGTTTAGCAATCAAAAGAATGGCATACAGTGGGCAGAACAGTTATCTTTTAAATAGTTTTTTTAAATTCTATGTTATCTTGAAACGTAGGTAGGGCATTCAGTTTTGAAGAGGATTAGGCGTGAATGTATTTCTGTTGCTGTTCGATTCCGAGGGTTGACAATTGAAGACAGTTATCGAGAACTATATTGAATTTAAACGCGATTTCGTTGTGAAAGACCTCATTCTTTCAATAATCAACTCACCACAAATGGCGGATCAATTCCCCCCCCCCCCCCCCGTGTATCTTCTCACATGGCAGTGTATAGGTGCAGCATTAGTGCTTATTTGAAACAGGGACAGGAAAATAACCAAAGGAAACCCATCTTACCAAAATGGAAAATTGAGGACAACAGGATTAAGTTGTGGAGGTACGGCGATTCCTTTCCTTGACGCGGATACTTACCTAAACAACTTGAAAGCTGAGCTGTCTTAGCATCTTGTTTTGTCGAAGGGGCAAACGGCAAACTACATTCACAAATTCTCCGATCGAATATATTTTTATTACAAATACTTATTGATTGAAATATTGAGGCATGAACAAAATAAGAGTCCAGTAGGCGCTAGTACGTGTCTTTCCAATTTCTAAATAATCTATTCATTGCAGAATTTCGTTGATCATAACATGCCCGCAGTTGTAACATGATATGAAGTAGTGGATAAATTCAAAATTCACTATTGGCCTTTGCGATGTTAGTGGGCGAATGTGGGGTACTTCCGACTTACATTTTTGGTTTATTATTTTCAATAATGAACATTTTTGGAATCGAGCATGAAAAAACAAAAGTTAACCCCCCACCCCCCTTCCCCAAATTTGATGGTTTACGTTCCAAGGTATGTAGAATCCGAAAATGCAGTAAAAGAATTTCTGTCCTTCCGCCGTACTTAGCACTTTTCTTAGTTACCATGAACCAAAATTAATGAAATTTGGTTTGTAGATCCCGATTGGGGTCCAGTAGGTTCGCGAAGCTCGGCGTTACTGTCAGTCATCTCTAAAGGGTGAAAAATAGGGGTTGACATTTTCAGAACGCCGTAGCTCGAAAACTTTCAATAGAAGGGTATGGTTTTTTAAAAATGTTTTTAAATTTATCTCGAACTAAAGAATTTGTTGAGATCACCCGGAGCATTGTACAACCAGCCGTTCGTTTGCTCGGAAAAGCTTCGTCAACATGATCGTGAATCAAACGGTATAAACCCGGCCCAGATATCATCGCTAGGGAGCACCTGATTATATACGGATGGCAGTATGAAGTCGAGTTGGTTTTTCTGTGATATTCCACTTGAAAACGCTGCAAATTATTACACAACGGGTTATAATACTGTCTACGCAGAAGGGGCATCTCCTACAGGTAAATTATTACACAACGGTTTATTATTTACCTCATGCTTCATGAATAACTACAAATAATTAATGATTGAATTATTGAATCCCGCGCATTTGTATGAAACTTTAATTCCCGGGACGGCTCCAGTACTCCATTTAGGGCTTTCCTGGAGGGAGCTCGAGGGTATTGACCACAGAAAACAGTGATCTACGCAGAAGGGGCATCTATACAGTTAAATAATAAACCGTGGTGTAATAATTTGCAGCGTTTTTTTGTTTTCGTTGGAACAAAATCGATCCCACCAGCGTTACAAGTTTTTCGTCGTTCGCACATGCTTAGTCGGCATTTACGGTAGGACTTTTGTGAAAGTCGTATGAGCCCATCTCTTTACTAACCCCCATAAATTTCAGCTCATAGCGGCCATTCTTTCGTATGACTGGCAAGGATTTGCGGACACGCATACAGGCAGACACGGAACCAAATTTGCTAAGAAAGGTTTAAAACGCAAAACGCGAATAGACATTTTTAATTTGGAGGACAACACTGTAGTCAAACTGCGGCTATTGAGTAGGTACAACTTCACCAAAACAACATCAAGCGCTACCCCGATCTTCATTCACTGCTGTGACAAAAAAAATTCATATTCAAAGGGAGGTATATACCAACTTGGTACCTACAGCGAGGCCATAAACACGTGTATAGACATGTTGTAACAATTCTCAAATGGTTTTAGCTAGGTTTTGCTGTTATCACACATGACTGAAAACAGCAAATATATTAACCGTGTGATACCAGCAAAACCCAGCTAAAACCATTTGAAAATTGTTATAACGTGTCTGTAGTGTCCCTTCTGTCCATAAGGTGTCTATACTGTATCTCTTCTGTCCATAATTGTTGGAAGAAAATGAGTTTATACATTACATCTGATGTACAATGCCAAGGATGTACTGATATCCTCTTACCAACTTCTCCAAGCCCTGGTGAGGTCGTGTAAATACTCCGAAACGTTGGCATGGAGACTGGCTTTTTATTTGAAGTACGATAGTACATGATGGCAAAACTTGAGAAACTGTTCTGCACATCGATTATACAACCACATCTTACTATGGTTTATCTGCGTGGGGAACACCATCCACAACAAAATTAAGACCATTATTAATGCAAAAGTTGTTGATAGAATTTGTAAAGAAAACTAGAAGATATCCAGCTGATATAGTGTTTGTGGATTTTCCAGTGCTAAACCTGTACGAGTTAATAGAAAAATGTACCCTTGTTATGTCTCAAATGTGGGAAAATACCTAGGGTCCAAAACTCTACAAGATCAGAGATAGAATTACGCTGCTGAAGCCCAGAATGAGCATATAGCGTCGGGAATGCGTATGTATTTTACCGTGTGATGGTGGTGGGGGGATGGTGCCGGGGTGGGGGAGTATGTATGTATTTTCAACAAGTTACCAGTGGAACTTGTAATGCAGCGACTATCCCTAGCCAAATTTAAAATGGAGTTTTAAAAAAACCTCAAAAAAATTTAATGCCAGACTGTTTGTTTTATTTATTTTTTTTAATTTATAGACGTGGTGTATCTACATGTAAATGAGTACCTATTTTTTATATTAATAATTTATTTTTAATTTATGTTAGTTAGTACAAAGAAAATTGTAATGAAAGATGTTTCCTTGTAAACGAGGCTCCGACTCTTAACACGAATATGGTGAATTTAGGTTGATGTAAAATTCACCATGAGAGGTGGAGGTAGTTGGATGTAGGATAGGAGTGAATGTAAAGCAAAATTTGGTGTGTGTTGTTTGAATGTGGTTGCGGTTAAGGGCGGACCTCCACCGAGCGTGTGATATAAAAATTGGCTTTGAGTGAATTTAGGTGATTGAATTTTGATGCATGATGTGAGTGAATTTTGGTGAGTGTGTGTGTGTGTGTGCGGTTAAGGGCGGACCTCCACCGAGCGTGTTGTGTGTTTCATCAGGGTTGGTTAAGGGCGAGACCTCCACCTAACTCTGATGAAATGTGTCAGTGTGAATTTACTGTGTGAATTTACTATGTGAGCATTTGAGAGTTGAATTTGAAGAGAGGAGGTTTGAGGATGAAGAGAGAGTAGCCAGCAGCTAGAGGAGACGTAGAATGGCGAAAATGGCGCAGGATCCGGTGTTATATAGACCCTGAAGCCACCACCCTGGTAGTGGGGCTCCAGGTTGTGTACCGGATCCTGCGTCGGTTGCCCCACTCTTACCGTTTATTAGCCAGTAACTATTTTCTACGGGTTGTTTTGGCGAGAACTTAGGTCTACGGAGTTGGAGTTCCGGGAGGGACTCACGACAACGAATATACCTAGTACTCACAAAGAGTTGTAGCATTTTGTATTTTAGCATTGTTTTTTTTTTTTAAATTCGTCCCGACCGACTCTCAAGACTAAAGTAAACTTTGGTACTGGGTGCTCATATCAGCAACCACCTCGTTGTGGGCCGCATGCTCGCTGTGATCGCCTGCACAGGATTCAATGCTCTTGTGGTGAAATCAGCCGTTTTACGGTGGCCTAACAACGCTACTTCAGTTTGAGGAAGAATTGTTGAAGGGCACTCGAGTTTGATGAGTTGAGGAAAGTCACGACTACCCGACAAACGCCCGTCCGTAAATAAAGGTTTTCCTCGGTCGTCGTTAGAGGACTTTACTGCTCTCTTCGCAACCTCTAAACCTCCTTTAACTTACCAGAGCTCGAGGATTCCACCTCCGTCCTTATGCGCTTTTTTTACTGCTACCGGTGAAGAGAGATGAGTGTAATGAAATCGGAATTAAACGCCATTAAATAATTTCATTGTCCCCCCCACTACTTTTCGCACTCCGTATTTTTTGTGCTCCAAGTTCATCCCTTTGGGGAGGTTGTTTTTTTTACGTTGGGCGTCCTATGGCGAAAAGGGGGCAGAAGGGCGGGTTTTACGGTCTAGTTCTGCTACATAAAGCATCCTACTTAGCATAGATATTAACAGATATGCCTTCCTCTCCCATCTCCCACGGAATCCCCCTCTGCTGTAACAAAGAACCCCCTTCGTCGTAAAGTTTGTCCGCTAGCTCTGTGCCGAACTGTAACAAACAACTCGAAAAGCTGCACTTTCGGAAAAGACCGCAGAAAAAAAAACTTCACTCATAACGCGCAGCAGGGGGTGCATTCGCCGATATCTTCCGTTTTCCTTCTTTTTCATAAGAAATCCCCAACACGTTTTGTTTTTCACCCTTCGCTCCGCTCATCTACAATTTATAAACCTCGAGGAAGCGCCTGGAGGTTGTGAAAAGTAAATGAATTCTCTGCGAGGGCTGTCGAATAAACTTGAAGATCCAACGTTGGGTGAAGACGAGGGAACACGGACATGCATTGATGAAACTACGAGGGCGCCCCCCCGCGCCACACCGCTGCGATCAAATGAAACACGTGAAGACGATGAGATGCGCCACATCCTTCGAATAAAGTTAATCTCTTTCGTCGCGGAGAGGAAAATTCAGCCCTCTGGGATCTTTGAGGATCGTTAGTTTTCCTGAAGACGATGGAAACCTGACTGAAGGTAATTAAGAGGCGAAGAACTGAATCCTGAGCTGTTCGAGACGTGATTCTGGTAAAAACTGTACCCCGCCATCTACTCACGTCCTCGTTTTGTTTTTCCAACGCTCACAAATAATGACTTTGCACTACCTCATACCGAGCATACATGCATAGCAGCTTCCCTATGAATGAATAAGTACAGTCGCAGTTTATTTATTATAATTTGAACGGGCTGGCCCAATATACAATCCCTGCTGGGAGATTCAGAACATGAATAAAAGCGTTATATAAACGGAATAAGTAACAGAGTTAAAGTGCGAGTTACGTTAACTTGGAATTACAGAAAAAAGTCAGAAGTTTCATGAAATTCACATTTGCGCATGCGTACACGCTACCTACTATTCGGATATAAAATTCATAGGGGGCCGTCTAGAGGTTAACCCGGGCGATCCATGAAAATTTCTCTAAAATTGGTCCCATCGCTCTAGAGTTTTGCCTGTAACAACAGATTTCAGGTGCGCGCATGGGCAATGGCTAGGTATTACTGATACAATCGAGACGGAATCCATAGGCTATAGTCTTGAATCCACATCCAACTACCCTCCCAATTTCAGTGAAATCGATCCTCGCTATATCTACACAATAACACGAATGTATCTTTGAAAATTCGGCATTTTTATCATGTACCCAACGACAGATATCATCTAGAGTGATACATACATGAACAAAGAAATAAATATATAAATATATTATACTTATATATTCTTGTTAAAATCTAGGGGTGAATTAAGGATTTGCATATAACAAATAGTTCAAGAATTCATGTTCTGGAAATTTTGGATCCATTGCAGCAGCTTCATTTTCGTTGAAAATCCGCTAAAAAGAACAGTCCAGGGAGGTTACACAAGTTTTCAAAGCAGTTAGATGAACCCCTTCCCCTAGCACTAAACTGGAGCTTGTAGCTTGAAGACGCTTGCAGTTGATGACCGCCTATTTCATTGCCCTCGAGTACGCTTGCAATAGACGACCACTGCCGCTCATTGCCCCTCGAATACGCTTGCAGTGGACCCACGCCGCTCGTTATCGCCCGAATACGATTGCAGGGGACGACCCCTGTTGCCGCTTGTTTGATTGCCGCTCGAATATGCTTGTAGCGGACGACCCCTGCCACTGGTTGCAGCTTGCTTTGTTGCCGCTCGAATATACTTTCAGTGGAAGACCCCTGCAGCTCATTGCCCCTCGAATACATTTGCAGTGGATGACCCCTGCCACTCGAATACGCTTGCAGTGGGCGACCCGTGCCGCTCGAACACACTTGCAGTAGACGACCCCTGTTGCCACTCGTTTTGTTGCCCCTCGAGTACACTTGCAGTGGAAGACCCCTGCCGCTCGTTGCCGCTTGTTTCGTTGCCCCTGGAAATACTTGCAGTGGAAAAACCCTGTTGCCGCTTGTTTTGTTGCCCCTTGAATATGCTTGCAGAGGATGACCCCTGTCACCGCATGTTTCGTTCCCGCTTGAATAATATTGCAGTAGATGACCCCTGCCACTTGTAGCTGACACCCTCCGCTTGAATATCGTTGCAGTGGACGCCCTACCGCTCGAACACGCTTGCAGTAGACGACCCCTGCTGCCACTTGTTTGTTGGCCCTCGAATATGCTTGCAGTGGAAGACTCCTGCCACTCATTGCCACTCGAATACATTTGCAGTAGATGACCCCTGTTGCCGCTTGTTTTGTTGCCCCTCGAATATGCTTTCAGTGGAAGACCCCTGCCGCTCATTGCCACTCGAATACATTGTCAGTGGACAACCCCTGCCGCTCGAATATGCTTGCAGTGGAGGACCCCTGCCGCTGGTTGCCGCTTGTTTTGTTGCCCCTCGAATATGCTTTCAGTGGAAGACTGCTGCCACTCATTGCCACTCGAATACATTTGCAGTGGATGACCCTTGCTGCTCGAATACGCTTGCAGTGGACGACCCCTGCTGCTTGAATACGCTTGCAGTGGACGACCCCTGTTGCCCCATGTTTCATTCTCGCTTGAATATGATTGCAGTAGATGACCCCTGCCACTCCTAGATGACCCCGTCAGCTTGAATACGGTTGCAGTGGACACCCTAGATTAGATAGTAGATGACCCCTGTTGCCCCTTTCTGTTGCCCCTCGAATACGCTTGCAGTGGATGACACCCTCCGCTTGAATAGGGTTACAGTGGAAGCCCTACCACTTGAATACACTTGCAGTGGACGACCCCTGCCGCTCGAATACGCTTGCAGTAGAAGACCCCTTTTGCCACTTGTTTTGTGGCCCCTCCAATACGCTTGCAGTGGAAGACCCCTGGCACTTGTTGCGTTCCCGATCTAATATGCTTGCATTGGAAGACCCCTGCCGATCTTTGCCGCTTGTTTCGTTGCCCCTCCAATATACTTGCAGTGGATGACCCCTGCTGCTCTGATACGCTTGCAGTAGATGACCCCTGTTGCCGCTTGTTTTGTTGCCCCTCGAATACGCTTGCAGTGGATGACACCCTCCGCTTGAATACGCTTGCAGTGGATGACACCCTCCGCTTGAATACGCTTGCAGTGGATGACACCCTCCGCTTGAATACGCTTGCAGTAGAGGACCACTGTTGCCACTTGTTTTGTTGCCCCTGGAGTAGGCTTGCATTGGAAGACCCCTGCCGCTCGTTGCCACTTGCTTCTTTGCCCCTCCAATATACTTGCAGTGGAGGACCCCTGCTGCTCTGATACGCTTGCAGTAGACGACCCCTGTTGCCGCTTGTTTTGTGGCCCCTCGAATACGCTTGCAGTAGATGACACCCTCCCCTTGAATACGCTTGCAGTAGATGACCACACATTGGTTGCGAGTTAGTAGCTTCGATGGATCCCCAGAAAGCAAGGAGTTTTGAGGTTCTCAGCGCGCTCAAATTCTGCTTCCAAATCCATCCCCGTCCTCCAATTCGGGCCGCTCTACGCTCAGTGGAGGGGGCAGGCGAGTTCGGCTCAATGCACAAAGTTTGTTCGACGTGCGGACCTTTTGAAGTTGCGGAATAATGTTGACGTAATTGGGCCGTGGGTGGAGACCGCGGAAGAGGCCCGAGGACCCGAGTGGAAAAAAGCAGTTTGTCGTTGGCGGGTATGGCAGTGTGAGCGGGGGGGGGGGGGGGGGGAGTTTCGCGGGGGAAGATGAGGTGTGTGGGTGGGTGGAGGTGAAAATACGATGACTAGCCCGTATTGAGTTGCCAAAACTTTGATTCGTCGTGGGAGGGTGGAATGGGGGGGGGGGGGGGGGTTTACACGCACACTGCGACGAAACAAAAGGTCCGCGGTGGGACGGCGGTCGCGGGTGAGGCGGTGAGGGGGTAATTTGCGTACAAAAGGAAGGTTCGGACCGCGAGTCGCGGGGTGGGAGTTTCACCCTCTGACGAGGCGCCACGCTATTGGCCGCTCCCGGCCTCCATCATTAGCTGTCCATTACAATTCGCCTGCCAATGGAAAGAGCGGACCATCCGCAGCCCCCCCCCCCCCCTCCACCCCACCCCCCCCCCCCTTCCCTCGTGGTCAATACAAACTGGTCGAGGGAGAAAAAAACCCCCAACTTCGCCCCCCTCGCCTAGAATTTAAAAAAAAAAAAAAAAAACACGGAAAAAAGACCAAAAAAATTCTTCCCTAAAAAAAATCGTTCGAAATAAAAAGTGCCTGCCGGGTCGTTAAACGGCACGAGAGATGGTAGTTGGGGGATGTCCCACCGTTTCTCCCCTTTTTTTCCTTTTCCCCCCTTTTTTTCTAATACCAAAGCCGTCACATTCAGTCGGGCTCGCGGAATCACAAGAGAATTCCGTCGGTGGTTGATGAGGCCGCATCGCTCGTCCTGGATTAAGCTGTTAGCTCCGACGGAATTCGATTTTTTACTGTTTATTTTTTGTATTTTCTTTTTCTTTTTTTTAAATCTCCATCCAGCCGACAGGATTTTTCGTGTTCACTGTGCTGCTGTTGGTGAGGGGGGGGGGTTATGTTTTTTCGTTTGGTTAATCCGAATCAGCGATGGGAGTACATAAAGTGGTGGGGTGGGGGGGGGGGGGGGGGGGGAAACAGGTGTTGCGTTGAGGGAGAAGTTGCGTTATCAATGTGAATTTTTTGTTTTTAAATTTTTTTTTTTTTCAGACGAATTTTTGATAATTGACGACGCTCAAAAATGTTAAGCACGAAAATTTTAGAAACATTGATCAATTTTCCGTAAATAGCTTGGATTGAAATAACTTCTCCAATAACTAGCCGTTTTGTTTATTATCTTCAATAATGAACCTTTGGAATCGATCATGAGATAAAAAGATAACACCCTCCCTCTCAAAATTTGATGGTTTCTGTTTCAAGGTATGTAGAATCGAAAAATGGTATAAAAAACGCTGCAGATTATTACACAACGGTTTACTATTTACCTGTATAGATGCCCCTTCTACGTAGATCACTGTTTTCTATGGTCAGTACCCTCGAGCTCACCCCCAGGAAAGGTCTAAATCGAGTACTGGAGCTGGCCGAGCAATCTCAGTTCATGAAAATGCGGTGGATTCAACAATTCAGTCATTAATTATTTGTTGTTATTCATGAAGCACAACGTTTGTTCAAGTTACAGAAGTAGGTACCTATCAACAAAAAATGAAATAATATCACAGAACAACCATCTCCACTTCATACAGCCATCCGTGATTATAATCAGGTGCTCCCTAGCAATGATATCTGGGCCGGATTTATATACCGTTACATTCACGATCTTGTTGTCGGAGCTTTCCGGTGCAAACGAAAGTGTTGTTCTTCTAAAATTCTGTACTTCGATATCAATATAAAAACGCTGCAAAGTCCTTGTCACATGGGTTTATTATTCTATTGGACATACTCAAAGAAATGTTGGATATTCAGTGATTGTTTCTTTCATGTGCAGTAATTGAAGTAGCTACTTTTCATGGTTTTCACCAATTATGGCCCCCCAAGAACACAAATTAGTCCCCTGTTTTTTACAAATTATCTTTGATTATTGATAGTGACACTATTGTCTTGATTCACCTGTTGATACTACATCTAGTGTTATTATACAATTTATGGTGATTCCTGACAATTTCCCATGTTTTTTGACTCGTAAAATGTTAATTCTGGGAACTGAACTTTCCTACAACCTCAATTCTTCAATCTTTGGTCAAAATAAACTTCATATTCGGTCTCCTCGTCCTAGAAAACATTGAAAACGATAACTCATAAATCATGTTCACTAAAACCGTCGAAAAATCCTATTTTTGCACCCATTTCTCACCATAACGCCCCTGGGTGTATTCCAATCGGGCTGCCGACCTTCGGAGAACAACTAGGACCCAAATGAGGACTGTGTGCGCAAGAGCGACGATTTTAGACCAAAATTGAACGTAAATTTAAGGCTGAAACTTCGTTAGAACCTCAATTTTCCACTCGTTGGACAAAATCGACTTCATATTCGGTCTCCTTGCCCTAAAAAACCGTGGAAAACGACGCGTTGCAAGCTCATGTTACTAAAACACCAAAAACCCATGCTTTTACACAATTTTTCACCCATATCACCCCTGGGTATATTCCGATCGGGTTGAAAAGTTTCGGGACACAACTAGGGCCCAAATGGAGCATGTGTGCGAAAGAAGGAATTTTTTTGACGGAAAATAAAGTAGATATGGATGATACGGCGTACGACGCTGCGTACGGCGGACGGACATTGCATTTTGGTTTATTATTCTGTGAATAATACACCTATGTATTCGCTCAGCAAAAAATTTGTATAACCCCCCCCTCAAAATTTTTTCTTTTCCTTTTCAAGGTGCGTAGATTCCAGAAATGCAATGTCCGTCCGCCGTCCGCCGTATCACTTGTACCGGCTTCATTTTCGGTCTAAAAAAGTCGTTCTTTCGCACACATGCTCCATTTGGGCCCTAGTTGTGTCCCGAAACTTTTCAGCCCGATCGGAATATACCCAGGGGTGTTATGGGTGAAAATGTGGATAAAAATAGGTACTTTTTGTGTTATAGTAACATGTTAGCAACATGAGCTTTTGAGGTATCGTTTTCCATGTTTTTTTGCGACGAGAAGACCGAATATGAAGTCGATTTTGACCAAATAGTGGAAAATCGAGGTTCTACCAAACGTTCAGCTCCGAAAATTGCTTTTTTATGAGTCAAAAACCTGGGAAATCGTCTGAAATCACTATCAATTTGTATAATAACACTGGAAGTAGTATCAACACGTGGATCAAGACGATTAAATGGTACCTAATTCGTGTTTCAGAGGCCAAAAAATGGTGGAAACCATCAGAAATAGCTATTTCAATTAATTTACATGAAATAAACAATAAATGAACAGCCAACATTTCTGTAGGTATGCCCAGTAGAATAATAAACCTATGTGACGAGGGCTTTGCAGCGTTTTGGATTCTACTTACCGTGAAACGTGAAAGAAACAATTTTGAGGTGGTGTTATAAAAATTTTTCTGAGCTGCGGCGTTCTGAAAATTTCAGCCCATATTTTTCACTAGCGCCGAGCTTCGCGGACCAACTAGACCCCAAATGGAACCTTCAAACCGAATTTAATTAATTTTGGTTCATGGTAAACAAGAAAAGTGCTTAGTACTGCGTACGTGCAGACATTTTTTTATTCCATTTTCGGATTCTACTTTCCTTGAAACAGAAACCACAAAATTTTGAATGTGCCGTGGTTGGGGGGGATTCTCATGTTCGATTCCAAAGGTTCATTATTGAAAATAATAAACCAGTAGGGGTTGGAATTTTAAACACGCCTTAGCTTTAAAACTCTCAATAGAATGGTATGATTTTTTTTAACGTTTTTAAATTGATCTCAAACTAAACAACTTTTTGAGACCACCCGGAGCATTGTACGACCAGCCTTTCGTTTGCACAGAAAAGCTTCGTCAACATGATCGTGAATCATACGGTATAAATCCGGCCCAGATATCATCGCTAGGGAGCACTTGATTATAATCACGGATGGCTGTATGAAGTGGAATTGGTTGTTCTGTGATATTATTTCATTTGAAAAATGATATGGCTCTTTTGGATTTTGTGAAGGGATTTTGTTGGGTTGTGTTGATGGTTTGGGGATGTTCAACATTCGATGACCTCGAGAAGATCCAGAGAATTTTCATGAAAAAACTGCTTTGCCTCCCCAAGAACACACTGAATCACATGATCTTCCTTGAGACTGGGGTTGAACGCATTTTCTGCATACCTCAGCGCTGAACGCCCGGTACATATGATCTGTTCTGGCTGCCCCAGAAACTAAATGGACAAGGCCGACGGCTGAGCGATGTCTGAGGATGCGGGTTCGGCTGCCGAGTGGCGGAGATCGGCCACGAAGCGCAGTGTGCCTTTTGCGCCTGGTACAGTACAGTGGCATCCCGGAGCAGGATGGCTGCAGAATTCGCGATGGACTAATCGAGGCTTGAAATTCGCGCAGAATTCTTGCAGAATTCGATGAGGCTTGAAATTCGCGATGGACTAATCGAGAGCACCGAGCGGGCCCCAGCATCATTTCCTCTGCAGACTGGACGAAAATCCCAAGCATATCCAGTCGACTCTCATTCGCGGACAAGAAGGTGGTTGTGAGGCTTCGTTGTGAGCTGCCATAGCTCAACTCTCGCCTGTGGAACCCGAGCTCCATACAGCCATACAGAGCCCGAAACAACCGAGCACTTTTTGTGTAGATTGTTCCGAACATGAGCACACATGAGCACGCGAAGGGGCGGTCTCTTATTGATACCCTTCACAGCGACGAGTTACGCCCTGCTATCAAGATTACCAAGACAAGCAAACCACCTATTCGCGCAGTGCCCCGAAGTCGACTTTTTTGACCAGTCCCTATCCTCAGTGCGTCGAATCGTCACCACTTACTTAAAAAATAAACTTCACTTTTAATGACTTAATACCTATCGAATTTGTAATCAAGCTTTGAACTCCCTTTTTATCACTCTTTCATCACAGGGACGTTGTTTTACTTTCTTTACATCTAATATATAAATTTATATTTATCATTATATTTCTATTGTATTGGGCTTGCCCGTATTGCTGAATAAATAAATAAATAAACATGAAGAGCCGCTTCCTGGGAAAGCCGCACTTGACATCTCCATCATCCAGCTGCTGTTCGGGGACAACTTCACTGGGTTGATCTCTTTCGTCTTAGTGCTGGAAGCTGCACTGCTAGTGGCCGAACAACATCGAATACCTGAATCTCAAACCATTGTACCTACCTACCCACCACCACAGGAATGAATCTAATATTTTATGCTTTGAAGTTTGAGGTTGGTTATTGGGAACAATTGAAATATCTTATAGTAGAGGAACAGAAATATTGTAAAATAAAATGATCGAAAAATATAGTAAAATGGAACGATTTGATATATTGTACCTAACGTAGAGTAGACGAAATCGTGTGAAATCAAATAAATTAAATATTGTAAAATGATGATGAAATATTGTTAAGTAATGATACCGCAATAGTTCTGTTGAGCATCGGCATAGCTACATTTTGTATCTGCTGAAACCAACTGGAGTGTTATGGTCTAACGGCCATTATGCCAAGGCTTACTGTGTAATTTTCCCACGTTTTGTTCTGGATTTTTTTAAATATACACTTTATCTATATATCTGTGTGTTATGATCTGAGAACGGGGTTGAAACATTTCAGTCATCACCATATGGTTCGCCTCCATAGGTAAATTATTTTTTTCGTAAAAGTTTCAATACCTACGTTTTTCTAGGCGAAAGTTGGAATGACACTTCTGCTAACGTTCGCCCAACGACTTGAAAGGTCTAAATCCATTGTTAGATGTATACTAAAATTATATTTTTATACATTAGTATACAAGCTGTACGTAATATTGTATAGGCTCAAGAATGGACTTTAACTAAGAATTAACTTTACCCTTTATTCAGACCAAAAACTTTGCTAGTTCCTTATCACATGGGGACATACCTACAGAAATGTTGGTAGTTCCTCTATCGGTTCTTTCATGTGCAGTAATTTAAATTGCTGTGTTTGATGGTTTCCACCAATTTTGGCCCCCAAAAACACGATTTGGGCTCCGATTTTTGACAAGTTATCCTTGATCATTGACAGTGCCATTTAATTGCCTCGATCCACACGTTAATACTGCTTCTAATGTTTTTATACAAATTTATGGTGATTGCAGACAATTTCCCGGGTTTCTGACTCATAAAAAATGAATTTTGGGATCTGAACCTTCGTTACAACCTCAATTGTTCACTGTTTGGTCAAAATCAACTTCATATTAGGTCTTCTCGCCTAAAAAAAAGAAAAAAAAACATGGAAAACGATACCTCACAAGCTCATGTACACTAAAACCTCAAACAAAACCTCGAAGACTCCTATTTTTACACTCTTTTTTATCAGTAACACCCCTGGTGTATTCCGATCCGGCTGCCGAGCTTCGGAGCACAACTAGGACGCAAATGGAGCCTCTGTGCGAAAGAACGACGATTTTAGACCATAATTCAAGGTAAATTTAAGGCTGAAAATGTTGGAACCTCAATTCTTCAATCGTTGGTCATAATCAACTTCCTATTCGGTCTTCTCGCCCTAAAAAAACGAGGAAAACGATATATCAAAAGCTCATGTTACTAAAACACCAAAAAACCCTGTTTTTACACATACTTTTCACCCGTAACACCGTTGGGTATATTCCGATCGGGCTGCAAAGTGCCGGGACACAGCTTTGGCCCAGATGGAGCCTATATGCGAAAGAACGAATTTTTTAGACATAGGTAACTTGAAACTTGATAGAAAAATTTTTGATGGGGTGTTACAGATTTTTTTGCTGAGCGAATACCATAACAACCATAAAATAATAAACCAAACCCATGTTTTCAAGTATTTTAAGGCGAAAAACAGCAGAACAAATCTCAAATCGGAAAGTATTTCGGTCGTTGTAGGAAAGTGAATTCTGCATCGAGTACAAGCAAGTTGAGCCCTCGAAGTACCGTTGTTCCGATTTATTTAAACGATGAATTTTCAAACTTCTACTAATATGGAGGTTTTTAATGGGAGAAGAACTTCAATAATTTCAAAAATTCAAATCGGACATCACTGAGACGATCATGTAATAAAATCCTTTATAAAGGCAATTCCGCATATTTTTGCCTGAAAAAAAAAAAATGGGTTAAAGTCTATCCTAATTTTTACCAATTATATGCAATTCCATTTCCTTCAAAAACTCATCATTTGTTATGAGTTATTTTTTGGCAAATTTTTTTTCTCGGAAACTGAAGTAGGCCTACCTAGTCGTTCTCTGTTTCGAGTTACCATTTTACACCACTTTCGGATATTTAAAAAAATACTTCTGGTGATTCTATGTTTTTCTTAAAATCGGTTTGTAGCTATTTTTAATCCCCATGAAATTGAAATTTGTCGCATTATTTGTAGGAACCTTAGTTTTTACCACTGTAAAGTCATTTTTGTCCCAAATCATCTTCTATCCTAAATAACACTTAATTAATATAATTTTTGCTGATTCTAGTGACTTTGATCCATTATTTTTAGGTTCCTAACAATTAATTTTTTGTTAACCGTGAAATAATGTCTCATTAAAATACCATACTCATTAAGGAAGTAGGTACCCTTCGAAGTAGTGGGATATAAACATACACAGGTTTGTCTGTACGTCGTTGCCTGTTCCAGAAGCTTCGTTCAACCCGCGTAAAACTGGGCCCCAAATTCCTTGATTGATTTGACAAAAACTCGTGCTCCAGATAATGAAAATGAGATGTCGGTCTCGTCCGTTCGCCCTGGTATTTCAAGAACAGAGCGGGACTTTGAGAAAGCCTTATAAATAAGCTTAGGATTCGAGGGTGGCAACTCGGAAGGACCCCTAAACGTAACGACAATACTGAGGTTTCTACGTGTGCGTTAAAAGGCGTGTGAAGGAAGCGGCGATAATGGTGGCGAAGGGGGTGAGATTACTTGTTATCGTCTTGTACCAGAGCGCTCTGCGGCACTGAGGACGCTAATTGCCGCAATTTACCGCCTTAAAACAACCTTCCAAGGATCCTTTTTCCACCCTCGGAACCGTCAAGGATCGCGGCGCTCGGGCACGTGCTAATAAAAAAGGTTTTTTTCTACAAATTTACGGTTATTGTTATGGTTGTTATCACTCCTATAAAGAGAGGAAAAAGCTGTTTATCGCAGGGTGCACAGCTCAATTTCATCCTCTAGGCACACAGGGCTACCGCCCTCAAAAGACGATGCACTGCTAGTTTGGACTGTTTCGCCGAGTTGTTGTTGTTGTTCTAGGCCTTGTACACACTTGCATAAAAAGTCGAGCGATTTTCATATCTGGACAACGTCTTTAGACAAACGAGTTTTCTCTCGATCGCAGAACTGTTGGCTCCCGTTTGAATGGGAGACATGAAACAAATCTAAGGAAGTATTGTGCGACATTTCGTAGTGTGGACAGTTTGGCAGATATGATCCCCTGTTATCAGAGCCTTATGCTAAAAGTGCACATTAGTATAGCGATTCCTTCCTTGAAATTCTCACGGATGTTGGCGTTGGATCTGTGAGATCCACGCATCCAATGGAGTACGCGCATGGGTGACAAAAGCGGTTTATATTATTAAATGAAAGCAGCTTCCAATCTGATAATTTAGATACCTACCGCACTCTTCTTGGACGAATAGTTCTTGTCCGGGTTCGGCTCAAATCTCTACACTAACCACTCCTATGTAATATAGAAAGATTTAACCAAATAAACGAAGGGAACGACGAGCCGGGTAGCGCCAAGAGAGAGGGGCCCCTTCCATCAACCGGCATTGCCCTCAACGGTCCTAACGTCCGATTTTGGGCCGGGGACGGGTGGAAACGGGCCTATATAAGCAAACCTTCTGGCCCAGCTCGTCATTCGACCGATTACTCTCCGACTTGCGACTTCTCTGTCTCCTACCCTTCTCCTGCACTTGCTGTGGTTCATCCTTGAGGTATTCATCTACTTCCTCCTGGCGCCTGCTGTGGTACATCCGCGGGGCGCCTTTCTCTCTCTCCTCTAGCACTCGCTGTGGTTCATCCACAGGATGCAAGCAAAAGGAACACCTAATACTCGCCGTGGTTCATCCGCGGGGTGCTAGCAAAAAACTCCTAAGGAGCGCCTAATACTCGCTGTGGCACATCCGCAGGGTATTAGTACTTGGTTCCTTCCCATCCAACCCTAGCCTACCGTAGGGCACACCACAGTTCTTTACAGCCATGATTTTTCAAAGATTCCAACAATTCCTACCACTGCACCCCTATCGACAGGGAGGGACCCTCCTGACCAGTGTGACGTACTAAGTGCTGGAATCATCGAAAAATCAGAGAACGCTGCAAGTTATTACACAAAGGTTGATTATTTATCTGGATAGCTGCCCTTTCTGTGTAGATCACTGTTTTCTGAAGTGGTCAATACATACCATCATTTTATATAAATATGCAGTGGATTCAAGAATTCTATCATTAAATATTTGTTGTTGTTCATGGAGCATTTAACGTTTGTTCAAGTTAGAGAAGTAGGTAGCTATAAGCAAAATCCAAAACTCATCATCATCATTCTTCAGATGAATTAATAATATTCACGCAAACAAGTCGATTTCATACAGCCATAAATGATTATAATCAGATGTTCCCTAGCAGTGATATCTAGGCCGGATTTGTACCGTTTCATTCACGATCATGTTGACGAAGCTTTTCGGTACAAACGAACGGCTGGACGTACGATGCTCCGGGTTGTCTCAAAACATTCTTTAGCTCGAGATCAATTTAAACACGTTGAAAAACTATACCCTTCTACTGAAAGTTCTCGAGCTACGGCGTTCTGAAATATTCGCCCATATTTTTCAACCCTTAGAGGTGGCTGACAGTAACGCCAAGCTTGGTGGGCCAGCTAGACCCCAAATGGGACATACAAACCAATCTTCATTAATTTTGGTTGAGTTACAGCCACTGGGCTAAAAACTCTACAAAGAGTTGAATAATATTATAGCAAACTAACTTGATGGGCTAATCTCAGTTGTTATGTTACTGATATAACAAATATATCGACTACTTAAAAACAAAAACAAAAATTAATATTGGTTCATGGGTAACTAAGGAAAGTGCGAAGTACGGCGGACGGACAGAAATTTTTTTAATTCCATTTTTGGATTCTACGTACCTTGAAACGGAAACCATCAAATCTTGAGGGGGAGGGTTAAGTTTTTATTGTTTTTCATACTTGATTCCAAAGATTCATCATTGAAAATAAACCAAAAAGAACTATTCGTCGCAGGGGATTTCGGTTGGTCTCAAAATCTTTAAAATGGAACCTATTCTTTCCTTTTAAAAACTAAACTAATACAGGAGCCCGTTTCAACATAGGTCTCACCTGAAATTGATAGGTAGGTATGTGATCTGTGAACTTTAGGGGTTTCATAAGCTAGTACGACACCTATTGGTTTCAGAAGTTTTACCTATTAAATAATCAAGTTCCTACAAGACTTTTAGTTACCTTCCTACTAAATTCCAAGTCGCTAAAGTTATCTGCTTGCCTTATCAGTAAATAGGCGGTATTATGCATGTCTGTCATCAGCCTTAGAAATATCAATATAGGTATTACCAAAAAATAGTCTGTACATGACTTCTGTTGGGCAAACCCATCCTTGAAAATACAAAACAGTTTATTGTATAGAACGGTTCACAGGAAGTACCCTACACCCGTTTTCACGATTAGAAACGACATTGTTCTCAATGATTTGTTGGTATGCAGCTTATCTCTTTGTTGGTGGTAGTGGAAGGTTATGTTCTTATAGTATTTTTGGTTTTCTAGATGCTTCTGTTGTTTTAAAAACGCTACAAATAATTATTACACAAAAGTGTATTACTTACCTGAATAGATGCCCGTTCTGCGTAGATCACTGTTTTCTGTGGTCAGTACCCTCGAGCTCCCCCCAAGAAAACCTAAATCGAGTACTGGAGCCGGCCTCGGAATTGAAGTTTCATACAAATACGTGGGATTCAATAATTCAATCATTAATATTATTTGTAGTTAGTCATAAAGCATAAGGCAAATAATAAACCTTTGTGCAGTAATGCCTGTATAGGTGCCCCTTTTACGTAGATAGAATAGTAAACCGTTGTGTTTACTATTTATAATTTACCGTTGTGTAATATTTACCCAATAATACTTCAACGTCTGTTCAAGTTTCAAAAGTACTTATCAACAAAATCCAAAAGATCCGTCATTTTTCAAATGAAATAATATCGCAGAACAACCAGCTCCGACTTCATACAGCCATCCATGATTATAATCAGGTGCTCCCTAGCGATGATATCTGGGCCGGATTTATACCGTTTGATTCACGATCATGTTCACGAAGCCTTTCGGTGCAAACGAACGGCTGGTCGTACAGCGCTAAAAATGCTTTAGTTCAAGATCAATTTAAAAACGTTAAAAAAACCATACCCTTCTATTGAAAGTTTTTGATCTAAGGCGTTCTGAAAATTTAACCCCTATTTTTCACCCCATAGAGATGACTGACAGTAACGCCAAGCTTCGATGACTAACTAACTAGACCCCGAACGGGACATACAGACCAAATTTCATTAATTTTGTTCATGGTAACTAAGGAAAGTGCGAAGTACGGCATATGGCGTACATACAGAATTTTTTTAGAATCCGAAATGTATTGCATCTTCGGATTCTACACATCTTGAAACGTAAACCATCAAATTTTCTCGGTGGAGGTGGGGGGGGGGGGGGGGGGGAGGTTACAAAAAAAAAAAAATAAACCAATAAGATGTTTCTTTCAGACCTATGAATGTATAAACTCTGAAGAAGGAATAAGAGTTTTATACAAGGGATGTTTTTTTCTTTATTTATTTTCGGGGCAAGCAATACAAGGTGAGATTTGGGGGGGGGGGGGGGGGGGTAAAGAAATGTACTTAATTAATGTGAATCCTTGGATCGTGGTGAAGTGTTGCTTCATATTTTATGGAGCCGGCGGTTTCCGTCAGGTAGATCACTACAGGATTTTTGAATTCATCAAGTATTTACGTTAGAATTCTCATTATTGACGTAAACTGGGTGTGAGTACTGACGGTTGTACTATAAATAACCAATTTCCTATCAGTCTGTAGTTCAGCCTGGCGACATAAAGTTTATGGTGTATTTAGCCACAAAGTTTTTGCATTGCATCAAAACGTTATTGCGCACTTGGCTACGGTGCGTGAGGCGGTAGGGATCACCTGCGACATGGAACAATCGCCGCATAAATAGCGAATGTTATTGTGTTCGGATCTTCCACCTAAGGCTCCCTCGAACCTCCATAAAGAAGGTTTTGAGGTAGTAAAACCTCATATGAAAGAAGGGGGAGGTTTCCACGGGTTTACGGCCTCTGACGTTCCTTAGTGCCGGCGGTTTATTTCCTATACGGAGGTCCTCACAACTTGTTTTCCCTCCTTAGCGAGAATAGGGGTGGATGAAGGAGAGCTTTTGAAAGAAACATTCAACATTGCCGAGGAAATGCGTAGAACCAATCGACACCTCGCTTCTTCACGTGTTCATAATGTCGCAGGTAATTGCATATCATAAAGGCAAGAGTCTGTCAGTATGTTGTATTTAAAACGTCAAAATGACAAATCGCTACCTTGCTTTGACCAGGTTCAGACCAACAAAAATGGTGAAAATGCGAGATGAAAGGCATGAACTCAACAGTAAACTCTTTTGTGAACTGAGGAAATCTCACCCTTACTGAATTCACGAGTTTCATCATTTCAAGGACCACCAGCCACCATACTCATTATGGTAAACGACATCACACGGTAACTATGTTTCGATAATCAAGCCATTTTAGGACCGCTATGCTGCTGTCCCAAGTAAGACAGCAGTATCTGCAGTTGACATAAAACTGAGACAAATGAGGCATCGTTCCTAGGAATGCTAGAAATATGGTTTCCTTTTTTGTTTTAGCGAATTATCAAAGAAAATGTATGTATTTGTACGAATATATGTATGTATGTATTTGGCTCGTTCCAAAATTTCAGGGATGCTCCCTTTGAACCGGAAAACCTCCAAAACCCGTTTCATGCGTCGGAGATCTAAATGATAGATTTTCAATTTTTTGTATATGTGTGTGTCATTCCGCACGACAAGTCCCACAATTTCCTCAGTAAAAAATCCGCTCTTACTAAGAAAAATCCGTCTCCGCAAGAATAATGATGACTTCGTTACCCAGCCCGATCTCACCGTTCGGAGGAGGGGTCCACATGTACAAATGATTAGTCCAAAAAATCAAAACAAAAAGGATTTCAGCAACATGGGCATGTGGAGTGTTGTAAATGGCGATTTTTGGGGCGTTGAATCGATTGCAACTGGTCGCAGTCAGATTAGACGCACCCAGCTTACCAAATTTACAAAATTGTGGTCCGAAATCCAAAAACGAATTCATTTTTTAAATGTAGGCATGTGAGCTGTTGTTTGCCAGGTTTGTTTGGTCGCTGAATCGATTGCGAGTAGTTTCAGGACGTTCACAGATAGCATCGGTTGATCAAAATCACAATTTTTTGTTTCAAAACACCAGTTTCTTGACAAAATTTTTCTGCACGACGTGCCAATCTGGTCTCATCGATTGCGCCCATTTAGGCCGTAATGAGTGCTCTGGCAGATGGCCATTAATTTAAATTCTCAATTTCCCGAACGGTTTCTTTGAAAATTCGCTCCTTAAGCCCTGCTGTATAACTGGAATTTTTTTAAAACTATTTCTGCAACTACTCGAGAAGATTGTTGAAACAATCTGAGTATTAATTTTGATGAAAATGAGCAAACTTCTCCAAATTCGTAAGATACGGCTATCGCGCCAGTAATTTAGCTCAGTCCAACCGCCGCATCTACGCATTTGTTCCTCGCACCGTGTCTACAAGAGATGGGCGGCCAATCATGGTTATGGGTCGAAAACAAGGCTGTGAGCCGTATCTATCGTGCTAAGCAAGAATGCCGTAGCTTCTCTTACTTGCAGCTCTTTTGTTGTAGAGCTAAGTAGATGCGGCGTTTGATCAGAGTATTCAGCGAGGTGGAAATGTGGCTATTGAGGGTTTATTTACTGTTGATTCCAAGGTAAATAACGTCATTATAATCAAACATTTTTGCCATAAGACGCAGAGTGCCAAGCGCGCAAGTGCTGCTTTTACTTTTTGCGCTGCTTTTCATAAAATTGAAGAAAAATAAAGTTATAAAAAACAGTCGCCAAAAACGCCGATTTTGTAAAATTAAAAAAAAACACGATTTTCAAAAAACATGATAGATAGTCTTTTTTGGGAGGGCAGTATATCCCGTCCAATATTTTATTTGTGGTCGCCGCTAGACGTTGAGTGCACCGGCTTACACTTTCACTGAAATCAGTTTAGTAGTTTCATTGTTTGCTAGAAGTCATGGTGATTACTACTTCAGGTTTTGTTGGTAATTCGTTGGGGAGCTTTTTTTGGTACTCGACCGTCACGATCCTCCGAAATTTCGGCAGTATCAATTGAATGGAACCAAAGATCACTACGCTACAAGGTTTCCGTTTTTTGCGTGTGAGCACACGCTTTTATCATTCCAACCGGATTGGAACTTGCAGTAGGCCATCTGGGACTCAACGAGCCTGATCCCCGATTATATTAAAGCCTGCGGAAAAGCGCGTGAGTTCCTTTGGCGTAAGGAATTCCATGTTTCCGCTTGCCCTAACGAGAATTATGGTTATATTTTCAGGAAATCCATGTAGGACCATCTGCGGACCAAACACAACACAGACACGCGTGCACGCACACACACACACACACACACACACACACACACACACACACACACACACACACACACACACACACACCGCACACCAGTTATACAAGGAAATTATGGATATTCCTCCACAACTTCATGAAGATGTCTCCGTAGCCATTCTTCCATTACTGTAAACATTGTTCTTGGCAATTTATACGGTCTGACTTGGTGCCTCTAGTTATTTGATCATGATAATACTCGATCTCAATATTGGGAAGTATGTGTAACAGCTGTTGTATTATTATCATAAAGACGGACTACTTGATAGTCTGAGACCGGCCGGAACTCTGCATAATACAAGTGTATCATACATAGAAACGTACAGTCATACATAGAAACTCTGCGTAGTATAAGTACACCACGTGTATTTGACACAAATGGTCCATTTTTTAAATACCAGCAAATTCGATAGGTAAAGTTATGATTTTTTGACATGAAATGTTGATATCTGCCTTCATGTAGTCAGGGAGTTAGCACCACCAATCTCCAAAAAATAGCCGTAGAAATATGCTCAAAATAATGAATAATTTTGGACATTGGAAAACCGTATTTCTTCGGAAATTCTTTAAAATTTTTTGTTTGTTTGTTAAAAAGCTAAATTACATTTATTTAATTGCGGAGTATTCACAGGGCAAGGTTGAAACATTTTCAGTTATCATAATAGGTATAAATTTTTTCATTAAAGTTCCAGTATTAGTTTTGAGGCGAAACTGGAATGACGCTCGTGCTAACGTTCCCAGCTGTTTAAAATTATTTCACCATTAGCCTCCTACTACATTACCGTTCAGCATTTGAATAGAACTGGATTCACTCCAGAAAAAATTTGAAAAACTCATTTACGACCGCTTCTTTCGCTTTTGGAACCACTGTGTGGTGGTCTGGGCCTAACCAACGAATTTTCTCCATTATAATGATTTATCGCATCCTGTGACATCCTCATTTCACATGCTGCTGTGTCGCTACCTGTGCGACAGGCCACCTGGCGTGGAAAGAGATTTCGCAATGTTTTACTAACATTTTGGATTATTGAATATATTCATCTCATATTCGTTCATTCGTACAATATTTCAAAGAGCTGCATAATCAAGTTTCCGCCGAGCGAGGGAAAATCACCGCTGCGTGATAACTGGATAAATTCACGCACCCCCGTTTCCCCTGTCACAAAATAACGCTGCCCGCTGCGCACGCGGATGCACGGCAACTTCGCATATTCACCTAACGATACGAACCGGCCGTTTATAATAGCAATCTTGAGGGCCTCGGGAAACGTATCTTCCGTTGATTGAGCCGTTAACGAGTTTACTGTCCTCGATCACTCTCCTCCCCGGCGCGGCGCATGCACTGAATTTCGCGGAAACTCCACATCGTGATGCGTCATAAATCGTACCGCGTGTTAAACGCACATTGCACCCCCCCCCCCCCCCCCCCCGAATTTCTATAGAGAAGAGGAGAGGGAGGGGTAATAATTGTATTCAACTATAAATTGAAATCGGGGCCATCAGACGCTCAAGCTGATGGATAACTACACGTGTTTACAGTTTTTGATTTACTATTCCCAACAAAGAACCAGGAAATTGTTTTTAACGCCCACGAAATTTGTTGGCTTTCGTTTCAATGTAGGGAGGGGATAACCGGTAACATTGGACCAGTGAGGTGGTAATTCGACCCTAAGCCTTCTGTCTTTATTTTCATAGTTGACAGTTTGTTCTCTTCACAAAGGTCTACACTGCCTTGCATATATTTAAACATGGAACTTAAGTTCTTTACCGCATTCAGGTTCGCGTATGTACGAGTATATACCTATACAATAGGGACGCGGAACTTTCTTTCCCGTCCACATTACCCGTATGTAGTGATGTTTGTTGTTGTATGATCGAGAATTTATCTCCCCCCCCCCCCCCCATAACACACTGCGTTTCTGTTTATTCATTTATCGAATTAATACCAATATCCGACCTAACATCCCAATCTATTCGTCCAACAACTATATATTTGTCTGAAAGGATTGAGTGGAGGGGTTGATATCGGAAAGGTTTTAGGAGTCCGTGGTCGACATAGGACTACAGTATTGTATTTAGCAACAAGCTGCATGAACTGAATTATGTACTCACCTGAGCTGCGAAGGTTACTCTCGGGCTCCCATCTCATGACTAGAGGACCCCAGCGCTGATTTAGGCCTTTTCGGACCGGTCGCCACCCGAAGTCTTTTTGATGCTAAACTCCTCGTTGCGAAACTCGTACATGTCGTAACTTTTTTTTTCATCACCTACCCCTAAAGAAGCTCCCTCGTTTCTAAAGGGTTAATCTTCGCGCCTAGTCATTATAGACGATCTACTTCCTTCCCCTTCTGCCTCGGACAAGAATAGGACGGGGACCCCTCAAGAGTTCCCATTCACTGACCTACCGGGTCACTAGGCGCTTAATTTCTCAAGGAGATAATGCCTGTGGCGAAATCTTTGTCGAAAGATGATCTCGTGTTGAAAAGAATATTATAAATATACTGTCCAATGGACAGTGATGTTGCCCGGTCTAAAGAATACCTGAAGCCATCATTAGATAGAAACTTTTTGGTTCCAACTCTTGACTGTCTGGAAAATATGTTACAAAACGTTGGTCCTAAACGTGTAGGTACAAACAAAACATCGGATGCATAGCGGAAGGTATGATTTAGATCATATTCAGTTCAATAGAGACACCAGCAGAAGCGGATTTTTCAGAGAAACGGAGAACCTGCAACCGTACAACGTGCCCCGAAGCCTTGCCGACGTGCCGTTTCAACCATATCCGAAGAATATATATGATGCGAAAACCTGAGAGCTCAGGAAACAGCTAGTTCCCTTACGAATTCGGGTCCGTGAAGGAGGAAACTGCAATCCGTTGACATTCTGACCATTCTGTTAACGGGGAAAAGGTTATGTCGTGTCAGGCACAAAGGCAGAATAAGAATATAATTGACTTCAAATGAAATAAGCAGCCCAGAATACAAGAAGTCGATACACCCAAACACCGCAGGCCAGATCGTCGAAGCTTGATCGCAAACCCGAAGGAAAATAAGACAGATTCATTAAACGGAACTTCCTCGGGACTGTTATGGCTTTTTTCAAGAGCTTTTTCATGAATGATTTATGTTGTTCTTGTGGATTTGAAATTACTATGAAACTATGATTAATTTCAACCGCATTAGGTTTTGCGTAGTAACATCCGCTATGCCAAGTTTGAATCTAGATGGTGGTCACTCGAACGTAGGATGAGTCTATTTCAGTAGCATCAGGGAAAAAGAAACCAGAATGTACTTTTGGCATTTTTGTAATAGCATTTATATATGGAGTTGAAAAATCTCATCCTTCTCCATACTTTTCCGCAACTTTAATTCCAGCATCACGTCTTATTAGTTATGCAGTGAAATTTCTTGAGATTTCTTCCTTTCAATTCATTCTCATCCTGGAAAATTATAAACTAAAAGTTGAAGACTCGGAATGAGAAATTCATATCCTCCTGGTAAGGGACAGTCGTAGTAGATATGATGGGTGTTTTAGATAGTTATGGAATACGATCTTTCATAATAAAAACTTGGCTCAAGATGTTGAAGAGCGAAGAAAGCAGTGGCCTCGGAAGAGGCCCATGAACCAGTATACTTTTACGGCCATACTTGACATTTTATGTCGTGAGGAAATATTTTTTTCTCCTCTCGAACGTTCATTTTACAGAGAAGGAAACGAATAAAACATTTTTATATGGGAAGGGCCGGTGGCGTCAATAGCTCAACCATCAAACCTCTACGGCTGGGAGACTCCAAATCTCGGACTGCCCGCAACGTCGAAATAAGAAACATACTCATATATATTTACTTATCTTAAACCAAAACCAAATCTGCAAGGTTCTCATAAGGAAAATGAAGAGTGGGCAGGGTTTCTTGCTTTTGCATATGCATATACCGCAACCACCTACCACAGTTCTGATCACGAACGGGAGGTCAAAACCCGTAAAAATGTCATGCCAAATTTTACCTTGGGTAAAATTCAAATTCACACAAAATCATTACACAATATTAGTATTTTTGTTTTTGTTTTTTCACATGCGTTCCTCGTCTCACTTCCATCTGGCCGAATCAAAACGTCAGTTGCAAGAAATGCTAAGATTGGTTTTCAGAAGTTTGGATAATTTTCAAGCTTTTTGAAAATTTGTCACTTGATGAGGTCCGACGACGAATAGCCAGCAATTTTTGGTCGCCTCATGGTGGTTTCATTGAAACAGTAATGGTACCCGCACACACATACCTATGATGTATGTATGTATGATGATATAATATCTGTGTAAGTACCTATAGGGTAAGGTTTTTCGAAAGACGAAGACCTCTTCTGGTAGCAGGCAGGTCTATATTGGAAGACCAGTTTCGGTTATACAACCATAATCAGTTCCTATAAATTAACAATACTAAATACTTTGAGACACCTGAATTATTTAACTTTTATTAGTCGTAAAATGGGATTGTAATTTATTATGGTAGGCTAGATGTAGACATTTAATATATGAATTTGCATGAGGAAGAAGACATGGTATGAAAGCATTTTGGTCAGGGATTCACCTTCATGTTGGAGTGGTTTAGTTCGATGAGACTAGGATTTTAAGTAAAGCAGAGATAAGGATTGTAGTGAAGGGCTTAATACACTCCAATATACTCATAGAAAAATATAAGCCGAAGAGGTCTTCATTTTCGAAAAACCTTAGGCTATGTCAGTGAGACACTGTAAGGCACACCACCCATTTAATAAATACCTATAGATGACAATTAATAGCCAGTATGATTTGTTCTTTTCATTCTGTCTGCACTCAAGTAGAACAAATTGTCGAGAACAGAATCTACTTTAAAGTTGGCATTTACCTATCAAATCGATTATTGTTAGAAGAATTTTTCAGGCACACCACCCATCTAATACGTAGGTATACCTATAGATGACAATTAATAGCCAGTATGATTTTTATTTTGTTCTTTTCATTTTCTTTGCACTCAAGTAGAACAAATGGTCGAGAACAGAATCTACTTTAAATTTGGCATTTACCTATCAAATCGATTATTGTTAGAAGAATTTATCGGGCACACCCTCATCTAATACATACCTGTAGATGACAATTTATTAATAGCCAGTATGATTTTTTTGTTCTTTCCATTTTCTCTGCACTCAAGTAGAACAAATGGTCGAGGACAGTATCTGAAGTTGGCATTTACCTATCTAATCGATTATTGTTGAGCGAATTTGTTAGGCACACCACCCATCTAATACATAAGTACAGATGACAATTAATAGCCAGTAGGTATGATTTGTTCTTTTCATTTTCTGTGCACTCATGTAGAACAAATGGTCGAGAACAGAATCTTCTTTAAAGTTGTCATTTACCTATCAAATCGATTATTGTTAGAAGAATTGTATTCTCGTAACGACGTACGGAAGGAGTTTGAGCGTTCGGTTCGGTTTCGTTGAATGCCACACAAGCCTCACGAGCTACGTGACTCCCATCTCCCTAAACAGCCAACGGATTCTCCCCTTTTTCATTGTCGCTTTAATTGCTCAATACTTTTGCAGGGCGGCAAGCTAATAATAAAGACGGCAGTGCGGATGGAAAGTACAAGGCTTCCAATCAGGATTCCAGTCACAGCCCTCTTCCTTGCTGAGACTGAATGCTAATATTTCAACGCAAATTATTCTCTAAAAGGGTTAGATCGCAAAAAAAAGAAAAAAAAGCTAATGAAGGGAAGAAAACAGTAAACGCTGTTCAATTATTTCTAAAACAGTGCGTTGCAAAACAATTACCTACAATTATGACCATTTTCTTCGCTGACTCAAGCAATCCTGAATTTTAATAGTTTCATAGAGGTTAATCTATCGTATATATCGTATATCTATCGTATATAGCATGGATAGATAGCAAATAGCCGAAAGCCTTATGTCGTGAGTCCCTCCCGGGAACACTCCTATCATATTAAGTTCTCACCAATATCCAAACGCCAAACTAAAGCTCCGTGAATAAAGATATGAGTGGGGATAGGCGACAGAACCCAGGGTTACTCAACCTGGGGCCCCACTACCAGCTCCCAGCAAGGAGCTGGAGGGAGAGGCCCCCAAGTACTATATAACCCCGGATCCTGGCGCTCAAGCTTCATTCGACACTTCCTCTAACCAGCTCCCTCTTCTCTCTCTTACCTTACCTCCCAGATGATCGGTTGAATACAGCCGCCTGGGAATTTCACCTCCTCTCTTCTCTCTCCTCCTTCCCCCCTTGTCTAGATGATCGGTTGAATACAGCCGCCTAGACAAGGGACCTCTCCTTTCCTCTCCTTCACCTAGATGAACGGTTGACTACAGCCGCCTAGGTGAAATTCCCTCATCCACCTCTCTCTCCTCCAAAAGTCGTAGATGTTCGGTTGATTACAGCCGCCTGCGACTTTTCCTCACCTTCCTTCCACACCACCTCTCTCTCCTCCAAAAGTCGTAGATGTTCGGTTGACTACAGCCGCCTGCGACTTTTCCTCCTTTTCTATCCTTTACCTAAATTCACTCACTCACCTTCCTCCCACGCCACCGTGATGAGAATTTTAAATTCATCACAGTGGTGAACCCGACGTTCACTCAACCTTCTTCCTTCCCACCTTCCCACCTCATGTGTCGCCCCAGTCAAGTAGTTCGGTGTCCCGCATTTTAAATTCAAAATTTTAACCAGTCAGTTTAAATTCGCAATTCTTGGCCCAACCCTCAACACTCACCTCTCAACTCAACGCACCACCGCTCCCGCCGATTGCGAATTTTAAAATTCAAAACCAAGTCAAATTTTTGAATTTTAGTTACAGAAATGGACCCGAACTCACCGACGCCGCCGCTCTTGCGACCAGCCACGCTACAGCCTCCCGCCGCTGCGACATCCGACGCATTGGCCGACAACCCTTTCTCCACGCTCTCCCCACCGACCTCTGCGTCATCAGACGCCGCCGCCGCCGCCGCCGCCGCCGCCACGGCCGCAGCCGCCGCCGACGTCATGACGGCGTCCGCTGCGTTCCCTCTGTCGCTGCCCCCCTTCTACACGCACGACCCGGCGCTGTGGTTTTTTCAAGTAGACGCAGCATTCTCGGCCGCCAACATCCGCAGCCAGAAAACCCGGTACTCCCGGATCATTTCGCTTCTGCCCTACGAGATCCTGCTGCAGACCTCGGATATCTCCCCCGACGCCGCCGCTGCGTACGACGACCTCCGCAGCCGCCTCATCAACACCTACCAGCCGTCGAAGATCGCCCGAGTAGCCGCCCCTCCTTGCCCGTCAACAGGGCAGACAACCTCCCGGCCGCCACTCACGCCGCCGCAGCCGTTCCCCCACCACGGAACGGAACCTCCACGCCCGCCTCCAGGGCACAAATCCCTCCAACCGCCACACAGCCCACCACTACTGTTCCCCCTCCCCGGAACGACGGGAAACCGCCTCGCGTCTCCTTCGCAGCGGACCAGCCTACACCCACCAACGTACCCACCTCCGCAATTGTGCCCAACGCCCTTCCGACCCACCAGCGACTTTTCCTGCGCTGCAGGAAAACCAATGTGCCGTTCTTGGTGGACACAGGGGCGGCGCTATCAATATTCCCTAACAACATCCTCCGTCGTCAGGCGCGCTGCTACCGGCAGCTTCTCTACGCCGCCAACGGTACCACCATCCCCTCGTACGGGACGTACCGCTCCTCTGTTTATATGAGCGGACTCGCGTACGAGTGGGAGTTTACCGTGGCGGACGTGGAGAAGGCGATCCTGGGGGCCGATTTTCTCGCATATTTCGGTCTCCAGGTCGACGTCCGGAACGCGCGCCTGATCGACCCCGCCACAAAAACACCCATCCCCGGATTCATCCATGCCATAAACCACCCCCCTACGCAATTTGAACGCCTCCTCCTCAACTACCGCCCCCAGCGCCGCCCCTCTGCCCACATCTCCACCATTCAACACCACATTGAGACCTCCGGCCCCCCCATCACAGCTAAAGCCCGACGACTCCACCCCCTACAACTATCTAAAGCCCGACAACATTTTAATAAACTAATAGCCGACGGTATCATCCGCCCCTCAAAATCCCCTTGGGCTTCTCCACTCCACATCGTGCAGAAGCCCAATGGGGATATCCGCCCCTGCGGGGACTACCGGAGACTAAATTCAAAGACCACACCAGACCTTTATAATGTTCCCCACCTACGAGACTTCTCGTCGCACCTCCATGGCGCTACCATATTCTCCACCCTCGACATTTCACGGGCATTCCACCACATCAACATTCACCCCCCCGATGTCCAGAAAACCGCCATCATCACCCCGTTCGGACTCTTTGAGTATGTTAAGATGGGCTTCGGGTTAAGGAACGCTGCACAAACTTGGCAGCGCTATATGGACAGCATCCTGCGAGGCCTACCGTTCGTCTTTTGCTTCCTCGACGACGTCCTGGTAGCCTCCAGGACGCCGGAAGAACACCTCAGCCATCTCCAACAGATCCTCGACATCTTCTCCTCCGAAGGCCTCTTGGTAAATACAGAGAAGTGCGTTCTCGGCCAACCCTCCGTCCGCTGCCTCGGCCACCACGTTTCGTCTGAGGGCATCAAACCCCTCGCTGACAAGGTCCACGCCATTTCCGACTTCCCGCAACCCCGCACCGTGACGGAACTCCGCCGCTTCCTGGGTATGCTAAACTTTTACCGTAGACACATCAAACACGCAGCACAACATCAACAACCACTCATACACGCCATTCCCCAACCCTCCAAAAAGAACGACAACCGCCCCATTACCTGGACCCCACAACTTATCTCCTCCTTCAAAATTTGCAAACAGGACCTAGTAGACGCCGCTCTATTGGCCCATCCCGATCCTCACGCCCCACTATCCATCACCACCGATGCGTCCGACTGGGCCATCGGGGCAGTGCTCCATCAGCACACCGGCGCCACCCCCCAACCCCTAGGATTCTTCTCCAAAACGCTATCCCCCACCCAAAAAAATTACTCCACGTTCGACAGAGAACTCCTCGCCATCCACGAAGCCATCAAGCACTTTCGTGACTTCGTGGAGGGCAGGCAGTTCTCTGTCGTCACTGATCATAAGCCCCTGACCCACGCCCTCCTACAAAATCGCAAATCCGCCTCCCCGCGTCGCCTCCGGCAACTCGAGTTTATCGGGCAATTTACGTCCGATATCCGATACTTGCCGGGGGCCGACAACTGCGTGGCGGACGCGCTATCCCGACCCACCCCTACCCCCGCGCCGGTGGCGGAGTTACTGCCTTTCCCTTCACCCCAAATCCTCAAATCTAAACAAACTCCACATTCCGACCCCGCCCTCTCCAACCTCATTTCCGCCTCCAAATTGGAACAACTGCCGCCCCTCGACCTCTGGTGTGACGTAACGGCCGATACACCGCGCCCTTACGTCCCACCGGAGTTGAGGAGGCAGTTGTTCCTCCACTATCATTCCCTCCATCATCCCGGCATTCGGGCGAGCCGGGACCTCATCAAGACGCGGTACTTCTGGCCCCACATGAATACAGATATTCGTAACTGGGTTCTCGGGTGCCAGAAGTGCCAGCGTTTCAAAGTCTCGGCCCACCCGCATGTACCTCCTCAACCAATCCCCGACTCCCTCCCGTGGGAGCATGTACATTTGGACTTAGTGGGCCCCCTTCCCCCATCCGAGGGGAAGAAATACTGCCTCACGATGATCGATCGTGCCACCAACTGGGTGGAGTGCATCCCCCTCTCCTCCATCACCGCGGACACCGTCGCAACGGCTTTCCTCTCTCAATGGGTCAGCCGTTACGGTTGTCCGCGAACAGTCACGGTCGATCAAGGGAGGCAGTTTGAATCGGCCCACTTCTCCGATTTACTACGCTCCCTCGGGATCCAAAAGATCCACACCACCCCGTACCATCCCCAATCCAACGGGAAAATAGAGCGGTGGCACTCGGTCCTGAAACAGGCCATTTCTACTTCAACAAATTCCCCTTCCTGGACTAAATCCCTTCCCTACATATTGCTCAGCCTTCGAACATCCGCCCGTCCTTCAGACCAAACTAGCCCCGCCCAAAACGCCTTCAAAGACCCGCTACGCTTACCGGCCGACATTTTCACCCCAAACCACACCCCGTCAATTAACAGGGAGCCTCTACACTCCACAACACCCACAAACGACACCACATATCCCAAACGTTTTTTCACCACCACACACATGTACCTGAAAGAGCCCGGCATCCATAAAACTTTCCAACCCCTGTATGCCGGGCCCTTTCAGGTCATCCGCACAACACACTCCACCGCTACCCTGTTAATTGACGGGAAGCCCCACACCGTGCCATTGGCACGGTGCAAACCAGCCCCAGTCCTCCCCGACCACTCTCACCACACCAATCCCACACCCAGCCCTACACCACCAACACCGCACATCGCCTCCATTTCACCCGCCGGACCCCAGCGTCGCCGCCTCTCTCCGCGACGCCCCGGGTACCGGCTCCCACCGGCTCTTCCCCTTCACCGCCACCCTGGCAGTGAAGGGACCCCTCTATCAGACTTCACTAACGTGAAGACTGTTAGAGGGGGTCGCCTCCCTCACTCACACAACTCACACACACACACACACACACACAAACACTCGCCACACCACACCCAGGAAACGGCGGACCCTCGCAACCGCCTACCACCATGTAACCAAATGTCTGTACATACTTCTGTATTTTCTGTATATACTACTTCACCTTTTGTACATACTCACCCGCCATCTGTAAATAATCATCTGCCAGCTGTAAATATTCATGCATCCTCTGTACATACTCCATCTCATTGTAAATATTATTCATCCTCCTCATCTCGCCCTTGCCGATCACTTCCCTAAACGCTAAATGTTTAGGGATCCTGACCACCGCACTGTACATACCTCGCCATCTCATCCTACTTATACTACCTTATATTGTCTACTTACTTATATCCATGTTCTACTTACTTATCATCTACCTTATGTTCTGCCTTATGTTCTACCTTATGTTCTACTTCCTTATTATCTATCTTATGCTCTACCTTATGTTACTACTAGTTTTAAGGACCGCCTTCAGCTCAACCTCTGTTTGCATCGGCCCTCAGCCCCTGTCACCTTTTCTTCGCCTTCAGCACCACCATTTGTTTGCCGTAGCCCTCAGCTCCTGTCACCTTGCGCCTTCAGCACCACCTTTGTTTGCCGTAGCCCTCAGCTCCTGTCAACTTGCGCCTTCAGCTCCACAAATATTGGTTCAAACTGGGGGGACCTCTGTCGTGAGTCCCTCCCGGGAACACTCCTATCATATTAAGTTCTCACCAATATCCAAACGCCAAACTAAAGCTCCGTGAATAAAGATATGAGTGGGGATAGGCGACAGAACCCAGGGTTACTCAACCTGGGGCCCCACTACCAGCTCCCAGCAAGGAGCTGGAGGGAGAGGCCCCCAAGTACTATATAACCCCGGATCCTGGCGCTCAAGCTTCATTCGACACTTCCTCTAACCAGCTCCCTCTTCTCTCTCTTACCTTACCTCCCAGATGATCGGTTGAATACAGCCGCCTGGGAATTTCACCTCCTCTCTTCTCTCTCCTCCTTCCCCCCTTGTCTAGATGATCGGTTGAATACAGCCGCCTAGACAAGGGACCTCTCCTTTCCTCTCCTTCACCTAGATGAACGGTTGACTACAGCCGCCTAGGTGAAATTCCCTCATCCACCTCTCTCTCCTCCAAAAGTCGTAGATGTTCGGTTGATTACAGCCGCCTGCGACTTTTCCTCACCTTCCTTCCACACCACCTCTCTCTCCTCCAAAAGTCGTAGATGTTCGGTTGACTACAGCCGCCTGCGACTTTTCCTCCTTTTCTATCCTTTACCTAAATTCACTCACTCACCTTCCTCCCACGCCACCGTGATGAGAATTTTAAATTCATCACACCTTACAATATAGTTACTCTGCAAATTATTACACAACGGTTTATTATTTTTGTATAGATCCCTTCTGCGTAGATCATTGAATTCCTAGTAGCTTAAGACCCTGAATTGGTAGGGTAATTTCTTGCGACGGACGCCTTGCTACTAAGCGCGCGAGCGCACACGCACATAGACACAGACGCGGCAAACATGCCACCAGAGTCGAAATTTAACTGTTTAAATCGAGGAAAGGCTGGCTTGAATGGAGCAGCTTCCTCTGTCTTGGTATACCCAACTTTAACCGGTCAGACCTAGGCTTACCTTTCATTATTGCTTTATCCGTAACAAAATCAAATCAATCAGCAATCAAATTTCTTTTACAAATTAAGAATTATGTAATAACTAGAGGCCTGTTGGGGTTTGGAAAGCCCCAGTCTAGGAGTAGGTATACGTTGGACAAAGTTTACGAGGTTATCGTATGAGGCCAAAGCCCCAGCGAAGTGTGGCAGAAATGATGAGGCAAATAGTGCGCAGTATGTAGCAATAAGTTTATTTGAAAATTGAACACAAATGATGGATGGATGAAGGATGGTGGTGGCAAGGAGGTGTGGAGGTGGTGGGTGGAGGCAATCTGGGGCAAGGTGAGATGGTGTGCGAGTTCTACTTGCAATCTTCTTCGTTTTCTCTTGAGAGATTGTATTTGGGCTTCCGTATCATCTATGTCCTGTTTTATGTCGTTGATAGTGAGCTGATCAGTAGTCGTGGGAAGAGACGAACTGTTGTTGCGTGTAGGATATGTTGCAGGATTCTTCTTGTTGATGTGTGTGGTACCAGTTTATCAATGAGGTGGCTCGTTCGGTGATTCGATTTATTTCAAGAGTGGTATTCACTCCAATTTGCGTTTCGAAAGTATTCTTGTTTTGTTTGATCGTTATTAGGTGGGCTGCCACCATGGCACCCGGTTCGAATTGTTTCTTCCATTGGGCGATGTTGACGATTCCGGTCCGGTCTCGAAGTGGGATTTTGTAGAGTTGTAAGTCTTTTTGAGGTTGTGAGACATCATGCACGTTGGGGAGGCCAGCACAAACCGCTAAAATGTTGCTGTTTTGATTTGCAGGAGGTCGGATATGGGGCTAAATGTATGCTTCATTGCTGGACTCGCGGTAACCAAACCGCGAGCCCAGCAATGTCATTTCCAAATTATAAATAAAGAAAAAGAAGAAGATATTGTAAAATAGTTATAACGGTACGGTATAGTTAGAACGAAATGGGAGAATAGGCTAATTAAGTCATTATGGGAGAATAGGCTAATCAATTCATTAGGCACGGTATGGCCTAAATTATTTGGAAAATCAAATGGTGGGTTCATTTCGAGAAGCAGGTTGGTTGTTCTAGGTAGGTAGGTGTTCTGCTGAGCGGTCAGTGTTGTGATTTCTGGCCGAGAAGGTTACCTACATTAGGGGAGATGAGCGTGCGAGGAAATGAGAATTTCGTCCGATAATGGGCTAACTCATTCTCGAATCAAACAACCTACAAATACGAGAATTTCGGTGTGAGGGCATACAATCTCGTATTAATCGCAAGGCTTCCGCTAACAATATGAAGGTTGGACCACTCTTGGGTAGTAAATACTTGAGCGGAAGAAACTGAAACTGACCACGATTAAATTTGAACAATAATTGTATCTGGCAGTACCTCGCGTTCGAGCGCGTTAACAGTGAAAATAACCCGCCTACTGGCGCCTCATGGTTGCGCGTAACTTCGTTGCAACATTATCCGCAGTCTTGAAATTCTTGGGATTTTCCATCCGTAACGGGCCCAAACTGGGAATTAGGAGGTGAAAATTTTCCCTTAGGGAATTAGATTGCGCTTCCTCCGGTAATAGCAAGTAGGTGTCGACGGAAGTTGCACGCACAAAAAATCGGGATGGTGAGAAGAGGGAAATAACTGAGTGTAGAAGAATAAAATGAAGAAAGTAGTGGGGGGGGGGGGGGGGAGGGGGACAAGCTGTATAATTAAATTACATCAAAGTTTTGTCTCGGGGGATTATGAGGTGCGCTCCCGACGGATAATTTTTATAAAGTTGGGCAGTTTAAGAGGGGAAGGGGCCACTCGTCCCCTCTCGTTTTCTCGGCCACGACGGCGATAAAAAGGAAAATTATTTGAAAAACTTTAATTGTGGGTCTTGGTTGGAGGAAAAAAGAAAACTGCCGGAAAAAGGGTATGAACGAAGTGTTTCTTTGTTATCTTCCTTATGAGACGGTGGTTATGTTGGAAACATGCCATAGAGCTTTGGTAATACGATTCTTGTTTATTGTCAAAGTGCACGAGGGTTTTAGGAGCTTGGATCCTACTTTTAGGCTAAGCCTACGTGTAAAGGTAATGCAAAGGAACGGCAAAAGGCAAGGCTAAGAGACGGTTCGCGAGAAGTTCTCTACACGGTGTCACACCTCCGTGGCTAGAGCAGCAAAGGGTTGTTTGCGAGTGATTTACGCCTGATTCCACTATGAACATTAGCAAGAACTTTACTCGAGTTCATTTCATCAATAACTGATTTGGTTATTATCAGGAATCTAATAATGATCAAGACCTACAATGTCCACTTCCGTTGTAAATAAATAGTTTACTTACAAGAAGTACCTACCAGTTTTCACTGCTGCAGCCGCTCCAGCAAGATGCTTTTGTCACTCTCTCCCGATTTTAATCACTTCTGATTTGCAATCCATTGTTTTGGTACTTCTTGAGAGAACAATATTTTCATTTTTGGCAATAGCCACAAAAACGATTGCCTGGATACTCTGTTTGCAGCCATTGAATTTACCGTTGATCCCTGAGGTTTTTATGTAGGAGATCGAAAGTCCAGAATGTTAGAGATGCCACCCGTGAATACAACCGTCTTGGATAAATTTTGGATTTTTTGTTACGCTGAACTTACGGTATTGTAAGAGAACGTATAGGAACATTCGATATACCTAGATAACGCCAAGGTGTGATCGATTTATTGATCATCTACTCTACTGCAGCCAACGTGTACCTACTGTTTTGAATCTAAGTTGATTTCACGAACCTTTCGGAGCCTGGTGAATCTTGTCGGAGGCTTTTAATGAGTCAGACAAGCTTTTTGGTAGTTTGGCTTTTTGTAGAACGAGTTAGATGAGTTTTTGTGGCTATTTTTACTCATCTAGAATCCTTCGTCCCCTCGCACAGCTATAAATCTCCTAATTCGCTACCACAGGAATAGGTTTGACTGCTTTCCAAGGGACTCAGTATCTGTTGCCAGTAGGTAATGATTATTATCCGAGATGACTCAAAATCATCAAAGTAAGTCGACATGTTATGCAGTTGTTTGTGACTCGCGTCGCACTTGTTGGTAGGTGTGTTCGGCATCACAATCCGCACTTTCTGGTCTCTCGCCCTGAAATGTGAGTAGACGTGTTAGGTATTGAATTTCCTGAATAACATCTGCGTACAACCAAATCAGGAGACGGCACCAGGGCGCCACAGTATGCTTAGGACAGATGATTTCAAGACATAGAACTAGAAATTAGGAGGTTATTTTTCCGAAAATCCTAAAAATATAAGTGACTCCACTGGCCCCATGACTGGTGCCATTCAATGTGAGACTAAATGTCGAGACCGGGAGCGCTTGTGTTTCATCAGTTAGTCTACTCATGGCGTATACTGCTTATAAGCACCACCACTACACTACACCACTCTCACCACTCACCACTCACTCGTTGGTTAGACTCTCCAATCTTCATAACAATCCTATAATGAACTGATTGGTTATAGATATTTATAAAACATCACGTTCAATTTACACTGATAACTGATATTTACTACGATTAAAAGATTAAATTAAAGAGATTAAATTAGGTAAGTAAAAAAGCTGCAAATTATTATCACAACGGTTTATTATTTACCTGTATAGATGGCCCTTCTTCTTAGATCAATGTTTTCTATGGTCAGTATCCTCGAGCTCCCCCCAGGAAAGCCCTAAATCGTGTACTGGAGCCGGCCCCGGAATGAAAGTTTCATACAAATGCGCGGGATTGAATAATCCAGTCATTAATTACTTTTAGTTATTCATGAAGCATAAGGTAAATAGTAAACCGTTCTGTAATAATTTGCATGTATAGATGCCCCTTCTACGTAAGATAGTAAAATAAACCGTTGTGTAATAATTTACCCAATAATACTTCAACGTTTGTTCAAGTTGCAAAAGTACCTATTAACAAAATCCTAGATATCCGTCATTTTTCAGATGAAATAACACCACAGAACAACCATCTCGACTTCATACAGCCATTCGTGATAATAATCAGGTGCTCCCTAGCAATGATATCTGGGCCGGATTTATACCATTTGATTCACGATCATGTTGACGAAGCTTTTCGGTGCAAACGAACGGCTGGTCGTACAATGCTCCGGGTGGTCTCAAAAATTCTTCAGTTCACGATCAATTTAAAAACGTTTAAAAAAACCTTCTATTGAATGTTTTCGAGCTCCGGCATTCTGAAAATTTCAACCCTTATTTTTCACCCCTTAGAGATGACTGACAGTAACGCTGAGCTTCGAGGACCAATTCGACCCCATTCGGGATCTACAAACCAAATTTCATTAATTTTGGTTCGTGGTATAACTAAGAAAAGTGCTTAGTACGGCGGAAAGACAGAAATTCTTTTATTGCATTTTCGGATTCTACATACCTTGGAACGTAAACCATCAAATTTGGGGGGGGGTTAAATTTTGTTTTTTTTTTCATGCTCGTTTCCAAAGGTTCATTATTGAAAATAATAAACCAAAACTAGAGAAAAACTATTGCAACCGTAACCATTGAAATTGCTGTGTTGTTGATAAGCAGTATAAGCAACAATGTTGCCAACTAAAAAAATCAAAAGTTCGTATTCTGTTTGCAAAAAGTTCGTACTTAGTTCTTACAGGTCAGGTCAAAAGTTCGTACGCAAGTTCGTTCGCGAGTTCGTAACTTTCTTAACTGTCTTGCCTCATTTTGGTACAAACCTCTGTTCAACAATATTGCAACACACTATTCGACGGGCTATTGAGGTTAAATAGATGTTAATCAAGAAAAATGTACAAATGGAAATGGTAGCCCCAACCTCAACAATGGCACTCGAGTAGAAGCACTTCGAGGTCAAGTAGAAGTTTTCTAAATTTTAACAAAGCATTTATTGCTATGAAATTCAGATACATACATACAGGCTGTATAAATATAAAGTATTCTTAATGCTACAGTACCCTAAGTTAAATTTTGAGCTGGGAACTGGAGCTAACTGCAAAATTAAGGATTACAATTATAAAAATGATGAGGAGGGAAAAAAGGAAAAAAATTGTAGAGGAGATTAGGGTAAAACCTGGTAGGTGGGTCAAACCGGGTAGCAAAGAATCTCCGTGGTGGGTGCTGGTATAAGGCGACCTATGACCGCGTTTACAGAAGAAAGGGTCTTTTGCGCTCACAGTTTCGTACTTGAAAAAAAGTGCCAGAAATCTTCCAATATTCTACATATTTCTTCGGGCAGCATTCGACTTTGGATGTGGATGATAAAATTAGGTAAGTATCTTGCAGTTGTCCATAGTTTTTAGTTCATGTTTTGCCAGCAAGAGGAGTCATGCAACCCTACCTCATCGGGAGAGTGGCCATATTGAATGTTTTGTTTCTATATGGGTCAAACCAGGTACCAAAGGGTTGGGTAAAACCGGGTAGGGCCCTTGTCTTACCACACATTACTGATTTGACCCCAAGTCAATTTAATGTTAATTTTATTTTTGTTTCCTTCTGGAAACTATTTGATACAATTATCTCCTGTATTGCTGTTGTTCCTGTTCTTTGGGTTAGAGTCATATGTTATCCAACCAAGAAAACCGAAGAAAACCTCCCGAAAGAGAAAGAGCTCACTACCATCTTCAGATGATGAAGAAGGCTTCGTAAATAAGGAGCAAGAGAAGAAAAAAAGCCCTAAGAGAGAAGAAAAATAATAGTCAGAGGCTCAATATCATCATCATCCTCTGAAGAAGCAGAAGATCCCACCAATGCTTGTATGCAGTGAGTTAATCTCCGATTCGATGGATGGATTAAATGTGCAGTCTGCCAACAGTGGGCACATGAGCAGTGCAGTGGCCATGAAGAGGGTAACGATAATTTCACATGCGATTTCTGCATAAATTTGAATGTTAACTGTCCTAATTTGGTCAAGTGAAAACGAATTTGAGTTTTTTTTCCAAAATGTGTTCGTGATTCTTCGAAAATCTGTTAGAAGAAGTTTTCTTAGTTCGATATTTGTTGTTGTCTGATTTAAAAATAAAAATTTCCTCTTTCAGTAGCACTTGTAACTTGTACCCGGTTTTGCCCTGCCTTTTCTCAAAATGTTGAAACTGACAGTTTACAAATAAACATTGAAATTACGCCCAGGGTGAACTAATTTCCGTCAATTTCTTCATCGACCTGATCTACTTGAGACTGGCTAACACAACATCTTCTATTTGGAGTTGTGGAAAGGTTTTCCAGGTCCTAACCTTTTTGGTACCCGGTTTTAACCTACTCTCCCCTACATATCTCTTATATAAATACCTGCCTCACATTAGTAAGTATCTCTTATATAAATACTTTCATTGGAATCTGCTCAAGGAAATAGTACTAAACAAAAACCAATTTGAAGGGAGGTAACGCATTTTACTGAAACTCAAAATACCTGAATAACAACTTCCTTTGGAATTGGAATTACTATAATTTATCAGAAAAGATATACGATAGGTCGGTAAGGTACCTGGTAATTCTCTACCTTCAGACATGAAACATTTTTAAAAGCAGGGATGGTGCCTAGTTAGTGTACGTAGTTACAGGCGCGGATCCAAGGGGGGGGTCACAGGGGTCATGACCCTCCCCCAGAATCAGCCTGCCTTTCAAAAAGCAGAGCTGAACGAATTGTTCACAAACCCGAAAAAAAACCAAACGAAAACAAACCCAGTTTTTGTGAAATCAAAAACCAGAAACAAACCAAACGATCAAAGTCAACTTACCATATTGTTAACTTAAAACATTGGAAACAAAATATAACAATAATTACGATTAAACTTTTTATAGAATACTGATTTTTTTCTGTATTTGGTTTGTAGCAACACTTGTGATTTGTTTACATTTGTATAAGTTCCAACTGGGACGATCATTTATAACATTTATGCATTTTAAATTAAAAACTGATTTGGCCACATGGTCTTCTCAATTTTGCTTCATATACAACTGTGTAAATATTTACCATAAAACATCCGTCAAATTGAAATTCCAATGTCCTCGCCACTAATTACTGTAATTTCTAATTACACAAACGGTAGACAGTGTTAAAACAACTGAAAACAAAAAAGAACTATAAAAAATCTAAAAAGATTCGATAAAAAATGTCAAAATTAGTCGAATATAATCGTACACTTGGTCCTACCAATGTTACTTTATATACATTTATGTCAATAAATTTACCTTGGTGTATCCGTCAAGTTACACCTTGTTTATTTCTTCTTATTTTTGTTAATTATTATCTTGTTTTTGTTTCGTTCTCGTTTTCTTTCCTGCCAAATTCAGTAAAAACGATACTGAATTCACTGAGATCAACAATAGATTGTTGTGGTTTCAATGTTTTGATTTGCAAACTCTGAAGTTAGCTACGCTGCCATAAAATGCGCCAATTGGTTTGAAAACACATTAGGACACTTTTTTAGAAGAAAATTGAAAATAAATACATTTATCAGTTAAATAATTAATAGATATTGAAAAATATTTTTTACATAAACAATGAATTTTATAAATAAATACAATTAATTTTGTAAGTAGACAAATTGGACGAGTGTAGGCATAAGGTTGAAAATTCGGTTTGTATTGTTCGTTTGGTTATTTTGTTATTTTTTATATTGTTCTACCCTGTGACCCCCTCCGGAAAAAAATTCTGGATCCGCCCCTGCGTAGTTATCTATGTAGAAATCTAGGTATGTAGATTGTGTCAGTGTGCCAATCTCATCAGTAACATGGCGCAACTCGTGCAAGTTATGGAGCCAATCGTAGGCAGTTATCAGTAATGGCACTACCCGTGTCACTAGTGGCTTCTATTTTTCATATCTTTCTCTTTACCAAGTACGATAGGGTACCATAGCCAGCATTTCATCCTGATCTTTCTGATTTCATCCTGGCCCAACCGTACCTATGTACAGTACCTAGTTATGCTGTGGCGGATTGTTGGCGTCTCACGTTTAATATTCTGGTGTGACTTGCTTCCTATAATTTATTGCTATGATCTCCAACGTTCTAGCAGAGCGTTTCACAGAGCCTGAACTACAACCCATCACTTGTCCCAGAAGTGGAGACACCGACGTGACGTCAGCATAGGTGAGCAGTCCCAACTGAGTGCGCAGTCTGGGATCCTCAGGGTTCAGGGAAGGGAAGGTCTGGAAAGATCCATCTGGAACCGTGGCATCACCATGTTCATAAGCTCGGGCATTGCCTGGGAGAGTAAGTTCAGTCCTCGTCACCTCACATTTGCGGGAGTTTTTATGGCGGATTGTTGACTTCTTCCCGTTTAATCATTGTAACTAGCTTTTGATCTCCCAAGGATTTAGCAACGCTTTTTCCGGTGTCTGAATAATTTTATCCCTGATAACTCGTCCATCTTGTGGCGTTTCCTGTCATTTTCTAACTTTAGGTAGTTAGTTAGGTATGTCTATGGTTGGAAATGTTGATTTTTGAAAATCTCGTTCCTAATTAAAGATCAGAATTTACGGAGGGAACACAACATAGTATCAGGCGCGGTAGTCATCTCAATACTGTTTGACCAGTTGCAGAAGGTATATCGAGCTGGGATTCACGAGCCAGTGACTTCAGGGCTGAGGTCTCACGGGAATCGTGAGTTGTGCTCGGTCCGGGGATCAGTCCGTTCCATGATGATTAACGTAAAGCTCATTGCCCGAAAGCCCCGTGTGCCCTGTGGTTCGCTCTGTCGGTGGGGTCGAAGGGGCTGCCATACTAGCCTGGGCCAACATGGCGGATGGATACACAAGGATTAGTATGTAATGCGGGAGACCATCCGCCATGGAAAGGGTTGCGAAAAAAAATTGCGTTCCCCTTCTGAGTCACGCAGTTCTGAAGATAATCTGCGAAGGGATCTCCGATGGATGTTTTGTATTCAGAGGCTTAGCCGGGGGGCGGCCTTCCAGATCCGCAGCCTGAAATTAGCAGGCGGTTAATAATGCAGGATGGGTGGAGGCGGCTCCAGCTGCCGTTCGCAGGCCTCACCCACTGCAACACTGACCATTCGCAAAACACAATGACACAACCCTATCAGTTCGCAGCGGACATCTTGAATGATCAACCTAACCCTTTTACAATTTAGTTGAGTCTTTCACGGCTGACGTTTTGAGATGGTTTCATCTAACAATCATACAGTTCAAATTATTTGGTAAGAAAGGTATTTAATCAAATTCGGATTACTTTATTTCATTTCGTTATTTGATCAATTAAATTAATGGTTTGCGCTGTTTCCCAGTAGGGGAGTTTGTGTGAGCAGTAGACGAGATATCTTGCTTAAACTAAGAGGAGAAAATATCTGGGCATTGGAGTTTGGCTGATGTTTCCTTTAGGAATCTTCGTAGGAAATTGAGTTGTTGTAATGGGTTCAGTATTTTAATATAGGTATATACATGCGGGTTTTTGAAAATTATTTCCATACAATGTCTTTTCAGAACTGGTGGGGGGGTGTCATGAATCTAATGGTTAGCACTGAAAAATCACACTTAAAAAAAAAAACACGGGTCATGACTGAAAACATTTTTGGTTTATTATTTTCAGTAACGAACCTTCGGAATAGAGGATGGGAAAAAAACAGAGTTTAATCCCCCCCCCCGTACTTCGCACTTTGCTTAGTTACCATGAAACAAAATTAATGAAATATGGTTTGTAGGTCCCATTTGGGGTCTAGTTCCGCGAAGCTCTCGGCGTTACTGTCATCTCTAAGGGATGAAAAATAACGGTTGAAATTTTCAGAACGCCGTAGCTAGAGAACTTTCAATACAAGGTTAGATTTTTTTACGTTTTTAAATTGATCTCGAACTGAAGAATTTATTGAGACCACCTGGAGCATTGTACGTCCAGCCGTTCGTTTACACAGAAAAGCGTCGTCAACATGATCGTGAATGAAGCGGTATAAATCCGGCCCAGATATCATTGCTAGGGAACACCTGATTATAATCACGGATGGCTGTATGAAATCGAGTTGCTTGTTCTGTGATACTTAGTTTATTTGAAAAATGATGGCTGTTTGGATTTTGTTGATAGGTACTTTTGCAACCTGAGCAAACGTTATGCTTCATGAATAACAACAAATCATTTTTCATCATTTTTATGAAACAGTAATTCCCGTCTGGGCTCCAGCACTCAGTTTAGGGCTTTCCTGGTGGGAGCTGGTATTGGCCACAGAAAACAGTGATCTACGCAAAAGAGACATCTGTAAAGGTAAATAGTAAACTGTTGTGTAATAATTAGCAGCCTTTTTATTCATTATTACCTATGGATATTGGATCAACCGAGGAAATAACAATTTCACTTAGTCAGGAATCTAAATAAGGTTTTTCTCTATGGCATAAACTCCAGATTAACATATTATCCGTCTAATCTGATATTTACCCCACCGGTGACGTATTGCGGTAAACAGATAGTGTTCCGAAGTCTTCCGTTTCAGTTTCCTTTTCGACGGGTGTTTCGTCAGAAGAACATGATGCTATGAGTACTTTTTGGCGATATTTCGTACCGATGAAGAAGTAAGTGTGGGGGGGATTTACATCACCATAATATACAATCCTATAACTGTGGAATTTACAATCGGCGGAAACAATACTGCCCATGGAAAAGAGGGGCAGCTGTCTCATACTGCTCTAAGTTCTTCAGCGCCTTGTAGTGCGACATCGAATCCGCAAGGATTGCAGATTACCATTTTCAACTGTGGTGACAATAACCCAAATGGTTCTAGCGTTTGACGCTTCACGAATTATAGCGGTATGAGACGTGTGGACCTACACGATGACATGATGAATGTTTTCCTACCACAATAATTATGAGCATTCTTAGCACAGCCCGCAGTCGTCGATTTCATTTATATTAATAGTTATGAAATCCTTAACTTGTTTACTCACTTCATATTTCACTTCATATTTCAATAGGTAAGGAATATGCAGAAGATCCTACTCAAGTTCAGCGACCGTCAGAATTGGAGGCACGTTACAGGTGATGGTGGTGATGGAAAATGCATGTTTATGTAAGTGTTATGGTGACCATTTTGCCTGGTGCCATTTTTGTCGTGTCTTTGGTGTGTGTGTGTTTATATTCGTGCGTGAGTAGGTATAGGTATCAACCGCGAAAAAACAGCCCTACTAAATCAGGGTCCTACACCTACACTAATACTTGCAAGGGTTCATCATTCAGTCGAGTGTGAGGGGGGGGGGGGGGGGCTGTTACTCTACACGTCATATACTTTGCTGCTCATCGCCACGCTGTCAGATTGAACCGTCTTACGAATGTGGTTCGGCAGTTGGCCGAATTTCACAACTATCTTCTTCCACCTCATCTCATACCTTTGCAGTTCGCCGAAAACATGAAGAAGGTAAACCAGGGGCCTTGGGAAAGCCAAACTCATTATGAAACGTCGTCTCGAATATACCAAAGGGAACCATTAATTAAGGCTCGATATTTGAGGTAAAGTATCCCTTCCCTCAACTTACTTAGTAGGAAGGAAACCTAACGAGAGGAAGTCGAATCTTACCCCATCCCCCGCTACCAACCTTTCTAATTGTTACTGACAGACTCTTGGCCGGGGGGGGGGGGGGGGGGGAGGAAAAATGCATTTGATTAAAAAGAGCTCCCTCAAACCACCCGGGTCTACCTCCACCGGAAATGTGATTACCGAAGTCCGTATCTCGAATCTTCCTAATAAACTTCTTTACTTAAACTAATGAAATCACTGGAAATAAGAAGAGGGAAGGGTTGTTCTCTCGTTACGGGACAAAAAAACAGCAGCCTCCGAGGTACCATTTAATTTAATAAAGGCATTGTGATGCAAGGTATCACTGAGTGTCCCAAGTCTTGTTTTCGAGAAAAATAGCGAACTCCTTTTTTATTCTTCCAAGAAGGCAATCAATTAGAGAAAACCCTGGAAAATGCATCTCTGACAACCATGTTCCAATTAAAACTCGAACTATTTCCCCCTAATTGCATCCCGCCTGTATTTTCCGTTTGTATTCCGTCTGTTGCTAACTTGATTGGGCTGCGCTCGTTGGACACCAGTTACGTTCTCCTTGTTTTCTCATTACTTCAATGCATAGTAATTAGTTGGTTGAGAATGTGAACCCTGGCTACTGTCCTGCCTAAACGCTGGCTTGAGGAGGGGGAATTTGCACATGTGGAAAACAGACTATTATTTTTAATCAGCGGCTCTCGAATTTCTTTTCGGTCAACATCCTAGTTGCCATACCAGCAAAATGCTATGAATGAATATGAGTTCCTAGAAATTTCTCGTGGGGAAACCATAACGATTATCTCCTGAAAGAGGATAAAAGTTTGACAAACAGCGACCTTATTGATGTGAGTTTCCTGTCATGGCAAAATTTGATGGTTTTCAATAATCTCCATAAGAGAAAATTTCGAATTTAATTTGGATTTAGTATGTTATTTAGGGCGATTTAAACCATTTTACTTTCACTTCGACACTACTATCGGTAGGGACACTTGGTATCCCTGCACGGGATAGAAAATTGTGCCTTCCAGACTCAAAATTTCCACTCATATTTTGCCATGAAAAATCAAAATTGGCTCCATATCTGCCTGCGTGTGCGCAGTTCTTTGTAACACATCCTTACGATAGAACAATTTATTGCAAACGAGTTGAAATTTGTTGTGTATATGTGCGGGTTGGTCCACAGACTGTATGAATTTCGTCAAAACCTGATCGTAACTTTGGTCTAACAAATTCCCAATGCTTTTGGCATTTTTTTTATTCAGCCGATTGCAAAATTTTTAGGGATCAAGAAGACTGGGTCCCTGATGGTCCCCTGTGAATTTTATTTCAATCTCATTGTTAGCCATCCCGAACAAAAATCTGACGATAAAAATCCGAAATTCTAGCCCCTTCAAATAGTTGTGTTTTTGTACGCACACTCTTGAAACGCCCATAACTTCTCGTAAAAACGGTTGAAGTTGATTGTAGAGGTTTTGAGCAGATTGGTGTCTCGATGGTACCGTATCAACATCAAAGTCTGAATGTAACTTCACCCTATGCATACGCAAACACGTTACACTTATGAGCTGTGACTGGTTCTTGGATGTCTGAAACACAAAATTTGACTGGAAAGTTTGATTTTGGACGACCTAAATTAAATTCAAAGCTGAAATAAAGGTCAGAGTAGTTTCAAACCACACAATTTGTAGAAAGTTGTAGACTACGTCTTAGATGAATGTATAGAATTCATATGAATCCGTCAGTTCAATCAAATATCATCAACCAAATAGTATCATATTCTTCTGTTCATTTCTACCAGGCCAAGATGTCCATGGAGTAGGTACGCTAGTATGAATTTATTTCTTGTATAATACAAAACATTTCACTTCCTGCACCTCGAAGCAACTCTCTCTCTCTCTCTCTCTCTCTCTAGAGATCGACCGTTAATTTCAAAAATATCTCTTCCCAAGGTAAAGTGGGGGTTCCTGTTGAAGGAAAAAGTTCACTTATTAAAGCCCCACTTAATGAAGTAAGGGGAGAAGTAAGTGGCGAAATGTTGCGGGAAAGGCGAAGAGGCTGTGGAGGGGTGCGGATTCTTTAGAGTAAAAATAAATTGCGTTAACAAGGTTCTAACAAGGAGGAGTGCAAGCGATATTTTTAAACATTCTTATCAGTTCGGTTAGCAATAATTCTCCCCCTCTCATCCCGGCAAAAATGATTCCTTCGCTGCATTGAGGTTGAACATCATTAGCGGGGAGTAGTGGCTTCGTTCCTTCTCTTCCTGCTTTCTTATCATCCGTTTTTCCCAAGTTGGTGGTTGATTTTTTTCGTCTTATTGTTAAAGTGTCGTGTTCAAATAACGATAACAGTGTGTTCGACATCGACGGAGCTATCAATCACCGGTCTCATTAGAGATTCGGAATAGACTTGTAATAATGTACCTAATCTAATGTAATTATAATGTTCGCTCCTCGTTGAAACACAAAGTAACAAAACAAAGTAAGTACCTACCTAATAATTCATGGACTCTGATGTCAAGTTTTTCCGCACAGCTCATAAAACCCTGTTACCTCCACTACTTGGGAATCCAATTATTATTGACATCATCTATCACATTACATTTTTGAGCATATCAACGTCGAGCACGTCCTGCGCTGTTTAAAGTTTGAGAGCATCGGACAACTGATTTCATGTGAGCTGAGCTTTATTATTAGTTGGAATCTAATTTCAGAGAGGGTGGAGAAATAACGAAAAGCTTTTAGTGTTTAATTAAAGATCGGACCTTTTAAAAGAGAAAGCTTTTTATCTCGCTTAATGCTATTGTCATACTCGTTGGTTTATTGGCTTATTTACATTCGTCAAACAAAAGGGTGAGTGGGGGGGACTGAGGAGTTGAGTTTTGTTTACTGTAATATTATACATAAAACTACCTACCTACTTAGTTTGTTACTGATGCATTCTCACTGCAATGCGGCAATGAGCCATTTCGTCAGTTATTTTGACTTTTAAATTTTTTCTTGTAACTGTTTTATCGTTCTTTGATGAATTTTTATTCTGTTATCATCAATTATCAACACAGGGTTCAGACCAGCAATAATAAATCTATTTCATTTGGAATAGAAAGTTTGGCACACACTTCATTTTTGCATTCAACCAATTTTGGCAAATTTTCAATAGCAGCTGTTGCGATGAGTTCAAAATGTTTGGAGCATGATTTTATAGATATATTCAGCCTATACACACATTATATATAGGTACATCAATGATGTTGGACGGCTGGAGGGTGAGGGATCAGTTACGTAGCATTTTCAGCAATGTGTATACATTTTAGTGGTCCAAATGGAACTAGGGAAATATCATCAAGAATAGCGTGACTTTGATTATTACAGCAATAAGAGGGGGCGGTGTTTCCCGGCAATGCATTTGACTCCCCTTCAAAGCTCGGGCTTTCACTCGCGAAATTGCATAATTCACTTCGCTGCACAATTTGCCCTTTCACACCCACCTATGTGCGGTACTAGTGGTTGAGTTGCCTGCATAATTATATAGCCAGTACCCTACATGTCTGTAGTCTAAATCATTTTAAATCCAAATTCTCGATAACAATTTATTGCTCTTTAAACGGTTCAAAATGTTCACCTTCCCATGTACAATATTTTCGGTGGTTTATCAGCAGTGACTGTTGTGTTTTAGAGGTATTTTTCACACTTTTACGGGGTTTTGACTAACGCAAACTCACCATACTTTTTGTGCTGACTTCAAAATATGATTTGTTAAGACAGTGATCCCCCACCCTCCATCCTTCAGTCTCACCCCAAATTTCATCTTTCTCCCCTGCTTTTCTTTTCTTTATTTTTTAATTTAATTTTTGCTATTTATTTAATGATGTAAAATGTCGCCACTTTTGTATCTATTGTACATTTTGTCTTGTTCAACACCAGGAGGGACTTGGTCCTATGGTGTAACCCGAATTTGCAAATCAATCAATCAAGTTAAATTAAATTCGTGGGATGGATCCGAAATGCTTTGAAACTGAGTTGTGTTAGGTAGGGACCTAATTCGAAAATTCGCAAAAATATTAAGTTTCCTCATGGTTCATCCAGCTGGTATCATCAGTAGAGACCTGCTACCTTACTTTCTGGATGAGAAGCTGAGGTATGTATATTATATATCTGGTTACTTCAAGTGGTAATTATTCGGATATATAATCCGAACTGACGGAGCCATTTCATCCCTCCAGCGTCATACTCTAACTTTTCCCCCTCGTATTATCCCAAGCTGAATCTGTGGACTACCTTATTGTAATCGTTGACGCAGAATCGTGCAACCGGAAAAGGGTGTCGAAAGCCCCGGGTCGCGGAAACTCAATTAAAATCGTCAAACCGGATGGAAATTAACTTGACCCAGGTCTCTATATAAACCCCTTTCCCTCTCGTTCCATGAGAGACGCGGACTCTGTTATAGAAAGTTTGATAATTAGCGGAAAGTCAGGGAACGGATGAAAGTGGTGAGGCGATGTGGCGATGGACGAGGGGAACTGCAGACCGGGCGCCATCTGTTGAGGAAGTGGTTCCAAAGGTTTCCATTGTGCTCATCCAAGCTTTGAGAGGAGCGGCCAACATTGTCGCCAGCTCGGCCTGGCCAGGGGTGGTCCTCTTTCTATAAGGACTCAATAATAAAAGGATTTGTTTAATTAGAAACGTGTCCCTCTCTGGCCACACCATCTGCTTCGCACAAACTTACCTTTTACCTTTAGTCACTGTGTTGGGAATCCTAAGGGCTGTGACGTAGGTCCTTGAAATTAATGTGGCTGGCGTGGACGTGGCGATGTTCGGCCCATAGGTGCCTAGGTACTAAATTATAATAATGTTGTATGATAAAAATTGTACATAGGTAATTAGGTACTTGTCTCACATTCAGTGTTGTCGTCGAGTTCGTTCAAGTGGTAGGCAATCTATTACGCCAGTTGTTAGGTACCTACCACGTAATTGACCACAACGAACAGTCTTCATAAACAAAAACTATCACAATAAGAGAATCAAGAAGTGCTTATCAATATTAGCTAAAATTTTGTGTGATGAGGGAATGAGAGTGATACCAGCTGGAGCAAAAAACAAATGAGCGATTCGAGGATGAAACATTCCCCCCCCCCCCCCCCCCCCCATATCTTCTGCGTAATCACGGTTTTCTGTGGTCAACGCGTACCTTCGTGCTTCCCCCGAGAGAGCCCTAAATCGAGTACTGGAGCCAGCCGGGCAATCACATTTCATAAATATGCGGCGGATTTAAGAATTCTATCGTTAGTTATTTGTTGTTATTCATGAAGCAACAGTTTGTCGTTTTTTGGACCGCCGGGAGCATTATTGTACGTCCAACCGTTCGTTCACAATGTAAGGCCCCCAACTTGGCACCCGAAAGCTTCTACATATTATGATCGTGAATGAAATTATACAGCCCCGATTCATGCTAAGGAACACCTGATTATAAGCACGCATGGCTTTATGAAATCGAGTTGGTTATTCCGTGATATTATTTCATCTGTAGAATGATGGTTATTTTTGATTTTGTTGGTTGGTAGGTGCTTTTTAACGAACTAATGTTATGCTTCATGTATAACGGCCAATAATTATTAATGATAGGGTTCTTGAATCCACCACATATTTATGCAATGTAATTGCCCGGCTGGCTCCAGTACTCAATTTGCGGTTTCTTGGGGGAGGGGGGGGGGGGGGGAGCTAGAGGGTCGGTATTGACCACAGAAAACAGTGATCTACGCAGAAAGGGCATATATACAGGTAAATAGTGCATACAGGTAAATTGTTCATTTAAATTTTTAGCAATTTTCCTGTTGATTCTAACCGAAATTCGACATCAGTAGTGTTCCATCATGGTCGTGGTAGGGGGGGGGGGGGGATTGAGACAGCTTAAATTCCGAGATAAATTGAGAGATTTGCAACGAGGTGTACAATTAATAATGTGTGTGAGGTAAGAATAATAAATCATACATTCCATCGATAATAAATCATGCGTACCAAGAACGTTAATAAATCATGCATACCAAGTGCCCGGTTGTAAGTGAGTAGCAGTCTGAACCAACTTAATTAAAGCTAATTTTTATAATGACTCATAGCGATAAAATCCATGTCCAAACCTTCACACTGAATCATGGACCATGTTTTTGATTCAGCTGATAAGGGAGCGGAGCTGAATGTATTATGTATAGGTGATTTGTGAGCTCCATTTTGCCATCATCTGGTTTTAATGCCCAATTTTTGATACCTACTTCATCAAGTGGGTAGACATTTTTTTCCCCGGAAAACATTATTTCATTTAAATTATATTATTTTGCCTTCATTTAAATTATATTATTTTCCCTATAATCTTCACATAGGTATAACTTCTTGTTCCTTGAACCCGTTGTTCTCAAAAATGTATTGTACCGGTACCGTAACACCTGTATGCAGATTCCTGAAGAGCATCATTAATTTTCTTCTTAAGACGTTTCGACCAAACATCTGGTATTATGGCCCAACTTTACGATGCGATAAAACCTAGTATAAAATTAAAATCCACCCCGATTATAATATGACATAAAGGAAACCAAGGTTACGCTGTAGTCGATCCACAACACCGTACTTGAACCCATTGTTGAAGAACACTTTTCAGAAGAGGGTTTCTAATCGATACAACTCCCCAAATAGGTTTAATTACACGTTTTTGACATTCCATCGTAAAATGCCGACTGCAGGCGAAAGCTGCGCATTAACAAAAGCTCCCAAACATAAAAGATCCCATAAATTATGATAGTAAACGTCAGGGCCATCCTGGCAGATACGGCACCCTTCCAAAACACACACAATAAAACTGCGAAAGACGGACGAAGGGCGGGGTGGTTGGTGGAATGAGTTCTTCTCAAACCAGAGCTCTTTACTTGAAAACAATAAACGAGGTTCTCAAACGTTGTTGCAAACAAGCAGCGTAAAACGTTTGGTGAAATACTTAAAACTCTCAAGAAACGATCTTATATAGTTTTCTTCTCTCTTTTCGAGGATGCAAGGGGAACGTGATGACGGTTTATTCCAGTGCAGTGAAATGGCCGTAACTAAATTATTTATTCTTCTCCTTTTGAGGTGGTCGGCTGCATCTCATCTCACTGTTTGTTTATAATTTTCCTAGTGAAAGTTTGTTTATAATAATACCTAATGAATGCTTACGATGGGATATGCGCATGGGTCACAAAAGCGGTTTATATTATTTTATGTTTTTAATGAAAGTAGATTCCATTCTGAGAACATTGACACCAACTGTCCTACCATAAGTAGTTCGTTTCCTGTGATTTCAATGTTTCAACCAATTCTGACGTCTTGGGGGGTGGGGGGTAGGGGTGCAGCGACGTCAGAATCGGTGGAAATTTTGAAAAAGCCTAGAACCAGAACTAGGTACTTGTTTTAGGACAGTGCAGTTTGTGTCAAAATTCTCAGAATGGAATCTACTTTCTTCATATTATTAAAAAAAATTTGAAAAAATCATAGAAACAGAAAACCGAGGATGTGAGGGGGACCAGCGGAGGATGTGAGGGTGACGAGGGGATGTGCTGGGGTACTTGCTCTAGGAATGTGCGGTTGCTGTCAAAATTCTCAGGATGGAATCGACTTTCACCAGTCAGCATACCCCATTCTCCAGAGATTTTCATTGCCCTCTCCAAATTTGATTATTAGCGTTCCAGAACACCAAGATGGACTTCACAAATTGAAGAAAAATTGTGCTGCAAAGGTTCATTTCCTTTCTACCTATAGTATAACTACTCAGGTGCTGGGTATTCTTGCTACCTACTATCCCCAATTTTCAGTGCAAAATTACTTCTCTGGAACAACGTGTTTGTAGTCGCTTCAGGTGGGTTTCTGGACGTTTAGGATCTCTATAGGCACGAGACAGAATATTTTGTGAGGATTTGAGCGTTCTCCGGAGTGATTTGTTATTCATAATTTATAGTAACGTTATTATACTGGAACAGTTTCTAAATTCGTCTAGTTATTAATTTATTGTCGTTTAGAAACATTATTCATCATTGCAGTACCTACCTGCATAATTACTATGATAACCAAGTCCCATAATGAGCGAATTTTCGACGTGAAATATGTAGGTAGGTTCTCAAAATATCCTCTATCTGCTTGATTGGTTTATTGCCTATTCATATTATTTGTCCATCTATCACCCCCAAATTCTCAAATTCTTTGATTTGAACCATTTTTCATATTCTTCGTATCACTGTTCATATTTCCGTGAATTTTACTGCCTATATTTGATCTCGATCTTCAAGCCCCAGTGGCATTTTGGTGCAGTTTGGATTTTCTAATTCGAAAAAATACACTTCTGAGGACCTTGGTGAAGCAGGCTTTCTACTTCGATATTATCAATACAAGACGATTTTGAATTCTTGAAAGAAGAGCCTTGGTATAATTATAGTATAATGTTTATAATAAGAGTGTATATATTATTATGTAGGATGTTCTTCACGAAGATATTCTTCATTGAATTGGGATACAAAATCCCGCTTGATAAATTTCTGATTTTACCGCTATGCTCCTATTGGCCGAAACTGGTAGTTTTATGACCCTCTCAACAAAATCGTTCTCAAATGTCACTTGGCAAACGGAAACGAACCTTCACATCACTAGGATCATCAAAACAAATCAGAATGTGGAGGAAAATCATAGATGGCCACGGACCATAATGATTATAACATTTTGAACGCTCCAAGTAAGTACATCCACCTTCAGAGTATGTATCTATAGTAGCACATATCTGTTCACTCGAAGTTGAACTAGAAAATTATACATCGATGCCAAAAAAAGTAGGATAGTATCAGGAAGGGCTGATCACCTTTGGGTGGAAGGAATAAATGAATCAATTTTGTTAGAATTTGTATCATTCTATGGATTGATGTCATTTATAGAAACGTTCTGTAGTTGGAGCTCGTGACAATTTTTATTTTTGAGCGAGTTAATTGTTGTTTAAAAACGTTCAATCTTGAGGCGTTGTTAATATCACAGATCTTCTGTTTATAGAATGTAACAGATGGGATGTTTATGAAGCTATTCTTCATCGAGTAGAGATGATACACGTGGCCTAATAAATGTCTATTGTTACTGCAATGAGGGTCTTTTGAAAAGTCACTCAGGCCGGTCAAGTACAATTAACCTTCGCTGAGCGGTTCATAAGTTATCCCCCCCCTCCGATTCAAACAATTACGGAAGGAAACCCAAGGAGGCTTCCTTTGCGATCCTTGGAGAAAAGGGGACGAGGAAGGTATTTCCTTGGCCTTAGGTCATTCGAAACCAAGTATTAATTATAGGGTGGACCCCTCCCCCGTCAGAGAACCCTTGGCGAAAGGGTGGTGAGAGTGTGAGGGTCGGATACAAACAGTGGGTCACTCATTAGAAGAGCAGCGTCTTTGTTACCTGAACCCTCCGGACCGCCGAACTCTGCCCAGGAGTTAGGGTCCAAGACAATGGTGCAGACCTTGCAACTCCTAGTTCGGCGAGGGATGGCAGCTGGACGGAGAGCGCCTTGGGAAGGGGTCCGTTTTGTGTGGGGACCCTCTCAATTTTCGGTGCCTCTTGGTCAATAAGGTGTTCTGGCGGGAGACCGACTGACAGGAATTACGTGATCAAAAAGGGTGTCCTTCGATGAATTATGTGTAACTGTCATATTCATAAGTAATAATTCAAAAATTATTCTCAGAGCAACAACAACTATTCGATAACTTGGGATGATTCATTGCAAGTCTCTTCTGAGAGTGCTTTGTTGATTGACTCCATCGACCTTGTATTTGCTTGGGTTGAAAATGATAACCAACGAGTTGTTGAAAGCTCCCGTTAAAGGCATTTCGCGGAAAAAACATACTTTCGTTGTCATTTCCCGAATTATTGAGTTAAGAGCGATCAACAAAATGAAAAGTAGGTGCACGTGTGGAGTACGGTGGACTGCGGACTTTTTTTTAAATTGGTTTTCGGATTCTGCGTACCTTGCCAACGGAAACCATCAAATTTTGAGCCAAAACGTTAGTATCGCCAAAAAATGATGAGATCGAAGATGAGCAATTTTCAAAAATTCTAAGAGGGTCAAATTTGTGTTTTTAGAGGTCAGAAATCTGTAAAAACTGCTAAAATCGCGAACAGTTGATTTAAAATCACTGAAAGTGATATGGAAGAGTGAGCAAAGAAGGTGTTTTCATGCAGAAAAGGGGTCAAATTTGGATTTTTGGGGGTAGAAATTGGTATTAAAGGCTACTTCGGGTTTTTTTCCCCCCGCAATAAACCTTGGGCCACCCTTTATATAATATATTGTCTGGTTGCGACAAATTTGAAACTGCAGTATATGCAGTTTACTGCGTTGGATGTGTCGATTTGTTAGGAAGCAATTTTTCGCTTCGGACCCCGTGTTGCAATCTACGCGGAAATTGAAGTGTCATATCAGATTGATGCAGTTACCGGTCCTTGTGCGCCTCGTACGAGCCCTCCTCGGACATTCGGCGGACGACGCTCTAAATTGCGTTTTTAGGGACGATGTCGATTATTACCGTCGGCTTCGGACCGTGTAGTTGGGAGAGAGAAAAAATAACGCTCTGCTGTAGGTGTCATAATGTAACGAGTGCAGCGCAGGGATGCAATGCAGGGCACGTCTTCCGATCACCGCTCCCTTCCCCTCGTGATGTTTAATGACTCCGGATCCGCTGGTCGTTTATTTCACGGACACGGTGGGTGGCTGTGTGTGTGTGTGTGTGTGTACACGCATGTAGGTGGTGTGTGTTTGTGTATAAAAGGGCCTGTGACGGTCATCGCGTCGCAATTGCTCTTTTTTCCCTTTTTTTAACCGAGCAGCCAGTGCGTAAACAAAACCGCGATCGAATGTTGAGGGGATGCGCTATAAAACATGAGATCCTTTTTCACTCCAGACTAACGAGACACTGCAGAACACAATCTGATTCAGCGACCATTACCTACCTACAACATACAGCGGTAGGTCCTGAGCATTCCTGAGATTTAAATGCTGTCCAATTCATAGGTAGTGGGGAACTGGGAATCACAGCCATGGAGGCCTAGCATCCATCAAGTTTTTGAAACATCCACTGAGCCTTCCGTGAGATTTAAATGTAGGTTGTGGAGAACTGGGAGTCACAGCCCCATTCGTAGCATCCATCAAGTTTTTGAAATAGTCGCGCAACTTACTGGGACGTCTCTTGAACGCCCACTGACGGTGGGGGGCTCAGTTGGCATTTAGTTCCGTTGGTAAACTAGTAATTTTGGATATTGGCTCCATTCAGTAATCCTAGTCAGCAGGTAATTTGAAATTATTGGATAATTTGGTTCAATTTCGAGTCATGTGGCAAAATGCATGCTTAGTTGGTAGAACCTGCCCAGCTGGATCATTAGAGTTGAGTATGGCATCCTTGTTAGTTGTGTTGATTTTTATCCATTTGGCAAGAATCTAAAACAGTAGGTACCTCTGCAAATTCTAGTTCAGGTGGATAACATTTGTGTTCAATTCAACGAAGATGGTTTGTTGTCAGTCTTGAGTTCAGTTGTTGGCAAATCACTGTTTCCTAGTTGGGAATTCCTAATTGGGAACTTCTTACGAATTTCTTTAATTCCTTTTTAGGACGTCAGAACATCCCTCAGTGGTAAGACGTTCTTATGTATTTGATCTGGTCAGAAGAGGTCAGCAGTCAGCCGAGAAGTAGAGCCACATTCACATCCGTTTCAGACCATCCTGAATCAAAATCCGTGAGAAAAAAAGGTGAATCACGACAATTAAATGGCAATATCAAAGATAATTTGTCAAAAATAGGAGCCTAATTTGAGTTTTTGGGGGACATAATTGGTGGAAACCATCAGATATAGCTATTCTAGTTATTGCACATGAAAGAAACAATAAATGAACAGCCATCATTCCTGTAGAATAAAAACCCATGTTTCAAGGACTTTGCAGTGTTTTTTGTTTGACGCAGAACTCTGTCAGCTAGACAGAGTTTATTTAAGATGTTTGCAAAAAATGTGATTTACTTAAATACCTAATTTATTTATTGCGCATCTGAGCTGAAGTTATACTACTTGTCACTGGATGGGCCTCAGAAAATAGTCGTTATTGAATGTTGTTGAACTGGCTTACATTCTCGTATTAAGGAATCGATAGTGCCGTACTGCTAATGCATTGCTGTGATGCGACGAAAGCTACAGTGTCCTGGACTTATTAACATAACAGCATTAATTACCGCAGTGAAGCTGGCGGAGGTCCCAACTTGAGGTTTGTACAAACTCCGGTCCCCCTGTCCGGACCTCTTCCCCTTCGGATGAGGCTCCGTTTACAAGGGGGCTCCTCAATCAGGGAAAGCACACACACGCGGCGCTAATGACCTCAGTGGGCACCAGCTCAAACACCGCAAACCCGTCACTGCATCGCATCTCACGTCACTGTGCTTCGGATCTCACGTCATTGCAGCCTGCTACGCTCCCACCCCTGCGTTTTGACGTGTCGTCGCCGCCTCAAACCGATCCGTCCCTCCACCGCTACCTGACCCTCTGATAAGTAGTACTGTCGCCGCGAGATATGGATCGGGGAACTTATCAAGCGCCGGTGACTACCATTCAATTGATGGAGGTTCGGGGACCCAGCTATTGTGAGGGTCGGCAGCAGTCCGCCCGTCTGTCTGCAGGGGCTTGTGAGTTCGTTTTACGCGGGCCCCCTCGTCTGTACAAGTTGAATTGATTGCAATACGCATGTTGGTTATCATTCTCCGAATAATACACCTATGTGTTAGGTTCGGACAATTTTTTCTGACCACCCCCTCAACAAATTTTCTTTTTTCGTGCAAGATGCGTATTTTCCAAAAATGCAATGTCCGTCCACCTTCTGCCGTATCATAGATATCTACCTTAATTTTCGGTCTAAAGAAAAAATCGTTCTTCCGCCCAGATGCTCCATTTGGGCCCTACTTGTGTCCCCCTATCTCGGCAGCCGCCTGATCGGATACCACCCAGAAGTTTTATGGGCAAAAACGCTGCAGTCACATGGGTTTATTCTCGGCTGAATACGGCACGATTGGGACCTCAGTTAAGAAACCTGCAAAGCTAATCTGACGGTTTCAAACTCAAATGTTAGGTTGCTATTTCTGACAAATTATTTTCGATCAGTGAAACTGTCATTGAATTGTCTTGATTCACTGTTAATACCACCTCCTGTGTTATAAAATTTTTGGTAATTACAGCCATTTTCACAGGCTTTTGAACCATAAATATTGAATTTTGAGAGTTAAGAATTCGTTAGAACCTCTGTTTTCCACTCTTTGGTCAAAATCGACTTCATATTCGGCCTCCTCGTCCTGCAAAACATGGAAAACGATACCTCACAAGCTCATGTTGCTAAAACATCAAAAAACCTATTTTTACACCCATTTTTCACCCATAGCACCCTTGTGTATATTCCGATCGGGCTGCAAAATTTCGGGACACAGCTAGGGGTCAAATGGAGCCTATTTGCGAAAGAACGGGTTTTTTTAGATCGAAATTTAGGGTTAATTAAGGTTCACCTGTTGATACTACTTTTAGTCTTACTGTCCAAATTTGTGGTGAATAAACCAAAATGAGCTGAGCGTAAGATGTATTTAAATATATTATCCCCCGGTAAGTGTATTTATATGCCTGTTTAGCCCTAAACGAGGATTGATAAACGCCCATGTGTACATTAACTGAGGTCGGCTGGATAAATCTTCCTAAACGGCTGTTTAACCTTCCGTCACTAATACTGAGATCTGAGGTGGAAGGAGACCGCAATTTTGTTTCTGTGTGTGGTTGGGGTGAACACGCTCTAGCAAGGCGTACATGGTGCCTCCTATCCAGTTATGTTGAAGCCAACGAAACATCCCCTGGGAGGGGTGAGTATTTGCTGATATACTATAGGACTATGTAAATCATGGGTAGGGGTAGGGCCTCTCAGACCTCGTGTTAGCATCTATAAGTATTTTGAAGGTATTCTCTTCTTCTTCCGTGCTGAAATGTCTCGCAACAAGCTTTTCATGAGTGCTGAGGCAAAAGAAGACAGCGCATGCGCAGTTGCCATCTGATCGTTCTGAAATTCGTAGAGTACCATATGGGAGCTGCACCTCAACTACTTACTCACCAAATTTGAGAAAAATCGTGCCATTGATTCGTGATTAACGAGTACCTCCTGTAGATTATGCGTTTGCGCATGCGCACAGGCCATACAAAATGATCCAATCGTTCTGGACGTGGGGAACCATCTAAGGCCCAACTCGCATGATCCCAACTCCAACAAAATAGAAATTGAGTTGGTTGACTGGTTGATTGATTGGAATTAGAATTGAGGAAGTTATGCATGTGGCAAGGATTTGCAGACACGGACAGACACCGAAACAAATCTTTTCAGAAAGCTCTAAAACGTAAAACGCGAGTAATTTTGGATGAAGTTTGATTTTAGAGGCAACAAATTTTTCTGGCTACAAGTTTTCTGACAAGAAACCTCTGGCAACAAGTTTTCTGGCAAGAAAGCTGTGAAACGTAAAACGCGAGTGAAAGTTTCGGTTTTGGAGGCAACAGATTTTTTTGGCAACACAACTTGGAAAAAAAAAAATTTCGGCTATTAGGTATACCTTTCTAATAATTGTTTTATTTAGAAATTCCTTCAAGCTAGTTTTTAATATTATCAAATAGGAATTGGTATGTTGGCAGATGACTCTTTGAAATAGATTTTCTCTCAACCCACAGTATTCCAGCTCGTTTGAACCGTTCTCTGTCCTCTCACCAGTCGCAGCTAGCACTTATTCCTTATAGGAAGGGCGCAGCGTTTAAAACAGTGATCTGTACAGACGGGTTATGTCGGATGTGGAAGACTGCAAGCGTACGCTACAGGCGCAGCTCGACTAGAACCGGAGTGAACGGAACTTTCAAATGAGCGAGGGAGCGAAGGCGGGATCGATGAGCGCTCCTATCGGGTCAGCTGTTTGCCCAGCTGTTCTCCGACTAACCTTCCTCTGAACAGGTTACAAAGATTCGGAACCTTCATGTCCTCGAAACTCGGTGTGTTTATTTTGATCGTAAAGTATATAAAATCGTAGATTCCCTGTAGAATTGTCAGTTTGTACAGCTTCCCACAGTTTCCCTCAGTGGAGCTCTATTCTCTCTTCGGCTTTCTACAAGTAGGCAGTTATTACATCTACAACTGAACCGGTTATGACTACATGGTAAGACTACATTACTGGATCCATAACATTCTATGATTACTTCGTTGTATCCAAACAGTTCTGTCGTTTGTGATTGCGCAAGATGTTGTGTTGCTTACCTGCTCCAGAAATCTTTTTGGTTGAACCTGAACAATCGGTCACTGGGTTGCACTCTTGTAAAATATTGTGTTGTCTGATTTCTACTTCCTTGATCTCCATTCCGGGTTCTTTTCTCTCCACCCTCAGCCTAAGTTTTCGAATCGTGAAACAGGGACAACAGAATTGTATTGGGTACCTAGGTACCTGGTCAGTAAGCGCTCTCCCCACTTATTTCTGACTCAATGTGTATAAGCGATGAACCGTTTGTGGTACAATGGGAACTCTACCAATTCAGGCATTAAAATCTTTGCATATTCTTTCATAATGGTTATGTTTATGTCTAGGTAACTCCCCTTGTGTAGGTAAATCTACTGCACTTATTACCTTCGAAATTCTGAGATTTTTCTCGGAACCTGGACAGAAAGTAGGTTCCTTCTGCTTTCATTATGAATTTTAACTTTTTTTACCTACCAGCAAACATAATGTTACCCTCTTTCGTTGTACTCAACGAGTGTCCCAACAACAAACATGCTTTCATAAAACCACATCACTGATAACTCGGATTATGTTATAGTACCGTTTGATTCACGCTACCTACTACCTGAATGCCTGGAATGCTCACACACACACACACATTCGGGAACATCCCGAGGAACATTGGCGACCTATTAGGAAAAAATTCTAACCATTAATATTTAAAAAAAAAATTACATACCTAGTTCATTGTACTACTTGTACTGCTCGCACGTTGGTTCATACTACTATCTATTCAGATACATACTAAAATCCACTAAAACTGAAGGACCTCCTGGTTTAAATAACTGAATTAGGTATCGAATTCGGAATTCAGGGATTGGAGTTTAGGAATTCCAAAATTAGGTACTCATACCTACGTGGCCCAGGATACTGCCCTGAAGTTGTACGCTTATTCGTAATCGAAACTTCGCCATTTTGCTCTACGCCTTGTAGGTTGGTAATGTTGTAATTCTTTCAACGGGGATCTAATCAACTAAGGGAATGCTAGGAGGGTCTTCTTTTGAGATTTTGAACTTTGATCAGAAAATTTCACGAAATTTTGAAACTTTGCCCAGTTGAAATCCGTATAAAATTTGAGATATTCGGTGACTGTATAAATGAATCTAATTAAGAAAACGGTTTTGTAGGAGAGACCATTGCTCGTTTTTCGATATTTAAATTACTTATGATAGGTCATATAATTTGAATTTCATCAGATATAGACGAAAACGTCCATTTCCACAAACTCGCGACTAGTAGATGGTGAAATTTTAGACTCTTTACTATCGTTCCAACCGGGCAGAGTTGCTGTGAAGGGCTTTTTTCGCCCATTTCAGACGAAATTCGATTCACCGAGAGAAAAATGTGGCGCACCATGCCCGCTAGGAACACTCGGAATTGATTTCCCGATAGGGAACCTAGCGGGTGTGCCTAATCCCAAGCGGGTAGGGTGAAAATCGTATCGGGTGATGTTAAAAATCTATCGGGAAGACGTAACTCCAATCGGGTACGACATAAATTTCTATCGGGCTGCCATAAAAATCTATCGGGCTGTTAGATTAGCCCCTCCTATCGGGTATGGTTCGGATATTTTTGTATCGGGCATTCGTAAAAACAAGCGGGTTTTGGTAATTCCTAACGGGTATTCGTCAAAATCGTATCGGGTGGCGACTTAACCCTAACGGGCTTTTATAAATGGGAACTACACCCGTTAAGAAATCAATCGGGTCTGTTGGTTGTCTATCGGGTTTCATAACAAATTCCTATCGGGTCCATGAAACCCAAGCGAGCATGCAAATATTCCAAAAAAATACCCGTTAGCGCACTATCGGGTCATCTGAACATTTACGTCTCCCGTTTGATGATCTATCGGGTTTTTTTCAAAATTCCTAGCGGGTGTATGAAAAACGATCTAGCTAGCAAATGTTGAAAAAAATACCCGTTAGCACACTATCGGGTCATCTGAGCATTTACGTCTCCCGTTTGATAACCTATCGGGTTTATGCAAAATTCCTATCGGGTGTATGAAAAACGATCTAGCTAGCAAATGTTGAAAAAAAATACCCGTTAGCACACTATCCGGTCATCTGAGCATTTACGTCTCCCGTTTGATAACCTATCGGGTTTTACGCAAACCTCCTATCGGGTGTACGAAAAACAATCGAGCATGGAAATGTTCAAAAAAATACCTGTTAGCTGACTGTCGGGTCATCTGAGCATTAAGATCTCCCGATTGATAATCTATCGGGTTTATACAAAATTCCTATCGGGTAGAAATAAAATTAATCGAGCTGGGAAATATGCATAAAATACCCGTTAGCGCCTATCGGGTGAAATAATTGTCAAGAGCTCCCCCTTAATAATCTATCGGGTTACATCACACATCGCTATCGGGCCTATGAAAGCCAATCGAGCAGGGAAATAGTGAACAAAAATACCCGTTAGTCTTCCTATCGGGTGATGTTTGTTGCTAACAACACCCGATTGAAGATCTACCATTTCCATTGAGTGATCCCTATCGGGTAGAGAAAAATCGATCGAGCTGAGAAATATTCATAAAATACCCGTTAGCCACCAATCGGGTGATATAATTGTTAACAGCTCCCGCTTAATAATCAACCGGGTTGCATCGACCAACATCTATCGGGTTGAACAATGCAATCGAGCAGGGAAATGCCGAACAAAATACCCGTTAGTAGCTCTATCGGGTGGATGTAATTGATAACAACACCCGAGTGAACATCTATCGGGTTGCACAGACGAGTCTCTATCGGGTTTTGGAAAATCAATGGAGCAGGAAAATATTGAAAAAATACCCGTTGGCTGCCTATCGGGTGATATAATTGTTAACAGCTCCCGCTTAGTAATCAATCGGGTTGTCCAATGATTCCCTATCGAGTAGGCAACATTTCTATCGGGTGTCAATTAGGTCCCGCCACAATTTGAACTTGGTCGAAGGGGCATTGGCTCCGGAGATGGATTCACAAATTTTTTCCCAGGTTCCGAGTGAGCGTTGAAGGGTTTTACAATTTGAACTTGGTCAAAGGGGCATTGGCTCTGGAGACGGATTCACAAATATTTTCCCAGGTTCCGAGTGACCGTTGAAAGGTTTTATGTGAGGATTTAGATGCGTACAATTCTCACACAAAAGCCTGCAACGGTGAATGAAGAGTTGGGAAAATATTTGTGGTTTAATGATAGCTCAGGTAGCCCGAATCCCTGTGAGGAGGTATAGGAAGCGAAGCCTGCAGTCACCATTTCTAAAGGATAACTGTTTTTGGGGAGTGGTGAGAATTTGAGAATAACAACTCTTTCCCTTCACCTCCCGTAAATATGGACGTTTGGAGGACATGTACTTGTTACCATGGGAGGGTTCACGCGAAGAAATATGGTAAAGTTGAGGGAATTGTGAAGGACATGATACTGGACCTGAAAATTAAAAACGCTGCAAAGTCCTTGTCACGCATGGGTTTATTATTATTCTATATGCAGAAATGGTGGCTGTTCATTTATTGTTGCTTTCATGTAAAATAATTATTGAAATAGTTATTTCCGGTGGTTCCCACAAATTTTGGCCCCCAAAACTTGAATTAGGTATACCTACGCTTTTTTTTCTTTTTTATTTCAAATTATCTTTGATCATTGCCCAACCCACCCGCCCATTTACCCGCAGGGTGGCTGTCCACAAGCATAATCCAATTGACATGTTGTCGTCCTTCACCAGTTTTCGAGTTTTATATATATTATCAACAGATTTATGCTGAGCACCCCCACCTGAGAGAATTATGACTCCGTATTTTTTTTTGTACTGATGAGTCCTCAGTATAGTCGAGAGTCAGTTAGACTTGGTTTTCATTGAATTTTTACCTCCCCTCCCAACGAGTATTTCTCTCTGGTGCGGGGGGTGCTCGACCTCGTTGAAATACCCGTTAGTAGCTCTATCGGGTGGATGTAATAGATAACAACACCCGATTGAACATCTATCCGGTTGCACATACGAGTCCCTATCGGGTTTTGGAAAACCAATCGAGCAGGAAAATATTCAAAAAATACCCGTTGGCTGCCTATCGGGTGATATAATTGTTAACAGCTCCCGCTTAGTAATCAATCGGGTTGTCCAATGATTCCCTATCGAGTAGGCAACAAGTCTATCGGGTATTAATTAGTTCCAGCCACAATTTGAACTTGGTCGAAGGGGCATTGGCTCTGAAGACGGATTCACAAATATTTTCCGAGGTTCCGAGTGAGCGTTGAAGGGTTTTACATTTTGAACTTGGTCAAAGGGGCATTGGCTCTGGAGACGGTTTCACAAATATTTTCCCAGGTTCCGAGTGACCATTGAAAGGTTTTATGTGAGGATTTAGATGCGTCCAATTCTCACACAAAAGCCTGCAACGGTGAATGAAGAGTTGGGAAAATATTTGTGGTTTAATGATAGCTCAGGTAGCCCGAATCCCTGTGAGGAGGTATAGGAAGCGAAGCCTGCAGTCACCATTTCTAAAGGATAACTGTTTTTGGGGAGTGGTGAGAATACGAGAATAACAACTGTTTCCCTTCACCTCCCGTAAATAAGGACGTTTGGAGGACATGTACTTGTTACCATGGGAGGGTTCACGCGAAGAAATATGGTAAAGTTGAGGGAATTGTGAAGGACAGATACTGGACGTGAAAATTAAAAACGGAAACAACAAAATGAATATGTAATGGATGTTGCCTCTCATTAGGCGAATTTTAGGATATATTTTCCGAAAAATTTTCCAGGATTAAATGATGTCTATCGGGTTGTAATGAGAAATCGCTATCGGGCCCATGAAAGCCAATCGAGCAGGGAGATATTCAAAAGATATCCGTTAGCATCGTAACGGTTCATCTCATAGCTCCCGATACATAATCAACCGGGTTGCATCGACCAACGTCTATCGGGTTGAACAATGCAATCGAGCAGGGAAATGCCGAACAAAATACCCGTTAGTAGCTCTATCGGGTGGATGTAATTGATAACAACACCCGATTGAACATCTATCGGGTTGAACAGACGAGTCCCTATCGGGTTTTGGAAAACCAATCGAGCAGGAAAAAATTCGAAAAAATCCCCGTTGGCTGCCTATCGGGTGATATAATTGTTAACAGCTCCCGCTTAGTAAACAATCGGGTTGTCCAATGATTCCCTATCGAGTAGGCAACATTTCTATCGGGTATTAATTAGTTCCCGCCACAATTTGAACTTGGTCGAAGGGGCATTGGCTCTGAAGACGGATTCACAAATATTTTCCCAGTTTCCGAGTGACCGTTGAAGGGTTTCATGTGAGGATTTTTAATGATATGTTTAATAGGTAATATGTCGTAACGTATAAGTGATCAGGAATTTGAGTAACAGCAAGGAATTTGAATTTGAAGCGCATACTTTTCAATGCAAGTAAATTAGGTGTATATAAGTATACCACATAAAAACGTATTGTACACGCATGTATAAAACACGTTTGTAGGACATCCGATTGTTACCATGCAAAGGATATGGAGAAATACTGAACTTGGCAGAATCGTCATGGTTCGGATTGAGCAGAAATAACTGAAAATTGGGAACAACAATTAAACAGTATTTTGGAAAACGGTTGTTGAGCGCATGATGACCTATAATAATAATAATATATTCGTGGGCGAGAAGTAATTTGGCATGAGCCAAATTGAGTAGTTTGGCGGGTCATTTTCACCCGAGCTATACTCATTGTGTGACCATCTCTGTGAATGAAGTGTAATATAATATTATATTGTATTGCATACAGTTTTGATAAAAACGACAGCATTTACAAAGTGATGTGCGTCGCTTTTGCAACTTTTCATGTGTCATTCAATGCCGGAAGGAATCTGAGGGCAGTAAGTACCTATACGTCATTTATTTCTAAGTCCATTACATGTTGTAAGTTGTTATGTTGAGCATGTACATGCTTAAATTATCAATTAAATTGAATTATCAATGGAAAGAGTCGTTAATGACTCGGGGTATTTGCGATGGGGATTTTGTAATGTTTTTTCCCAGTAGGCACAGGTACCTATATACTAATGGTAGGCACGTAGGAGTTTCTGGCAGAAATGTTAGAAAAACCGTACACTTGTTAGCAAGTGAGTGAAAACCCGATACGAATTGAAAAAAAAAAAACCACAGTCATGCAGCGTGGCTATAAGAGCGAATTTTCGAAGAAATAAGTGATTTTATGTAAAATGTGATGTTTGGGATATCCCATTCAAATATGGGCAATCTTAAACTTATTGGGTAATTATAGGTATTCCAGTATGACGCTATTCGGTTAATTCGGTATGCATGAAATATGGGCATACGTTACAAATTTTTTGTTCCATTTTTTGCCGAGTAACACCTCGTTTTATAGATTTTCCAACCCTGAACACGATGGTAAAGTCAGAATTGCGATATCCCATTCCGTTATCAGATTAGAGCAAACGAACCAGGAAGAACATCTCAAGAAATAACCACGTTCCTTCATCTTCAAAGTGCTCCAGTTTGAGAAAGGAATGAGATATCGCAATTATGATTTCACCATCGTGTTCAGCTTACAAAAACCTTTAAAATGAGGTGTCACTTGTCAGACTGCTTCATTTTGGGAATTTATGGGTAATTTTTCTCCCCTAAAACTCCCCAAAATTCCCCCTTAGAGTGACCCGATTCTGCCCATCTACGAACTTAGCCTGTCGATTGCCAAGACAGATTTTTCGTGCAAATTTGAACTTTTTATCTCAATTCTTTCGAGAGTTATCGTCTGGAATGACACATACATATATATATTAACCCAGTGAGTCTTTAACCAAGAACATGTCTTTCGGCAGTGAATTCAGGATGGTCTGAAACGGATTTTGGTATAAAAATCTTTCGGAAATTCGAGTTTTAAACATTTTGGACCGAGAACAATAGCTTCCTTTTCTTCGAAAATTCCCTAAAACCCGTTACGAGTTTCAAACTACCCGTTAGGAAGTTGTGAAAAACCCGATAGGCGTAACAGAAACTCGATGGGAATCGGAAAACCGTTTGAAATCGGGAAACCCGACACGATTGAAAGAAAAACCCGATTGGGAGGTAAAAAGACGTTACGACATTCGTAAACCCGATAGGAGTTGAAAAAGACGTTACGGCATTCGGGAACCCGATGGGAGACAGAAAACACCCGATAGGAATATGAATTTGGATACCCGATGGAAATCTCAACACCCGATAGGGGATTTGAAAAAGTCGCTAGAAACATTCAGACACCCGATAGAAGGTAGAAAACACCCGATAGGAGCCAACGCCTGCCCGCTTGGAGCAGGGAAACCCGTTACCAGGTGGGTCATGGTGGGGAGACCTCTATATAACCCCAACGTCCCCTTATGGCGACAACCACTTCTCCCCGATCAGTCGCGTCCTCACGTTCACGTGTTCTACATACTTCCCTGTGCTTATTCTTTATTCAGTCTGTGTGTTGCGGTCGTGTTTCAAATCAGTTGTGTTTCAAATCAGCTGTGTTTCAAATTAGTTGTGTTTCTAGTTTGTTGTGCTTCAATTATTAACGTTCACCCGTCACCAAACAACATTCGGTCCCTGGTACGTTGTACTACGCAATTCGTTTTAATTGCAATGGCGGACCAACGCTTGACTGATGTTCTACAGACTTGGGAATTGGATGCAAGAATCGTTACTGCATTTGAAGGTTAGCAAAAATTTGTTTTACTATTTTTCTATAATATTCCGATTTCATGATAATCACATATACCCTATAACTTCCAAATCCAAACTGACATTTCAGTTTGAATTTCATTTTGTGTTGTTGAGCATTACTTATCATTTCCTTTTGCCAACGTATTTACCAATGCTAATTTTTTTTGTATAAAATTCCGATTTCAAGATGTACACGTAGCTATGACTTACGCAGCCAAACTGACAAATTGAATTTGAATTTTTTTTTCTTGAGTATATTTCCTTTTGCCAACGTATTTACCAAATGAAAGTTTTTGTAGTATAACAGTCTGCTTTCAATATAATTAATCACATCACTTCCAAATCCAAACTGACATTTCAATTTGAATTTCATTTTGTGTTGTTGAGCATTACTTATCATTTCCTTTTGCCAACGTATTTACCAATGCTAATTTTTGATGTATAATATTCCGATTTCAAGATGTACACGTAGCTATGACTTACGCACCCAAACTGACAATTTGAATTTGAATTTTTTTTCTTGAGTATATTTCCTTTTGCCAACGTATTTACCAAATGAAAGTTTTTGTAGTATAACAGTCTGCTTTCAATATAATTAATCACATCACTTCCAAATCCAAACTGACATTTCAGTTTGAATTTCATTTTGTGTTGTTGAGCATTACTTATCATTTCCTTTTGCCAACGTATTTACCAATGCTAATTTTTTTTGTATAAAATTCCGATTTCAAGATGTACACGTAGCTATGACTTACGCACCCAAACTGACAAATTGAATTTGAATTTTTTTTTCTTGAGTATATTTCCTTTTGCCAACGTATTTACCAAATGAAAGTTTTTGTAGTATAACAGTCTGCTTTCAATATAATTAATCACATCACTTCCAAATCCAAACTGACATTTCAATTTGAATTTCATTTTGTGTTGTTGAGCATTACTTATCATTTCCTTTTGCCAACGTATTTACCAATGCTAATTTTTGTTGTATAAAATTCCGATTTCAATATGTACACGTAGCTATGACTTACGCAGCCAAACTGACAAATTGAATTTGAATTTTTTTTTCTTGAGTATATTTCCTTTTGCCAACGTATTTACCAAATGAAAGTTTTTGTAGTATAACAGTCTGCTTTCAATATAATTAATCACATCACTTCCAAATCCAAACTGACATTTCAATTTGAATTTCATTTTGTGTTGTTGAGCATTACTTATCATTTCCTTTTGCCAACGTATTTACCAATGCTAATTTTTGTTGTATAATATTCCGATTTCATGATCTTGGTTTGAGTTGCATTGTTACGGTATCGGGAAATTGCTAAGTGTGTTAGTGCCCGTTAGTAATTCAATCGGGTATTATTAGACGTGAAATACTTGCACCAACTTGTTTCCGTTGTCCCTTCTATACATAACGGGTGTTTGAGGGTATGGGTACCCGTTAGTAATCCAATCGGGTATTGTTGTACTTTAAAATATTTTCAACAAACTGTTTTGCCTTGCCGCTTGTAGTTGTATCGGGTGTTCACTTCGTTCCAAACGGGTTCATCCGGACTTTGCCAAATATTCGTAAACATTCGTAACGGGTGTTTGTGGTTGTGAGTACCCGTTAGTAATCCAATCGGGTATTGTTGTACTTTAAAATATTTTCAACAAACTGTTTTGCCTTGCCGCTTGTAGTTGTATCGGGTGTTCACTTCGTTCCAAACGGGTTCATCCGGACTTTGCTAAATATTCGTAAACATTCGTAACGGGTGTTTGTGGTTGTGAGTACCCGTTAGTAATCCAATCGGGTATTGTTGTACTTTAAAATATTTTCAACAAACTGTTTTGCCTTGCCGCTTGTAGTTGTATCGGGTGTTCACTTCGTTCCAAACGGGTTCATCCGGACTTTGCCAAATATTCGTAAACATTCGTAACGGGTGTTTGTGGTTGTGAGTACCCGTTAGTAATCCAATCGGGTATTGTTGTACTTTAAAATATTTTCAACAAACTGTTTTGCCTTGCCGCTTGTAGTTGTATCGGGTGTTCACTTCGTTCCAAACGGGTTCATCCGGACTTTGCTAAATATTCGTAAACATTCGTAACGGGTGTTTGTGGTTGTGAGTACCCGTTAGTAATCCAATCGGGTATTGTTGTACTTTAAAATATTTTCAACAAACTGTTTTGCCTTGCCGCTTGTAGTTGTATCGGGTGTTCACTTCGTTCCAAACGGGTTCATCCGGACTTTGCCAAATATTCGTAAACATTCGTAACGGGTGTTTGTGGTTGTGAGTACCCGTTAGTAATCCAATCGGGTATTGTTGTACTTTAAAATATTTTCAACAAACTGTTTTGCCTTGCCGCTTGTAGTTGTATCGGGTGTTCACTTCGTTCCAAACGGGTTCATCCGGACTTTGCTAAATATTCGTAAACATTCGTAACGGGTGTTTGTGGTTGTGAGTACCCGTTAGTAATCCAATCGGGTAGTGTTGTACTTTAAAATATTTTCAACAAACTGCTTTGCCTTGCCGCTTGTAGTCGTATCGGGTGTTCACTTGGTCTCATGGCTGACTTTTTTTTCCCCTGCACAGATGCCGGATTCGAAACTGACGAATTACGCAACCTAGAACCAGACAATATCCTCTGGGAAGCAGTAGCACCAGGACTGTGGACTCAGACAGACAAGATGCGATACACAGCAGGGTGGAAGACGAATTTCGGTCCACTCTCCTCTCCCAGTTGTTCTTCGACATCTCTTGCTAGACCCCTATCAAGTGACGACTCCACGCGAACACTTCCTACCCAGGTGAGTGTTGCCAATTACAATTACAGACGACAGGCAGACAGAAACAGTGTTCATGTTTGACAATAACTTCCTGCATATAATATGTATTGTTACGAGGTGAACGGTGTTGTTGTTGCAGTTTTACTCCTCGACGCTTCGCCTTAGAGACTCGTTGCCGAGTGAACTACAGCTCAGCGAGGAATCGTCTGACGATGACGACGAATCCGCCGCCACAACCGACGACGACCCCCAATTCGCCAGTTACAAGGGAGTCGATAAGACTGCTTTCATCAGCACTTCAGATGAGGTAATGTGCATCACACCATCCGTGGGTGAAATAGTATCACGTACTCATAGTCAAACCTAGGGTTTTTATATTAAATTTACATCTCTTCCTCTCTCCCCAACAGATCACAGCAATACTACAACAGTCAGAGAAGGGGCGGAGGTGCATGGAGCTAGCAAGGCCCGAGAATACCAAGGCAGTCAGCCCATCCGACAGGAAGGCGGTAGCGGATGTTGTCATAAACCACCTTCACCGACAAGCCACCCCCGCGGGTGCGAACGTCATCCCCCATTTCTCTTACAAAGAATTGAAGTGAGTGACACCTTGAAATTTGTGATTACGCATTGTTTGTTAGTATACATGTTGGGTACTCTTATCTTAACATTCCTCTGCATAAAGACATAATAATCACGTCTTTGAATTGTTGTGTACGTTTCAGTTTCATAGCTGCTCAGTTGGCGAGATATTTCCGGGATCCCCCCTCGCTGTGGTTTACTTTATCAGCAACGACACGGGGGGGCTCGTCACACAGCAGTGACAGCACGCCGACGAAAAAACCAAGGAAGTACCCCTACGGGCACTTGTGGAGCAAAGTAAACAACCTCAAGGACTCCTGGAGGAAGGCCAATAAAGAAAAGTACGATAAAATAAAGGAGGCCAAGAAGGCAAGTGAAGCAAGGAAACGGAAGGGAGGCAAACAGAAGAGGGCCTACACGAAGAAGCCGAAGCAGCCAACCACCTCCCCTCCGCCCGTACGGAAAACTCTGACAGGTGAGTCTACTCTCTATTCATCTCTTTTCCTCCTACCACCCTCCTTGTCTGCCGTTTCTGTGTTATTTATTGTGAGGAGTCGTAACCGTTGATGTTATTTTCCTAGAGTGGAAAGAGGAACTCGAAAAACATCACTCCATCCAAACCATCAGGGGAGGTGATTGGTTGGACCGAGCGTCGATCCCCGAAGAGATACAAGAGGCGTTACGGAGGACAGCGAAGCTGCGGCACGACTACCTATGCTGTGAAGACAACAGCCTCTCCGACTACTTCGACTACTTCCCGTTCTTCAAGTCGTCCGCCCACGCAGCGAAAGTGGTGAGTTCATAATTTGAACGTATTTCATGTGCTCTGTTTATATACTTGTGCCTGCTGTTGTTTAAAGCGAGGAATATTTTTTAGTAATCGCTAATGATAGTTGTTGTTTTCTGTTACAGATAGAATCTGATTTCAAGGAGCTCTATACCATCCCGGAGGGGAGGCTGTATGAAAAGCTGAGAGAACTCCACCCGGCCATAGTCCAAGAGGCTAGCAGGTCTTCCAGAAGCGTGGAAGGGTGGGACACGATCGTCGAGTCGTTACTGTCGTACTACGAAAAAAATACCGGTGAGAAATAATTGTGATTAGCCTACTCTGTGTTCAAATTGACTAGGAATCGTTTTTTCAACTTTAATATTTTGTTGTTATACCAGGGATTCTTCTTCTTCACGCTTTGTAAACAAATGATTTGTTGAAATTGCTTTATTTGACCATGAGGTGGTTGTAATGACTGAATCGTACTGTACGAACGTGTTGCTAATGTGCTCCGTGATATTTCAGAGGAGGAGAAGAGAACGACTGCAGCTCTTGTCGCCCTCCCGTTCGCTATGGGGACTCACCGGTTGAAGAAGAGGGCAGGACTTAGAGCTCCGGTTCAGATCTCGAAGAAGGAGTCGGCAGATCACTTCGTCAAATTCCTGGACTCAGATTCTGAGGTGGACAACCTCCACGCCAAACGCCTGGAGGAAGCGGAACACGGAACATTGCAACCGTATGTCATAGCAATAGGAAAATTAGGTTCCGTCAGCCATTGTCTAGTCAAATACTTAGATTTTAGCCTTAGAACTGACACCATACTCCAGGCGGTCGATCTTTGTTTTAAATTAATAATCGTGCTGAACTGCGAGTACCCACCTCAGTGTACACACATCTGGCAAACTCTAGAATGGGTGTGCTATGATTTAAAGGTTTCTAAAAACTACCTCCACTCTGTCGTGACTATCGCTTCCACCTGTGCTCACTTCCTACGTTACCACGTTACACCCACCCCTGCTGCTCCTGCTGATGGTAGCTCCAGTGATGAAAAATCACTTGTACGAGTGTTGATACAAAAATACGACATTATAGAGGGTCAATGTGTATGCTTTGTTGAGAGTCTCAGAACAGGTGAATTGGTAACTTTCTTAAACTTAACTGGGGACAACATAATACAGTCTAACATTCTTGGTGATTCGGAACTGTTACTTTATGGTACTTGTACAAAAGCGTTTGCAGAACAACACGGATTGATTGCTTACAGTATAGATACCACCACAACCGAAATACTTGGTGCCCTTCACATAACAGATAGTCCTGCTTCAGTATCATTACCTTTGCCGTCAACTCCGGGTGTTGAGTCACATTTGCCATCAACTTCAGGGGGTGTTGAGTCACATTTGCCATTCACTTCAAGTTCCAAATCACTTTTTGACCCATCTGAGGAGGTACATCTACCATCAGCAACAGCAGTTCCTCCTGAGGCAAGCCCTGCCCTTTCAGGTGTATCTGAACCACCTCCCCTTCTGTCTCCTACATGGCCAAGAACTCCCCTTAAGGAAGCTGGATTCTACAAAGAGAGTAGGACTCCGAAAAGATTGACCCCGTCTAAAACAACCCCGTCTAAAACAACCCCGTCTAAAACAACCCCGTCTAAAACAACCCCGTCTAAAACAACACCATGTAAAACCACCCCATCTAAACTAACCACTGCAACAGCCACTCCTGAGTCTGATACCAGCACTCTGCCCGTGTCCCCACCTCCACACTTCAGCAGCTCCCCTGCATCATCCAGCGATCCGGGCAGTACTCCCAAGTCCTTGCAGGATTTGGTCGAACGCCAGAAACTGGCGGTACGTGGCAGTAAGAGTAAAAAATAGCTAACATACCCATCACGTCCTCACCACTGATTGCTTTACAACGTGTCTACACTGAGGTGGTGCTAGTTAGTTACCATTTGTGCATCAACTGTTCCTTGATGACCATTCTGAATAATATGTAAATAACATTCTATAATAATATATATTCTAAATAAAATTTTTTTGAAGTCGACCATATTTCATTGGGTATAATATATACATCACTGTTCCAACATGAGTGGTACAGAACATTACAAATTTCACTACTGTCCCTTAACATTCAGAGAAGTTGAATTTCATTCATTTTAAAAACTGTCAAACCGCCGATATACTTTCCCAAATACGTTGTAGTTAAAGCTCTAGACTATACGTATTAGTGCGAAACAACCTGTGATTAAACATAAACATAGACAATTATATATATATATATATATATATATATATATATATATATATATATATATATATATATGCATACGTTATCAAATATTGTTGCATATAACGAGTCCAATAAACTGTGATACTGTTAATGTACTTAGTTAAGAAACAAATTGCTATAAACAATCTGCGTACGAAAACAAATTATTTAGACTATACGTATCTATACGCTCTAGACTATACGTATTAGTGCGAAACAACCTGTAATTAAACATAAACATAGACAATTTTATATACCTATATATAATAATATGCATACGTTATCAAATATTGTTGCATATAACGAGTCCAATAAACTGTGATACTGTTAAACTGTTTATTTTGTTGTTGTACTTAGTTAAGAAACAAATTGCTATAAACAATCTGCGTACGAAAACAAATTATTTATTTCCGATTTTTATTGTGAATTTGAACTTTGACTTATGAATAAATTGATGACCTAAACACTTGTGTTAACTCTCCTTTGCCCAAGCTGTGTTCACCTTTAGAAATAAGAATTACTTATTGCAACTATTTACATTTCTATACATTTATAACTTTCATTTCTTTGTTCAACTGTTTGTTCAACACTTTTGATTTCAATGAGTATTTCGATTTCAATTTCATGAGTATGTTTCACGCAGGTTCCTCACCAGGCTTCGAAATCCTCCTTCTCCCTACTCCTTAGGATTCCTCCTAATCCCAATCCATCGCTACCCTTTTGCATCTCCCTACGCTCTACTAATAATTACCTGATTGGTAGAGCCATTGGAGAATGCAAACGGTTAGGGTGGAAATGGGCTCATTAGGAATCCAATGGGGTAGTGAGAAGTAGGCTCGATAGAATCCTATCGGGTTCTACGAGTGGACGCTCGATAGAATCCTAGCGGGTTCTACGAGTGGACGCTCGATAGAATCCTAGCGGGTTCTACGAGTGGACGCTCGATAGAATCCTAGCGGGTTCTACGAGTGGACGCTCGATAGAATCCTAGCGGGTTTTACGAGTGGACGCCCGGTAGAATACTATCGGGCGTCCACTCGTGGAACCCGCTAGGATTCTATCGGGCGTCCACTCGTCGAACCCGCTAGGATTCTATCGGGCGTCCACTCGTAGAACCCGCTAGGATTCTATCGGGCGTCCACTCGTAGAACCCGCTAGGATTCTATCGGGCGTCCACTCGTAGAACCCGCTAGGATTCTATCGGGCGTCCATTCGTAGAACCCGATAGATCCCAAGCGGGCGTTAGGTGGTAGACCCGATAGAACCCAAGCGGGTGTTAGGTGGTAGACCCGATAGAACCCAAGCGGGTGTTAGGTGGTAGACCCGATAGCAGTCGAACGGGTGTTAGGTGGTAGACCCGATAGCAATCGAACGGGTGTTAGGTGGTAGACCCGATAGAACCCAAGCGGGTGTTAGGTGGTAGACCCGATTGCAATCAAACGGGTGTTAGGTGGTAGACCCGATTGCAATCAAACGGGTGTTAGGTGGTAGACCCGATTGCAATCAAACGGGTGTTAGGTGGTAGACCCGATTGCAATCAAACGGGTGTTAGGTGGTAGACCCGATTGCAATCAAACGGGTGTTAGGTGGTAGACCCGCTAGGAACAGCATGGACGTGCAAGGATTACCCGATTGTTTTCAATTTTTTGCCCGATCGGAAACCAAACGGGTGTTTCTTTACAGCACGTTCGGCTGCTATCGGGTATCCCAGCACGTACGTGCTGTGATTACCCGATAGGGTCTTATCAGTAGATTCCTATCGGGCATTTCCTGCACAAATTACCCGATAGGAGCTGCACTAAAAACCCGTTTGCAGGGATGATCTTGTGGGTACCCGATAGAATTTTTTCTTAACGGGTTATTTTTTCATTCCTATCGGGTACCCCTAATCCCTATCGGGTTTTTTTCAAAGTTTTCACCGGCCTGCGAGCACCACGAGGTGGTAAAACAATGCGTTTTTTCTCTCGGTGATTTGTACGACCCATTATGATAAAAGAATCGAAAATCGAGCAAAGATCCCGCCTAGGAAATCGTTCAGTGAATCATACCAATCGGGCAAAGTTGCTGCAAAGAGCTTTTTTTCGCATATTACAGATGAAATTCGATGTATACGAACCATTGTGATTTAAAACTCGGCGCTGCGCGCCTCGCCAGGGGGCAAGCCCCCTGGACCCCCGGATGCTTACTGCTTAGAGCCTACGGCTAAAATTCAAGAAACATGGAACATGCTTTAGCCGCGCTTTTTATGATTCTGTAGCCGCACTGTTATGATTTCACTTCGTCACCGGATACAACCAAGTGACAACCAAACAAGCGTCATTGTTTACTATCCATTTATAACATCAATTTATATAGTTATAGTATGAAAGTACGAAATAAATATCATGAACAAATACGAAATGAATTCGTGATAAATCAAGAGCTTTCCAACGAATGGAAAACGATTTTTGTCCGATGAAAATGAAAGAAGTTTCATTTCCCTAGCAACTACTCGGTTGTACGTGAAAATAATCGTTAAAATTTCGTGACACTTCCGCGTGACATTTTTCGGATAGTTAGTCCAAGGCTAAAGCATGTTCCATGCTAAAATCGAAAATCGAGCAAAGGTCCCTCGTACAAAATCGTTCATTGAATCAGAATCGATTATGAAAGTCCAAAATTTGACTCATCTACTAGTCGCACCATCCGGTCGAAGTTGCCGAAATGGAGTTTTTTGTCTCCTGTTTCAGACGATATTAGATTTATACGCCGTATTATAATTTAAAAACGCTGCAAATCCCTGCACAACGGTTTATTATTTTGTACAGAATAACCTCCTGTTACAGAACACAGGTCTCCGTATAGATAACCCTTCTATATAACATATGTACTATTCTACACATATTATGTAGATCGCGGACCCGTAGGTTAGTACCTTACCCCGTACTCGTTACTAGGTACCTACCTAAACCGTTGTGAAATAATTTACCTGTATAGGTTCCCCTTCTACGGAGATAGAATAATGAACCGTTGTGTAATAATTTGCCCATCAATAATGCTTCAACGGCTGTTCAAGTTGCAAAAGTACCTATCAACAAAATCCAGCCCCTTCTTGGTAGACGAGCCGTTGTGTAATAATTATTTACCGTGGTGTAATAATTTACCGTTGTGTAATAATTTACCGTTGAGTAATAATTTACCGTTGTGTAATAATTTGCCATTGTGTAATAATTCACCCATCAATAATACTTCAACGGTTGTTCAAGTTGCAAAAGTTCCTATCGACAAAATCCAGCCCCTTCTGGGTAGATGAGCCGTTGTGTAATAATTTACCGTTGTGTAATAATTTACCGTGGTGTCGTAATTTATCGTTGTGTAATAATTCACCGTTGTTTAATAATTTGCCATTGTTTAATAATTTACCCATCAATAATACTTCAAGTTCAACGTTTGTTCAAGATTCAGAAGTACCCACCAGCAAAATCCAATAGTCCATCACTTATCAAATGAAATAATATCGCAGAACAACCAACTCGACTTCATACAGCCATCCTTGATTATAATCAGATGCTCCGTAGTTATGATATCCGGGCCGGATTTACACCGTTTGATTCACGATCGTGTTGACGAAGCTTTTTGGTGCTCACGAACGGCTGGACGTACGATGCTCCGGGTGGTCTCAAAAAATTGTTTAGCTCAAGACAAATTTAATAACGGTAAAAAAACCATACCCTTCTATCGGAAGTTTTCGAGCTACGGCGTTCTGAAAATTTCAACCCCTATTTTGAACCCCTTAGAAATGACTCACAGTAACGTCGAGCTTCGAGGACCAACTAGACCCCGAACGGAACCTATAACCCGAATTTCATCAATTTTGATTCATGGTAACTAAGAAAAGTGGCCCGTACGGTGTACGGTGGACAGACAGAAATATTGGTTTATTATTTTCAATAATGAACCAATGGAATCGAGCATGAAAAAACAAATTCTTACCCCCCCTCAAAATTTGATGGTTTACGTTTCAAGGTATGTAGAATCCAAAACTGCAATAAAAATATTTCTGTCTGTCCGCCGTACGCCGTACGGGCCACTTTTCTTAGTTACCATGAAAAAAAATTGATGAAATTCGGGTTATAGGTTCCGTTCGGCGTCTAGTTGGTCCTCGAAGCTCGACGTTACTGTGAGTCATCTATAAGGGGTTCAAAATAGGGGTTGAAATTTTCAAAACGCCTATACCATTTTTTTACGTGAATATTTTTACGGTTTTAAATAGTTCTTGAACTTGCGAGTTTTTTAAGACCATCCGGAGCATCGTACGTCCAGCCGTTCGTTCACAGTAAGGCCCCGAAGTTTGCACCGACAGGCATTTTCGACTCCAGTGTGAATGAAATTGTATACAATTCAAACCAAATCTCGTAACCAGAGACGCGCCCACAATAGGAAATTTGGCGGAGATGAAATCATTGCTAGGGATCACCTGATTATATTGGCGGAGTATGAAGTCGAGTTGGTTGTTCTGTGATATTATTTAATTTGAAAAATGATGGCTCTTTTGGAGTTTGTTGGTAGGTAGTGAAACTTGAACAAACGTTGAAGTATTATTGATGGGTAAATTATTACTACGGTAAATCATTACTCAACGGTAAATTATTACACAACGGTTCATTATACCATCTACGTAGAAGGGGCTGGAGTTTGTTGGTAGGTATTTTTGCAACTTTTTTCACTCCTCATCAACAATTTCTTTTCAGAACTTCATTATGTGTGTTTCTTTTTGTTAGGTACTGTTTGTCATCGGCAGAATTATTTTAGCAACATTTAACTCGAGATTTAGGTAGGTACCTAGTAACGAGTACGGGGTTAGGTACCATCCTACGGAGGGTCTGCGATCTACATAATATGTATAGAATAGTAAATATATCATATTATATAGACGGGTTATCTATACATAGATTTTGGTTTATTATTTTCAATAATGAACCATTGGAATCGAGCAAGAAAAAAAAAATTCTTACCCCCCTCAAAATTTGATGGTTTACGTTTCAAGGTATGTAGAATCCGAAAATGCAATAACCACTTTTCTTAGTTACCATGAAAAAAAAATTGATGAAATTCGGGTTATAGGTTCCATTCGGGGTCTAGTTGGTCCTCGAAGCTCGACGTTACTGTCAGGCATCTCTAAGGGGTTCAAAATAGGGGTTGAAATTTTCAGAACGCCGTATCTCGAAAACTTTCGAATGAAGGGTATTGTTTTTTTTACGTTATTAAATTTGTCTTGAGCTAAACAAATTTTTGAGACCACCTGGAGCATTGTACCTCCAGCCGCTCATGTGCACCAAAATGCTTCGTCAACACGATCGTGAATCAAACGGTATAAATCCGGCCCGGATATCATAACTACGGAGCATCTGATTATAATCAAGGATGGCTGTATGAAGTCGAGTTGGTTGTTCTGCGATATTATTTCATTTGATAAGTGATGGACTATTGGATTTTGTAGGTAGGTACTTGTGAAACTTGAACAAACGTTGAAGTATTATGGATGGGTAAATTATTAAACAATGGCAAATTATTACACAACGGTGAATTATTACACAACGGTAAATTATGACACCACGGAAAATTATTACACAACGGTAAATTATTACACAACGGCTCATCTACCAAGAAGGGGTTGGATTATGTTGGTAGGTACTTTTGCAACTTGAACAACCGTTGAAGTATAATTGATGGGTAAATTATTACACAATGGCAAATTATTACACAACGGAAAATTATTGCACAACGGTAAATTATTACACAACGGTAAATTATTACACAACGGCTCATCTACCAAGAAGTATTATTGATGGGCAAATTATTACACAACAGTTCATTATTCTATCTCCGTAGAAGGGGAACCTATACAGGTAAATTATTAGACAACGGTTTAGGTAGGTACCTAGTAACGAGTACGGGGTTAGGTACTAACCTACGGAGGGTGTAGAATAGTACATATGTTATATAGAAGGGTTATCTATACAGAGAGCTGTGATCTGTAACAGAAGGGTATTCTATACAAAATAATAAACCGTTGTGCAGGGATTTGCAGCGTTTTTATTGCAGTTTGGGATTCTACATCCTTGAAACGTAAACCATCAAATTTTGAGGGGGGGGGCAAGATTTGTTTTTTTCTTGCTCGATTCCAATGGTTCATTATTGAAAATAATAAACCAAAATCGGGCATCAAGCAAAGGTCCCTCGCAGAGAACCGACCAGTGAATTGGAATTGATGTTAGACTCAAAAACGTACTCGTGTACTTAGTTTTACTAATGGGGCAGATTTGCCGAGGTTTTTTTAAAGCCTATTGCAGACGAAATTCCATGTATACGCCTTAGTATAGGTAATTAAAAAATCGAAAATCGAGCAAAGGTCCCTCATAGAATATCGTTCAGTGAATCAATATCGATTATGAAGGTCCAAAATTTCACTCATCTGCTAGTCGTACCAACCGGGCAAAGTTGCCGAAAAGGGGTTTTTTTTAAGCCTATGTCAGACGCAATTCGGTGTATACGACCCATTATGATTGAAAAATCGGAAATTGAGCAAAGGTCCCTCCTAGAAAATCGATCAGCGAATTGGAATCGATTTAGAAACTCAAAAAATTCACTCATCTACTAGTTGCGCTGAGGGGGCAAAGTTGCCGGAAAGGAGTTTTTTCGTCTATTTCTGAAGAAATTCGAAGTTCACGCCCCATTATAATTAAAACAGAATTTTGAGCGATGCTCCCTCCTAGAGAATCGTATTTTCTGTCAGAATCGACAATTGAAAGTAGCACTCCTTACATAACCCCACGCCAGCTGAGCGAATTTATGGAAATGTGCGTTTTCGTCTATACCTGACGAAATCCGAATTATATGACCTGTCATAATTTAAATATCGAAAAACAAGCAAAGGTCCCTCCTAGAGAATCGTTTCCTTAATTGGATTCATTTATACAATCACCGAGTATATCAAATTTTATATTTATTTCAACTGGTCAAGTTTCAAAATTTCATGAAGTTTTCTGATCAAATTTCAGAATTTCAAAAGAAGTCCCTCCTAGCATTCCTACAAGGCGTAGCAAAAGGGCAGTTTCGATTTTGAATATGCATACAAATGTTAGGCAAATTTTTGCATTTTTATCCGGGTGGTTCCTCCTCTGTCAGGGCCATCACAGGTAGTTTCAAGAATCCTAAGGTTCAGTTTGTTCTTCAGTAGTTTGTATTCCAAGATTCCAATCTTCTCTTTTATTTGTTTTCTAGACCAAGATGATGACTGATTCCTGACCTTCGCTTTATAGGCACGTTTTCTGAGTTTGCTCTTCACTTATTGGAGGGACTCATTTCTCTTTCATGGCACTGGCTGTTGGGAAAAACGTCTTACGCAAAGCTTTGTTTCGTAATCATCAGAATGTCTCGCTGCGGTTCAAAAGAGGTTTTCAAGAGCTCGACGCTGTCACTGAGGTGAAGAAGAAAGGCTATGACTGTGAAATCCACAAAGTCACCACTGAAGATGGATATAATTTGACTTTGCATCGAGTCAAGTCGTTGAATAGTACAGTCACCGGTAGGAAGCCAGTGATGGTCCAGCACGGCCTGAGTTGCGCTTCTACTGATTGGGTGGTTATGAACGGTGGTCTGGTGTACCGGTTGGTCGACGAAGGTTGCGACGTATGGCTCGGAAACACGAGAGGAAATGTTTATTCAAGATCCCACGTCTCTTTGAACGCTGATGACGCAAAATTTTGGGACTTCAGCTGGCATGAAATGGGCTACTACGATCTGCCAACGATGATTGATTATGTATTGGAGAAAACGCAACAGAAAAGATTGACGTACATAGGGCATTCGCAAGGAACTTGTGTTTTCTTTGTGATGGGGTCAACGAGACCGGAGTATAATGAGAAGATTTCGTCGATGTTCGCTCTGGGTCCTGTGGCTTGTCTGGAGCATCTGGGGAGCGTAATGTTGAAGCAGCTCGCAGCCCGGTCCAAAACGATACACAAAGCTGCGAATGCCGCCGGTATATCTTACATCACTTTGGACACAACGGATATGTTTTCGAAATTCATCGACATCTTTCAAGGTAGAGTCAAAATGCTCGACGAGAGCATGACGCCCGTTTTGTCTTCGTTATGGGGCTACCCGTGCGAGGACTTGCGTCCCAAACTGTTCGCTTTGTGGGTCGGCCACGCGAGGAACGGCCTCTCTCTGAAGCAGTTGGCTCACTTCTCTCAGAGTATCAGCGGCGAATATTGGTTCCACTACTACGACCACGGTCCTGTGTCCAATACGCGGGTCTACGGGCAGCCGACGCCGCCGCCGTATCCGATAGACCGTATAACGACGCCCGTTTCTCTCCTCTACGGCCCCGCTGATTGGCTCGCTCATCCCCTCGACGTACGGTCACTTTACGCCGCATTGACGACGGACAAGAAGCTCGTCGAAATGCCTCTTCCGCTCTACAATCACCTCGACTTCTGTTGGTCGACCAAATGTCTCGACGACATCGTCGACCGGGTCTTGAAGACAGTTTGACCCGTCTCACACCACAGCACGAAATTCAAAAACGCTTATGGGACACTAATAAAAATAACTTGTTATTGAGATTGACTATTTTCATTAGAATACTATTTTTTATGACAACTATGTGATATATGTGTTCGTATTTCAATCATAATATTGCTCCAACCCGTTTCCGAATATTGAGCGATGGGTACCATTGCACTCCGAAGTAGTGATCTTAATATGTGATAAAAAACGAAATAAAAGCTTCAGTAATGCACCATGACCTAGTGGGTGAATTTTTTTCTAATGTTGAACCCCATATTTTTATTACAGTGCTCTAATAATTTTTATACGTTATAATATAGGTATAGCAACTAGGTATATTTCGGGTTATTGGAATTGATAAGGTATTATCGACTCTTAGAAAATCAAATTCGACCAACGTCAACATTTTCTACTCCTTCATTGCTTGTGTTTGAATTGTTTTGATGTACGTAATGAGAAGTACCCATGACTCCTGTTTATGTTTCTTTCCTACTTCTAAATGGAAGTAGGTTCCATTCTAAGAATTTTGAGACCAACCGCACTCTCCTACGATGAACAGTTCTTTTTCTGACTGAAACTGAAACAGAGTTCAGTTTCGACAACAAGTGACGTCATTTACCTCTTCCGCCAGGGCGGGAACCCCTCCCCCCCCTCACCACAGTGAAAAAGAACCAGGCGTCGCAGGAGATTGTGGTTGGTGTCTAATTTCTTAGAATGGAATCTAATTCCACTAAAAAAATGAATAGAAGTCATGGGTGCCTCGTACCTAATCCTCATTATTGAAATTTTATTTTATTTTTATTTGAATATACGATAAAAAATACCAATTACAGTATTAATATATAGATTACAACACGTTTTCATTGTAACGATGTAGGGAGCAAACAATTTATGGTAAGAAAGAATAAAAACGGAGTTATTGAAATGTCCGTTTCCACTAATACCCAAAAAATATACTGTTATACCTACCGGTTTCGGTGATCATCCGTCTTCAGTAGGTAACAAACAATAACTGTAGGCACATCGGAGAGAGTTATCCTTATAGATAGTCCTAAAAAGTTAAAGGTGGTCGATTGGGATTGGTTGTGAAGACGAAAGGAGAAGGGTGCAAAGTGAAGGGTGTCGGTTCTGATTGGCTATAGAAGTGAATTCCCAAAAAGTTGAAGGAAGGTAGGGTGGTAAGGTGAGGGGGGGGGGGGGGCAAGCTGTTCCAGAAATGAACTCAATAATGGAGAAAAACTTGAAGGAATTACATCATTCAAAGATTTGCCCAACCTATCACTCTTGATAATTTCGAATTTTTCGAAAAATGGGTTTCCACGATTTCATCGTGAATGATTTAGTTCTTAATTTATTATAAGAATTTAAATAAGTAATAATAGGCACATTAAAGAAAAAATAGGGTACACTGCAACCAGGGGTATTGGTTAAATTATGAAAACATGAGCAGGGATGGGTGGAGTCTGAAATTATTTTTGAAGGACGTCGAAAATTTGTTTCTTCACTTGAGAGCAAGCGAGTTTGCCAAAAAATCCAGGGTGAGGGATGATTCGAGGATACCGTTTACTTCTTGTGGCATGCGTATCATTGGGCGGGATAGAGGTAGTTTTGCGATGAGAACGGCACACAAAAGAGAGCATTAGAACGTAAGGCGACTCGGGGTGCTAGAGGATGAGTATTCTGAAGGAACGAGGAGCAGTCCAACGACCCAGTGACCAGTTTCTGCAGAAATGAAACGTCAGCCACGTACCGACGGTTCTCCAAACTGGAGAGCCCACACTTCTTTTCCAGCAGCCCATAGTCGAGACACCCTCCACAGGTAGCCCGAGTTTGGTGGAATTTGGCATTTTTGTAAGTACCTAACAACCTGCATGTTGCATACGTATGCCCCCAACAAATTTTATGGGAACACTCACTAAAAATATCATCCAGTGGGCGCCAATATCTGGCATTATCCGTAAATGATTTGATAATGTATCGAGAATGCCAAATGTTGGCACCCATTTGATGGTTGAATTAATATGTAATATCCAAGTGTCGGAATATGAAAGGCGGACAGAATAATAAGACAATGGACTTTGCAGTGTTAAGCCAAAATACAACGTTACTGTATTGAAGAGGTAGGTATATCACATTAGCACGTAAAATTCGATCATTCTAGCTTTGAGTGCCAGCCGAAGATGCACTTGGCACAATAAGCGTTTCAAATAGGTACAGGCGTATTGTCTCCACAAAACTTGTCCCGCAAGTACGCACTCTTGATCATTCGAAACTCGAAGGATGTTGGGAGTAATTCGAATTATGGGGAAGTTCGATACTTGGAATAATAATTCGAATAAATAATGGAACGGTAGATGGACAATGATCTATTCATCAAGCTTCCGAAAGTTAAATTCTATCCTATAAAATAACGAATGAATCAGAGACAAAACCCAAGTATTTGAGTGACTAGTATGAATTAAGTAGGTCTTACGTAGAAAAACATACCATAAGGTTGACAAATCAGCACGATTCATTGGTTGAAACTAATTTCAATTCTTGAAAAAAATCTTCCACGTTCCCCAACGTCAATTCTAGCATTTGAGGGAAGAACAGGATGATTGCAGGCAATAGTCCTAGGCCCTAAACTCACCAGTTTTTTCGTCAGTTGAGTTGTTGATTGATTAGGTACCTTACAAATCGAACACCTAACAAAATGAATAGATTGGTACCAACCACCTACTTATTACATTAATAATTTATTATTATAATAATTTTTAAATTGTAGCTCCCTCTTGCATGAATCGTTCGGGTTGAGAGAAAAAACTTTAGTACCAATGCCATGGGTTAGAAATTTGGAATATCCAATAATTTAATAATTTAATATCCAAAACCACGAAAATTGTTTTCAGTCTCGTCATTTGCTGTATAGCAAATTGACAATTTGGTGGTGCCCTTTTATTATGGTCAGTGTTTTCTAATCGATTTTGTAATATCTAAGTTTAAGGTCATTCATGAGTCCTAGTGGACCCAAACATTTTTCTTGGTACTGGACATGTACATACTGAAAAGATCGTGAATTCAGTGCTTTCACCTACCAGCAAACAGAAATACCTTCTTTCCTTGAATCGTAAGTCTTTCTCAGAACGACACACTCGATTTTCAAGTCATAGGTATGAAAGATAACAGCTTTAGTTTTTCACCGTATTGTATGCACTTTATTATAAAGCTTTTCGCCTTAATTTAAGGCTTCATCAGACGCAATAAACATGGCACGTAATACAATATAGAGCAGCTAGTTACCCGAACGAAAAGTGAAAAATTTTCCCGTTTCAAGACGTCAGATGGCCATTTGTAGGTTTTTTGCATAGCCCCCGGTTACCTTGAAGTGGTTAAAAAAATGGACACAGGGATTACCCTGGTAGGTACTATCTTTTTATTAGTTTTTCGGAATACATGTAAGTACTTGGCAACGTAAAACTGCGAATTTTTAGGGGATTTTGAGAGGTTAAAAATATTTTTGCGATTCCAAAGTTTTCTCGATTCAGTATTATTCAAAATAATAATAAAACCGAAATTGTTTCAACACTACCTGGGTATAACTTGACATCTAGAACAGATGGGAACAGAGGGGACGTCGTGCGAATTTGCTTAGGTCAGACAATAAACGCGTCGTATTGGATTAGCGCCACTGATTCACGGGGCTTTGGTGCATGCATTAGGATTGCATAATGCGCAACGTCATTACTGTCCGACGGGTTTCTACGCAATTTGCCCCCTCCCCACCATCCATACCATCAACCTCTTCGTCGGGTTATTGGATTTAGTTAAACGGGGCCGGTTGCCGCATTGCACTTTGACTCTTGCGGAACGGATTAATCGTACGGTTACCCGTCAAACGGTTCGAGAGGGACGTGCATGGAATTTCAATGCCATGATCCAATCTGATTCCGTTGATTAGATCGTTGGTTGCGGAAGTTTGCATGGTTGGAGCCTAGAGCCTAGAGCTCAGTCGTGGTGAGTCAAGGAAAACTGAACATTTTGATTGTGAAAAGTCATGAAAACACGAGAAAGCTGTTCAGAACTCACACTTCCTAAAATTGTTTCCCTAATTAATAACTGAGTCCGAAGTACTGATCTGCTACCAACACTTAAATTATTAGTTCAAATAAGTTGCAATTAATAAGAACCAATTTAGTTGAGCGAAATCACACGAGAGAACTGATTTATTCTATGAAGGCGCAAGCATTAGTTTGAATAATCTGGTAGGTATAATGATGGTTAGTTAAAATGTAGCTAGTTATTATAGTATTATAGTTGGGTTTAGTTAGTGGTATTCAAGTAAATTTGCCTGATGCGGTTCTTGCTGGGCGCGAAGGACATTAAGCATATTGTCCAGCAATAAAGTATAATATGGCATCGTGCACAACTTAATAATAAATAAATAAACATGTCAGATATTGAGAGTCAGTGGCAAAAGATGTGTGTTGAACCAATTGTAACAGTGATAGGTGGGAACTGGAGCTAACGCGTTCAGAAACGAAGCAACTTGGTACCTACGGTCTTATTTTCTCCAAAAAGGTTAGGTACCGAATTCAAAACAGCCAAATTTAGCTATTTTCCTGTTATGAGATTCAATTCAGTTTGAGGGACAAACTGCTGAAGAAAGGGTCGGCAGCCCAGGCAGGATCCAGCCTATTGTCAAACTACTTAATAGCTAACTCTACCTCACAACCTTTCTTCAAATGAGCAACCCTGAAACTTAGAAGTTGGAATTTTCTCGTGTCTCATAAGTAGGTTCTGCGGGAACGTGTCGCGCACACTATCCATTTGGAAAAAAAGAGGTACTACGATATTGTATTAAATTAAACTCTTGAAATGACTGAAAATAACAACATTATAACATTCCATTGAGGAGAAATCGTCGTTTAATATCTGAATAATACTCCTGTATAGGCCTTACGGTGGCTGATGAACGCGAACGGTCGCTGACGTCCAATTAATGTGGTTTGTAGATTAACGGAGGTGGTGAGGCCCAATGGCATGCAATTTTTAGGTACGAAATCGGACAGAAGGTTTTGTCTGCACTTGTGTGATCCTTGATACTAAATACTTGGTGCAAAAACATAGGCGGTAGATGGGAGCTGAATCATGGGTTTATACAGATAATGGGCAGTTATCATGAATTCTGTTTGCATTTTTTTCTCAATATGTAGTTTATGATGGGAGATAGACGATAATAGGGCTGAAACGGTTAAATATGCCTCCGTCATACTTTGAAAGACTTTCTAACTTCGAGATTTCAAAAAGATGAGGGGAAATGGGGCTCTACTGTGGCCTGTGACGTTGTACGGAATACGGCTTCTTGGGAAATGGCCTGTCGACGCGTTGTATCCTTGTGCTGTAGGTGCCTAAGCGAGCGGGTTCTTCAAATCTCCTTTTCTTTGCGTTTTCCTTCATCCATGAAGCAACTTGCTCCTGAGCTTTTCAACTTCTTCAAATGCATGGAGGAAGATGATTGTGAATACATGATCATTTTTATTGCCCATTGCCCATTGCCATTCCGCCGAGATTACTGGATCTCAGAATCAATAGGCCTGAAGGATTTTCTTGTTACTAATCGCACAGGTTACGCACCTACGCCTCTTCTTCAAGAATTACTGCCAGTAACAAATAGGGTAAACTTGGGGGTCGTTGACCCCCAACTTTGAAGCTTCACCACCGATCAGCACCTGATTGTATCGACTCGGAGAAGTTCTCATTCGATAGAAAATTTCAGATAGTTGTCAAAAATGGGGCTTCATGTAACATAACGAACGACCGAAGTATTTTTAAAATTGAGAAATTTTCAAAGTCCGATGCGGCGGTCTTTGACCACCATTGTTTGGTCGTTGACCCCCTTAGTTCAGCAAAAAATTTGTATCCTTATACGCGTATCAAGAATTTCTGAGTTGAGCTTTGGTGCCACCATGGCGCCAGGGAGTTGCGCCACGACATGCTAAAAAAGGGTTTTGGGGTCCTAGGGTTTTAAATTTACACAGTCATAAATAACCGTATTTACTGAATCAGTTGTGTTCCGGCAGTCGTGGAGCTAACATCGTATCGCTTATCGTTGTTTACGTTCACATTGACCGCGTTATCGACTCTCTTCGACCGGTGTTTCGGTGCGTATGATGGTGAGGTGCGAAGCTTGTAAAAACGATATAAAGGACCCGAAGGATGATGTGGCCTGTTCAATCTGTTTGAATCACTACCATGCAGCTTGTACCAAGCTGAGAACGGTGGAAAATTGGAGTAAGCTCGGTAAAGCAAGGAAAGAATGTTGGAAGTGTGAAAGCTGTAAGACAGAGGCTATGAGTGATATTGAGAAAATGCTTTCGAAGTTCAAGGACGAAATCCTTGATACTCTCAACCAAAAAATGAACGATGTTGAAAAGAGCGTTCAGTTCCTTTCGGATAAATTCGACGAACAGAAAACCATGATCGAGAACTTCCAAGGGAAACTTGGTCAGCTACAGAAGGAAAACCACGAACTTGGAGAAGAGGTAAAACAGTTGAAAATTGAAAATATGCAGTTGAACATAGATACACGTCGAAACAACGTCTTGTTTCACGGTATTCCAAACACGAAATCCGAAAATGTTGTCGAAATTGTTAAGCAAATCGGCAAACTAATGAAAATTGATATAGATGAAGAATCTATTGACTTTGCCTTCAGGCTATCCTCAAAAGATGATAAAAAAACAACCGCTTTACTATGCCGCTTTCTTGCGAGAAAGCAGAAAGATCGAATTCTCCAAGCCTACCGTGATTCCATCAACATACAAAACGACGGACCTGGGTTGAAATTGTCTTCTTTTGGCCGCAATTGGGAAGCTGTACGCTGTTACATTGGTGATCACCTTCCTAAGGAACTCTCTGCTCTTCTATATGAAGCAAGGACGTTGGCTAAAGAAATTGGATTCAAATACGTATGGACCAGGGACTACAAGATCAATATGAGAAGAGTGGATGGAGAAAACCCTATTCGGATCACTAGCGTTCAGCAATTGAAGCAGCTTAAGGATAAGTACTTGAACAAAACCCCTCCTAAATAGATATCAGTGAACATTAAATTAAATTGCCCCCAAAATGCATGGATTTGTCGGACAGTATAGATAATTCCTTAAAAATAAATACACCTACTTTTGTCAATTATGATGAGTTTAACAAACATTTTGCTAAAGAAGATTTTGGATTATTTTTATTCCACCAAAATGTGCGTAGTATCGAGCGTAATTTTAATCAGCTGGTGGTGGAAGTGTCTTTGTTTGAAAACAAACCAGATTTAATATTTTTGAGTGAATGCTGGCTTCAGAAAAATGTAAATATGGAATATAACATCGAAGGCTATGTATCCTATTATACTAAATCAAATTTTAACCAGAATAGCGGTTCTATATGCTTGATAAAAAAAGAAATAGAGTTGATCAACGTCAAGGAGTTGAGTATTTTCGGAAGCAGTGCTATAAAAGTAAATATAAGATTTGAAGAACAGATCATATCAATAATCACTATTTATCGCTCTCATTTGAAAAGCATGGAGGAGATCTTACGATTTCTAGTAGAATTTGAAACTATGATCTCTTTGGAAACGCCTAATATTGTAATAGGGGATATGAACTTTAATATAATGAGTAACCTGAATGATAAAAGCGTAGATAAATACCTTGATATTATGGCACAAAATGGCTATTTGTCGTATATAAACACTGTCACCAGACACACCGTTTTAGGTTCAAATGATGGCACTTGTCTCGATCATATTTTTTCTAATTTAAATAAGGATATAAAATCTGCAATAGTGGACTCTCAGATCAGTGATCACAAAGCAATTGCTGCGCTGATTGTTCCAAAGCAACAAATTCTTAAGTTATCGGCTAGCAATAGAATAATTAAGAAAATAGATAATTTAAAACTAAATGCTGCGCTGACAGTTGAAATGTGGGACTCGGTTCTAAATCAGCCTGATGTTGATCAAAGCACTGAAAACTTCATAGTTTTACTGCAAAACCATATAGCAGAGGCTACTAATACTACGGAAATTCCGAACAAGCAAATGCCGCTGAAACCATGGATCACTAGGTCACTGGTTGTATCAATTAGGAAAAGAGAAAAGCTCAAAGCAGTCCTTCGAAGGCAGCCTTTCAATACTAGACTTAAAGAGTATCTTTCCAAATACCAAAAAACTTTGAGGCAGCTCACAGATAAAGCTTATATAGATTACCATAAAACTCGTTTAAAACAATCAGAAGGAAATAGTAGAAAAACATGGGATGAAATTAATACAATTATAGGGAATAAAAATAAAAATAAAAATTACCTGCGGAAACTTAAGATAGGGGATATAATCTTGGATGGGCAAAGCGAAGCGGAAAAGTGTGCAAATACATTCAACAACTATTTTGCAAATGTTGGAAAAGAAATGGCAGACAAAATTAGTGATTTAAAAGAAGATGAAAACATAGCAGAAACAACTGCACATGATGTACAAATTACGAATAGATTAAAAAGCTTTAAAAGTGTAACAGAAAGTAGTGTGGTAAAGCAGATAGATTCATTAAGAGGGGGGTCTAGTCCTGGTATTGATGGAATTACAACAGAAATTCTAAAGCTCATCAAAAATGAAATTAGTAAGCCTTTGTGTGGAATAATAAATGAAAGTTTTAAACAAGGCAAATTTCCGAAGGTTTTAAAAATTGCACTCGTCACTCCTATTCATAAAGCAGGTAATGAAGGCGACTACACGAACTATAGGCCAATAAGTCTGGTATCATGTATAGCTAAAATAATAGAAAGGTGTGTCAAGGAACAATTAGTGGCTTATTTAGAAAATAATAATCTTCTTGCTAATTCTCAGTTTGGCTTCAGAAGTAAGCGAAGCACTCAAGATGCAACCTGCTTGTTACACAGTCAAATCGTGGGTGACTTGGATGGGGGTAGGAAACCATTAGCAGTTTTTTTGGATCTGGCAAAAGCATTCGACACTATATCCCACGATAAACTATACAGGAAAATGAAAGATTTAGGCATAGATGAATTAGCATTGGACTGGTTCAAGAGCTACCTTGAAGATCGAAAGCAAGTGGTACAAGTGAATGGAGTTAGAAGCGATGAAATAACACTTGGGGCCTACTCGGTGCCCCAAGGTACTGTTATTGGGCCGATCGCATTCGTGATTTACATGAATTCATTAGCAAGTCTCAAATTGCCCGGGAACATAATTCTTTTTGCTGATGACACGGTCTATTACTGCTCAGGGGAAACCTGGGAAGATGTGAACCATAAAGCTATTGAAGGATTAGCACTTATTAATAGATGGTTGGTTGTGAATAAACTTACTTTAAATGTCAAGAAAACTAATTTTGTCCCTTTTAATATCGAGCCAGGGAGTACTATCCGGATTCCACCCATACCCATTCATTCACCCACGTGTCAGGATTACAACAACTGTACATCTTGTGAAGTCATTGCTCCTTCATCATGTGCAAAATATTTGGGCATAGTTTTTGACACACAACTTAGATTTCAAAATCAGGTCACTCAAATCAATAATAAGCTTAGAAAACTAATTTATATATTCGCGAAGCTTTCGAAAATATTGAATAGAGAGTTATTGCGAAATGTTTATTACGCCTTGGTGGAATCTACACTCACTTATTGTTTACCAGTCTGGAGTAGCACTTATAAATCCATCCTAACACCAATTATTACTAGTCAAAAAGCCATAGTGAGGAAAGTTGACAAAGTCGGCTACCTTGACCACACTTTTCCAATTTTCAAAAAATTAAAAATTCTGCACTTCTCTAAATTGATCGAGTTTATTAATATAAAACATATAATTAAAACTAGAGATTATTCCGTGCCGTCACATACGTTTCGAACCAGATTCAGCAATGATTATAAAATTAGTCTTCCACTACTTCGAACCACATTTGCCCAGAATGCTTTTAACTATAGTGGTATAAAAGGTTTCAATGAGTTACCTCTAGAGCTAAGAAGGAGCCTAATGATTGGACATTTTAAGAAATCAAAACGGGAAGAACTTCGGACCTATTTTTATTTCTAAATTTATAATATATTGCCTACAGTGTAACATTGACAACATAAGTGATCAAGACAATATAGTGTTAAAAAAAAAAAATACCTCTAATAACTAGTCGGTAGGAACAACGACTCATCTTCCTCCACGAGTTTATCTCAAATGGAAGATTAATTTCAGTGGATTTGTTTTCTGTTTTTCTATTGTAGAAATATCAAAAGTGTACTTTATTTTTTGTACTAAGTATATTGTATTAGTTTCTATGTAAACCTGTGTATTTCTGGAATAATAAAAAAAAAAAAAAAAAAAAAAAAAGAGATTTTCGAACCATACTAACATACATCATGACCATGGTGTCAGGAAGTGGCACCGAGGTGCTAGTAGCTCTGTTTGTCAGTAAATAGATGTTTGGTACCGTTCTTCGTCAATTTATGAGTACTGAATCGATTTCGAATTTTTTGGTATCACTCGTTTTGAATGTTGGAGAACTGAATCGGTTTTGAATCGATTTCTTATGAAGCAGCCAAATAACAAGGTGGTGAACGATTTTTTATCGCTGTAGGGTAAGTAGTAAATATTTATCACACATAATTTTAAAAAAAGGGCCAACGACTGCCGAAAACGTGTGTTGGAATCTTTGAACCCCTGGGCCAACCACCACAAAATGGCATAATCACGTGTAATGGTTGTTGAGACCCCCCCACACACCCATTTTTCGCTTTCCAAAAGTTTTTTTTTTCCACCGAAACACGGGTGTTTTCGACGAGGAAACTCGTCAGGAATATGATGAAATCAAAATAAAAACTTTAATTAGTGGAAAAGTGTAAAATAACGACAAAAACGGAGGAGAGGTCGTACTTACTTTTGAGGTTTATCTGCTGTATGTAAGGCCCACCAAACAGGTTTTTGAAAATTCTGTTAAAAAAGTGGAAGGTTGTTGTAATCCGACACAAATCCCACCAATGTGGCATCTACAATATTGAAATGTAAATAATATACCCAAAAAGCCACCTTATTCGAAAATGTTTCTTAAAAACTGAAAGGGGTCAACTTCCCCTCACGTTTACCCTATCTAAAATCGGGTAAGGAGGTCCTTTATGTCCTATATCAGTTCGGTACCTATCATAATATGATAGGTTGATCCACCTGATTCGCATCATCCGCTGAGAAAGGAATGGAATATGAAGGCCCGTGCTACCGACTGATAATAATAGGTATCGTATATTCGGGGCTTAATTAGAATTTTCTCGTCGCGACGTCTAAAAACCGGAGGGTGAAGGAGTTTTGTGAAAGGAGCAGGAGTAATCAGCCTGAGTTGGACACCTCCTGAAATCTGAATTCAAAGACCCCATAGAGATGTGTGAAAGGCGCTGGGCGGAGGGACCCAAACCTCGGCAAACCCTAAAGAGACGTTCTCACCTAAAGAGGGTAATAAGCTCTCATCTACTACATCCGCGATTTAATTTAATATTCTCTTATGCTCGGAAAGGTCGGAGGGCTTATAAGGAGGGTTTCCACATTCAATTATGAGTGTCCAGGGGACGGGACACCCCCGACCGACCGTCCACCGATCTGTAAGAGGTTCCTATTGAAATATCTCCCTTCTCGCATCCCTCTCGACGCCTTCATTCAAAGACAATAATTAATTCAAAGTTTTAGACTTCATTTCGACAGCAGGGGGAAAACGAACCCCCGTGTTGGCAAAGATAGCTCGTGCCTGGCCATTAAATTAAGGAGCCCGTACGCTGGATTTGTCAGGACTCCGAGGTCCTTGGCCCTTGGGTCATTCAGCCTTCCCGACTGAGCTTAGACAACACCTACGGTATCATTTTAAGCTATGCAGTAGGTACCTGTTGGTTCCGAACTATTTTACCACTGTCATCCTCTCCACCGGAGGTAGAGAAAGATTTTCATTAATAAAAACACTAATGTACTAATAACATATTTATTGTTTCTTCAAGAATCATGCAATTCCGTACGCTAGTCAAGACATTTTGTTGACTAATGTATAAACTACAGGGTATGGATCGCTGGACGTTGTGTAATTAATTACTCTTATTGCAGTTGGACTGGTTCCCCCCTAGTTTCTAGCATTCGTCAACTGTTATTTATAAATTGGTGAAGCCACCAAGCACCGAGTTGCTCTCGATGACCGTCCGAAAATAGCTGGTTTGCTGGTTGAATGAGCCTTGATATGTCTGGGTGCTTTGGTTGATCAAGGAGGTGATCCTTCGCTGAGGTGATATTGATTGATTATACAACTGTTGTTAATTAACAAGGACATATTAATTTAATTTTGTTTTATTATTTTCAATAATGAACCTTTGGAATCAAGCATGAAAAAATTTAGTGGAATAAAAAACGCTGCAAGTTATTATTTACCTGTATGGATGGATTCCCCTTCCGAGTACATCACTGTTTTCTGTGGTCAATAGCTAGGTTCCCTCGTGCTTCCCAAGGAAAGCCCGAAATCGAGTACTAGAGGCCGCCGGGGAATTATATTTTTATTAAAATGCGCAGGATTCAATAATTCAATCATTAATAATTTGTTGTTATTCATGAAGCATAATGTTTGTTCAGTTTTCAAAAGTACCTACCTATCAACACAATTCAAAAGATTCATCATTTTTCAAATGAAATAATGTCACAGAACAGCCAACTTCATACAGCGATCCGTGATTATAATCATCCTTAGCAATGATAAATATCTGGGACGGATTTATACCGTTTCATTCACGATCATGTTGACGAAGCTTTTCGGGAACGGTTGGTCGTACAATGCTCCGGGTGGTCTCAACAAAATTGTCTAGTTCGAGATCAATTTAAAAAGTAAAATAAAACCATACCCTTCTGTTGAAACTTTTCGAGCTACTGCGTTCTGAAAATGTCAACCCCTTGAAATTGAAAACAAAGATGAAAACAAATCACTGGAAGTTGTTTGCTGCTTAATTGATGTCGTAATTCCAGTTCATTAAACGGCATCAAACATGTTGTAGAAGTTCCAGTATCTAGTTAGGTACTCGTATTACTGAGAGTGAGACGTAGAAAAAGTGGGGTAACTCCGATAATTACGTGCATGTCATACAGGAACGGAACACAAAGTTTTATGATTCTGGACAACGTGGAGAAATACGAATGTAATAACTTTATCCATGGGCTCGAGGCCTCAAGTATTATAACCATCGTTTGTTTGGAAACAATGAGCAGAAGGAATGTGCAAGTTTCTGAGTTGAGGAGTTGATTGAGGAAGGTATGAGTTTAGATCCTCAGCGATCTCGATCTCATTAAGCTGTGTTGGGAACAATACCAATCCACCCAGGACTAATTGCATTTGCGAATTGTGAACGAGGAGTTGGCGAGTGGAGACTCAATTACAGGGCAGATGCAATGGCTTGCATAAAGGAGCGAAATGCGCTCTTCTACCGCCGGGACTTGGCGGATTGTAAGCGAATGATGGGGTGGAGTCTATTAGTGCGTGAACTTGCGTAGGGAAAATAGCATATAAAAGGGGGTTGATGAAACCAAGGAGCGGGACAGGGGCCGGGGTGGTTTTTCTGATGAACGACAACTAATAAGATGCATGCACTATGCAGATTGTGCTCGGAGCTGCATCGCTGCGCCAAACTTGTGTGGCGTCAGAGGTTGAAAATGCGGCCTTTAATCAAAGGGCTGGCAAAGCCGAGGGTTAACGGGATCGTGTCATTCATTTGGACCAAGTTACCACCCTAAACCGACGCAGTTTCTACTCAATATGCGCCAAACCTTGTTAAAATGCGAATCTTCTCGGCAAATGGAAGCTTTTGAGGGATCGCCATCTCCCGCGGGGTGCACGCTGCCTGTCCGAGCGATTTGGTCAGATATTGGATTGCACGTGGGCCCTGCGAGTCAAACGAAAGGACGTGGGGCATTTTTCATCTCAACGACCCCTCAGTCCCCACATTAATCGCTGTAGCGAGGGTTTGAACAAAACATGTGCTGTACACCACATTTATTTAATGTACTAATTTGTAATGTAATACATACCAATAACTTAAGACTAATGATCGATATCAATCGCCTGCGACAACTCCGTTTTCCCTCTACAGGCCTGAACCATCCACATAATAATCTACGAATTGATAAAGCACAAGTCCCAGCTGCCCTTCTGTAGGTAATAGCTCAAGCCCTTGTTCTAAATAGGATTGTTGCAATTCTTGCACGAAATCACTGCTTTCGTATAATGTGTGCTTATATAATGTATGTTTATACGTTATGTGAGTTTATAAATTCGTTGATGTGTGTTTATACCAAATAACATTTTTATACATTTATATTTGGTATATAAACGTACGAACACGTTTATACGTATATATTTTTATAAATACGTATATAAATATGTTATATAAAGACATATAAAAATGCGTTTATAAATACGTATATACGTATATAAATACGTTTATACGTTCTTGTGTGTTTATACGGTTTTTATATAATGTGTGTTTATATACTTATATAAAACTGTCACTATAATAATGGGAGCGATTACCTATGTCACTGGGATATTTATTATAACCATTATTGATTTTTTTAATATCATTGCCATTAAGTCGTTTCCACATTTATGCTTGCAGCAAAACAAGAGGGAGTAAGACATCGTCGCGCTTACCTTTAAATTGTCCTACGGATTATGTCATTATGTATATAAAAATATATAATAGGGAGGTACTTAACTTATGTGTCATTAAGTGACGTGCTTCAAGTATCATATTGATTCTCGGTTTTTGAGGGTTGAATTTAGTTTGCTTCGAAGTCTACTGATTTTGCAGAACCTTGTGGTCACTTATGGGAGGGAAGATTATGTTCGTCCTCAGTAATGGAAATTTCCACTTGCTCTTTTGCGTTTCAGACCTCTTATACTGATCTTTGGTCTTCTGTCTGCTGTCGTGTCGGTCTGTGTCTCCAAATCCCTATGAGGCACATAACTGAAATTCAAATGATAGGGCTGGGCCAGTCAGCGACGCTCCTGTCAGAATTTCATCGGAACATAAATAATCCTTGCCACGCTCATAACTGCCCGAAACAATGGTCTTGAGGACCTGCAATTCGAAGGATAGGTGCTGGTTATATGTCCTAAAATGTCATCAAATTTGAACCGTAACTTCAGGAGGTAATCAACCACAGTGGTGGGAGGTAGGGGAGTTAAGCACTTCTATCATTTCTGTTCTACCCCTTAACATACTAGGTACTGGATCGATTGACTGATCATTCTTTCATCAATTCACTGTAACATTACCCCCTTATCAACTACATGAGTATGATACCTTATAGTATTCATGCCATCTTCCCGTCTGATACCTAATATTTTCCCAGAAAACGTGTTTTATTGGGTTAATAATTTTTCAGGTATCAATTATTATAAAATAGTATCGTTCAAGTCAGTCTAATGTCACTGCTCCACACCCTCAAACACTCGCTCAAGTTCTCATTACGCATTCCCCATTGAAACCTCGTCCTCAGGGTGCAATAAAACATATTGCACACTACACTCATTGTCACTGTTGGTATCTCGTTAACCACAAAAACCGGAACAAGGTAAATTAACGACCTGGATTGAAAGGCGATACAGAAGGCTCGTGAGGGGCGATGGTCGGGATTTTGCATGGAACGCCATTCGTTATATCTTCGCGCCACCCCCTGCGAATAACATATTACCACGTGACTGCCTACCCAAGTCCTATATAATTTACGCCGAGGGCTCCGATAGTGTCGCTATCTACCGAGCTTTTCGCTTCCCAAAGTCTTCCCTTCCCCATCATTTCCCTATAATTACAACCCTGCAGATAATGAGACAATCTATGCCCCTCAGAGGAATAAAGCCCTCCCCCTCGACGGACCCCTGCGATTAGAGAATTTGTCCAATTTTTTTCTTCTCCCTCATTCCCGCCCCCATTCGCCCAGTTTTCTCCCCATTTCTCAATGATAAACCGGTATCAGAAGCCTCTCCCTCTGAATTATTGCAAATTGATTCGTGTTAATTTCCCTCCACTTGCTGCGCATCGGGAAATTTTTTTGTTGGCCTCAAATCCCCTTCTAAACTGAACCAATTCCCCCCCCCCCCCCCCCAGGAAGTGCGTTCTCACTCGGGGATTGAACCAGCGGTTTTAAACCAAGGTATTACCAGGTCAGCGGCTCATACCGCAAATAATTCACGCGTTAAAACCGTGATTTATTCACCTTTTAAAAACCTATTCCGACTCACGTTTGCTCAACTTAGGTTTAACCGGAGTTAGGCTTTACATCTGACTTTCATTTGGGGAAATGGAAATCATTGTAGCTTCGATGGTATATAATGTACCATGTTTCAGTCCTACATATATGTGATGAATTTAAAATTCTCATCACGGTGGCGTGGATGGAAGGTGAGTGAGTGAATTTAGGTAAAGGAGAGAAAAGGAGGAAAAGTCGCAGGCGGCTGTAATCAACCGAGCATCTACGACTTTTGGAGGAGAGAGAGGTGGTGTGGAAGGAAGGAGAGGAAAAATCGCAGGCGGCTGTAGTCAACCGAACATCTACGACTTTGGAGGAGAGAGAGGTGGATGAGGGAATTTTACCTAGGCGGCTGTAGTCAACCGTTCATCTAGGTAAAGGAAAGGAGAGGAGAGGTCCCTTGTCTAGGCGGCTGTATTCAACCGATCATCTAGACAAGGAGGAGGAGAGAGGAGGTGAAATTCCCAGGCGGCTGTAGTCAACCGATCATCTGGGAGGTAAGGTAAGAGAGAGAAGAGAGAGCTGGTTAGAGGAAGTGTCGAATGAAGCTTGAGCGCCAGGATCCGGGGTTTTATAGTACTTGGGGGCCTCTCCCTCCAGCTCCTTGCTGGGAGCTGGTAGTGGGGCCCCAGGTTGAGTAACCCTGGGTTCTGTCGCCTGTCCCCACTCATATCTTTATTTACGGAGCTTTAGTTTGGCGTTTGGATATTGGTGAGAACTTAATATGATAGGAGTGTTCCCGGGAGGGACTCACGACAGAGGTCCCCCCAGTTTGAACCAATATTGGTGCTGAAGGCGCAAGATGACAGGAGCTGAGGGCTACGGCAAACAAGAGGTGGTCGCTGAAGGCGCAAAATGACAGGAGCTGAGGGCTACGGCAAACAAGAGGAGGAGCTGAAGGCGCAAAGTGACAGGGGCTGAGGGCCGATGCAAACAGAGGTTGAGCTGAAGGCGGTCCTTAAAACTAGTAGTAACATGGTATAGGCAGATTATAAGTAGGTAGATGATAAGTAGGTAGAATATAAGGTAGGTAACATAAGGTAGAATATAAGGTAGATGATAAGTAGGTAGAACATAAGGTAGGCAATATAAGGTAGAATATAAGGTAGAATAAGTAGGATGAGATGGCGAGAGTATATACAGTATGATGGGAGCAGTGGTCAGGATCCATAAACATGTGGCATTTATGGAAGTGATCGGCAAGGGCGAGATGAGGAGGATGAACAATATTTACAATTACGATATTTACAAGGTGAAAGTGAGTGGCAAGGGCGAGATGAGGAGGGTGAACAATATTTACAATAACGATATTTACAAGGTGAAAGTGAGCGGCAAGGGCGAGATGAGGAGGATGAACAATATTTACAAACATGATATGTACAAGAAGTGTAGAGGTTACAAAACTCGCAATATGTACAATATTTACAGCCTTCGTGCAAATTCGGGGAACAAAGCGGAACGGGGTGACGGGAATCCGCCGATTCCTGGGTGTGTGTTGGGTGTGTTGAGTGACAGTGTGTGCGTGAGTGTATTGTGTGGGGGCGGCGGTTGCTCCGAGCTCGTGGCGAGGCGGGCACGGCGGAGCTCCGAGTTCCGGTACAGTGCGAGTGGATGAAAAAGACACTTGCACTGTCCCGGAATCTCAAGGCCCCGCCGTGATTGCTCATAGCGGGGCGGGGGATTTGGCCGCCGGGACGAGGGGAACATGGGGACGCTCCCTCCGTCCGTTTCGCCGCCCGGGCCGTTTCGTCCCGGCGGAAACTATAGTGGATATCCCCGGCGATGGAGGGGGGGGGAGGGGGTGTCGGAGGGGGTGAAGGTGATACGGGGGGGTCGAAAATCGAAAACGGGGGGGGTGTTAAAATTGGTGGGGTTGCAATTTTGGGGGGGTTGGTGATTTGAACGGGGGGTGGGGGTTTGAAATTTATTGGGGGCAAGCAAATTTGAACGGGGGGCGGTGGGGGCATGAGTTCCGCGAGGCGGAACTCGCGAAGGATGGAGGACATTAGGGGGTCTGTGGGGGAGTAGGGAGGGTGTACCCCCGTGGCCTGCGCCGTGCGAAATTCGCGCAGTATTTTCCACTGGGGGTACTTCCATCGCCGGGGCCGGGGAGGTAGTCCGGTGATCCGTGGCGGGACGAATGGAAGCGGTGTAGTCGGCCCGGGCGAAGGGGGTAGGGGGGGGAGCGGGTCCGGGACGAAAACGTCCCGGAGAATCGCCGCCATTTCCGGATCCGAGTCGAAGTCCGGAAACGGCGACGGAGGTGACTGGTACATCGGGGAGCGGTGTGACATAGCGAACGGACGGCGGGAGACTGATAGTGTCTGTGGGTTGGGTTAGCACAGGTGCGGGTTTACACCTGGCTAACGGGACTGTATGTGGTTTGCCGTCAATTAACAGGGTCGCGGTGGTGTGTGTTGTGCGAATGACTTGAAAGGGCCCGGCATAAAGTGGTTGGAAAGTTTTATGGATGCCGGGCTCTTTCAGGTACATGTGTGTGGTGGTGAAAAATCGTTTGGGATAAGTGGTGTCGTTTGTCGGTGTTGTTGAGTGTAGCGGTTCCCTGTTAATAGACGGCGTGTGATTTGGGGTGAAAATGTCGGCTGGTAGGCGTAACGGGTCTTTAAATGCGTTTTGTGCGGGGCTGGTTTGGTCTGAAGGACGGGCTGAAGTGCGTAGGCTGAGTAAAATGTAGGGGAGGGATTTAGTCCAGGAAGGGGAATTTGTTGAAGTAGAAATGGCCTGTTTCAGGACCGAGTGCCACCGCTCTATTTTCCCGTTGGATTGGGGATGGTATGGGGTAGTGTGGATTTTGTGGATGCCGAGGGAACGTAGTAAATCGGAAAAGTGGGCGGACTCAAACTGCCTCCCTTGATCGACCGTGACTGTTCGCGGACAACCGTAACGGCTAACCCATTGAGAGAGGAAAGCCGTTGCGACGGTGTCCGCGGTGATATTTGAGAGTGGGATGCATTCCACCCAGTTGGTGGCACGGTCGATCATCGTGAGGCAGTATTTTTTCCCCTCGGACGGGGGAAGGGGGCCCACTAAATCCAGATGAACATGTTCCCACGGTAGGGAGTCGGGAATGGTTTGAGGTGGGACATGGGGGTGGGCCGAGACCTTAAACCGCTGGCACTTCTGGCACCCCAGAACCCAGTTACGAATATCTGTGTTCATGTGGGGCCAGAAGTACCGCGTCTTGATAAGGTCCCGGCTAGCCCGAATGCCAGGATGGTGAAGGGAGTGATAGTGGAGGAACAACTGCCGCCTCAGCTCCGGTGGGACGTAAGGGCGCGGTGTATCGGCCGTTACGTCACACCAGAGGTCGAGGGGCGGCAGCTGTTCCAATTTGGAGGCGGAAATGAGATTGGAGAGGGCGGGGTCGGAATGTGGAGTTTGCTTTGACTTTAGGATTTGTGGTGAAGGGAAGGGCAGTAACTCCGCCACCGGCGCGGGGGTAGGGGTGGGTCGGGATAGCGCGTCCGCCACGCAGTTGTCGGCCCCCGGCAAGTATCGGATATCGGACGTAAATTGCCCGATAAACTCGAGTTGCCGGAGGCGACGCGGGGAGGCGGATTTGCGGTTCTGTAGGAGGGCGTGGGTCAGGGGCTTGTGATCAGTGACGACAGAGAACTGCCTGCCCTCCACGAAGTCACGAAAGTGCTTGATGGCTTCGTGGATGGCGAGGAGTTCTCTGTCGAACGTGGAGTAATGTTTTTGGGTGGGGGATAGCGTTTTGGAAAAGAAGCCTAGTGGTTGGGGGGTGGCGCCGGTGTGCTGATGGAGCACTGCCCCAATGGCCCAGTCGGACGCATCGGTGGTGATGGATAAGGGGGCGTGAGGATCGGGATGGGCCAATAGAGCGGCGTCTACCAGGTCCTGTTTGCAAATTTTGAAGGAGGAGATGAGTTGGGGGGTCCAGGTAATGGGGCGGTTGTCATTTTTTTTGGAGGGTTGGGGAATGGCGTGTATGAGCGGTTGTTGATGTTGTGCTGCGTGTTTGATGTGTCTGCGGTAAAAGTTTAACATACCCAGGAAGCGGCGGAGTTCCGTCACGGTGCGGGGTTGCGGGAAGTCACTAATGGCGTGGACTTTGTCTGCGAGGGGTTTGATGCCCTCGGATGAAACGTGGTGGCCGAGGCAGCGGACGGAGGGTTGGCCGAGAACGCACTTGTCTGTGTTAACCAAGAGGCCTTCGGAGGAGAAGATGTCAAGGATCTGTTGGAGATGGCGGAGGTGTTCTTCCGGCGTCCTGGAGGCCACCAGGACGTCGTCGAGGAAGCAAAAGACGAACGGTAGGCCTCGCAGGATGCTGTCCATATAGCGCTGCCAAGTCTGTGCAGCGTTCCTCAACCCGAAGCCCATCTTAACATACTCGAAAAGTCCGAACGGGGTAATGATGGCGGTTTTCTGGACATCGGGGGGGTGAATGTTGATGTGGTGGAACGCCCGTGAAATGTCGAGGGTAGAGAAGATATTAGCGCCATGGAGGTGCGACGAGAAGTCCCGTAGGTGGGGAACATTATAAAGGTCCGGCGTGGTTTTTGAATTGAGTCGCCGGTAGTCCCCGCAGGGGCGGATATCCCCATTGGGCTTCTGCACGATGTGGAGTGGAGAAGCCCAAGGGGATTTTGAGGGGCGGACGATGCCGTCGGCTATGAGTTTATTGAAATGTTGCCGGGCTTTTGATAGTTGCAGGGGGTGGAGTCGTCGGGCTTTTGCTGTGATGGGGGGGCCGGAAGTCTCTATGTGGTGTTGAATGGTGGAGATGTGGGCAGAGGGGCGGCGCTGGGGGCGGTAGTTGAGGAGGAGGCGTTCAAATTGCGTAGGGGGGTGGTTGATGGCATGTATGAATCCGGGTATGGGTGTTTTTGTGGCGGGGTCAATCAGGCGCGCGTTCCGGACGTCGACCTGGAGACCGAAATATGCGAGAAAATCGGCCCCCAGGATCGCCTTCTCCACGTCCGCCACGGTAAATTCCCACTCGTACGCGAGCCCGCTCATATAAACAGAGGAGCGGTACGTCCCGTACGAGGGGATGGTGGTACCGTTGGCGGCGTAGAGAAGCTGCCGGTAGCAGCGCGCCTGACGACGGAGGATGTTGTTGGGAAATATTGATAGCGCCGCCCCCGTGTCCACCAAGAAAGGTACATTGGTTTTCCTGCAGCGCAGGAAAAGTCGCTGGTGGGTCGGGAGGGCGTTGGGTATAATTGCGGAGGTAGGTACGTGTGTCGGCGTTGGCTGGTCCGCCGCGAAGGAGACGCGAGGCGGTTTCTTGTCGTTCCGGAGGGGGGGAACGGTGGAGTCTGCAGGGGGGCTGGCCAGTTTGGCAGGAGGAGGCTTCGCCTCGTTCCGGGGAGGGGGAACGGTAGTGGCGGGTTGAGTGGTGGCCGGAGGGGGTTGTGCCCTGGAGGCGGGCGTGGAGGTTCCGTTCCGTGGTGGGGAAACGGACGCGGCGGCGTGAGTGGCGGCCGGAAGGTTGTCTGCCCTGTTGGCGGGCGTGGAGGGGCCGTTCCGGGGTGGGGGAACGGTAGCGGCGGCGTGAGTGGCGGCCGGAAGGTTGGTTGCCCTGGTGGCGGGCGGGGAGGGGTTGTTCCGTTTGTGGTGGGGTGAGGGAGTTGGCGGCGCTGCAGGCGCGGCCGGGAGGTTGGCAGCCGTGGCGGCGGCGTAGGAGGGGTAGCGTGGCTTGGTGGTGGTGGCTGTGTGAATGCGGGCGGGGGGGGGTATGTGCATGGTCCCCCCCGTGTTGGCGAGGAGGGGGGCCCGCCGGATTTACCGGCGGGCGTCTGCGTTTCCCTGCTTAGGGGCGAAGGAGCAGGGGGGTTGGCACTTGCGGGCCTCCCCACCGAAGTTTACATGATAGAAACAACGGTTGGGGTGGTCCGCAGGTAGGTAGGCGGAGTTGGTGGGGCGGGCTGAGTTGGATGCGCGCGCAGCTGCTGGGGATCGTCCTCTGCGCTGGCGGGGAGGGGATGCGTTGCGGCGCTCGGGTGAGCGCTGGCGGCGGCGGTCGGCGGACGAGTCGCGTCGGCGATCCGCCGAAAGTGGTCGACGTCCGTCGAGGGAGGGTGCCCGGCCGCGGTCCCGGGATTTTGTGCGGTCCCGGAAAGGCGGGGGGTGGCGCGGCGTACGCACCTCACTGACGGCGGCCGCAGCGGCCAAGTCGTGCACGGTGTCCGCGAGCCGCAGGAGGGGCTCGTCGGGACCGTCGAGATGGCTGGCCAGGGCCATCTGGATGGGGTGGGGAAGGGCACGTAACCAGAACGTGCGTGCGATGTCGGCGGTCATAATCCCCTGCAGCTGGTGTCGCAGCCGTCGGTAGAGGTGGGAGGGCTTCTGGTCGCCGAGGTGTTGAGGTTGGGAGAGGGCGGCGACTCGGGCGATTTTCGACGGCTGGTAGGTGTTGATGAGGCGGCTGCGGAGGTCGTCGTACGCAGCGGCGGCGTCGGGGGAGATATCAGAGGTCTGCAGCAGGATCTCGTAGGGCAGTAACGAAATGATCCGGGAATATCGAGTTTTCTGGCTGCGGATGTTGGCGGCCGAAAACGCTGCGTCCACTTGAAAAAACCAAAGCGCCGGGTCGTGCGTGTAGAAGGGGGGCAGCGACAGAGGAAACGCCGCGGACGCCGTCATGACGTTGGCGGCGGCTGCGGCCGCAGCGGCGGCGGTGTCTGACGTCGCAGAGGTCGGCGGGGAGAGTGTGGAGAAAGGGTTGTCGGCCAATGCGTCGGATGTCGCGGCGGCGGGCGGCTGCAGTGTGGCTGGTCGCAGGAGCGGCGGCGTCGGTGAGTTCGGGTCCATTTCTGTAACTAAAATTCAAAAATTTGACGTGGTTTTGAATTTTGAAATTCGCAATCGGCGGAAGCGGTGGTGCGTTGAGTTGAGAGTTGAGCGGTGAGGTTTGGGCCAAGAATTGCGAATTTACACTGACTGGTTGAAAATTGAATTTAAAATTTGGGACACCGAACTATTTGACTGGGGCGACACATGAGTTGGGAAGGTGGGAAGGAAGAAGGTTGAGTGAACGTCGGGTTCACCACTGTGATGAATTTAAAATTCTCATCACGGTGGCGTGGATGGAAGGTGAGTGAGTGAATTTAGGTAAAGGAGAGAAAAGGAGGAAAAGTCGCAGGCGGCTGTAATCAACCGAGCATCTACGACTTTTGGAGGAGAGAGAGGTGGTGTGGAAGGAAGGAGAGGAAAAATCGCAGGCGGCTGTAGTCAACCGAACATCTACGACTTTGGAGGAGAGAGAGGTGGATGAGGGAATTTTACCTAGGCGGCTGTAGTCAACCGTTCATCTAGGTAAAGGAAAGGAGAGGAGAGGTCCCTTGTCTAGGCGGCTGTATTCAACCGATCATCTAGACAAGGAGGAGGAGAGAGGAGGTGAAATTCCCAGGCGGCTGTAGTCAACCGATCATCTGGGAGGTAAGGTAAGAGAGAGAAGAGAGAGCTGGTTAGAGGAAGTGTCGAATGAAGCTTGAGCGCCAGGATCCGGGGTTTTATAGTACTTGGGGGCCTCTCCCTCCAGCTCCTTGCTGGGAGCTGGTAGTGGGGCCCCAGGTTGAGTAACCCTGGGTTCTGTCGCCTGTCCCCACTCATATCTTTATTTACGGAGCTTTAGTTTGGCGTTTGGATATTGGTGAGAACTTAATATGATAGGAGTGTTCCCGGGAGGGACTCACGACAATATACAACTTGCGAATTGCTACGACAAGTCTTTGATATAATGTTAGGCTGAACTTGGGTAAGTGCCGTATATCAGGTAAATAATAAAGTAATAATACTAATTAATTATTATCGGTGTTATTTGATTTCCTGACGTCCCAGTAACTGCAATACTCGCCCGCTGTGTATTTATTAAACTATTAAAATACATACAAATGAAGAAGAAAAGACCAAATATCCATTTTGCCCGCCGGAGTGGCATGCTCGGGGCTTCTCACCTCTCTCCTGGGTGTGCATATAGGAACCTTTCCTTCCCCCCAAACCTCTCCTTCCCTGCGGTGGGGGGGGAGGGGGTAGGCACATATTTTTGCATTGACTGATGAAGCATAGATTTTTTCTCAGTACGTAACTAAACATTTTTCCTGTGCCTGTCTACTTACTTAAAATTTTTCAAAATCGGCTGGGGGGGGGGGGGGGGAGAGGATGTACAAAAGGCAAATTTGTGGAGCATAACAAATGTGAGTACAACATTTCAGTTCGATCCGTTATGTCTGTGAGGCTGTACACCCGTCGCATTCATTTTTTTTCAGTACCTGCTTATACCTACAAATTTCAATACGTGTGGGGGGAGCAAAAAGGCACCTCCTTGGAGCAAAACGAACGTGTATGCAAAATTTCAGCCCGATCCCTTACGTCTGTGAGGCTGCAGCCCTGCCAAAGGACAACAACAACGACAAGTTGAAACACAAACGTTATTCCAAAATGAGGAAACGAAATTTTTCCACTTCATGGAAAAACATTGAATCATGGATATGTTTTTGGGCGCTGTATTTTCACATCCACTTTCAATGTTTTTCCATGAAGTGGAAAAATGATATAAATTTTTGAATTGATTGATAATGAAAAAAGTGCAATTGGTAAAATTTATTGTACAGAAATTGGGTCAGTAATAGACAATAACGGACGATGATAACTAAAGTAAGAAATATATAGTTTCGTTTCGAGATGATCAATGTGAGATCGCTACCTTCCAATTCGTTCAATAAAATGGTTTGTGCTCATTTCATTATTGTTTCGCTGGGTATTGTCGTTAACTACACACGCACATCTCCAAATTGTTTATCGGTTGCAGCGTTGCATTTTTTTCGGTCGCAAATTTTAGAATGACCCCCCAGGGCAAAAACATATCCATGTTTAAAAAAAATCAAGTCATGACAGCATGGCCATAAATAAGTTATTAACCTGGTTATTTGTGACGGATTTAGCAATTTTAGACCCAATAAACTAAAATTTTACCCTCCACTATGAAACAATCAATCTTAGCGATATCGAAACAGTGTTCAAATGAATCGAGTCACCTTTCTACACTTACCTACAACTTTTCACCAATCTTCTACCGAGGTGGACGAGTGAAAACTTGGTTAAATAGGTAGGTACCTTTCATATGACAAGAGTTAAAAAGTTGAAAGGTAGATGCAGTACTCATCTCTCCATCTCTGATGATAAACCAAGGAGATTTCGATTTGCTCACTTGATTCGTATGAATTCTACCGCTTAAGAATTACGAGTCTCGTTAGAATGATGAAGTCGAGTTCTACTCGTGAAAACGTAATTTTCCGCCAGGGAGAGACTCAACAAAGTAGACAAACTTGAAAGAGCGCCAGTTAGATGTCAGCAGACGTCATTAAGTTGCGCGAAACGCACTTGACGGCAAAACATAAACTCGAGCCCCACATGAAAATGTGCTCTTTGCTATCTAGTCCGAGTTGTCGAGTGGTGCTACACATCTTCAGAAGTTGAAGTGCCTTCAGGACTTCCTTGCGGTAATGACATTGTCATTACAGACAGTAAAATTAATAATGAGTGTTGTCAGGGAGCGGGAGGGAGCGAGGGATATGAATTAATGACTTTTGATTTGGGTGTGATAATTGAATGCGAAATAACGAGGCCCTGACGCTGCACTTGCGCTCCGCTAACTAAATCAGAACTGCGAAAGAAACTTGATGCAATTCAGTGTTTCCCCCTTTATGAGTATGTAGTCATTATGCGATGAGCTCTTTTAAAACTGCAGCAGTTCATGTTATAGGTGGATCTTGGTGAGTCAGCTGTAATATAAATCGACTGGTCACACTGCTGCTTCGCGTAACAAGGAGAAAAATCTGCAAATTATTACACAGCTGTTTATTATTTTCCTGCGTCGATACCCCTCCAGCGTAGAACGCTTTTTTCTGTGGTCAATACCTACCCTCTTGCTTCTCCCGGGAAAGCCGTAAATCGAGTACTGGAGCCGGCCGGGCAGTTACAGTAGGTATGATTTGTCCACATTCTACATCTTCTGCAACGCACAATTTGTCTATTTTGAAATTCCGATGGTCGCTGAACCTGGTAGGACTCTCGACATATTCCCACATTTTCACATAATTTAGATTATTCGTATGGCCGTGAACAATAGGTAACTAGATTTCATAATGAAGCAGTGTTTGATTAATGGTTTATTATTTTCAATAATGAACCATTGGAATCGAGCATGAAAAAAAAAATTCTTACCCCTCCTCAAAATTTGATGGTTTACGTTTCAAGGTATGTAGAATCCAAAACTGCAATCAAAATATTTCTGTCTGTCTGCCGTACGCCGTACGCCGTACGGGCCACTTTTCTTAGTTACCATGAATCAAAATTGATGAAATTCGGGTTATAGGTTCCGTTCGGGGTCTAGTTGGTCCTCGAAGCTCGACGTTACTGTCAGTCATCTCTAAGGGGTTCAAAATAAGGGTTGAAATTTTCAAAACCCCTATACCTTTTTTTTACGTGAATTTTTTTACGGTTTTAAATAGTTCTCGAACTTGGGAGTTTTTTAAGACCACCCGGAGTACCGTACGTCCAGCCGTTCGTTCACAGTAAGGCCCCGAAGTTTGCACCGACAGGCATTTTCGACACCAGGGTGAATGAAATTGTATACATCAAACCAAATCTCGTCACCAGGGACGCACCGACAATAGGAAATTGGCCGGAGATAAAATCATTGCTAGGGATCACCTGATTTTATAGGCGGATTATGAAGTCGAGTTGGTTGTTCTGTGATATTATTTCATTTGAAAAATGATGGCTCTTTTGGAGTTTGTTGATAGGTAGTAAACTTGAACAAACGTTGAAGTATTATTGATGGGTAAATTATTACTGCACGATGGTAAATCATTACTCAACGGTAAATTATTACACAACGGTTCATTATACCATCTACGTAGAAGGGGCTGGAGTTTGGTGGTAGGTACTTTCGCAACTTTTTTCACTCCTCATCAACAATTTCTTTTCAGAACTTCGTTATGTGTGTTTCTTTTTGTTAGGTACTGTTTGTCATCGACAGAATTATTTTAGCAACATTTAACTCGTGATTTAGGTAGGTACCTAGTAACGGGTACGGGGTTGGGTACTAACCTACGGAGGGTCTGCGATCTACATAATATGTATAGAATAGTACATATTATGTAATATAGACGGGTTATCTATACAGAGAGCTGTGATCTGTAACAGAAGGGTATTCTGTACAAAATAATAAACCGTTGTGCAGGGATTTGCAGCGTTTTTTTGGTTTATTATTTTCAATAATGAACCATTGGAATCGAGCATGAAAAAAAAATTCTTTCCCCCCCCTCAAAATTTGATGGTTTACGTTTCAAGGTATGTAGAATCCAAAACTGCAATAAAAATATTTCTGTCTGTCCGCCGTACGGGCCACTTTTCTTAGTTACCTACCATGAAAAAAAATTGATGAAATTCGGGTTATAGGTTCCGTTCGGCGTCTAGTTGGTCCTCGAAGCTCGACGTTAGTGTCAGTCATCTCTAAGGGGTTCAAAATAGGGGTTGAAATTTTCAAAACGCCTATACCATTTTTTTACGTGAATATTTTTACGGTTTTAAATAGTTCTTGAACTTGCGAGTTTTTTAAGACCATCCGGAGCATCGTACGTCCAGCCGTTCGTTCACAGTAAGGCCCCGAAGTTTGCACCGACAGGCATTTTCGACTCCAGTGTGAATGAAATGTATACAATTCAAACCAAATCTCGTAACCAGAGACGCGCCCACAATAGGAAATTTGGCGGAGATAAAATCATTGCTAGGGATCACCTGATTATATTGGCGGAGTAGAATGGGCTACGTAGAATGGGCTGGAGTTTGTTGGTAGGTACTTTTGCAACTTTTTTTCACTCCTCATCAACAATTTCTTTTCAGAACTTCATTGTGTGTTTTTCTTTTGTTAGGTACTGTTTGTCATCGGCAGAATTATTTTAGCAACATTTAACTCGTGATTTAGGTAGGTACCTAGTAACGAGTACGGGGTTAGGTACTAACCTACGGAGGGTCTGCGATCTACATAATATGTATAGAATAGTACATATTATCATATTATATAGATGGGTTATCTATACATAGAGATGTGATCTGTAACAGAAGGGTATTCTATACAAAATAATAAACCGTTGTGCAGGGATTTGCAGCGTTTTTTTTTTGTAATCAGGGCTGGAGGGCTGAGCTCATGTTGACGAAGCTTTTCGGTGTGGATCATGTTAATACAGATTATTTTCGAAGATGTGTGGATGTGTTGAACCGGATTATTCTTTTTATAAATCCTTGAATGAGTACCTGTAGGACCTAAAAAAACATTCTACGCTGGAGGGGTATCTATACAGGAAAATAATAAACCGCTGTGTAATAATTTGCTGTTTTTTTCTTGTTATGCGAAGCAGCAGTGTGACCAGTCGAACTACTGGACGCCAAAAACATGGGTCACTCCATGCTTTTGGCGTCCGTTTCATTATTCTTATTGGATATAATATCCCTGAATAAATTGTACTCCGCTGCTCTCCCCAGCACTGCGGGACTAGTATGGTCTGATGTTGTAAGGCGCTTAGTCCTTCGTTTTGATACCTCATGCTCATTCAATCACGTAGGTTCTACCTGCGCGACATCATCATGATTTTACGTTATGCATCTCGCCTGTCTGTAATTTAAAATCAGTGTTCAGCAAATTAGATCAGTCCTTCACGATTATGTGGCATGGATTCGAATGAAACTTGGAATTTCATCAGATGGAATTTTCTACATGGTTTACACAGAGACGTGAATTGCTCAAAAGCCCAAAACCACGCAATTTAAATCCTTCGACATTGAGTCGAGAGTAGTAGTCGACATGCTGTAGACTACTCCAGTAATAATACTTAGCAATAGTCATGCTTAGTATAGTACTTATGTATCGGATCTAAAATTCCGCAGATAATATAGGTAACTAAAGTTAGCATTACGCTAACTGCTATACAAAAATATTATTCGACAAAAAATGTTTCTAATGCAATGTTCTGTGTTGAAGTTTTTAGACTGGTTTTCTACCAACTTTTAAATAATAGGTACATAGGTAAGAGGTAAAGTATTTTTCTGACAATACTCCTTAATCTGTTTATCACTGATCCTCATTTTTTGGTTGTTTCCTCCAGAAATGTACGCTTTTGAGTAAAAATTTCTGCAGGTTTGTGGAGGGATCCATGACCACTTGATGTTTCACAATTTTCGTCAAAATTGTCAAATGCCAAGTATGCTGACAAATTTCGGATGGCGTCAACGGAATCTGGCAAATTAGAGGCTTTGGAAGAGATAGAACTTGCAATTTCCATTTCAGTCTCCTCGACCCTGCAGTAGTTGGTAACATGTTCCAAACCATTTAATATCTGCACCATCCGTTTACTTTCCTCCATTCACGCTGTTCATTGCAAGGCCTAGCGCCGCATGTTTTTTAGGCAACACCATTGGTTACGGGAAAAATGCAACCTTGGATGACCATATCTTGAATTATTGTGGACCACCTATCTACTAAGGCATCAAAAAAGTTGGCAACAAGTTCAGTTATGTGGTCATCGCTTGCTACTCGTACAAGCTTGTCAACAATAGTCTTATCCATTTTCAAAATTTCTTCGTAGGTAATTGCCAATAATTGGGTCTAATAGCGTCATCTACGTCTAAATTTTTGCTGAAAACAGGTGTGCCCATGCGATTTGATGATTTACGAATATTATGACTTGGTCTTTGAAATGAGTATAACCAATTTTTCCTCCAAATGGTTTGGAGTATTATACGTACTCAAGTTGCCTATTTCTACAATAAACTCGGCACACATTGCCAAGTACTTTTCTTTTCCGTCAAAAGGACTATTTTATTTTCCAGAATTACCTACCTACTTTTTTTTTTTTTTTTTTAAATAAACAATATCTGCAACTGAGACGTACTGCGCTGTGACCTTGGCGGGTTGCGTGCCAAGATGTGTAACGATTGTTGTCAGTTTGTAACTTTGATATTGCTGTCTATCTATAATTATTTCCTACAAGAACTGGGGTAATGCACTTGCGACAAAATCCTTTTCTCCTACGGATATAAGTAACATCATCTTCTCACGTCATTTCGTTTGTTTGTTCCAGTTTCCACTGTTTGGCACTGTACTACTAGGCATTCCTTTTGACGATTCAAAATTTCAGACTCGTTCTTACAGAAGATACAGCTTTTGCACACCAATCCTCCCTGTAGCAGAAATTGTAAACGACCCGAGGTATTTTCGTTCAACAGGCAAATCAGGAGGAAGTGTACGGAGTAGAGCAACGGGATTCTTCATGCCCAGCGGTTTTTGATTGCGGGAAATGTCAGTAACTATTAGTTTTTCAATGTCTTCAACTTTAACGCCAAAGCATGAAATGTTTAATTTTGTGGGGGGGAAATTCAGAGAATGGAGTCGTGCTCCACCACAAAGAGGCAAGACACAAACTACTTCCATTATTACCAGCTTTACGTAAATTACTCTATAAGCAGAATATAGACAAAATGTCTCAATAAATCTGTCCAAACGTCGATAAAACTACGTTCAGTTTCCAAATCAGGATGCCAAGGCTCAGTAGTAGGTTCATTCAAGACTTCACGTACAACTTAACAACGGATTATTGCCATACTAACCGTTTGAAATAATATCAGTACTTTACTTATCTCCTTCAGATAAGTAAATACCTGTTACCTATCTTGAGAAGAGAAACTCTTGTGTACTGTACCGACCTATCAGACTGAGTTGCAAACCAAGAAACTCTAATGTGGGCTTAGAACCAAGCAGTACGTAAACATGAACAATACCCGTTAGGCCCTTCCTCGGCCACTCCATCCACAATTTTCCTTATGCTGCTCATCACGTAATTTCGGTTTATTTTTTCAATAATGAACCTTTGGAATCGAACATGAAAAAAAGTACCCCCCTCAAAATTTTATATTTTACGTTACAGGGTATGTACTAAAATCCGAAAATGCAGTAAAAAAATTGTCTGTCCGCCGTACGACGTACTTCGCACTTTCCTTAGTTACCATGAACCGAAATGAACGAAATTTGGTTTGTAGGTCCCGTTTGGGGTCTAGTTGGTCCGCGAAGATTGGCGTTACTGTCAAGTCATCTCTAAGGGGTGAAAAATAGGGGTTGAAAGTTTCAGAACGCCTTAGCTCGAAAACTTTCAATAGAAGGGTATGGTTTTTTTAAAACGTTTTTAAATTAATATTGAACTAAAGAATTTTTTGAGACCACCCGGAGCATTGTACGACCAGCCGTTCATTTGCACCGAAAAGCTTCGTCAACATGATCGTGAATCAAACGGTATAAATAAGGCTCAGATATCATCGCTAGGGAGCTGATTATAGGGCAGTATGAAGTCGAATTGGTTGTTCTGCGTTATTATTTAATTTGAAAAATGATGGATCTATTGGATTTTGTTGGTAGGTACTTGTGAAACTTGAACAAACGTTGAAGTATTATTGGGTAAATTATTACACAATGGTGAATTATTACACAATGGTAAATTGTTACACAACGGTTTATTATACTATCTACGCAGAAAGGAGATCTATACAGGTCAATTATTACACAACGGTTCATTATTTACCTTGTGCTTCATGCATGACTACAAATAATTAATGATTTAATTTAATTGAATCCATTTGTATGAAACTTGAATTCCCGGGTCGGCTCCAGTACTCCATTTAGGACTTTCCTGGAGGGAGCTCCAAGATATTGACCACAGAAAACAGTGATCTACGCAGAAGGGGCATCTTCCTGGTAAATAACAAACCGTTGTGTAATAATTTGCAGCGTTTTGTGATATTTTTTCCAAGTCGCCAGGTTCGTGAAAAAGTTAACAGATTTCATTAACATTCACCTAGGAAGTGGTCTGAGACGGTTCCAGTCAGTGTTTTGCATGATGCTATTCACGTATGTTTTTTTTCGGGACTTTTGACGAGTTATGAAATTCTGCCACAGCCAAACGCTACCTCTTAGCGATCTGACTCGATGGTTTGTGCCACCGGGTATGTCATGTCTACTGTTCTCAATTTTCAAACCCTCTGCTGCGTATCACGTGCTTAAATAATTCTCTTGAACCTAGCTCAAGATATAAAAGAGTCATCAAAAGCAAGCACCCAGGGAATATGATTGAATTTTACCTTCCCTTCCTTTACCTCTATTTCGCAAATTTTTCCAGGCTTACTTAGCTGTTGATTTCTTCGGGTTCGTCATTAGAGGTGGCACTGGCACTGTGGTGCCCTTAGGACCACTGAAATTTAAATCGAAGTGAAAAAGGGTCTACACCCTGGACCGCTCTCAACAAGTTCAAAGTACCAAAGCTACTATTTTGAAATTTAATTGTTGAATGAATATTATTAATGTCAAATTTACAAGCAAATCATCTTTGTTTTCTCATTTACTTCTTCAGTCTAATCCGCCCGAACTTCTTAAATAACCAATCGTTGAAGAAACGGAAAGAAAAGAATCAACTCAATACATACCTGTCGGACGGTAATCATCGAACCCATTAGTGACCTATACAACACTGCACTTGTTGTTCGTCCATCTAGAGAAGAAAAATTGCATCCGGTGCAGCCTGTGCCAACACCAACACGCATATTAGTTCGCAACAACGTAATTACCGATGGAAAAATATGAAGGAAAGAAGAGAAAAAAATTGCAAAAAGCCCTCTGTACAGTAATGTGCTTCTCGCCGCCCAGGATTCAATAAACCCTTTTCCATTTTTCACGAGAGCTGTAGGGTATTAAAAAAAAATACGATAGGCGAAGGAGGGGGGAAGGGTCGTCGATTCGAATTCAAAAGCATTAGTTTAATGCGAGCCGGGTTATTTTTCATGGGCAGAAGGAGAGGCGCCGGTTGGAAGGGACTAATGATGCAGACATGGATATTAAAATTGGGCACACATGGGGTTGACATCGCCTCCCTCGCTCCCGAGATATTTTTCCCACTCCCTCAACGCCACCCGCTTCGGGGAGTCTGTGTATATTGTACCGTCCGTAAATTAACCTCAATGACCATCGTAAATACCTGAAGAGTTCTTAATGGTGTAAATTTTTTTTTAAATCGAGAGATACGTTGATTCAGGAAATGTTGTTCTACAACTTTTGTTGTCGGATAGAAGAATCAGATCGAACTGTTTGTTATTCGGGGGAGACGTCACCGTTATTAATATGAATTTAAATCTTAGTTATAATACTGTTATACAAATACAGAAAAGGCGGGTTCACTGGAACGGAAAACTCACAAAAAGTGATTTTTATTGTATCTCACGCCAGAACTTGGCAACTCAAAACGTCTTGCAAAATGTAGCAACTTGGAAACGCTTCATAGTAGCCTCTCAACACCTCTCCCCTTCCTCTTTGAAAGGAGCCAGCCGATTGTGATGAACCACCAGCAGCCGTCCTTTGGCAGTCCTGATCCGGAAGACCACGTCATTCAAGGCAGCTACTACCTGACATGGCCCCTCCCATGGCCGCTGCAGCTTTGGATTCAGCCCGCGTCTTCTCCTTGGGTTATAAAACCAAACCTTGTCTCCTGCCTGGTACACCTTGACCGCCAATTTTAAGTTATATCTCTGCGTCATCTCTTCGGCTCTCACCTTTAACCGCTCGCGAGCCTGTTCTCCCACGTTCACTAGGGTGCTGCGCAGCTTTTCCACATACTCCGAAACTGGCATATCGTCTGGCCGGTCCCCAAACAAGAGATGTACAGGTAATCGTAGCTCTCGCCCAAACGTGAGATATGCAGGCGAAAACCCCGTTGCAGCATGCTCTGCCCCTCTGTAGGCCATGAGCACAATTGGCAACTGCCGGTCCCAATCCCGTTGATTGTCTGCAACCACCTTTGCCAGCATCTGCCACAGGGTACGGTTCAGCCTCTCCACTAGCCCATCACTTTGGGGATGCAGAGGAGTGGCCCGGGTCTTGTGAATGCCAAGCAGCTTGGCAACTTCCTGGAAGACTGAGGCTTCGAATGATCTCCCCTGGTCAGAATGCAGCTGCCTAGGGACTCCAAACCTACTAACTATGTGTTCCACTAACGCCCCTGCCACTGTTTCTGCTGTCTGATTGGGAATGGCCACGGCTTCCGGCCACTTGGTGTAGTAGTCCTGGACTGTCAAAATGTACTGATTCCCTTGATCCGTGACAGGCAATGGTCCCATCAAGTCAATTCCCAGTCGTTCAAAAGGGGCTCCCGTGACTTCAGTCTTCAGTGGTCCTTTTCCTGGTTTCTGAGACCGCTGACCGCAGGCAGCGCACCATCTGCACCAGTTTCTTACATCCTGATGCATACCGACCCAGTAATACTCCTGGCGGATCATTGCACCTGTCTTTCGCTCCCCTAAATGGCCTGTCTCGTGTACTTTCTGCCAGACTTCTTTCTTCTTCCAGGCTTCAGGAACGAGAAGCTGATGACGCACTTTCCTCCCATCAGGACTTTCCCACTTGCGGTAGGCACAGCCTTCCACTAGACATAAAGATTGAAACATGGCCCAGAGCGTTTTAATCTCAGGGCTATACTGTCCAACTACAGCTGCCTCGGGCCGGCGACCCAATTCCAGCCATGCAATAACCTCCTTTAGAACCGGATCTGCTCGCTGTGCCTCCTGTGTGTCTTCCTTGAGATGACCCTGCAGCTGGCATCGGTTTAATTGGGCTACCTCCTTCTGTTCACAACGGGCACAATACTGGCAACTATCCTTCAGGCACGGCCTCCTAGAAACAGCATCTGCATTTCCATGCTCCCTCCCAGGGCGATACTCTATCACAATGGAAAAAGGTGCCAGCTGCTCCAGCCATCGTGCCATCTGCCCGTCCGCATTTTTGAAATTTAGGAGCCATCTCAGCGAAGCATGGTCTGATCGAACCACCAACTGTAGCCCGTTTGCAATACCAAAGTTTTGGAAATGGCCTACTGCTTTGACTACACTCAGCAACTCCTTCCGGGTGACACAGTAATTCCGTTCGGCCTTAGACAGACACTTACTGTAGTATGCAATAACTATTTCTTTTCCATCCTGGACCTGAGACAGGACGGCTCCCACTGCCAAATCACTGGCGTCGGCATCAATGATGAATTGGCCCTTGCTCTGGACGTGGCCCAGGACTGGCTTGGACACCAGTGCCCCCTTCATGCTCTGGAATGCATCCTCACAACCCTCTGTCCAGACGAATTCCTTGGCGTCCACGGCCTGGTACAGGGGCTTCATCACATGTGCAAAGGAAGGCACAAACTCCCGGTAGTAGCTGCAGAGACCTATAAACGATCGGAGCTCCCGCGCTGAGCCAGGGATAGGCCATTCAACTATGGTCTTCACCTTTCCTGGATCTGGATGTATGCCCTCCTGGGAAATCCGATGGCCAAGGTACGATGCTGTGGCAGTTAGTAGCGTACATTTCTTTGTGTTCAGTTTGAGGTTCACAGCTCTCAAGATGTCAAAAACCCTCCGTAAATGGTCTACATGCTCAGCAAAGGACCGACTAGACACAAGGACATCATCAATGTACACCCCTGCACACCCTGACTGGATTACGTCCTTCAAAACCCCCTCCATGGTATGCTGAAAGGTAGCAGGGGCATTGCAAAGGCCAAAGGGCATGACCTTGAACTGCCAGAGGCCAGTAGGGGTACAGAACGCCGTTTTTCCCTGGTCAGCGGCAGCCACAGGTATTTGCCAGTACCCACTCTGGAAATCCAACGTGGAGAACCATGAGCACCCCTCCAAACCCCTTATCAGTTCTTCTGTCTTGGGCAATGGGTGAGCGTCCTTCCGAGTGATGTTGTTCAGCTTCCTGTAGTCTATACAAAATCTGGTAGACCCGTCCTTCTTGGCCACCAGTACAATCGGGCTTGCCCATGAGCTCTTGGAAGGTTCTATAACCCCTGCTCTCAGCATATCGTCCACGAGCCGATCAACCTCAGGCTTCTTCATTGGAGCCAACCTCCTGGGCTTCTGTCGGACGGGCAAGGAGTTCCCCACATCAATCCTATGAGGCTCAACCTTAGCTGCCCCATAAACCATACGACCTTCCGAAAAGACATCCCTGTACTCTACCAACAACTTCAAAACCAATTTGGCTTGCTCTTGTGACAGCCCCTCTACTGACCGCTTCCACAGCTGCTCCAAAGCTTCGCTGAGTCCTCTATCTTCATCCTCGCCAGCTGGCTGCAAAGAGTTGATACCTACTAGTGGAACCTTTTTATTACCTAGGCACAGCTTCCCATTTTCTAGGTCTACGTTACAACCATGCTTACCCAGAAAATCTAGGCCAAGGAGGCAATCCTCTTGAATGTGTGCCACCGTTACATTCTGAGTGAAGCTTATGCCATGTCCCAAGTCCATACTCACATCCTTTTTACCTTCTACCTCAATCGCAGCCCCTGTAGCTGAGTGGAGATTCACATCTGCCATATGCAACTTAGTACCACCCTTCAACACATCAGGCCTCACCACCGTTACTGCTGCCCCCGTGTCCACCACCATCCTGCATGGCTGGCCATCAATAGAACCTTGGACAGCTATGGTGACACCCCGGACTCCAAGAACTGGGTGGGACTCAGGGAGCACCGGCCTGTGTCCCTCTAGACCGGTGCTTAACAGTTTTCCGGCTGTGAGGTGCTGTTTGCAGGTCCACCAGCCCCAGAACGCTGTCCCCTTCGTCTTGGGCAAAACCTTGCAATATGACCCTGTTGCCCACAAGCAAAACATTCCCAAGGTTGTGCAAGCGGGCCCCGCTGGCGGACATTCTGTACAACTAAATCTGCGGTCTCAGCCGTATCAGTCACATTGCGGGTAGGCCTCCATACAGGTTCCTCCGAATAGACCTGGGCTCTCATAGCATGTTGCAGTGCGGCCTGAAGCGACGTTTCCCTGCCCACTACTGCCAACCTCAACTTCTCACTATAGATACCCCGATAAAACTGCCGTAATGCATGGTCGTCAACTTCCCTTGGCAATGCTCTAGGCCAAGCTCGATATGCCAGAATTTCTAGGTCCGCTGCAAATGTTGCCAGATCTTCCGTAGGTCCCTGTCTCCGAGCCTGCAACTGCGTTTGATACAGTTCATGACGGCTTTCACTCCCAAATCTCTGTTGTAAAGCGACTAACATTTCTGCATAAGTAGGTTCTGGCAGCCTAAGCATAGTTACAACGGTTAGGGCGGGTCCCTTCAAAGCTGCAACCAAGTTTGCACCCATCTCCCTGTCAGACCAGTGATTAGCCCTAGCTGCGTGTTCAAACTGGAAAAGGAAGTCTTCAAAGACTGTCGACCCATCGAATGCTGAAGGTTTTATCTTGCCTTTGGGTTCCGAAATGGCTTGACCCTGGCTTGTTCCTGGCGAGTTTGGCACTGCGCCACCTCTCTCAGACACGTTCCTCCCTGCCGGCGCTGTCCCGATCAAGGAATGCTGTTGCAGCGTTTGCACCAACAACTGCAGAGTTTGGTTAGTTGCCGCGAGATTTTGTTGGATCAGTTCCAATTCAGGCAAACCTCCTTGAACATTTCCTCCCGACACGTCTAGGTTGGCAACAGACCTCGATCTTCGTCCTGACCTCAAATTGCGTGACATCCCACTTCTGACACCAGTGTTATACAAATACAGAAAAGGCGGGTTCACTGGAACGGAAAACTCACAAAAAGTGATTTTTATTGTATCTCACGCCAGAACTTGGCAACTCAAAACGTCTTGCAAAATGTAGCAACTTGGAAACGCTTCATAGTAGCCTCTCAACAATACAATTTATTTCTTATCGCTGATTTTAATTTTTGTTTATCATTTTCAATAAGGAACCTTTGGAATCAAGCATGCATTTTTTAACCCCCCCCCCCCCTCAAAATTTAATGGTTTCCGTTTCAAGGTACGTAGAATCCAAAAATGAAGTACAAAAATTTCTGTCCGTCCGCTGTACTTCGCACTTCCCTTAGTTACAATGGACCAAAATTAATGAAATTTATTTTGTAGGTCCCATTTGGGGTCAAGTTTGGTCCGCGAAGCTCGGCGTTACTGTCAGTCACCTCAGGGGTGAAAAATAGGGGTTGACATTTCCAGAACGCCGTCGCTCGATAACTTTCGATAGAAGAGTGTGGTTTTTTTAAAACCTTTTTAAAGTATATCTCAATCTTGAGAATTTTTTGAGCCCACCCGGAGACGTCCGGCAGTCCGTTCGCACCAAAAAGCTTCGTCAACATGATTGAGAATGAAGCAGTATACATCCAGCACAGATATCATTGCTAGGGAACACCTGATTATAATCACGGATGGCTGTGTGAAATAGAGTTGGTTTTTCCGTCATATTATTTCATTTCACACCTCATTCCACATCTCATGATGCCAAATTCCCCCTCTATACTATTCTGAAAAGAACTGACGAGGATTGAAACGGCGATAAATTGAGCTGGCTCAGTCATCAAACCTATAATCGATAATCGATCGTTTTCTTTCTACAAAAATAATAAAGGTTCCTTTTCTTAATGTTTGTTTTCGGTTACGTAAGAATGTGTTCTGATTTCTGTGAAACTGAGTCTGTGTCATCTCTATCGCAGTGTCTTATCGTAGCCTTCCCAAGCGTCCGAATTCGTAGTATGTTAATGGATATATGTATGTTATGGGGGGGAATTCCGGAGGGGCGTAGCGCCGACTTTTTTATGATTTTCCCGTACAACCACTCCGTAACCCCATTCGTTAACCACTTATTGGAAAGCTCTCATTTTATAGTGAAATATCACGCAGCCAAAATCCCTCCCTCATCCCCCCGCGTTAAACTCTAGCCTCAAAACAAATCCATGGTTCAGTATATTCCCGTTAAGCTGAAAATTTGACTTGGAGTTTGCTAAACAGCCTCACATCTATATATGTGTCCCTCTTTAGCCCTAAACTAGGATTAATAAACGTATTGTGCTAGAGTAGGTTTACTAATAACTCGGATCGGCTGGGTAAATCTTCCCAAGCGATTTATGCATCGCTATCTATGCGTTTAAGTTGTCACACTGTGACAAGAACCGTAGGAATTATGGTTGATGTAGACCCGTTTAATACCCATCGTTTGATAACAAAATTAGACTGCAATTCAAACTGAAACTCAGGGTTCAGACATCTGCACGTGAACTGTTAACAATAAGGGTACAAATTAGTTTTAACATGGATACGTTTTTGGGCTGGGGGACCAAAATTTCCGACACAAAAAAAATAGACGAAATCGAGGCTTTGTAGAACTGCTGAGTAAGAATTACGTGGTGAGGACCCTCAATCAGCTGAGTGAATCCTTTAGCTAATTTCTTCCCTACTTAACCTACGGGGCTGAAATTAAAATGGGGCCTCTGTAGGAGTGCTAATTAAGAAGGACGAGGTGATGACCCTCCCTAATCGGCTGAATGAGCCCGGAAGCTTACAAAGTGGACAGTTGTGCGCGCAAAAATGAATTGAAATAAAATCTGTGAGTCGACCTCATAGCTTTTTGAACACCTGATACGGTTACGAGTATCATGCAGTATTATCCACAAGATTCCACACATGACAAAGTTTTGATTATCATATTAGCCTTCTTTTTCATCGAATTGAAAGTCGCCACTCCTTCTTTTTGACCGAATTGAGTGAGTCGTGTGTTCATTTCATTTAACAGTGCCTCTCTGGATTTTTATAATCATGATACAAATATTAGATGTATGAATGTTTTCCGTGCAGCGGAGAATGTTTAAGTAATGTAGTTAGTAGGTAGGTACTTAAAAGAGTTTCATCGTTCGAAGCTTGAATGGGAAATGCCCACGCGTTCAATTTATTTAAAAAAATGAAAGTAGATTCCATCCTGAGAATTTTGACACCAAATGCACTTTCCTACGATAGGTAGAGTAGTTTTTATTCGACGATTCTTAGAAGTTTCGTGCACTAGTGACTTCATTGCACCCCTCCCACCTGGGCGAGACCTCCATGCTCGGTGTGACGTCACCAATGACGTCACACCGAGCATGAGTCTTCTAAAAATAATATAATAAAAACTACTTATCGTAGGACAGTGTGGTTTGTGCCCAAATTCTCAGGGTGGAATATACTTTAAGAAAAATAAAAAATAAAAATAAAGTACATTCCCCAGACCCATGGGTATCTATACCCCATTGTTCAAGTTGGAGTTGGGAATCGGGAGTAGGCGGAATCTACGATTTCCCAGTAGACCGTATCACCGCTAATCAACCTACGATACAGCACCACGAAATTCACCTGATTAGGTACTTCTAATTCACCTCCGCCGTCTAATTAAGGGAGGTTATGAACAAATTAATTCCTCAACCAACCCCACGGGCGCGGTAAAAAAAAAGGGTTAATTAACAACTGGGGGCGAGAAGCTGCAATAGTCAGCCGCTATCTGATTCCTATGAATTCTTCATACCCTCCTCCACCCTTCGGTAGGGCTCGGCAATTACGAAATCCCGCAGGGCCGTCCTGTACACACAGATAAAGGCTCTGCGGATCTGAAAAAGGGCCCTTGAACGGTCGCGCCAGATATGGAATTTTAATGCAAGTTGACCGCATCTGCCTTCCCTCCGTTTAGGAGATGCTCGAGATTGTCGGCATATCTTTATAATACCTTCGGGGTCCTTGCCACCCCCCCCCCCCCCCTTCACACACTGCTCACGTGACCTGGTTCCCCCACCCATACTGGTTAAACCAATTGCTTTTTCAGAAAACTTGTCTTTCCCCTCTTTGTTACATACAGTCTCTATTAACTTTAATGGCTTTTTCCTCGGCGAACTACGGTATTTCACCTCAGCCGACAGGTCAATAGGTCGAAAAAATGTAACCGCAATGCACGAATTTTTTTCGTAAGGTGTTTCCGCCTTATATGAAGCTGTCGGATGTTTTATGTGTCTAGACACGAGAATGTATGATATTCCATATCCATAACAAAAAACTTCCGAATGAGACTACCTAAAGCAGCAGTGGGTAGAACACAGTAATGTAAAGAAGAGTGGGGATTCGTGGTCTCGATGAGTGAGTGCACTGCCATTTTTGTGACATAGCGTTCGACTGCCCTTCCAGCTTGCATAGTGAGCGACTATGTCCTTTCGCTAGAGGCTATCATTGCTTCATCGCCCTGGTTGGGACGAGGGGCTTTGGGATTCGAACCGACGGACCCCAGTCGCCGTCCCGATCCCAACCACCAACTGACAGAGCACAGTCGCGGGTCTCTCCAGTAACAGCACGAGACAGGAGAAAAGATAACTCCTTATTTTTTTCAAAATCTCGTTTCTGCAGTGAGCCCAATATTTTTAAAACACGAATGTTTAGGAATACTCTGGAGCGATCACTGGATTTTGTCTTTTTTGTGTAACGTGTGTGTCCTTCCAAACATGGAAAAAAAACGGCTGCAAATTACACAAGGATTTATTATTTTCAGTACGGTGCTCCTCTGCGAAGATCAAACTAGGCCCCAAATGGGACCTACAAACTAAATTTCATTAATTTTGGTGCATTGTAACTAAGAAAACGGTGAAGTACGGCGGACAGACAGAATTTTTTTCATTTCATTTTCGGATTCTATGTGCCTACCTTGAAACGCAAATCAAATGGCAAATGGGGGGGGGGGGGGGGGGCTGTTTCTTCTTGCTCGATTCCAAAGGTTCATTATTGAAAATAATAAACCAAAATCGATAGTTCAAGGTACGTAGAGTCGGCGCACAATTAGTCGGCCTAAATTGAGAAACTTGACCGGGAGACAGAATGAAGACCACGACACTTGCGTACATGAAACGAAATGAAATAATATGTAGTACTTTATTCGTAAAAATGCAAATAAATCAGAATTCAGATTAGCATCTGGAATTACCTCCACAAAGGCAAATGCCAGAGATGGGTGAGAATGCTGTGTGACCAGCGTTTTACAATATTTTTATGCAAAGGACAAATAAATAATAATTAAATAATGGCTATGTGCTAGTCTAAGTGAACTCTGCTACAAACCTTTTTCGATAAAATTAACAGAGTGTGACAACTTTTTAGAAATTATTGAACTTCTTGGATTGATTTTTTTAATTAATATATTTTGGCTTATATTTAAACCAACGAACAAAAAGAAGATACTTTAATTACTAGGTATCTTCATGGATCGAGTTATGGTTACTTGGGTACTACATTTTATAAATACAACATCATAGTGGATAGAGGTTATGGGAACCCAGTCTGTATCCCACCTATTTGCAATAAATTGAGCTAAATCATTGTGCATCAATTCCATTTTACAAGTTTATGACGCCCTAAAATCTACTTCCCTCACCACTTGTCACCACTTGTACAAAATAGGTTGACAGGTTGATATCTTTGAGGTGCCGGTGGTGAATCATCTTTCATTTCACAGTCCACAGATCATGTATTATGTATATATTATCCTTATAATTTGCGTGTTTGTGTGTGTGTGTGTGTGTTCTCTTCGATGCCTACCGCTCTAGAGCCCGTTGATTTAGTATGGCTGCCGCCGGAAAGCTCTAATGATTTTTATCCCTATTTTTTGCACGTAGTCCTACAGTGGTTTTTCACAACTGGGTTTCCTGCTATTATATTTATATTATATAAAACTCAGAGTATGGATGTATGCATGTATTTCTTGAGTGAATGGCCTAAAGACTGAACGGATCTCTTCAAACACCGACGGATAACATAAGCTACATGCATTCCCGCCCTGATCAGCTGAGTGAGCTCCGAGGCCATTTCTTTTCTTTTCGCCGTGCAACGCAGGGGTAATCCAGCTAGTTACTCATAAATACTTGTTTCATGGAACAGGCCTCAGGATTTAGGTGATTCAAATTTTCTTAGACTGATTATTGAATGACGTGACTAGTTTGATCGGGTTTGCTATTTGGGTAACGATAACTTTCCGATAACTTGCTCGAACCAACTCCGTTAATCCATTCAAGGCCATAACAGCTTCAGCCGCCTCACAAAACGCGCTTTATTGGATTCATCCGACTGCTGAACCGTGAATTTACAAACGAAGACCAATTAGAAGAGGGCGAGGTGCGTATTATTAGGAACGTTTGGCAGGAGGGGGCTACGGAAGGGCGTTACGATATTATGGTATTTGCTTAGCTTCCAGAGGTGGGCGAAGCGAGGGGGGTATCAGTCGAAATGCTTGGGTGCCGGTATTTCTCCCCTCTGCGTTCGTCTCTTCTTCCTCCCGCTTATGTTGACAATCAGATTTCCAATGTTTGGATGAGAACTCGTGTCAATCACTTGGACTTTATTGACTGTGAAGGGCAAAGCGCAAAAATACTCTCGAAATTCTATAGTTGATTAATAATTACTGAATGGCTGTATCAGCCATGTGTATGACGTGGTTCGGAGGAATCACTGAGGCAAAATACCGCCTAAAAAGTTCCAAATTGCGCCTAAAAAATTATCTCAACATGAGAAAGATGAGCTCGAAGTGCAGCAAATAAGGGGCTTGAAAATTGTTCATGATGGCTCATTGTTACCTTTATTTACCCAAGGGGGTGAGGCAATGAGTAGCCACGTAAAGAGCGAAAAGATCAGAACGATTTCCGATCCTCTCGTTGAATACAGCTGATCACGACCGCGACGCTGGTACTTTACATCACCTGCTGCAAATTATTACACAAAGGCTTATTTTTACCTGTATAGATGCCCCTTCTGCGTAGATATCTGTTTTCTGTGGTCAATACCCTCGATGCCCGCCCCCCCCCCCTCCAGGAAAGCCCTAAATCGAGTACTGGAGCCGGCCCCGGAATTGAAGTTTCCTACAAATGCGCGGGATTTAATAATTCAATCATTAATTATGCTGAAATGTGGGTCTTCTCGAGAACCTTATTAGTTGTCAGTTACATATGTTGATTTGCTTGTTCTTGAGTATCGATCGCTATCGATGCTCACTTGTCGCAGGATGGCTGATCAATCAGCCCTCCCCGCTCTTCATCTTCACTTGCTTTTCTGTTTTCGCCCAACACGGTTGTGATATACGATTTTGCGCTCTTTATACCATTTTATCACGTCTTAACGATATTATATTTCTGAATTATTCTCAAGCCTTACTGTCCCAAGTCCTACAGTGAGAATATAAGCATTCCATCCAGTCTTGTGTTTTACTCAAGAAATCCCCGCTCTCTGGAGATCGTTGTTTCAACGGTGAGTCAATCGTAAATGCTTTCGATTGTGATTTCTCGCCGCTTCACGGCTCATAATACCTTGATTTTGGCACGATATCGTGGCTAGTACTAGCTTTAAGGTTTATGAATATTGTTCTACCGGCAAGTCCAGTAGTAATGCCCCAAGAATGTGAATTTGATCTGAGAAAATAATGTCAATTTCGGGAATAGTCCTTGATTCAACTCGGCTTTAGATGGCGTCTTTTTGTTCCCCCCAACTTGTTCCTGTTGTACTGCTTCAACATGGCGGCGTCTTCCGGTTTGGGAATATCGCATCGAACTTCAAAATTCGTTTTTGAGCCTCCCTGGTCTAGATTTGGTCATGAAACCAGTGCAGAACTTCGTCGGATATTTCTATGCTCTTTCTTGGGTTGTTCGCTTCAGAAATTCGCCTTTTTATAGGTTTGATGAAAATGACTTGCAGTTGTTGGGCGCTGGAGGTGACGTGACGTCACTCTCGGGTTCTGCGCCGATATTATGCGTCATGCGTAGATAACCTGCGCCTTGTAAACTCGAAACCTTCCGTTTGTTTTTGTTTACAAAGTGACTTCGTTTTATGCGATGAGTCGTAGTCAAATTTTTTTTTACGAGCTCAGTCCCTCGCCACCTGTCTCCTGCGCGGAATGCGAAGTTCATTACAGTCATGCCCCTCGGCTGTTTTGAGCGATCGAGGTATGAGATGGCTACATGAGTTTTAGTCAGCTCGAGTCACTAAAGATCGGATCTTAGGAGTGCACAATTAGGATTTATATTTGGTAAGCCATGATCCGATGTGCACAAAAATGAATTACTAGTGGCGTGTAGAGTACCCTGTGCATACCTGTGCAGTGCCCCAAGACTTGTACTGAGCATTTATTGGTTGCACATTATAGGGCCATACCTCAATAATATGAAGGGCCATTGATTCGGGCCACAGGTCCCTTTGGAGTTAATGAGTGGAAGACTAATCGTACGATACCACCGCAGGTTCAAGGCAAAACGTATTTTTATTTATATATTTTTGTTCACAACTGTGTTGAGTTGAATCAAGGGGCGTCTCCCAAGTTTTGAAATTGGACCGTTATGGGCCCAATATATTTTGTGTTTTCCCACCTTTCTGCGTTGGATGGGGCTTGGAAGTCGACCGACGTGCCTGTCAAGTACTGATGAACCTAGTCAGAGACACGGGAACTAACACGTAATAGACTGAAGGTGCCCAGCCATATACGCAATGCTGTAGGAAGGTGTGGTTTCTCAAAGATCAAGGCCTACCCCATAGGGGGTTGCCGATCTTAAAGTAAAGTAAAAATATATATGGAGATCAAATACATTTTGCTGGGACCGCAACGTCAATCCAAGTGTCAGAACACAGGTAGTGCACACCCTGTCATACAGAATTGCCGTTAAAATTTAATAAATTTTTCTAGAAAGTCTTAGAAATGACAAAACAGATTAATATTCAATATAAATTGTAGAGTGAAATCGTGCAAGAATGAAGCATTTTCTATGGCATGCTTATAATAAGTAATAAGTACCAAAATATATGTCTCATTTTATTTACTTATAGCCAGAGTCCCTGTGCCTTCCTTTTTTTTTTTTTTTTGCATTGAATGTTTTTTGATAATTATGTAGCATACACAAATGTTTTGTATACTTCTAAGATGAAAACTGAATACACTTAGGATGCTGCAGACATACATTCAAGACTCATTCTGGTTAACTTGGAAAATACAGACTTTTACCAGTCTCAGTATTGGGATCATTTTGGCATTAGGTACAGGGGTAATGAATAGCTTTATGTAAATGACTTGGTGAACAGATTGATTAGTTGGGTGTTTTACTTTTGGGATTGTTTCAGACCTGAGCAAGGTCTTTTTGACTTGCCCTATCCATCGTACCAATGAGTCAGTCAGCACGACTTAGCTCCCATGAGGAGCTGCTTGACTACTCAGATGATGTTTCCCTCGAAGGAGATTTTGCGAGGGAGATGTTTGAAGAACAGCCCCAGGGTGGGACCAACGGTGTGGGGGACTTAGAGAGAAATGCCTTGTGTACCCCGCCTCGTCCACAGAGTTCAAGGGAAGTCCCTGAGTCCCAGTCCATGGATGAAGACTTGACTGTTCTGCGATCTAAAGCATTACTGTCATCTGAGGAGGTCATGTCTCGATACATGGAGACTATGAAGGCACATCTGGATGCCAGCTTTGGTCTCCTTACCTCCAAAATTACGGCATTGGACACCAAATATAAAGACTTATCCCAACGCCTTGAGACCAGCATCCAGGTGCAACATCCTAATCCCAATGTGCCTTCACGTTTGCAAAGGATGGAGGTGGACTTAAACAGCACTGTCCAGCCAGACTCTAGCCCTGGGGCGTTAGCCACATCCAGCGGCGTGAGCTCTGAACTTCAACCCCAGAGCATTAGGTCAGTGGTGACGAAAACAAATCCCAACATGTTCGTCCGGCATTCTGAACGCCATGCATTGGACGAACCCTACAGGGTCAGAAGAGTTGACGGACTCAAGTTCCGTCCCCTAGACAACAAGTTGGCTGAGGACTCCCAATTTAAATATTGGAAGAGGAGCGTTCTCGGGCTCCTGGACTCAAATGAGTGTATGTTCCTTCTCGACCCCTCTGAGCCTACTCCCTTATGGTTCACTCCCCAAGATACCGCTGTAGTTCGTAGGAAGGTGAGATATTTCCTCATCGAATCTCTCTCATCGTACTATCAGGACTTAGTACAGGATTTGATGGATCCTAGTGCCATTATGGCAGAGCTACAGAAAACCTGTGACCCCAGCTCTGCATTTCAGGTAAAGAGACTGGTCAGTGAGTTTAATTCCATCCACTTCGATCCCGCGAGGGAAAAGGTGGGGGAGTTCCTCACAAGATTTGACGACCTGAGGAAGCGGCTTTTCAGCCTCCATAGGGGTATGGTAGATGACTTTTATGTCAAACAAATATTCGAAATTGCCATAAATCAGACCCTCACGTACCAGAAGGCTGAACTCCACAGCTTCAAGTTCACTATGGCTGAGCTGCGTGAAATGCTCCTAGAGGAGCGACTTCGCGCGGATCAGTCCGCTACAGGAGACAACGTTTTCAGTCTTTTGGGTCCTGGAAAAGCCGCTTCCCGGGGTTACAGACCTGCCATTCCTGGACCCAGTAGGAGTTCAACTAAGGGAGGGAGGGGTGGTCGCATCCCGGGAAAAACTGCTCCTACAAAGCCATTCAATCCTCCATCTAAAGCAAAAGTCACTAAGAAACGTCTTTTCTGTGCATATTGCAAACGTCGGAACCATAACTTGGAGTCGTGCTTGAGGGCAAAGCGGCTATGCTTCTCTTGTGGAACCTCATCTTCCCATGTAGCTGCGAATTGCCCCAAGAATAGGACGCCCACTTCAGCATCCTCCACTAATACTCCCCCAAGTACCTCTTTTGGCCAGAATAAATCCCGCGGCAAGGGACCTCATTTGGGTGATCAACCCAAGATGTATAAGGTCTCCCTTGGCCAGGCAAAGCAGTTGGCCAATGCATTTAAGAAGCATCCTGACTCAATTTTTGCCATTGTTGGTCCCACATCTGGGGATGCAAATGAAGATGTCTGGATCTCGGTGGGAGGAGAAGAGGAACAGTTCATCTCCCAGATGAACTACGTCTCGGAGCAGCAGGGTGGCCAGGCCTTCACCTTGGCTGAAGGTGCGCACTCCTTTACAGCAATTGTTGATACCGGATGTACAGCGCATTTGACCTCCTCTAAAAATATTTTGACGAATTTTCGTCGCTTACCTGCCACTAGGGTGTTCAAGTGCGCTAACAATAGTGAAAATGCTGACTTGTCCATAAATTTCTCAGGGAACATTGATTTTATCAATAATGGGCAGCAGGCCACTTTGCATGATGTCTTGTACACTCCAGGGTTATCACAAAATTTATTCTCTGTACGAAAAGTAACTCAGGCGGGAATGAATGTCCTCTTTACTAAGGATAAGGTAGAATTCATACAGTCTTCCACAGGAACAGTTGTCAAAACAGGGTTCTTTAAAGACAATTTGTGGTGGATTGACCTACCACTTACTTCTCCCACTCCACCTGGTGTTTCCTTGGTTCAGGATTGCTCAAAACGACCTAAGTTAGATACTGTATTGAATAATCAGACGAATTCTCTAATCTTGGGGCCATCCTTATGCAGGGCAGTGACGCCTTCCAGTGTTGGGCAGCCTTGTCACTCCACAGCAATGTTAAATTCCAGGTTAGGGGTTGCATTAGTGGGAGGGAGGGTTCCAGCTGTCAATGTGGACTTGACTAGTCTGGGAGGGAGGATTGGAGAGGATAAAGATAGAAAAGTTTTAGATTTCAAACTGGCAGATTATGACAAAACTTCTTTGGAAAAATCCTGTCCCTCTCTCTATGACTCAGACGTTCTGTGGCACCTTCGCCTGAACCATGCCTCTAAGCAATACCTGGAAGCTGCAAAGAAATTCCTTCCTGAATTAGGACGTGTAAAATTTACAGCTCAGATCTTGCAGTGTGAGGAATGTCATCAGGCAAACACAATTAGAAAGTCTCACACCCATGTAAGGCATAGGGCTGAAAAACCGTTTGCAGTATTATACACAGACTTAATGGGCCCTATTAATCCTTCTAACTTCCGAACTGGGGATGTCTATATTGTAATTTTTGTTTGTGACTTCTCACGATATGTTTTTGCTTATTCTCTGAAAAACAAGAAAGAGGTTCACTTGGCTCTCACGCGATGCATTCGTGAAATAGAATCAATCACAACCCAGCAGAAAAATGTCTTCAAGTTGCGCTCTGATCGAGGACTTGAGTTTCAAACTGTAGAAATGAAAAAGCTGCTGACAGACTTGGGTATAGTTTGGGATCCGAGCCAACCGCATCTTCCTCAACAGAATGGATGTGCGGAAAGAGTAAACCAAGAGTTGAAACATAAAATTAGGGTGAACTTGCTATCGGCTAAAATGCCTTTTTCATTTTGGGGTCATGCATTGAATTATGTGGTGTTTGTTCATAATAGACTACCACATGCAGCTAATATGTTCCTCAGCCCCTTTGAAAAGGTCAGGGGTTATTCTCCTAGTCTTAAATTTCTAAAAAGATTTGGATGCCTTGTTCACTATGTGGACACCAACACCAAGACAAAATTTGCCCCCAATGCTAAAAAGGGTTACTTGCTAGAGTGCAGTGAAACTGGTTATGTAGTGTTTTCTGAATTGAATAAAACTCTAGTTAACACCGCAGATCTCAAGTGCATTGAGTCAATTGTTTATGGGGATCGAATTAAAGACTATCCCCAGCCGTTAGCTGAAATACTTGATTTGGGCGATAGAGTCAACCCGGCCGCTGATAAATGTCAGGATGTCATAGCCATGAATAGGGAAGATTATGTCGAACCCACCTCCTATCAGGATGCCATGTTCTCGCCCGATAGAGATTTTTGGGAGGAGGCAATTAGAGATGAACTTGAATCTCTTCAAGAGATGGGAACCTGGGACCTTGTCCTAAGATCTAGTGTCCCGCCCCGTACTAAAATCATCAAGTCTAGATGGGTACACAAAAGAAAATCAGAAGTAGATGGCTCATTCAGATACAAAAGTCGCCTTGTCATTAAGGGCTTTGCTGACACTAATGATTACCTAATTTCCGAAATTTACGCACCAGTGGCACGTCTTGATGATATCAGACTGTTCTTGTCTGTTGTGAACAAACTGCGTCTTCACATGTATCAGCTTGACGTGACAACTGCCTTCTTACATGGGGATCTTGAGAAACCAGTATACATGAACATTCCTGAAGGTCTTGTCGATCTGACAGATGCGCCAGACGACTTGGAAGAGTCATATGTGTGCTGCCTCAAGAAATCCCTTTATGGATTAAAAGTCTCACCAAACTTGTGGTACAAAAAGTTCAGCAATGTTCTTATAAGACTTGGATTTGAGGTATATGCATTTCAAACTTGTGTCTTCAAATGGCAGAGTGGGTCAGTCTTTGCTATTCTCATAATCTATGTTGATGACTGTCTCATAGCATCAAATGATAAAAATAAAGCTCTTGAAGTGATTCATGAATTAAAACAAAAAATTAAGCTCAAAAACTTGGGTGTCCCTAAAAAGTTTTTAGGTTTTGAAATTGTCAGGGATGAGACTCGTAGGACGATGTTTCTTCACCAGAAGACGATGATAAATAACCTACTAGAAAAGTTTCTAACCCCTGATGTGCATGTGAGTGAGATGCCAATGACACCTACTACATGTACCTTAAGTACCCAATTAAAGTTGACTGAGGGACGTGAGAGGTCTCCTGACGTTCCCTACCGCGAGGTTATTGGTTCCCTACTATATATACAAAATGGGACACGTCCTGATATTTCCTTTGCAGTCAACTTTATGAGTAGAAAACAGATTGGGTACACCTTGGAAGATTGGAATTGTGTCCTTAAGATTTTAAAATACCTTAAAGGGACACCTGACTTAGGTATACTCCTCACAGGGGATTCTGAGAGTCTAATGGCTTACTCTGATGCATCCCTGGGTACCAGTGATCCAAATGGGAAATCCACTACTGGATGTCTGGTGCAGTGCTTTGGAGATCTCGTTCATTGGAGATCAAAGAAGCAAATCCATGTGGCGCTCTCTAGCTGCGAGGCAGAATACATAGCAATGTCACAGGCATGCAAGGAACTTGCTAGCATTCGTAGCCTGTGTTTTTTCCTGACTGGCCAGGACATGATGCCTACCCTTCGCAGTGATTGCGCCCCAGCAATCTCAGTCGCTATGACGAACGATTCAAAAACTCTGAAGCATGTAGTCAAGTTATGCATGCACTACGTGCACCAGGAATACAAGCATGGTCGAGTTCTTATAGAATGGGTCTCTACAGCAAACCAGCTTGCTGATTGGTTAACCAAAGCCTTACCTAGAGATAAGTTTTTCTATTTTCGTAATGCCTTATTGACCACGCCTAATGCTTGCCCTTGTGACTTTCAGGAGAAAAGGAGCCTTGGCGCTGAACGCCCTGTTCAGCGCAGTTGAAATCTTCCTGTTGCCACTATTACCATAGACACTAGATGACTGGACTTCCAACGAATTTAAATGACTTCTGCAACGACTTTCAAGCCAACCTTGATGCAGTGAAAATTCTTGGTGACATAGTGATGTGGGTGTTGTGCGCAACTGGATGTCTGGTGTTTTGCAAGTCCCAATAGGAGTTCTCTTGAAGAGGAGGGAGTGCTGAAATGTGGGTCTTCTCGAGAACCTTATTAGTTGTCAGTTACATATGTTGATTTGCTTGTTCTTGAGTATCGATCGCTATCGATGCTCACTTGTCGCAGGATGGCTGATCAATCAGCCCTCCCCGCTCTTCATCTTCACTTGCTTTTCTGTTTTCTACTCAACACGGTTGTGATATACGATTTTGCGCTCTTTATACCATTTTATCACGTCTTAACGATATTATATTTCTGAATTATTCTCAAGCCTTACTGTCCCAAGTCCTACAGTGAGAATATAAGCATTCCATCCAGTCTTGTGTTTTACTCAAGAAATCCCCGCTCTCTGGAGATCGTTGTTTCAACGGTGAGTCAATCGTAAATGCTTTCGATTGTGATTTCTCGCCGCTTCACGGCTCATAATACCTTGATTTTGGCAAATTATTTTGTAGTTATTCTTGAAGCATAAGGCAAATAATAAATCTTTGTGAAATAATTTACCTGTATAGGTGCCCCTTCAACGGTTGTTCAAGTTGCAAAGGTACCCACCAATAAACTCCAGCCCCTCCTACGTAGATGGTATAATGAAACGTCTGGTAATAATTTACCATTGTGTAATTTACCCATCAATAATACTTCTTCGTTTGTTCAAGTTTCACTTCCTGTCAACACACTCCAAAAGAGCCATCATTTGTCAAATTGAATAATATCACAGAGCAACCAACTCCCTAGCAATGATGATCTCGGGCCAATTCCCGATTGTTAGCGCGTCCCTAGTGATGATATTTGGGCTGAATGTATACAATTTCATTCACCCTCCTGTTGGAAATGCCAGTCGGTGCATAATTCTGGGCCTTATTGTGAACGAACGGCTGGACGTATAATGCTCCGGGTGGTCTTAAAAAACTCTCAAGTTCGAGAACTATTTAAAACCGCAAAAAATTCAAGATAACGGCGTTCTGGAAATTTCAGCCCTATTTTTTACCCCGTAGACAGTAACGCCGAGCTTCGAGGACCACCTAGACCCCAAACGGGACCTACACACCAAATTTCGTTAATTTTGGTTCATGGTACCTAACTAAGAAAAGTGCGAAGTACGGCGTACGGCGGACGGACAGAAATTTTTTTATTGCATTTTCTGATTCTACATACATTGAAACGGAAACCATCAAATTTTGAGGGGGTTAAACATTTCTTTTATCATGCTTGATTCCAAAGGTTCATTACTGAAAATAGTAAACCAAAATCCACCTCATATTTTTATGAAACTGTCATTTCCCTGCTGGCTCTAGTACCCTTTTTAGGGCTTTCCTGGTTGGGGGGGGGGGGGGGGGGGGAGTTCGAGGTTATCGAATGTAGGTATTGACCTTAAGAAACAGTGGTCTACGCAGAAGGGGCATCTGTACGAGTAAATTTTAAACCGTTGAATGTTTTGCAGCCCTTTTGGTTTATTATTCTCTGAATAATACACCTATGTAATCGCTCAGCAAAAAATTTTTATAACCCCCCCTCAAACTTTTTTCTTTTCCGTTTCAAGGTGCGTAGATTCAAAAAATGCAATGTCCGTCCGCCGTCCGCCGTCCGCCGTCCGCCGTATCACGTGTACAGGCTTCATTTTCGGTTTAAAAAAGTCGTTCTTTCGCACACATGCTCTATTTGGGCCCTAGTTGTGTCCCGAAACTTTTCAGCCCGATCGGAATATACCCAGGGGTGTTGTGAGTGAAAATGTATGTAAAAATAGGTACTTTTTGCGTTTTAGCAACATGTTGGTAACATGAGCTTTTGAGGTATCGTTTTCCATGTTTTTTGGGGACGAGAAGATCGAATATGAGGTCGATTTTGGCCAAGGAGTGGAAAATTGAGGTTGTACCAGATGTTCAGCTCCCAAAATTGATTTTGTTTGAGTCAAAAACCTGCGAAATCGTCTGAAATCACCATCAGTTTGTAGAATAACCCTAGAAAAAGTGTCAACACGTGGATCAAGACGATTAAATGGCACTACCAATGATCAAAGTTAATTTGAAAAAAAAAAGGTCGTACCTACCTAATTTGTGTTTTGGGGGCCAAAATTGGTGGAAACCATCAGAAATAGCTATTTCAATTATTTCACATGAAACAAACAAAAAATGTACAGCCAACATTTCTGTAGAATAATAAACCCCATGTGACAAGGACTTTGCAGCGTTTTTTCCCGAAAGGTTACATCTCTCTATGTTTGCAACTAAGAGCAACATGTGTCCAAATTGAAGTCGAAATTTTCACTTTTAAGATTGCTGGCAGCCCATAAAAATTTGGACTTGAACCTGTAGAGGAAGGTCAAAACTATAAAATGGCTCTTTTTCAACATTTTCACCTCTTTCGTTTCTGGAGATAATTGTTTTTATTTCTCCTGAGAAATTTCTCAAAGCGAACAGATGCCCTGTTGGTGTGGGGTGGGGCTTCTCTTCGTTTATCGTCGCCCGCTTTAATTTGGTCGAGAGAATCTCTATAACTCAGGATCACCTCCCCCTCGCCCACCATCCCGGACGTAATTCTGCTCGTCGTCTCCTGTTAATCATTGCACCGCCTTCCGCCGAAAATGCCAAACGGCAACCTGACGACTCGACAACCCTTCCGAACGGCCCCTGCCGTCACCCTCTCGGGGGTTTTAACGCTCAACGGCAAACACTGCGACACAGGGTTTCGAGGGAGGGTCATCACCGAGCGTGAAAGGGCTCTGAAGTCGTCTCCTGCCCTGATGGCGGATTGACTCAATGCGCCAGTATGTAAGGCATTTCTGGAATGGCCACAGCGACGCCCTTCCCCTCTCGAATTTTAATTTAACTTCTCCCTCCCCTCCCCGCCCCTCGCCATCACAAGCTGGGTCATAAACTAGACAAAAGGGTAGCACGCGAATTGAGCCTCGCGCCTAAAACTCTCCCCACCACCTCCCCCCTCTCCTTCGTACGCCCCTCCCCACCTTTCGCACTAATTAATTTATACTTTTACGTCCTTTTTACTGCGCGTCGTCTCCAAATTAAACACGTTTAAAACTGGATGAAAAATAATTAGGCGCATCCTGGCGGGGCTCAAAGGGTGAATTACGTCTTGCAACATGACGGAGTAACAAGTTCAGGGCTGAGTAACTCGAGGTAATATTTCTCTACCAGCATAAACCACGCGCCCCCTAAAGTTTTTTTCCCCTTTCAACTGGCATTACCCAGTGGCAACAGCCATGAAGAACTTTATTTCATGTAGATTTACAACTATAATACGTAGGCAGGTTAATTAGAGATGTATACATATTTATTACTTGAAGTTATTGAATTGAAGAATTGAATTGAACTTGAATGAAACACTGACTTATACTTTGACTTGAATGTCTTCAATAAAAACACAAATTGCCCTACACATAGGTTCAGACCTTGAATGTACGACTGAATGAATGAATGAATGAATGAATGAACGAAAAAAGTGTTTATTAAAACTCGAAGTAGCGAGGGTGGATCAAATATAAACGGGAATTTTTTATTTTTTATTTTATTCGTTAGAAAATAAAACAAGGTATTATGTCACTTTTCTACATAGCCTCCTGCTTTCGTGACGCATTTTCCCCAGCATCAAAAACGCTGCAAATCCCTGCACAACGGTTTATTATTTTGTAGAGAATACCCTTCTGTTATAGATCACAGCTCTCTGTATAGATAACCCGTCTATATAATATAATATGTACTATTCTATACATATTATGTAGATCGCAGACCCTCCGTAGGTTAGTACCTAACCCCGTACTCGTTACTAGGTACCTACCTAAATCACGAGTTAAATGTTGCTGAAATAATTCTGTCGATGACATGCAGTAACTAGAATGGCAAAAATAAGAAACGCAAATAATGAAGGAAAATTGTTGATGTAGAGTGAAATGGATGCCCCTCCTGCGTAGATCACTGTTTTCTGTGGTCAATACCTACCTTCATGGTAATGTATAATGACCGTTGTGTAATAACTTGCCCATCAATATTACTTCAACGGTTATTCAAGTCCGATCATCAAAATCCAGCCCCTTCTTGGTTGAAGAACCGTTGTGTAATAATTTACCGTTGTGAAATAATTTACCGTTATGTAATAATTTACCGTTGTGTAATAATTTGCCGTTGTGTAATAATTTGCCGGTGTGTAATAATTTACCATTGTGTAATAATTATTCCCATCAACAATACTTCAACGTTTGTTGTAGTTACAAAAGTGCCTATCAACTAAATCCAGCCTCTTCTTGGTAGATGAACCGTTGTGTAATAATTTACCGTTATGAAATATTTACCGTTGTGTAATAATTTACCTTTGTGTAATAATTTCCCGTTGTGTAATAATTGCTTCCGAGTCTGCGAAGCAGCGGAAGCCTTGTGTTCACTTTCGTGAGCCAAAAAATTTTTGTCTTCAGAAATCAAAATTTCCACTTGCATTTTGCGTTTCAAAGCCTACTGAACAAATTTGGTTCCGTGTCTGTCGGTCTGTGAGTCTGTGAGTCTGTGAGTCTGTGAGTCTGTGAATCTGTGAGTCTGTGAGTCTGTGAGTCTGTGAGTCTGTCCGCATTTCCTTGTTACAGCCATAACTTCCACGATTTTGAATTGATTCAGCTCAAATTTTGAGGGATGGTGCGGATAAGGCCCCTTGAGGTCCCATACAAATTTCAACATGATTGATCCAGCGGTACGCCCTGCGCATGCGCTAACGTTAAATTCAACAAACACGCATAACTTTCACAATTTTGATTCAATTTCGCTCAAATTTTCAAGGGTTGTTTGGACAAGGCCTAGTGAGTTCCAGTATGAATTTCAGCATGATCGGACCCTCGGTGCGCTCTGCGCATGCGCTGGCGTGAAATAGATTCAATTTCCTTGTTACAGCCGTAGTAACCAAAGATTTCACCCAATTTCAATGTAATTCTCAGGGATTAAGCGGGTAGGGCCCATTGAGGTCCCATATAAATTTCAACATGATAGAGCCAGCGGTTCGCCCTGCGCATGCGCTCTGTCTGTCTGTCTGTCCTTCTATGCACGGCCAAACGGCTCGACGGATATCGACCAAATTTGGCACGAATATCCAGTAGGCTCCCAAGTTGTGCAACGTCGCATTTTTAATTCCCTGACCATAGCGGAACTATGGTCGACCATGGTCAACTCCTGAATGGCTTCATGGATATCGACCAAATTTGGCACGAATATCCAGTAGGCTCCCAAGTTGTGCAACGTCGCATTTTTAATTCCCTGACCATAGCGGAACTATGGTAGACCATGGTCAACTTCGTTAATTGAAATGGTAACCCCTATTTTTTATCGCGTATTCGTAATCTACGTGAAATTCTATCTACGATCGACCCTTCGGACTACCCCCGCGGTCGACCACAGCGCATCCATGGGCCCCTCCATGGTCGAATCCCGAATTGCTCAACGGATATCGACCAAATTTGGCACCAATATCCGGTAGCCTCCCAAGTTGAACGTAGGCGCATTTTTAATTCCCTGACCATAGCGGAAATATGGTCGACCATGGTCAACTCCTGAATGGCTTGACGGATTTTGATAAAATTGGGCACAAATACCCGGTAGGGTATGGGATTTTTCCGTCGTTTGTTGGTTCCACGATACTGCGTACAGCGAATCTCGGATAGCGAGCGAAGCGAGCGGTCAGGCTAGTTATGTGTAATGGACGTAATGTATTATGGAAGTCATGTTATGTATAATATGTATATTTCATGTAATGTTATGTTATGTAATGTAATGTTATGTAATATGTATATTTAACGTTATGTAATGTTATGTAATGTAATGTAATGTAATGTAATGTTATGTTATTTTGCTTCCGAGTCTGTTCTATTTTATAATGGGTCACTCTGATTGTGACGAGGAAGCTCCTGTGCCATCACCTTGGCAGTGTATTTACCATTGTATAATACATAATATTTATACCCATCAATAATACTTCAACGTTTGTTCAAGTTTCAGAAGTACCTACCAACCAAATCCAATAGTCCATCACTTATCAAATGAAATAATATCGCAGAACAACCACTCGACTTCATACAGCATCCTTGATTATAATCAGGTGCTCCCTAGTGATGATTATCTGGGCCGGATTTATACCGTTTGATTCACGATCATGTTGCCGAAGCTTATTGGTGCACACGAACGGCTGGACGTACAATGCTCCGGGTGGCCTCAAAAAATTGTTTAGCTCAAGAGAAATTTAATAACGTAAAAAAAAACCATACCTTCTATCGAAAGTTTTCGAGCTACGGCGTTCTGAAAATTTGAACCCCTACTACCCCCCCTATTTTGAACCCCTTAGAGATGACTGACAGTAACGTCGAGTTTCGAGGACCAACTAGACCCCGAACGGAACCTATAATCCGAATTTCATCAATTTTGATTCATGGTAACTAAGAAAAGTGGCCAGTACGGCGTACGGCGTACGGTGGACAGACAGAACTTTTTTTATTGCAGTTTTGGATTCTACATAGGTACCTTGAAACGTAAACCATCAAATTTTGAGGGGGTGGGGGGTTAGAATTTTTTTAATGCTCGATTCAAGCTGCAGATTCGAAAACAGTTGCAAGTACCTTGCCAGCAGACAGGCGAGGTTTCGCTTTGACTGGGGCTGTCTCCCCCTTCCACCGCCACTCCGTACTGGCTTGCTTCGATTCGGGTGTGTAATGATGGACCCATGTTTCGTCGCAGGTGACTATGCTAGCCAAAAATGCTTCCCCTTCTTCCTCAAACCTTGCAAAAAGCCTCTGACAGACCTCCAAACGTCTCAACTTCTGATCTGCAGTCAAAAGGCGAGGGACCCATGTGGCACACGGAATCCTAGGTGCTCTGTAATTATCGTTTGGCAGCTCCCATAACTTATCCCTACCTGCTCAGCAATTTCGGAGACAGTCACACGTCGATCACCTTCAAGAATATCACGAACCGCTTGAATGTTCTCATCCGTAATGCTGCTCCTGGGACGACGATCGTGTTCCTCATTCTCTACTCGTTCTCTTCCCTCCTGAAACTCTTTGTACCAGGCAAACACACGGGTCCTCGAGAGGGTTTGGTCCCCGAACTGGGCGGTCAACCTTTGACAAATTTCTAATTATTCCTTTGCTTTTAATTGCGTAGAAAGGCATGTATGTATGCCAAATGAAGAAAAAAAAGGCATGTAAGTTCTGACGTTCTTACTCTTTAAATGGATTGATTCTAATAATTTTTTAGCTGAAAGAGCAATAGTCAGCTCAACCCTCAGTCGATTCCGACCTACTTTCGTTAACGCATAATATTATTAGAAATGTTTTCGTGCTTATCGTGAAGGAGTTTTCCGATTGCCATCGGATGAAGTCTCGCTATGCCACCTAACTCTTCGGACAGACTTTCAACAAACACTTGAAAGTCTGGGTCAGTTGCGTTATACTTTGATACGTCCATTTGTCGTGATGCATTTGTCGCTTATATAGGTTATCTGTATTGTTATTACATACTTGAACTATCGTTATAGTCGTCCATACTAAGATGGGAGGTTCACTATCTCCTAATCCTTGCATTGTGCGAGGTTCGAAATTACTACTACACTAATGACTTGTGTTCGTGATGTTGGGTGATGAACTGATTAACTGTGAACCCATAACGAGGCTTCGGTAGATGTTCACTGTCCGACTGTTCGAACACGACTACCCCTAAAGTTGGAAGGTGCGAATTAAATTACGAAACGTTCGAGCCATGTAGCATGACTATATGAGCGAATTTTCCAAATACCATCCCATAGCAATTTTAGTTGGCAACCAGAAAGCCATGCTACTGACCCACAATAACTCAAATAAGATTCAATTTGATCAAAAGTATGCTTGATCAATTTTGATGCTTGTTCAGTTACGATTTGGTTTTTTTGAAATATTGAAATAATTGTTATTGCCTTGACTCACCGCTCCATGCCTTATTTTGGTGGATTTACATCAGTTTTCACCAGTTAAGTATAAACAATTTTTAACCCACATAAACTCGAAGTTAACCCACAAGTGATCAACTAGGTACTTACCTACTACCTATTTTTCGGCGAAATGTTCCTTTTGTTTTCGAGCCACGCAGCATGAACATATGAGCGAATATTCCAGATACTCGCACCATCCCGCAACAATTTTATTAATGATTTTTTTTTCTTCAAGCCATGTTTATCATAAGCGGTATTACTCAAGTAAGATTGACTCACAGTAATTCAAGTAAAATTCAATTTGATGAAGTCGGTTTGATCAGTTTTGAGGTTTGTTCACTTATGATTTGCCAAGATTTTTGTTGTTGTCTTAACTCACCATTCCATGGCTTATTTTGGTGGATTTACCAATATTTTCACCAACTAAGTATAAACAATTTTTGACCGGCATAAACTCAGAGTTCACCCACAAATGATCAGCTAGGTACTTACTACCTGTTTTTGGACGAATTTTGGTTTATTATTTTCAATAATGAACCATTGGAATCGAGCATGAAAAAAAAAATTCTTACCCCCCCTCAAAATTTGATGGTTTACGTTTCAAGATATGTAGAATCCAAAACTGCAATAAAAATATTTCTGTCTGTCCGCCGTACGCCGTACGCCGTACGCCGTACGCCGTACGGGCCACTTTTCTTAGTTACCATGAAAAAAAATTGATGAAATTCGGGTTATAGGTTCCGTTCGGCGTCTAGTTGGTCCTCGAAGCTCGACGTTACTGTGAGTCATCTCTAAGGGGTTCAAAATAGGGGTTGAAATTTTCAAAACGCCTATACCATTTTTTTACGTAAGTATTTTTACGGTTTTAAATAGTTCTTGAACTTGCGAGTTTTTTAAGACCATCCGGAGCATCGTACGTCCAGCCGTTCGTTCACAGTAAGGCCCCGAAGTTTGCACCGACAGGCATTTTCGACTCCAGTGTGAATGAAATTGTATACAATTCAAACCAAATCTCGTAACCAGAGACGCGCCCACAATAGGAATTTGTGAATACGGCCAATCATTGGTAGGGATCACCTGATTATATTGGCGGAGTATGAAGTCGAGTTGGTTGTTCTGTGATATTATTTAATTTGAAAAATGATGGCTCTATTGGAGTTTGTTGGTAGGTAGTGAAACTTGAACAAACGTTGAAGTATTATTGATGGGTAAATTATTACTACGGTAAATCATTACTCAACGGTAAATTATTACAGAACGGTAAATTATACCATCTACGTAGAAGGGGCTGGAGTTTGTTGGTAGGTACTTTTGCAACTTTTTTCACTCCTCATCAACAATTTCTTTTCAGAACTTCATTATGTGTGTTTCTTTTTGTTAGGTACTGTTTGTCATCGGCAGAATTATTTTAGCAACATTTAACTCGTGATTTAGGTAGGTACCTAGTAACGAGTACGGGGTTAGGTACTAACCTACGGAGTGTCTGCGATCTACATAATATGCATATAATAGAATAGTACATATCATATTATATAGACGGGTTATCTATACATAGAGCTGTGATCTGTAACAGAAGGGTATTCTATACAAAATAATAAACCGTTGTGCAGGGATTTGCAGCGTTTTTCCTTTGGCAGCATGGCCATATGAGCGAAATTTCCAAATACCATCCCGTGACAAATTTGATCTGATCAGGTTAGTGGCCATTTAGGCAAATTTTGAGCGCGCCTAAAAATTGGCTATAGAGTGGATCGACAGACAATTAAAAATTCGCCAATTAAAAAGTCGGTTCACTTCGGAAATCTTTCGATTAGGCTCGAAATAAACCACGGCCGGCTTCAGAATGGGCGCCAGCGTACAGTATGGAATTATTTTGTTTAATTTATCCACCTGATCAACCTGATTCCACCAATCTAAAAATCCACGAAGCATCATGTTTAAATTATGAAACATGTAATTGTACTAAGCTTGAGCAAGTCAACAGCATTACATATCTAGGACTCCAACTAGACCAGCACCTAAAATGGAGGGTGCACATAGAGACCCTAGCAATGAGAATAAGGAAATCGTTTTTCTTTTTCTGTATACTACGAAAATGGCTCTCCGAAAGTAATTTAAAGATGGTGTACTATGCATATGTATACATTATCCTAATATATGGTATAGAATTCTGGGGCGGAGCATATGCCCAAACCTTCCGCTCGCTCAATGTTGTGTGCAACTCCCTCCTTCGGATCGTTACTCGGTCGCATTCCCGGACGCGAATCAATGATCTTTTAAAAAATTTGATATTCTTCCACCAAGACTGATATTTGTTCATCGCTCCCTGCTTCGTGTACACAAGATTACAAAAAATGTCTATTAAAAAATGTCTACCCCACCGCATTGTCCTGCGAGTCACCCGAGCAACACGCGAGGATAGCCAAATTCGAGTTCCCCGCCCTACCACTGATTTTTTCACAAGACAATTTCCATGGCTGCCTCCCACAATATACGCCTCACTTCCGACTACCTTACAATCAGATCAGTCCACTAAATCCTTCAAAAAAAAAAAAAAAAAATTGGCGCATACCTGCTGCAAATGCACAAATCTGACCTGCACACTGACTGAATAGGTTTGATCTGTAATTGTAACTGTGTTATGTATTTAGGTAATCACTACCTTGGAATATGGATGGCATAAGTGCTACATACCCATACATAATATATACATTAATTTTTTTTTTTTCACAAGTTGAATATTGTCTGTAAATATATTGTTTCCAGCTAAAAGTACACGCTCAGTCCTAACTAATAAGCTAGTTCAGTGACAACCAGCCCCTGGACGGGTCGTCAAGACCATAGGGGCCCATTCATGAACTTGGTTTTCTCATGTTTCTGTACTTATATTCTTCATTGTGTACTAAATATGTGTTTTAATAAAGAATTGAATTGAATTGAATTAGCATAGCAGTCTCAGCCTCAGCATAGGAATACACCCAGTTATTGGTCGATCAGGTTGTATCCTTGGAAGGGATGGTGGGGGGGCTCCCGTTCCTCTCCGTATGCATGGTCGAAAACAGGAAGTGTTTGATACGGGAAGCTGATAATTAAGAAGTAAACTGATTTATCCCCCCCCCCCCCATCATCATCCCTTCACCCTCCCTTCTCATCCCTTCTCCTCTTCTCATTCCCCCCTCCCCCCGCCCCGATTCACTCCACTGGTATGGGTGTTGTATGTATGTGTGTTTGTTAGAGCCAAATGCCCAGGCTCCGAGCTGCTCTGCGTGTCTGCTAAGCGGGTTAGTGAGTGTTTGTGTGTGTGTAATCGTGTGATGACAATAGACGTTGTGACGTGTCGCTATCAACCGCGTTATCGCTGTCGCCGTTATCTCTGAAGAGGCTCTTCAGGTGGGTCGTAACTCCGCTCAGTCGAGGCGATCCTGGTCCAACCTCCCCGGTCTCCACCATAGAGAAAATGCAAACGCGCTATTTCCTGAGTTACGTCCTCTTTGGCGGGCTGTCCATCGCCGTCGTCTTCATCGCCTTGTTCTACACGATCATCCTCGGACAAGGCGAGTACCTGTCGATCGGATGGCTCCTCTTGCAGATGTCGCCCTACATCTGGTGCGCCCTCGGGATCGGCCTCACGGTCGGCCTGTCCGTCTGCGGCGCCGCCATGGGCATCTACAACACCGGCACGTCCCTCCTCGGAGGCGGCGTCAAAGCTCCCAGGATCAAAACGAAAAACCTCATTTCGGTCATTTTCTGCGAGGCCGTCGCCATCTACGGCCTCATCACGGCCATCATCCTCTGCGGGAAGGTCGAAGTGTTTTCCATGGCCAAAGCCGAAACAGATTCGAACATCATGGATAGGAACTGGTACGGCGGATTCGTCATCTTCGGGTCCGGTTTGTGCGTTGGAGCGACGAATCTGGCGTGCGGTTTGTGCGTCGGTATCGTCGGTTCGGGCGCCGCCCTCTCCGACGCCGCTAATCCGGCGCTCTTCGTCAAAATCCTAATCGTCGAGATTTTCGGCAGTGCCATCGGTTTGTTCGGTCTTATCGTTGGGATTTACATGATGTCAAAGACTAATATGGGTAACTAAATCATATTTTCTCAGCTATTTACATAAATGAAAGCAACATGATTGTGTTATACCCAAGGTCAAACATTGACATCCTCCAAAAATCCATAATTGTATTAGGTAGGACCTACTCATTGTGTTTGTGATATGGCATTGAATTAGTGTAAATATATATTGTCACAATTTTTTGAGAGAGACGTTTGCCGGAAATGACCCAGTATCCAGATGCATGCCAGTATCCTGAACCGTCTCTTTACTTCTAACATATTTCATTATCAATCGTCAGCAAATTCAGCGAATGATCCGTCTAATGGGTAGATATTGTTTCATCGGGGTGCAGTATCATAAAATTACCATTACTTGAAATGCTGATAGCCATTCATTTAGACCGGGTATACTATTTTGAGTTAAGCAGGTAAATTAGCTGGTGTTAGGTACCTTAAATCCCCACAATGTTCACATTGTTAACAGGGAAATTTGGTTAAATTAATCCTAAAATTGTTACCTGCACTTCACACTCATCTTCAACAATTTCAGGTATTATTGTTCTTGGGTAAATTTCCAACATTCATCCTTTCGAGTTTACCAACTTTGAGTCGTGTTCTCATTGATAATTGGTTTTATGTAGAATATTATGTAGAATGATTTGTTCGGTTTCAAACTGCAATAGTCAATAGTAATACTGGTCGAAGATCTATCTTCTTTGAAACATCAGTTTCTGTTCCATTTAGATACAGTATTGAGTCAAACATATATACAGTATCCCAAAATCCTGGGATCAAAATCCTTGCTAACATGATTCAGTGAGGCGAAGAGGAAAAAACAGAAAATTTTAGTACCTAACCTAACCTGTATAATATTATCAATCCGCTCATCATTTTGTTCGAGTAATGAAATTTGGCTTGAATTTGGACCAATTTAAAACGTAAAAGGAAGGCGAGTTTTGTGCAACTTTAATGTTAGGTAGTTAAGCTGATGGTTGCATACTTGCGTACCTACCTCTCCAAGTCTATGATAGTTGGGTAAGTGAGCTGTTTTAGTTTGCAGTTAGTGCGTTTAGGATGGCGTTCACCTGCATTTTTGAGGTGGATTTGAGCTGCTTATTTCTCAGTATAATATTATCTTCAAGCTAGGATATAAATTGACTGTGGAATGTGTGAGACAGTCATACCGTCTCGTATCATACAAATATCTATTGCACAGCTTATTAATTAATTAGAGCAGTGGAGACTTAGTGAATCTGTTCGTAATGTTAATACTGTCCAACTTTTAGAATAGGTAATGCTGCTAAATAACTTATTGTGTTCAATAAACCATTTACAATATAACTTATGTGTTTATTTGTCGATATCCACATCCTTGTTATACGCATTTTAGGTAGTACTTTGTTTTATGTGCCTTATACGTTTCATCCAACCAATCGTCCATAAATGTATCGGTATCATCCTTTATGATATAGTATATAATATGTTATTATATTTGCGTTAGAATTATCGACCGTTATATTCTAGGTACATTGCAATTTTGTGTTGCTGGCTATCGAGACTCGGTTAGGTTAAAACAAATAACGATTTATTCCGACATTTCGACCATTTTTTCTTTTCTTTATTGGCTTAGGTAGTAACATTCACCTATGTGCCATCACAATTCAAATTGGTTTACAATTCAAAATAATAGAAGATTATAATCAAATTAGTAGAATATTTTAATCACAATAATAGAGAAGGAGTCAAAAACGTTTTGAAAGACATTTAAACAAGTAGATTATATTTTCATCACATAATAATGTTCGCCACTGCCATGAATTCCTATAGTCTGTTATATATTTTAAAGTTCATACTTCTCAGAAGGGTCGGTAGTGATTGTGCTTGAAACAAGTCAGGGAAAAACTGGCTTCCCTCTTCATATTTCATGCAGGAAGTGATTATGTGGTCCACATCTTCCAGGACGTCACAGTCAGTGCATCTCGCACCGTTTGCTTTTTTGTGCAGAAACATGATTCTATTTATCTTCCCATGTCCGGTATGCAATCTCGAGAGTTGTTGCAGTTGATGACAAGTCAGTTTCCATTTTCCAAGCAATGGTTTTATTTTGACGAGAGGGCTGACTTCATGGTGAAAATCTTTGCCTATCGACAGCATGTCATATGCCTTTCTCCCAATAAATCTTTCCTCGTTTCCTCCTTTCCGAATCATATGACATTGTTTAGTGTAAATATATTATCACTATTTTTTTAGAGAAACGGGACCATGCCGTTCCCCGGCTATGTCGTTCCAATTGTTCAATTCAGTTCATAACTGCATTTCCTTGGTAATGATGGAATAAATCATCGAATCAGAATAAATCATTATTTATTTCATCCTGACCGTGCCTCGATATCCTAGCAACACAAAGTTGCTTCAGTAACAACTCTTACTAGGTAAAAAAAATATATACCTATCTTAATCTAATACTTATATGAAACTCAGTGTTTGCGTATGTTACCTAAAAGCTGCATGACTGGTCTCAACGTTGTTTTGTTTGTACGAATCACTGAGTAACGTGAATTGGAATTGACCACTTTTGACGCCAGACGCATTAATGAATAATGTCGCCCGGGCGAAGCCGGCTATGAATGCTGGTAATAACTATATCATTAAAATTTAGAATTTATTTTAGGCGGCTAGATATTATCTACAAATGTACCTATTCATCTAGGACTTATCTAGAATGAGTACCTGCTAGGATTACCGCAAATTGCAGATTTATTTCCACACGCCAGATCAGTAGACTTTCATTTTTACGTAGTATCCAGCCGCCTTTACCGATATGGTAGGTATGCATGCATCCATGTTAGTTTTATTCTGTATTATAACATCCATCTATGTCATTTACATACGCTCCGCTAGAGTATATTCATTTTCCAGCGTGAAGCTTACTTACTCTCTGTATTAATCCGTGAATAACCAGTTTTTCACGAAATCGCAAGCCCAGCATTACAGCATTAAAGAGCGATGCGGAAAGGCATCCAATGTTGTACAGACACTCAGCGCAGTTGTTTTTTGCCCTAACAGTTGTTACCTTCTTTACAGTTACTTTAGCTTTACTTAAGCAGTTGCCATCATTTATCTTATAGTTCGTATATTACTATTTACAGTAATATTTTCCTGATGACACTAGCTGGCGTTGAAACTATTGTTGCAATGGAAATAAATTGCTGTAGGTGGAACAGTCGTGCGCAGTTGTGTGTAATGAATTGAGCTCATAATAAAACGCTGAGAACATCTGTAAGTAGTCGTGGCCCACAAATAAATCTCTTTCTCCGCGTGGCGGTTTTTTTGTCGTTCCGAACATCAAATAACTTCAAGACAAACATTTGGTTGAACAGAAAAAAGGAGAGTTCAGAAAGGAAGGGGCGCTTGTTTTGGGGAATTCCCGAGAGCTGGTAGCGCCCATTACGTCACACACACACTCACACACACACACACACACACACACACACACCTCCCTTCGGTGGCACTATTTTATTTTTTCATCCAAACAGACTGAAACTCAAAACCCCTTGCAGATGGTTGGACGTTGTGCAACACCGAACAGATCCCCAGCTGATATGATGTCAGCTCTCGCACGGAATTCACTTTCATAGTTTGAGTACAATTTCACTCAAAATCGCATAATTCATATTCATTCCTGACTGATGAAATAATTGAAATAGGTAACTCTGTACCTGTGTACGTCCTGTGGAACGTAATCGGAAACTCACCGTACATACTACATACTGGTGTACATACTTTGCATTGACTGGATGATTAAATTGATGCTGCGTCAAGCGTAGCTCCGTGAATTTGTTGATTTATATCGCTCAAAACGCCCTTTGTCACTCTCTACATGTCATGATATAATTTCACATTATCAAAACAATATACGTAAATGAAAAAGAGAACATGGAAAACCATCTCTCAGTTACTATAATTTATTATTTAGTGTGCTGAACCAGAAAATGAAAGACTGAATGGTAGATTTTAGGAATGCATGATTGGAGCTCGACTGGGTCCTGAATTGTGTCCAAGTTGTAATATGAAAACAACGGTTTGTTATTTACCTCTACAGGTTTTCTCACAAGTCTGTCTGTTTGTTCTGTCCACATCAACGACTTTATGTATTGATCTTGTGAAACGCATAATTTATTTCTTCACTTGACTAGGGCACAAGTAAGTGTGCCGAAACGTCGTGACACAAACTTGAAAACGCTGCAAAGCCCTTGTAACATGGGTTTATTATTCTATCGGACATACCTTCAGAAATATTGGCTGTTCATTTATTTTTCCATTCATGTGCAATGATTGAAATAGCTATTTTTGATGTTTTCCACCAATTTTGGCCCCCAAAAACACGAATTAGGCTCCTATTTTTTTTTTTTTTTTACAAATTATCTTGGATAAGTGATAGCGCCATTTCATTGTCTTCGTTCGCCTGCTAATACTACTTCTGGTGTTATTATAAAATTTTATGGTGATTTCATACAGTTTCCCAGGTTTTTGCGTCATGAAAAATGAATTTGGGAGCTGAACCTTCGTTACAATCTCCATTCTTCACTCTTCGGTCAAAATCACCATCATATTCGGTCTTCTCGCCCCAAAAAACATGGAAAACGATACGTCACAAGCTCATGTTCATTATAACCTCGAAAACGCTATTTTTACAGCCATTTCCCCCCAATAACACTCCTGGATGTACTCCGATCGGGCTGCCGAGTTTCCGAGCACAAATAGGACACAAATCTGTTCCCAAGTGGGAAGAGCGACGATATTAGACCTAACGTTTACGTAAATTTAAGGCCGAAACTTCGTTAGAACCTCAATTTTTTTACTCTTCAGTAAAAATCGACTTCATGCTCGGTATTCTCGTCTTAGAACATGGAAAAATAGCTCACAGTTTCATGTTACTAAAACACCAAAAAAAAACCTATTTTTACACCCATTTTTCACCCATAACACCCTTGGATATATTCCGATCGGGCTGCAAAGTTTCGGGACCCAACTAGGGCTCAACTGGAGCCTCTGTGCGAAAGAACAATTTTTTTAGACCGAAAATAAAGCAGATATGCATGATACAGCGTACGGACATCGAATTTCGGTTTATTCTACGAATAATAAATTATACACCGATGTATTCGCTCAACAAAAAATTTGTATAACACCCCCCTCTAAACCTTTTGCGTTTAAAGATGCGTAGGTTCCAAAACTGCAGTGTCCGTCCGCCGTATGCCGTACGCAGGTGCGTGGGCTCTGAAAACGGTGGGGCACCAAACCAGAACACAAAACCAACAGATTTGTCTACAAAATACCTCAAGGCAACAACACCCTTCCCTTATTTACTTACTTACTTACTTAAACGGCGCTACAGTCCTTGTAGGACCAGGGCCCTCTCAACAACAGATGACCATTCTTTCCGGTCTTGAGCCAAGCTCCTCCACCTCCGGACTCCAAGCTTTGCAAGATCCTCTTCAACGTCATCGAGCCAACGTTTCCGAGGTCTTCCCCTCAACCTTCTTCCTCCAGGCGATCCATAAAGTAGTGTACGAGGGTTTCTTCCCCTATCCATCCGCTCCACATGACCCAGCCATCTCAGTCGCCCCCGCCTGATGAAAGCCACTATGTCCGGCTGCTCATATAGGCCCCTTAGCTCTTCATTGTGCCGCACTCTCCATCTTCCATTCTCGCAGACTGGGCCAAAAATCTTGCGGAGAATCTTCCGCTCCCAACAGTTCAATAGGCGCTCACTTGCAGTGGTGAGGACCCAGGACTCACTACCATACGTAACAACTGGACGGATGACAGTCTTGTATACGACGAGCTTAGCTCGTCGCGAAAGCCCTCTGAATTTCAGAGCTTTTTGGACAGCCCAGAAGCATCGGCTGCCCGCGGCCATTCGCGCCTTGATTTCTGTCATCACATCGTTGCCACTTGTCACTATTGCACCTAAGTACTTAAATTGATCGCAGACTGGGAAACTGTGCTGCCCGACACTGAATGATGTCTGGGGCTGGGGCGGGTTCCTCGATGTCTTCATGTAAACTGTCTTGGTCTCATTCATCTTTAGCCCTCGCACCAAAGCTGCTTTTTCAAATTCCTCGACTGCCCCCGACAGGGCAGGGACAGTTCTTGCCATGATGTCGACATCATCGGCATAGGCGAGATGCTGGGTTAATCGGGAATAGATAGTTCCTCCAGGGTTCGTCCGAATATTTCTGACTATGCTCTCCATCGCAAAGTTGAAGAGGGTGGTTGCAAGTGGATCCCCCTGCCTCAGGCCAGTCGCCACGGGGAAGCTTTCTGCCAATGACCCCATTACCTTTACTCTGCATGCTGCACGTTTCATTGTCATGCTTACCATGCGTACCAGTTTTTTTGGTATACCAAGCCTCTTAAGGTCTTCGTACAGCTGACTTCTTACGATACTATCGTATGCCTGGCGGAAATCGATAAAAAGGTGATGTAGATCAACATTATGCTCATAGGTCTTCTCCAGAACTTCCCTTATTTACTGATTGAGTGATATTCAGCAAAGCTTATCTCTTTTAATCAACAATCTATCGTCGTACGAAAACATCCACAATTTCTACTGCAAATTAGCCACGTAATTCATGTGTTACAAAAATATAGTAAAGTAAAATACAACAAAACAATGACCCGTCGGCCGGTACCTACTTGAATGGAGAAGCTATTGACTAGAAGCTAGATAGTTATCTGAGTGATAAGCTATAAGTTATAAGTGATCGAAGCCGATCAATCCACAAACCACAAGACCACAAACAGCAAACAAGGCAAAACGCACGTAGGTACCACTAATACAAATCGGTCATCCAAACCGGTCCTAACGCAAAACGCACAAAATTTGAAGCAAAAAATTGAAAACTGACTTACAGGCAGTATTGGCAACAGACTTACAGAGAAAGCAAATGTGATTCACGAGACATAACCTACGAATCGGAAGAGGAAGAAGCATCTCGCATCGAGATGACAAATTGACTCGAAGGGATCGAATCGATTGTGAAATGGAGCGATTTTGGGGTGGAAATCTGATTCTGGGGACAGGACCCAAAGTGGGGTGGCAAACAACATTTTTACTCGGCTGAGTATGCTCGGACGGGCCATTTTTCTCAGTTGCCATGGGAACACTACGTCCCAGGGCCTAGTTTCAGAAGCCTACGTTTCGATTTCGACTGCAGGACATCGATTACTGCCGCTTTATTCCAATAACATGCTTGGTCTGTGAAGCTAACATGAAGCATCCATGAACCACCATGGATGCTCTACTAGAATATTGAATATCCATAGCTAAAGGCTATCTGGCGAGTCGTTGAACTTTGTGAAAAATGCTAGGTTCAGTGTACGGAGGGAAATTCAAATGCTAACTGAACAGATGGTTGGATTTTTTTAATTTTTTTATTTTTAAACTCCTGTTTTTGGGTGCCAGGGCAGTGGCCCAAGTGGCTTTATGGATGCAGCGCCCCTGGCCGTACGCCGTGTCATGCATATCTACTTAATCTTCGCTCTAGAAAATTCGTTCTTTCGCACACAGGCTCTATTTGGGCCCTAGTTCTGTCCGGAAACTTTCCAGCCCGATCACAGTATACCCAAGGGTGTGTGGAAAATGGGTGTACAAATAGGGGTTTTCGGTGTTTTAGTAACACGAGCTTGTGAGGTATCGTTTTCCTTCTTTTTTTAGGACGAGAAGACCGAATTTGAAGTCGTTTGTCGTAAAAGAAAAAATGTTGAGGGGGTATTATAAAAATTTTTGCTGTGCGAATACATAGGTGTATTATTCACCGAATAAACCAAAAATACTATTAGACTTTGTCATTCTGCGCCTACAACTTTCTGTACAAATATGTATAAACTCAAACCACGATAATGACCCATTCTGATCATCAGATTATCCAAGCCTAAGAAGGTGCTCGGATTAACATTTCGTCATCTTGTCATAATTTAATTAAGTACCTACCCATAATATTAAACAACGGCTGAAAATAAATAACGTTGGAGTTATTTGATTAGGTAGGATGAGGGGTAAAACAGCAACAGCAATTTATGAGATATTCAGCTGCTTATTGGTTGGATATCGTTTCATTTCTTCAACAGTAGTCGGATTGCGGAGGGGGGTCAGTCCAACTTATTATGTCTTCCTGCTTCACTTCCGCATCCTTTGGAGCATCTTAATGAAAACAAGACGACAAATTTAATAATGGGAAAAGTTGGGCTTCTTGATTTACACCCGCTCATCCCCTCCGGAGTAACAGGTTGCGCAGATCGTCGAGGGCGGATTACGGGGCGAGAAAGAAGCTCGACGAGGGCGTTGAGTTATTTATTTTTCTCTTCGGAGAAAAGTAATTTAAAACCGTCGGGATCGGACGGAAGGGATAAGAAGTCGGTGGAAGGGCGAGTTGACAAGAAGGGAAGGTTCCGCTCTGAATATGAATAAGCCCTGATAGGGTTGGGATACGGTGTGTCTCAGTAGCTATCGCCTCCCTCCACTACCAATAACCCCCTCCCCTCACCCTGTCACACCTTGGATATTAGTTATGTTCCCTGGGCCCCAGTCTATGCATTACAATCAGATTTGATTCGCTGCCATCGTTATCCTGGGTTAACGGGTTTTGACTATATTTCCCGCCGCAAATTTCCTCCCTTCCTTATACAGTCACAACAGGTTTCCCTATCCGACGCACTTTAATGCGAGTTGCGATACATTTTTTTTTTGTCCAGTGAAATAGGCTTCAGCCTGTTATCGACAATGCGAGTTTTTTATTTGATGATGGAAACATCGTGTTTATGACTTGCAACCATAAAAATAATAATAATAATGATAATTATTATTATTATATTTTGCCAGCTGTAGGATCGCCATCCAATAATAATATAATTATTAACTCGACATATATGTTTTTTCTGTTATTTATAGAATAATTTTAGTTTAGTTGCGTAATGGGGATTTTTCGTAAATTTTTTTTAAGCTTCAGGACTCTTGGAAAACTGGTAGTTTCAAGCCCGTTTTCAAAAATATACGATATTTTTTAAATGAGGGTAATTGATATTTTTGTTTCCTCACTATAGGTAGGGAAGCCTTGGGTTCGTGATTGAGTTAAAAAAATTTGTGTACTCCAAAATGAAAATTTCCACAACCATTTTGCGTTTCAGACATCAAGGAACATTTTTGGTTCCGTGTCCATCTGTCTGTCCTTGAAACGCCAATAACTACCCGAAATAATGGTCGAAATCGGCTGAATTTTGGAGGTAGGATTGGTTCACAGATGGTCCCATAACTTTCGTCTGCACATGCGCAAACGTGAAATACTTGAAACGCCCATAACTACCGTTAAGTAGGTATTGTTGAAATGAGCCATGTTGTCATGAGGAGTTGATGAATGGGTTGGGTCACAGATGGTCCCATACCAAAACTATCGAAAAAGCTTGGTAACTTTCGTCTGCGCATGCGAAAACTTGAAATACTTGAATCGCCTATAACTACCTCAAGTATTGTTGAAATGAGTTCGAACTTGGAGGGGCACATGAATTTCATTTGAATTGTACCGTAACTTTCGTCTGCGCATGCGCGAACATGAAATGCCGACCATTTCCTTGTAACCTTCTAACTACGCGAAAAATAGTCGTGGAGTGCTGAAATTTTGAGGGTACACGCGGATCGGACCGCATATAGTGTCTTATCAAAATCATTGAAATCGTATCGTGTTGTTAACAACTTCTTCGGATGTTAACTAATTTCTTCAAGCCCTGAGGATGGGGTATAAATACCTCGAAACGTTTGCCTGAAGAAGTCTCCTATGATTCTGAGCGACTCTCAAGAATAAACCAACCTTGAAATTGTCAGAGCGGTTGAAAATCGAAAAAACACTTAATGAAAATAATAAATTCCTTCTGTAATTAATATGTGCAGCGTTTTAATCTTGTGTGTATGAAATTTTGCAATTGATTTTAAACATCTTGATGGGACATGTGGCAGATTACAGTTTTATTTCAGTTTCTCTCATCATATCATGTGCAATGAACTAATGAACACAGTAACACAAGAGTTCCGGTGTGGATATTGCCTCACAATACTTCCAAGTTCTGCATAATAGTATGGATACAAGTTTGGCGGCAGAGGCCGCCATTTCGGCCTGACAGGCCATTGCGGCCCGAATGGATGCTCATGTTGGCCTGACAAGCCGATGATGAGAATGTACTATACTGAGCATGGAAATAAAATATGAGTGCATAGGAATCTCACTTTCTGACCCTACACCAACTTCTTTTACCGTGTAAACCTAGAAAATAATGTACCTACCCATTGCCATATTTTTTCGCAGTCAGTTAGCCATATCGAATGCGATCGAACTCAAAATCAATAGGCATGATTTAACATCCTAGCGGACAGTTTGGTGTCAACCGCACCAATTTTGGTCCATTTTTACGGCAGTTATTTCAAAATTAGAAACCCTCACAACTCCTTCATTTTCCCACCTAGAAAGCTCGCAAATTGAAGAGTTTAACGAGCTAAACAAAATCCAAAAAGAAAATCTGAATATGGGGAAGTCATGACCATTTGAAGTTCCAACATACGTACATGCATACGTACGGAGGGGCATGAAGCGGAAAACCGCCTGGAGACTCGTTTTAAGCACTTCTGAAAAAGATTCCATGGTTTTCTCGAACATCTATTTTTGAAGGTATCATCATATTTCCATTCCTATATAATCTGAACATGGAAGTAATATTATATGGAAGTAAAAGCGATTTAATATTGCATTGTCATCCGGTTCTGAGCTGTGTTTAATGTTTCAAGTCTCTAGCTCAACGGGAAGAGACTCCTCCCAACTTTCGAATGTAAAAATCGCACCAAGAAGAAAAAGGGCTTTCGATTTTCTTAAAAAGAGTTTTTTTTAGCTTCATTAGGTTAGGGACGTCGTAGTACATTAGATACTTAGCGTATCATCGAAGGTGGATGGTTATGCAAAATTTCAGCTCAACTGGAAGTAGAGAAGTGGGCGAAGAATCGATTACAAGATTTTTATACCGGGCAGACAAGACGGACAAGAGATTGATGAATTAAGGCGAGCTAATAAATATGTTTAAATAAAATATCCACATAACTTACAACTATCCAGATATTGCGAATCGTGCATTTCATTGAAATTCAGAAGCTGAGCTTTGCTTGACAGTTCGACATGACATCGACATCAGCTCCAGGTCTGGCTTCAGACGAGCCGTCGATCTGCCGAGAAATTTATTCTCTTTGTGCCTCCTAACAAATCCCCTCTTTTCATGATGCTATGGGTTTTGAATGGGACCTTTGTTACATTCTTCTGGGGCCACCCAAGCTCTCATTGAACGAAAGGTTTTTACAGAAAATATGTTGTTTGCTTTTAGGAAAACAGAGAAGCGGTGATGACTCCTGCTGAATTTCTTCAATGACTTCAGTTATATAAGAGTTCATTTTCGATTAGTCTATTTTCTCTCCGCCCAATGTCGTGAGGTTTAACGTAAATTTAACTCACCTGCGAAAATTTAATTGCGATTATTGATTAACTGTTAGTATGGGAATTGTAAAAAATTTGACGATTTGTTATCTACTTAGATGCTCACTGCGAAAAGTTTAAATTGGATTTCCGTAATAATTTTGCTATTGCGACTTTTGTTTTCAGCGGCACGAATCGCAGTCGAAGTTTTTATTTTTTCATCGAAAACCTCGTTTGTTAGCTTATTCTCTTATAACATGGACTTCTCTTTTGACTGTCAAAGTTCACCCTTTTGGTTTATTATTTTCAATAATGAACCTTCAGAATGGAGCATGGAAAAAGAAAAAAGTTATACCCCTCAAAATTGTATGGTTCCCGTTTCAAGGTACGTAGAATCCGAAAATGGAATAAAAACGCTTCAAATTATTACACAATAATTTATTATTTACTTGTACAGCCCTTCTGCGTCGATCACTATTTTCTGTGGTGAATACCTACTCTCGAGCTCCTCCCAGGACACCCCTAAATCGAGTACTAGAGCCTAGGCCCGGAAATTACAGTTTCACAAAAATGCGCAGGATTCAATAATTCCATCATTAATTGTTTTTAAATTCATGAAACATATCGTTTGTTCAAGTTGCAGAAGTACCTATCAACAAAATCCGAAAGAGCCATCATTCTTCAAATGAAATATCACTGAACAAAAACCCCTAGCAGTGATATCTGGGCCGGATTTATACACTTTCATTCATGATCATGTTGACGAAGCTTTTCGCTGCAAACGAACGGCTGGACGTACAATGCTCCGAGTGGACTCAAAAAATGCTTTAGTTGGAGATCGATTTGAAAACGTAAAACCTCTTAGAGGTTACTGACATACCGCGGATTCGCTGAACACCCCACATGGGACCTACAAACGAAATTTCATTAATTTTGGTTCATGGTAAATGTGTATGCATGTAAATTGTTCAATAAAATGTGTATTTTCTTCTTTCTTCTTCTTCTGGTAACCAAGAAAAGTGCAAAGTACGGCGGACGGACAGAAATTGTTTTATTCCATTTTCGGATTCTACGTACCTTGAAACGGAAACCATCAAATGTTGTAGGGTTTTTTTCTTTTTCCCAATGCTCGATTCCAAAGGTTTATTATTGAAAATAATGAACCAAAAATTCCTGTCCGTCCGCCGTACTTCGTACTTTCCTTCGTTACCACGAACCAAAATTAATGAAATTTAATCATTATAATAATTTGCAGCGTTTTATTGCGAATTTTTCTACAATAATACGGTGGATTGAGGCAGAAAAAGGCGATGTGGTTGGTGAGGGGGGGGGGGGGGGGGGGTCAAGTTTGAGTTTTGATGGGTGAAAAATTGCAAAAATTCTTTACTTGAAGGTGGAAGAGGTTGGGCACAAGGTTGGATTCAGTTGCGATAGTTGAGCTGGAGGCAGACTGAAGATAATAGTGAAGTAGAAGGCTGTTCCAGGGCATCGACCATTACTTTTCCGAGCAGGTCGAGCTGTCGTTGTTCACATAGGTTCTATAGTATGAGTCCATAATACAGTAGGATCATTATTTTTTTTCTCGCCACGCATGTAATTTTGAAGTCTGACGCACTTTTCAAGTTTGACGAGACATCTTCAAGTGTGCACCTTGAACTGAAACTTAAATAAAAGGCGATCGGTGAGTGGATTACAAAAGAAAGTGGAGTTGGTGAAAGACTGTGCCCCTTTCGCCTTTAGGGTCACAATGAGGTTTCCAAACCCTCCACCTCCATCTCTTCCTTGAGGAGTCTTGCCACATATTTAAATGTCTCGACAATATTCAAGTCAGGTAAATCCCCTCATCTGGTCTCCAGCTCACAAACGTCACAATGCAGACTTGGAGGGTCCCTTGACTATTCAAGGCCCCCCCACTCAAACTGATTGCTCCAATAGATGCACTCTCTTTTCCCTGTCTTCCTTCAAACGTTTCCGCAGCCGAAATTCAATTCCTTGGCTTCTTCCACCGCAAAATAAGGGAGGGTCAATCTGACTTTTCCACAATAGTCACGTTGAGTAAACTACTCTCCCAATGGCTTCGACTGATTACATTAGCAAAATTGATTGTTTATCAGGCATTTGATTGAGTTTAACCCAGTACGCTTACGTACCAGCTGCAGCGTTCAGAGTTTCAGATAACGAATCGTCAAGGATATCAGGTTGTTGAACGGACGAAACTATCTAAACCAGTGGTTTTCAAATTGGGGGGGGGGGGGGGGGGGAGTGATTTTCAGGGAGGGGCGTGTAGATCTCCGTTCAGATGAAGTTTATTGAGACTCGAATTTAAACACTTATCTAGTGTTTTCAATAGTCTGTGTATAAGACAGACCTTCGATCGATGTTTGACGGTCGATGTTTGATGTTGGCGGTCATCAAGACAAAAATCAGAAATCGTCTGGACGTTGAATTTGATGTAAGATGTTCACTCTCACCATTGCAGCCCGATATCAAGAATCTAATGTTAACTCTATGAGCCGGCACCATCCATCACACTAGTTTTCGTACGTCTGTCGTTCTTATTTTGTGAAATAAATTCAGAAGTTTATTTTTATTAATAATTTTGTTTGTATACCATGCAAGCAGTTTGGTGGGATGTAAATGAAATATATTGAGACCCTTTTCGTTTTTGCCTTTCACTGAATGGAAAATACTGGAAGGTGGGGGGTCCTGGAATTGCTGATTTTTTAAAATTTGCTTTTTTTGTTGTTTTTCGACGAGTTCGCCGGAATCGCGCATATTTGTTTAGTTTCCAAGATTACGTGGAGTGCGGCAATTACGTCATTGCCGCTACGTCTTCATACATGCGACAGTTAAGAAATACCGCACCTTCTCGGGCATTAGTATCACTGTCTCTGCTCACCTCAAAGTCGTGGATTATATAAAACGAGCTGTATCCATAGATAGGCGGCAATGATGTCATCTATACTTCCACGTTGAGTTACAACGCTGCAAATTATTAAACAACGGTTTATTACTTACCTGTATAGATGCCCCTTCCGCTTATTTCACCGTTTTCTGTGGTCAGTACCTACCCTCATGGTCCTCCCAGCAAAGCCATAAATCGAGAACTGGAGCCGGGCAGTTGTAGTTTCATAAATATGCAGGGGATTCAAGAATTTTATCATCACTTATTTGCTGTTATTCATGAACTACCTATAAGGTTTTTTCAAGTTACAAGTAGTTGTAAAAAGTCCACCTACCAATAAAATACAAAATAACCATCATTCTTCGAATGAAATAATATCACGGAACAACCATCTCGATTTTATACAGCCATGCGTGATTATAATCAGGTGTTCTCTTGCAGTGACATCTGGGCTGGGTGTATACGGTTTCATTCATGATCATGTTGACGAAGCTTTTTGGTGCAAATTTCAGGGCCTTACTGTGAACGAACTGCTGGATGTACAATGCTCCGGGTGGTCTCCCAAGTTCCCTAGTTCGAGAGCAATTTAAAAACGCTGCAAATTATTATACAATGACCGTATTATATAGATGCTCTTTCTCCGTAGAACACAGTTTTCTGTGGTCAATACCTACCCTCGAGCTCCTCCTGGGAAAGCCCTAAATCGAGTACTGGAGCCGGCCGGTGAAATACAGTTTAATAACTGATATGCGGTGGATTCAAGAATCATGTAATTAATTATTATTTATCGTTATTCATGAAGTATAACGCTCCCTGATCAAGATACAAAAGTACCTATCAATAAAATGAAAAAAACCGTCATTCTTCAAATGATATAGTATCACGGAACTCGATTTCATGCAGCCATGCGTGATTATAATCAGGTGTTCCCTAGCACTGATATCTGTGCTAGATTTATACCGTTTCATTCACGATCATGTTGACGAAGCTTTCTGGTGCAAATATCAGGGCCTCACTCTCAACGAACGGCTGGACGGACAAGGTTCCGGGTAGTCTCAAAAAATTCCTCAGTTCGGTACTTCTACCTATCCTTTGCCGACCAGTTTAAAAACGCAAAAGAATACGACATAACGGCGGCCAGGAAATTTCAACCCCTATTTTTCACCCCTTAGAGAGAACGCCGTGGCTCGACAACTTTCAACAGAAGGATATGGTTTTTTCAACGTTTTTTAATTGATCTCGAAATTGAAAATTTGAGACCACCCGGAGCATTGTATGTCCAGCCGTTCGTTTGCACCGAAAGCTTCGTCAAAATGATCGTGGATGACGGTATAAATCCGGCCCAGATATCATTGCTAGGAAACACAGCTGTATGAAATAGAGTTGGTTGTTCTGTGATATCATTTCATTTGAATAATGAAGTAACCAACCTCTTTTGGATTTTGTTGATAACACAAACTTTATGCTTCGTCTTTTGTAACACAAACGCTATGCTTCGTGAATTACTGCAAAAGATCGAATTATTGAGTCCAGCGCATTTTTATGAAACTGTAATTTCCGGCCGGCTCCGGTGCTCGATTTACGGCTTTCCTGGGAGTAGCATGAGGGTAGGTATTGATCACAGAAAACAGTGATCTTCGCAGAAGGGGCATCTATGCAGGTAAATAATAAACCGTTGTGTGATAAGTTACAGCGTTTTCACTCCATTTGGATTCTACTTACCTTGAAACGGAAGCCTTCAAATTTTGAGGGGGAGGGGGATCAAATTCAAGATACATAATGGCGTCCTGGAAATTTCAGCCAACCATACAACGGTGAAGTGACAAGAAACCGCCTGACTAATCAGTGTACAATGAACAGAAATAAAATATACCTAATGAAATGTACCTAATTTCATTAATATAATGCAAAATTTCGTAGCTCATTCAAGTAGTACCTACCTATATAATATAGTTATAGCGTAGTATGTTGTTTAGTTTCACTCTCCTGGTTGTGAGAATGGCGTATAGGTTCTCCCATTCTTGACCGTCTGCTGAATCTTCTTTATGGATTCAAGTAGATCCCTTCAATTTCAAGTAGTTTTCTTCGACATGTATTACAATAGGACTCAATTGAACGTAGCACCACGAGATAATTTGAAATTTAACATACGTAGGATTGAATAGCTGTCTGAATGAGATATTTGAATATTGCTCTACGTCATATTCGTACTGCGTTCTAACCGCGTCATCATTTCCAAATCAAGCGAGGGGCGTTAGCCAAATATGATGCTCACGTAGCCACATAGTAAATTTACTAGCGAAGCGCACTACCCTCCGAACGCGGTAATTTCTCGTCAGGGAAATCATCGCCCTTGTGTTTGAGTATTCCGGTAGCACTCCCATGTTGCATGTAATGATGGGAATAAAATCGCTAAGTGATTGGGGGATCGAGGGTTATCGGTCGGGTTGCCAGGGGAGAGAGGTGTCTGAGACGCGGGAACCACTGACTAAGCACCCGCAGTATTTTGTCTCCCTTTTATTTTCTCATCCGAACAATCATGCGGAGGATAAGATGGACGGCTCATCGTTCGGTCGTTTTATAACAAGAACCGTTTGGATGAGGGTGAACGGGACCTAAACAAGTATTTCGTTGATGAGCAGTGCAGTAGGGGACTGAAGTAGGTACGGAAACGTACGAGCCAAAACAGTGCTTGAAAGGTTATAATTTTTGCCAAATTATAATTACTTATGAGTACTGATGATGTTTACTTATGAGTATGTTACGTTATTTTACTGACAAAAACTAAACTATTTCATTATATAGGTACCTACTTGAGAAAGTTTGAGAATCGACCGAAAATTTGATTTTCCAGCTAGGTAGTGGACTTGTGATAACGATGGTTGGATTCATCTTGAAAAGGCGCATCCATCTAGCTGCTTATCATGAAGTGAAGTACGTCTCTAAGGCATTCAAATACCGCCTCAACGTTTTCGAATCATAGCCACCAATTTGTTAATATCGTATGGCCACCATTCATTCAGAAGTACCCTTTATCGTAGGTGTGTGCCATTTCCATTGCCACTCATGATAAAATGGTAAGTGTCCCTTCCCGAGGGCGCTTTATACGATACGCGGGGTCTAGTTTTCCAAAAACCCAGCAAAACAAGAATATCGTGTGTGCCGATCGTATCTACAGCTACTCTCTCAGTCCTTCGAAATAACAGGAATAGCGTAAGCGCCGTATCTATCTATACATATAATAAAACAGTGTCTGTTTGTTTGTCTGTCTGTTTGTTTGTCTCGGCATCAATTGAGAACGGCTGAACGTAGAAAGTTGCGGCTGGTACCATTTGACGCAGAATTTATCTGGGAAGGTTTATGAAAAAACCGCATTTGAATCTGTCCATCCGTTGAAACGCTATGAATGAAATACTACTAAAAAACGTGTTATAATCACTTCTATGAGGACGTTTATGCTTATAATAACTTTGAACGGTTGGACGTAAATCCGATTGTAATTAGATTCTGGATTCAGCTCGACGAGTACATTCAAGTGGTACTTCAATCAGGATGTTAGTGGTAGGGGGGTACAGGTTATGAGGGGGGGGGGGGGGTCTACAGAAATTTCAAAACTACTTGACCAATTGGAGTGCAACTTGGGGAATTTGTTGTGTGAACATTGAGGAATGTTTCTAACCAGGTAGGGAGGGTTCATAGGATACGTGGGGGGGGGGGGGGGGGGGTTAAAGGCAGTTAGGGTTGGCATTGGGGAAGGTTTCTGATCAGTTGAGGAGGGGGGGTTACAGGGGGTGTCTGTTCTACCGTTGCGAAGCGCGGGTACACAGCTAGTTCTGTAATAAGTGCGACTTCCCATGACTTTTTGGTAGTTTTTTTCATAAATCGACAGAAAACGGTTGTTTGTTTACCCTGAAATGCCAAGTTTTAACGTTATGAAATAAAATGACGTTCCCACAGTTTTGACATTTTATGTCTTTACTTTGCTACATAAACTCGAAAATGAAACGCGGGACATGCAACGGAGACATGCAACGGAAACAACGTCACGAAAATATTTCTGATGATTTTCGCTTACAACCGATTCGTTGCTACGGAACTTTATCTTCGCCAGTTATCATCGTACAAAAATCGTTCACCACTCGTTGGATAGCTCTCGATTTACCTAACCATACTACGTTAACCACTGCGGACTGCGTGGCCAACAAGCTGCGGTATGAGCGTGATTGTTTAAATGAATGTTTACGTACATAATACAGTGGAGTCCGGCTAATCCGAACTAATTGGGACTGAAGGCTGTTCGGACTAGGTGACCAAAACAATTAAGTACGAAGTACTTGGTGTGGGTGCGGGAGGGGGCGCTAAGACATAAAATGTCCCTCGTGGTTGCGTACTTGTACGGAAGCTGTACCCACCGTTTGTGTTTTTCAATAGAAAGTGTCATACTTATCCGAATTAAGGTATTTGGAGATGTTTTGGACATTTAAAATTGAATTTAAAATACCATATTTTCTTGCTAGATTCCAATGGTTCATTATTGAAAATAATGAACCAAAACGTAAAAAAGTTCGAGATAACGGCGTCCTGGAAATTACAACCCCTCAAAGATGAATGACTGTAGCGCCAAGATTCGCGGACCAACTAGACCCAGAATGGGACCTACAAACCCAATTTCATTAATTGTTGTTCATGGTAACTAAGGAAAGTGCGAAGTACGGCGTACGGCGGACGTACAGAAATTTTTTTTTATTGACCGTGACCCCCCCCCCCCCCTCTCCCCACGGCTTGCTTCCTACACACACCCTGTCCACACAAAAAACTAATGTCTTATAGGAGGGATTCAGGATTGTGGGATGAGGAAACACGAAAATATGGGAATATATTAATGACAAGAATGACCAGCTCTTAACTACTGCTTCTAGGATCCTCATTGATACTGCCAGAAGTTAGCTATAAATCTGTTGTTTGTCGGTGGCTAAAATTATACAGGGCTAGCTATCGATCTTTATACTCGTACGTAGAGAGCAACTTGATGCCTTGTTTCGTCTCTCCTGTAAAATTTGGAAAATGGCATTTACGATATTCTTACGGCACTTAGATACGGCACAGATATTCTGTCAGCTCGTCAGTCATAATGTCGGTCAATGTGTCCGCAAATCCTTGTACGAGTAAATTATTCGAAATCGACGTACTGAACTGACATTTGTTGAGACAAGAATGGTTTGGGTACTCGCAATTTATGTAGTGATAATGTGTAAATTAATTATACCTGTGATTTATAAATAAACATGCAATTTATTCATTCCTTAGGTAGTTATCGTTTCAGCAATCAGGCTGTGTCAAGTAGGCCTCAGAGGGCCACAATAAGGTCAGGTAACAATATAAGGCCAGGTGTTTCCCGGCATCAGAGGCCTACGTGTCACCTAAGTGGAAACTGGCCCACGTCTCAAGGCGTGAAGGATCTTCGAATAGTGCAACGTTGTGCAAGGCTGCGCAGGTGAGATCCCTAGTAGCGCCCATTTTATGGATGGGCAACTGCGTTTCTTCAACTAGTGGTGCTAGTTATGTCTCCTTCAGTTCGGCGTTTGTCTCATGTTTTCCTTTACATTAGTTGTTTGACGTTCAGGTTCACCGATGAAATTGTTCAAATTGTAGTAACTAAAAAAATGTTTTTTATACTATCTTCTCAAGTCATATCAAGCATTGTGAGGGTGCAGTGTAAGCAGTGAGAATGCAGGCAAGTTCTCGTAATAAAAATGCTGCTCAAGAGACGATTTTAAGGAATTCATTGTCAGAACAATTACCTACCTGCCTAGTAATTAAAATCATTCTAAGGAAGTATAAGTTTTTCCCTTCATCCGAGCTTTTTGTTTCAAGTTCTTACTTTCGGAGCCACAGCTAAAATTATAATAACCTTAATTTAAACTTGAAAATATATTCGGACAGGATCATAATTATTATGAAATGAACAAATCAAAGCCTCGTGGTGGCGGAAGAGTTGTAATCCCATTTCGTTTGACGGCGGTGGGTCCAGCGGTCACGTTTCTATCGTGGTGACAAACTTCTTAATAGTTTGCCTATTAATGTTAGAGGTGCTTTGTCTCTAGCTTCTTATAAGCTTTTGGTCAAACAATTTTTCAAATTTGAAACGTAACACCTAATCCCACAGGTACCTGCCTAATAATTCAACAAAATAAATACAAACGTCTGCCAATTCGAGTAGGCAGTAAGGCCTCCTCACTCGAATCACATGAGCGTATAGAATAGTTGGCTAGGTTCACTTCGATGCGGGACCATCTGCGATCCATCCCGCGTGTACCCTCAAAATTGCAGCTCTCTACGACTGTTTTTCGCGAAGTTAGAAGCATTAAAAGAAAACGGCTAACATTTCATGTTCGCGCATGCGCGAACCAAAGTTACAGTACGGTTTCAATGAAATTCATATGGAACTATCGAAGAATTATTCATGATCGGCCCTCCAAATCTGAACTCATTTCAACGATATTTAAAGTAGTTATGGGAGTATCCAGTATTTCACGTTTGCGCATGCGCAGACGAAACGATTTCCATGATTTTGAAACGGGACCATCTCTGATCCAACCCGCGTGTACCCTCAAAGTTTTAGCTCTCTACGGCTTTTTTTCGCGTACTTCGAAGCGTTACAAGGAAATGGTCAATATTTCATGTTCGTGCATGCGCAGACGAAAGTTACGGTACAATTCCAATGAAATTCATGTGCCCCTCCAAGTTCGAACTCATTTCAACAATACTTGAGGTAGTTATAGGCGATTCAAGTATTTCACGTTTTCGCATGCGCAGACGAAAGTTACCAAGCTTTTTCGATAGTTTTGGTATGGGACCATCTGTGACCCAACCCCCACTTACATCCCAAATTTCAGCCCATTTCGACCATTATTTCGGGTAGTTATGAGCGTTATAAGGAATTACCACAGACAGACACGGAACCAAAAATGTTCCTCGATATCTGAAACGCAAGCAAAATGGTAGGGGAAATTTTCATTTTGGAGGACATACATTTTTTTTACTCTCACGAACAAGGCTTCCCTACGTTCGGTAGTGAGGAAGCAAAATAACAATTAAAACATAATGGAAGCACAATAATAACAGCAAATAATCTGTATCTACTTTATCGACGGCGTAGGCCTACGATAACGAAGTGTACCTAACTAACTCTTTCCCCAGGCACGAGGACTTCCTCATATGGGGCATTAGCGTTCATAAGTGTAGGTCTTATGTGTATTAATTTACTTTGTTATTTGTTTATAATTATTATGTATTACCAATATAATTCCTCAATAAATTAATGAAAACTAGCTAGCAAGTTGTGCTGGGGGATTCGGACGATGATTCTGATGATTCACGAGCCGCAGAATGCTGTAATCTGCTCCAAGGTGCTCTGCGATTGTTTCTGCCTCTGTTAAAACATTTTGACTTTCAACAGCCGCATTTCGTATTTTCGCATGGTGACTGTGATTTTCACATTAAAGTAAGTTGTACAATAATAAAACAAACGAAGATAAAGTTCCGTAGCAACGAATCGGTTGTAAGCTAAAATCATCAGAAATATTTTCGTGACGTTGTTTCCGTTGCATGTCTCCGTTGCATGTCTCGCGTTTCATTTTCGAGTTTGTGTAGCAAAGTAAAGACATAAAATGTCAATAAACCTTTCGTTTTTCACAAATTTATATTATTTAATCACGAAGCGTTTCACTCAGGTTCTGGCTCCTCAGGTACATAAAACTCACACAAACACAGATAACAGTTGTAACAGTGCGGTTGTTCTCGAGTAGTTTTTGGTCCGGTGGAGACGGGATCGGTGAGTGGAAGCCTAATCGATATCGCTTCTTAACCGTTGATGATCTCGCTGGTCTAGGAGGGGGACTCTCGAGGGTCGTCCCCCACTGTCACACTCTGTCACATGGTAGCAGAGCGTGGTTCGCACTTCACCATGCTGTCATCCACTTTTTGTGGGTTTACCAGAAGGATAAGGTAACCCCCAAACGTTTCCCAGAAGGATTCCTTTACTAACAACCTGTCCCTTTGATAATACATACATCTATTGGCTTCACCACCCCCCCTTTTCCACCCTTTGGAGTGTCAGTATAATTAAAATATACTGAGCTCATTTGAAGGCAATTGATGCCATGTCCCAATTTACAAGTCCCAACAGTTGTTCCATCCTAACGATGGAGGTTGGTCACCTAGAGATCACCCAGATGAGCACAATTAACTAGACAACAGCCTCTGACAATGTTATCAGCCAATGCTCGTATGTAGGAGCCTTGGTCTCCACCAGTAAAATATTATTGAGGTAGTACCATTGCGATGGAGGTTAGTCACCTTAAAGTTGTTCAGATGTCGTTTCCTGAACCAGAACTTCATACTGCTTTTCATTCCCCCTTTTCCCTCTCATACTTCTGCTACCCAGAAGTATATCATGTGGGGAGGAGTGTAACAGTGCGGCTGTTCTCGAGTAGTTTTTGGTCTGGTGGAGACGGGATCGGTGAGTGGAAGCCTAATCGAGATCCCTTCTTAACCGGTGATAATCTCACTGGTCTAGGAGGGGGACTCTCGAGGGTCCACCCCGCACTGTCACACTCTGTCACGCAGTGAAACCTACTAACTTCCATACCTGACCTGGTATGCACACCTGTTGCTATGGATGAAGGTCTTCATAAGTTTGCCTAATTTTACATTACCTCAGCTTATTGCGTTTAATTTATTATTGTATATTATTATGTTACATTCTTTATCTAAATAATAGTACAAGCTGTTCTTTATGTAGGTACATTAATATTCAATTCTTTGGTAGATGCCTAGGTGGTACCTTTGGTAGGTACCGTTGGTCCACCTAGATAACTGCCAAAGAATTGAATATTAATGTACCTACATAAAGAATATCTTTCATAGTAATACATAATAATAAGTTAAGTGCAATAAGCTGAGGTAATGTAAAAATTAGGCAAACTTGTGAGGTCCTTCCTGGCAGCCATAGGTGTGGACATGAATTGTACGACGTACCAGGTCAGGTTAAGAAGTTAGTAGGTTTCACTGTTATCTGTATTTGTGTGGATGCTCAGAACCTGAGTGAAGCTTCGTGCTTGAATATAAATTTGTGGTAAACGAAAGGTTTATTTGTTTTATAACTCTGCATCGTATGATGGCTTAACACAGAAGGTCTGCGGGGTTAAATTCGATGAAATAATTAAAGTAAGTAAGAAATATAAATGTCGTTTGACTAAATGAGCCGGCTACGCCTATGACAGTGGCCTATCTATAGGTAGGTACAGTGAAACCTCCGTTAGTGGACACCTTTCAATAGTGGACTACTCCCAACAGTGCTGTGGACAGATGCTGTGGGCCCGGACGAACCCCGTGTAAATTAATGAATTTTTGTCCCTCCCAGTAGTCGACAGGGACAGTCGAAACCAGGCATTGATCACCTTCCAATAGTGGACAGGCGAGGGTCTGTGTTGGATCATGACGTAAACGAATCGCCTCCAGTGAGCATCAGCTCTATTGAAGCACTGCGTTGTGCTGATGTAATAAAGCGCTTCTGCTTGCAACCAGATGTTGATGGATCTGACAACGTTTAAAACAAAAAACGCTGCAAAGTCCTTGTCACATGGGTTTATTATCCTACTGGACATACCTACAGAAATTTTGGCTGTTCATTTATTGTTTCTTCCGTGTGTAATAATTGAAATGGCTATTTTTGATGGTTCCACCAGTTTTGGCCCCCAAAAAGACGAATTAGGCTCGGCTTTTCATTTCAACAGATTATTTTTGATCATTGATATTTGATAGTACCATTTAATTGTCTTGATTCACCTGTTCGTACAACTTCTATTGTTATTATACAAATGTATGGTGATTTCAGACAATTTCCTATGTTTTTGACTCATAAAAAATGTATTTCGGGAGCTTAACCCTCGATAAAACCTCAATTCTTCACTCTTCGGTCAAAATCAACCACATATTCGGTCTCCTCGCCGTAAAAAACATAGAAAACGATACCTCGCTCATGTTCACTAAAACCTCAAAAATCACTCGAAATCCCCTATTTTTACACTCATTTTTCTCCCATATCACCCCTGGGTGTATGCCGATCGGGCTGCCGTTTTTCGAAGGACAAGTAGGAGCCAAACGTGTTCCCAAATGGGGGCCCGAACTGTGTGCGGGAAAACGTCGATTTTAGACCAAAATTTAACGTAAATTTAAAGCTGAAACTTCCTTAGAACCCCAATTTTCCACTCTTTGGTCAAAATCGACTTCATATTCGGTCTTCTCGTCCCAAAAACATGTAAAAGCGATACCTCAAACGCTCATGTTACTAACATGTTACTAAACCACAAAACATGGAAAACGATATCTCAGAAGCTCATGTTACTAACATGTTGCTAAAACGCAAAATGTACCTATTTTTACACATATTTTCACTCATAACACCCCTGGGTATATTCCGATATGGCTGAAAAGTTTCGGGACACAACTAGGGCCCAAATGGAGCATATGTGCGAAAGAACAAATTTTTTAGACCGAAAATGAAGCCGGTACACGTGATACGGCGGACGGCGGACGGACATTGCATTTTTGGAATCTACGCACCTTGAAACGGAAAAGAAAAAAGTTTGAGGGGGGTGTTATAAAATTTTTTTGCTGAGCGAATACATAGGTATATTATTCACAGAATAATAAACCAAAAACAAAAACAAATCCAAACAAACCAAAATTAACGATTTTTGTTGAGTTATGAACCATCTACCGTTATCTACCAATCATAAATGTTCAGTCAGTATCTATGTCAATTTTGGTTTATTAGTCTGTGAATAATACACCTATGTATTCGCTCAGCAAAAATTTTTTATAACACCCCCTCAAAATTTTTTCTTTTCCGTTTCAAGGTGCGTAGATTCCAAAAATGCAATGTCCGTACGCCGTCCGCCGTATCACGTGTACAGGCTTCATTTTCGGTCTAAAAAATTCGTTCTTTCCCTCACATGCTCCATTTGGGCCCTAGTTGTGTCCCGAAACTTTTCAGCCCGATCGGAATATACCCAGGGGAGTTATGAGTGAAAATGTGTATAAAAATAGGTACCTACTTTTTGTGTTTTAGTAACATGTTAGTAAAATGAGCTTTTGAGGTATCGTTTTTCTTGTTTTTGGGGACGAGAAGCCCGAATATGAAGTCGATTTTGACCGAAGAGTGGGAAATTGAGGTATCAGATGTTCAGCTCCCAAAATTGATTTTTTATGAGTCAAAAACCTCGAAAACCGTCTGAAATCACCATCAATTTGTAGAATAACACTAGAAAAAGTATCAACAGGTGGATCAAGACGATTAAAATGGTACTATCAATGATCAAAGATAATTTTGAAAAAAAGGAGAGTACCTAATTCGTGTTTTGGGGGCCAAAATTGGTGGAAACCGCCAGAAATAGCTATTTCAATTATTTTATATGAAAGAAACAATAAATAAACAGCCAACGTTTCTGTAGGTGTGTCCAATAGAATAATAAACCGATGTGACAAGGACTTTGCAGCGTTTTTGTACCTAAATAAATAATTTTTTATTTTACACGAAAAATAAAGTTTTCAGTTCACAATACAGAATATATATTGCGTAGATATTTTTCCTCGATCCCTCCAATTAGTGGACGAATTTCTAGATCCCCACACTGTCCACTGTTGGGAGGTTTAATGCATTTATAATTTCTCAGCTTACATGCTGGAGTCTCTGCGCCGTAAAAACTCGTTGGCTGCTCGGAAGACGGTAAAGTTGACTCCTTTCGATTGGGCAGCTCGCCTTCCCGCGTAGGTCGGTAGCGCAGTCTGCCGGTAGCGACCTCGCACGTGCCAAAAACTCCTGCGGCCTTGGGAGCTGAGATCCTTGGGAAAGTAGGTTGGCGGTTCCGAGCCGCCTGGAGTTCGTTCAACCCGCCTGTTTTGTTAATCCGCGGTAGGTAAATAGAAGGCGAGCGGGCATCGACAAAGGTGAGCTTTGAAAGACGGATTAGGTAACTCTGATAGATCAAGTACAGTTACCGAATGCCTTCATGTTTCCCTGACATCGCACACAGAGGTCATTCAGTGGAGGAGCCTGGTCTCTCGCCGTAAACCCACTCCCCTCCACTCTACATCTGTAAACTGCCGTAAAAACGCTGCAAAGTCCTTGTCACATGGGTTTATTATTCTATTGGACATACCTACAGAAATGTTGGCTGTTCATTTATTGTTTATTTCATGTGAAATAATTTAAATAGCTATTTCTGATGGTTTCCACCATTTTTGGCTCCTAAAACACAAATTAGGTACGCTCCTTTACTTATCTTTGATCATTGGTAGTGCCATTTAATCGTCTTGATCCACGTGTTGATACTACTTCCAGTGTTATTGTACAAATTGACGGTGATTTCAGACGATTTCCCAGGTTTTTGACTAAAAAAAAAAAAATCAATTTTGGGAGCTGAACATTTGGTAGAACCTCTATTTTCTACTGTTTGGTCAAAATCGACTTCATATTCGGTCTTGTCGTCCCCAAAAACATGGAAAACGATACCTCAAGAGCTCATGTTACTAAAACACAAAAAGTACCTATTTTTACACACATTTTCACTCATAACATCCCTGGGTACATTCCGATACGGCGGACGGCGTACGGCGTACGGTGGACGGCTGACGGACATTTCATTTTTGGAATCTATGCTCCTTGAAATGTAAAAGAAAAAATTTTGAAGGGGAGTTAAAAAAATTTTTTGCTGAGCGATTACAAAGTTGTATTATTCACAGAATAATAAACCAAAAGGAAGAAGGTCTCATCTCTTAAAAATCAAATGTTTCAGGAGAGCACTTCAAAGTTTTGCTCAGTTACCCTCGTCCTAACTTCTCTCCAGTTTGCCATAAAAATAAAATTTCTTCACACCACGATAAATCGATGTTTAGAGATTGGAGAAACGCCTTGGGCGTTTTTCCTTTGAACGATTCATAAAAATAGCAAGATAATTTAGTCAACAAACACCTTCTAAATACCAAAACTGAATACCATATTATTTATAACTACCTAATTGTGATGATCCAGCGGGAGCTAAAAGTAGAAATAAATACACGAGACTACTTGAGTCAGTTTGTGTGGTCAAATGACAATTTATTGGCAGTTCATGAGTGAGCTTCTTTTATACCCCTTGATACATCCCCAGAGAGGGGTAGGGGAACCCCGCTCTGGGAAGCCGTTAGACGCGGCTTATAATGCAAGCGACGCTATTTACATAGTGTTAGGGAGCAGCCGATCACCACACTAATAAATCGGTATATTTTTAATATGTGCGATTAGAGGATTTTTAATAAAGAAGAGGAAAGGAGATATTAGCTTATATTGACTTGTTTTTAATATATATATTTTTCCCTATTTTCATTTTGTTCAATTTTACATTTTAACTTTTTTTGCCGGAAATCCGAAATAATGCGCTTACCTCTGAAATGTGCAACCAACCCCAAAATATTCGTTTGGCTTTATGCAAAATAAAACATGCGGTTTTGGAACCGGCTTTCTGTGGAATGTATAAATATCACTGGAACTTTCAAATATTCTTTTTTTTCTCTATATTCCTTTCAAATGTATATTTATATTTTCTTCAAATAGATTCTTCCAGGAAAAAAATCACTAAACAAAATAACTGTACAAACAAAAACTAACGACATTTATTAAATGAGATGATACTGAGATGATATTTGCTGCTCGAGTACGCTTCCAGCAGTGCGATTCTGCAACTCTGTATGACATCGTAACGACGGTGAAATATCGTTAGCACAACAAAAAATATCGATGCCACTAAATACCGACGATTGGTATACTGTAAGCGCTCAATAGCGTCAGTTATCGCTTAATCGTCGATAAATTGTCGTTGCGGGGTCGTTTGCATTTCGACGGCTCTAGACCCCCTGTTATCCGTACCTAAAGCTTGTTACACCCAAAAAAATTGGCTTGACGTTGCTTTTAAGGCGGTAGAAAGTTTTACGGTAAGTGTTTAACGTACCGTAAGTGTACCTACTTCTCTTTTGGCATGTTTTTCAATTTTATTTGACGTAATAAGCCCAATGTAGGTACTTACCTTAGGTAACTAGGTAGGTAAATTAGTGACTTAATAATTTATGGCAGTGATGTAATAAAAACATCGTAATAAATAACTTGAACCTTAAAACTACTTGATATAGGTAGGTAGTTACGAAGTTAGTGATATAGAAGACTTTTATATAAGTGATATAGTCTATTTCACTTTGGTAGCTACCTACTTTCGCTAACTACATTTCGCCATACATGTAGTTACCTACCTACCTACCGTATTTTTTCGAGCGCTTATGAATTTTGGATAATAATGTCAGGCATTATGCCGCTCGAATTCCTTGCTTGGGAATTGAAATTCTGCAAGAAAGGGAACACAGGTATCGCCCTCGGTTTGAAAGAAGAGTGCTAAAAGATGGGCAAAACCATTATTCCCTTGATCCCTGCATGTTCAGAAAAACCTTTAGGATGAGTCGACACTTGGCCATGAACCTAAATTCGACCATTGCTCCAACGCTCCAGATTGAATGGATTATCCTCTGAAATCCAGGTACGCGCCGACCTAATTTTGCTGTCGATAACGATCCCCTACGTTTTCTTTAATACATGCAAGTGACCTCAATAGACTGTTAATTAATTAGAAAATATAGGATTGCATATTTATTGGAAATTCCGAGTAGGTACCAATTATAAAACATAAATTTCAACAAAATCATAGATGAATTGATACAAATGAATTTGGCATAATACATATTACGTTTAAGCTAAAAACGGCAAAAACTTTATTAATACCACAAGACGATACAAGAAATTGAAATCAAAACCTATCCCAAGTGTCAAGTGATTCCAAACTTCAATTTTTGACTTCCAAGGTATGAGCATTTATTTCGGCCACCGAGTGAATTCAGGGGATTCAAAACACAATCATTGACTCCGGCGCACACACACACTTCAGTTCACTTCATCACTGCTTATCACCATGGAAACGGAAGCTCGCCCTAGACTCGCATTTCGTGAGACAAGCTAACGACGTCGGTATCTCATTCTGCAACGACAATTTGTTATTCAAGTTCGGTATCATAAGTTCCTGAATACCAATTTCGCTGTCCGGGTGTCATTACACGAGAGGGATAGCGACACCGACTCCATATCGTCAGTAAGGTAGCGAGTTGCAGAATCGCGCTACAGTGGACGACCCCACGCGTTTTACGCGCTTTACGTCGGCTACCGATTCCTGCTTTGTCCTCTTTTGTTTGTGGGGCTGGGACTGTGAGCGAGGCGGGTCGCTCCGGAGGTGTTGCGCAGGTTTCCCGGCTGTTTTCCTCTCCCCCCCGGTTTTCCCGGTGACTTGTGTGCCGGGGAAGGGACGGGCCTCGGGGCCTCCGTGACCTTGACGTTTAAATCATCCCCGACCGGGATAACCCGCCCTCCTCCACGCCCCCGCCTTCTGGGTGAGGTGATTTTAACCCTTTGTTCTACGCCGGCGCCGTACGGTGCTGCGGAGAGTCCGAGCGACGGTTTCCTTGCCTACCTTATCTCAAAAGTACGTAAACGCCTGAGCGAACAAGCGCGGATTCTAACCATCGATCGCAAAAAGTACGCGAGTCTTACGTTGGTACGTAAGTCACAACACGAGTTGACGTAGCGTCCAAGGTCAAAGAGATGATAACCACAACACGTAGAGTAATGCATGCATTTCAGGGGACGTCCCTTATGATGGTGTATAGATCACTCACTCACTGCAGATCGTCTGGAAGTATATGCGAGTAACCGATCTGTGATGATAATGAATTCATTTTGCAATTTAATTACCTAATTTCGTGACTAGTGACGCGATATGAACAGCTTACATGTACGTGTTTTGACTACCCGCATAGAGTACGTGATGTTAACATAACAGTGCCCCAAGAATATTATGAATAAATTGATTGATCTAAGGTTAGGTTGCTACCAACCTGTTGTTTCTTATAACCCTACGTTGTATGGCAGCTTCGAAAGTTGAGAATACGGGCGGTAGACACAATATTTGCAGAAAATACCGCGTCCCCCCCCCCCCCCCCCCCAATAGAAATAAATGCCGAGAAATCCAGGCGGCGTAGCGCACAATCTGCGTTGAACAAAGAAAAGAAAAGAAAAAACACTGTTCTACGAGTCAAAAACCCTGGGATGTTGTCTGAAATACCCATCAATTTGTATAATAACACTAGAAAAAGTGTCAACAGGTGAATCAAGACAGTTAAATGGCACGATCAATGATCAAACATAATTAATATGACAGGAAGGTAATTCGTGTTTTGGGGGGCCAAAAGTGGTGGAAACCATCAGAAATAGCTATTTCAAATTATTGCACATGAAAGAAAATAAACGTCTGCCAATTCGAGTAGGCAGTATAGCTTCCTCACTTGAATCACATTCTGAGCGTATAAAGTGGTTGGTTAGGTTCATATTGGTACGGGACCATCTGCGATCCAACCCGCGTGTACCCTCAAAATTTCAGCTCTCTACGACTATTTTTCGCGTAGAAGCATTAAAAGCAAACGGTCAACATTTCATGTTCACGCATGCGCAGACGAAAGTTACATTACTTTTCCAATTATTTTTGTATGGGACCATCTGTGACCTAAACCGCACCTACCCTCCAAATCTCAGCCCATTTCGACCATTATTTCGGGTAGTTATGGGCGTTACAAGGAATTACCAAAGACAGACGTCCGTCCAAAAATGTTCCTCGATGTCTGAAACGCAAAATGGTTGTGGAAATTTTCATTTTGGAGGACGCGAATTTTTTTAACTCACTCACGAATCCAAGGGTTCCCTACCTTCGGTGGCGAGGAAGCAATAAATGAACAGCCAACATTTCTGTAGGTATGTCCAATAGAATAATAAACCCATGTGACAAGGACTTTGCAGCGTTTGCAGTCCTTGTCACATCAGTTTATTAGTCTATTGTACATACCTACAGAAATGTTGGCTGTTCATTTATTTTTTCTTTCATGTGCAATAATTTGAAATAGCAACATTTGATTGTTTTCACCAATTTTGGCCCCCAAAAAACACGAATTACGCTCCTTTTTTTCTCCTGCGGCATAGACCCCCCTTCTAGAAGTAAATTTCGAAATTCCGGCGAGGTAGCGCACAACTACACAGTTTTCTGCATCGAACAAAAAAAAAAGAACCAAGCAAATCGGTTGAGAATTGCGTCCTTGGCAGGGCACACACGATTCTGTCACACACACACACACGCTCGTACGCACGCACGCACATACACACGCGCACCTGTGGTTTTTATTCACGTATTTGGATTCAGGATGGTTTGAAACGGATTTCAGTGTGGTTCTTTGGAATGTGGGAAGGTTATCTGGAAGACCGATTTTGGGTTAGATAACCATTTTCAGTTCTCTATAATACGACATACATAGTGCATTGTAATAATATCGACATTTCCTACGAAATGAGATTTTATTATAAAGAATAATGGAAATTTTGATGTAAATTGAAAAATTGTATAGGACGTAAATAATGTAAGATGTAAATACCTGAATTGGTGAAATTTAAACCGAATTAAAGTAAATTCAATCAACAATTAACAAAGTGAAACTTGTTCATTAGATGTTAAGTACGTTAACTAGATGTACGTGTACGTCAGGGAACTCGCGTTGTGAATGTTCCCAAGGTTTTCCTTTGAGTGGCTTGAGGTTTTCTGATGTTAGATAATCTACTTCAGTACCCAATAAACAAATTTCACTACGTTGATTCTCGATTTAATTTGCTTTAATCTGGTTACGCGGGAGCGTCCCGCCCGCCAAGAAACCCGGAAACCTTCCTACCTACTCAGTGACCAAGAACACGGTGCACGACAGAACAAGTAGGGTCCCCCCCCCCCCCCCGGGTGAACAGATTTTCGTACGCCCATCCTTGTGGGGCCCCTGAGGAAGTGTACCAAATTTCAACCCTCGGGACCGTCTGGTGCGGGAGTTATGGAAGTTTGAAAATCGCGATTATTCAAGTTTTTCTAGTTGCCGTTTTTATTGTTTTCCTTTGACAGAGCTTCCACCTCACAGTCAACGGATCAAGCTGAAATTTTGCACTCACATTTGTTATGCTCCAAGCAAGTTTCATTTGTGAATCCCCTCCTCCCCTATAACAAATCCCGTGGGGGGGGGGGGGGGATCTAGGAGTAGGTTAGAGGGGCTAGTAGGTAGGGGCTACTGAGAACAAGTTTTTATGGTACAACTAATAACAAAATTTTACTTCATCAATGCAAAAATATATGACACCCCCCCCCCCCCCCCCGCGATACCTAAGTCCCAAAGACGTTAAAAACGTATTTGCCCCACGTAACTTTTCCACTTACGTACGACTTCTGGTGGCGCAAACTTCCTTACAATCCCCTTATGTTCCTGTAACTGGAACTCTTATTGTGGAAAATATACATGAAAATTACTGTGTTGAGTGATAAATTTCCCCTCATGAAGAGTACCTCGTATAAATTTAGCAAAATTGTTGAGTTTACCCCAAAAGAAAACACCCGAAATTCGCTTTTTTAAACGAAAAGTTGGGAAGCCCGGAGCCTCCCAGAGTATAACGTCAGGGATTGGACGTATCGGGCATAATTTGTCTACCCGCCTAATGAGCAGCTCATGTGAATTTCGGTGAATTTTCAAACAAAATTTGTAGGTGGGGGCTGATGCTCGGCGAAAATTCATCCCCTTTGACGTTGGCAAAATACCGACACGAGACGGAGCACTCGAGCATCCCACGCTCGTGATTTGGCGAATAGCGGACTCCCGTCCACAGTACAAGGCATTCAGCCAAAATTGGCTCGGTACTCGGCGAATACTGCATGTGTGGAGATTGAATCGGAAATTCGGAGCCGTTGCAATAGCGCATTTCCCACGGAAATCATCTTAAAACTTAAATTGTGGTTTTTAGAAATCCTAAATCCTCCAAATTCACCCTAAATTTAAAAAAATGAGTTTATGTCAGCATCAAACCTGCTTGTTGTACAATGTACAGTAATGACAACAACTCCTAATAACAAAATTTGAATATCGAAAAGTGGTGAAATGGGTAGGTGCACGGTTAACAAACACCATTGGCTACAAACCCTCTTGATATAACCCGTATGCAATATTATGTATCTGTCCATTATTTTGCTGTACGTATACAAGAACACCGTACTGAGTACTGGCAACAGGCTGGTAGGCTGGTTTAACTCACTTCAAAACCTCCTAGAAAATCAACAGTGTGTTTCAAGGAGGTTTTGAAGTGAGATAAAAAAGAATTTTAACGTTCATTTAAACTGCGTAAAAGTAGTTTAATTTTACGTAAAATTTACTTTTACGTAATATGATGTATCATGTACTCGTAAGTGGTCCTCGAATATGCTTCGATCTGACATCAAATACGAGTGGGTGTAAATAATAATAATAACAGTGTTTTATTAGGCCCACGTGGAAACAAATTGAAATTCCTTGGAATTTCAGAAGGAATTTCAAAATTTGCAGTTCAATATTGGATCAATTTAGCTCTTAATTTCCTCAAGATAATAATATTAATATACATTTTCAACATAAAATACAGATTTCAAGTTCAGTTTTTCCATGTTAATTAGGATCATATCCAACTTCGTTAATTCATTATAAAACTTCATAGTTATTATAACGATACATTTTTACTGAAAACTTGGCAGTCATGCAGCATCACCATAACAGCGAATTCTAGAGGTACCATCTCATAATATTGTTGACAATTTAGCAGCAAGTTTTGGTGATAATTTTGTCAATTGTTGGTTTTTTAGGAAGTTTTTCCATGGTCAGCGGTTTTTGACCAACAAAATTTAAATTCGGCCCCCAAATTTGTTTAAAATATTTTTGATTATTGAGATAGTTTTTGTAAACTCAGGCACCATTCTTTATACCAGTTCTAGTGAATTTATATCAATTCTGGGTGATTGTAGCCATTTTTACCAAATTTTAGCTGTTTCTGACCGACAGTACCTCCTCAGATTCGGCCTCGTACCTACTATCTTGTTCTAGTGAATGTTGGTTGGGCTGAAACTGTTGGTGTTCTAGTGACACGGCACAGGATCAAAATATCATTCAAACTACTTCTGTATTAATTTATTACCTTCATATTAATTTATTACCTTCCATTGAATTTTGCGTTCGTGTTTCTATCACTATTTTCTGTCTTGATCAATCTGATATAGCACATCCTGCCACAAAAAACATACAAGTCGCCTATCATATTTAATTTTGGATGTTTTTGCTATTTATACAAAAAATATAGATGATACATCGTTCCTTTTGTATGTGAATTCATGCTTTGTGAATTATCTCTACCTTTCCTTGCGTTTCGGGATTATGCTTGAGCAGAGGCTTATTTTAAGTATTTCTTGATTTTAAACAACCTTGAAAAATCTGATAGTACTAAATTTTATAAATCAATTAAATTTTCGATTCTCAAACACTTGTTGGTATTTCAAAAACGAGATCCAGTCCGTTGGAATATACCTACAGTAGTGCATGGGTATTTATGGAAATTTCATATGGTAGCAATATTATAGGTACGTTCCATTCAACCGCTTTATTCAGTTTTTCAATAATGAATAATCCACTACTTGGTACCGTGTTTAAACGGACAAATTATACTAGTAAATGACCACCCAACGGATCCTGGTGTTCACCTGTTCCATTGTACCCATCACACTAACTCCTTGGGGAAAAACTAATACGGCCGTGGGGAAAATTACACTGAAAAACAACGTTAAGGATGAGTCATACTTTATTCATATTTTTTCTTTCCAACTTTTCATGTAATTAGGTACTAACATATAAAAGAAGCCCCTACTTATACCGGCCTTCTCACATGAAACACAACTAAACATATCGTTTAGAATGCAATACACATACAACTTTATGGAGGTTATCATTAAATATTTTCTCCGTATTTAATGCTATACATAACAGCATAGTCTGGAACTTGCATTTTTTTTTTTTGTATATTCATGTAATAAACTTCACATGCACTCCGGCAAAAATCTTTCAACAAAAATTAATTCAACTATAATTCCACTAGATAAAACAAATCTAAAAACGATTTAATAAAGAAATTAACTAAGCAATTAAAAATTAAACGAACTTACAATACTACGATGAAAATTTCAACTAAGAAAATTGGAAAGGTCAAATGCTTGTCTTTTGAATCGTGGCTGAGTTCTTGAGAAGGTCTCAAGAAATAGGTATATGGTACTTTGCGGTGAATGGTGGTGTATTGCAAAATGAATGATTTATAGGAGAAACACAATATTAGCGCGTGATATTAGATTTTGACGAGATTGTGAGTAATTGAGTTATAGGTAACCGGTTGACAGGTGAATGACGACGCAATTTGACACATTATTTTGGTTAACCGATACCGTCAGTTGTATCAATTGAAATAATAAAAAACAAGAAATGATGAAATCACATATTACAAAACAAAACGTCTATACATTCAACGGAATATTAGTTTCTTCCAATTAAATAAAAATCAATTTATCCCAACAAAAAGAGAGTTTGTCGCTTTGTAAAAAAGCCAATAAAGAAATTAACTAATCGATTTAAAAATTTGCTAATAGTCCACAGAAGTAGTTGAACCACGATATGTCATAATGTACATTTTTCTTAAAACAGGTTAGGTAAAAGTAAAAAGGAAGAGTAAAAGCATAAATAACTGAAGGAAGTAGTAATATTATAACCGATATGAGAAACAAATTAGTTATTGAGGGATGAAGCCAAAAGCAATTATGTTGATTACTATATAGGTGTCTTAATGTTAAATGGCACTAAAAGGGCAGTGATGGACAGGGGTGGGTTTGGAGTTCAATGAAATCATAACTTCCTTTATACACATCTTTACGTTTCTGATGTTTCATCAATTCTTTGACCTTTCATATTTTAATGTTCTTTGTGTTTTCAAGTTTGGTGATTCCTGATCGCTCACGGCCCTTTCTCTTTCAAGCCTTCAGAATATTGCATATTAGGTTCTAGAATTAGGGAAAGCATACAGTTATATATACTATAGTACAAAGAAACTGGAAAGTTCCAATATTCAAATATCACATCATAATTTCGAAATGAAAACAACGAAAAAATTGCAAAAGTCGAATTTTCCGACTGAAAATAAAAATACAGAATTACAATAAATTTGAGATGACTTTCGGGTTTTGTGAAAGTGGCATTTGTGATTGACAAAATGGGAGATCCAACGAACTATATATTTTTTCCATTACATAAACTTGTTTTCTAGGTCAACAATTAAATAATATATTACTATGTTGTTCAAGTAGATTTGTACTATAAGAGTGAAGAACTCCAAAATCAAAATCGAACTCCTACCAAAGCTGTCATTAAAGCAAAAATCTGATGTTGAACTCAGATGAAATTTCAAATGGGTGATTCCGCGAGAAACTGTCAAATGTTTGAAGTTTAGAGTAGAGGGTATCGAATATTACTATTGATATAAACAGAAGAGGGAATTTAGTTACTCTGGTTCTCCATATAATATCGGAAGAGCGCGTTAGTTCACCTCAGTTACTCTATAACCAAGTAAGTAGGAATGAAAGTAGCCCTAATTTATTTCATATTTCAAGCCGGAAGCTCCCTAAGCTTGTCCATCACCTGAAACCTCTCTCCCTTGGCTCTTTTTCACTCTCTTTGCTCTTTGACTTTTGATACTACTTCTTGGATCTCTCTGCCATACCCCTCTCCCTCTCTCTTGATTATCTGTCTTCTCGATGCTATTATCTCCCTTTAGTCTCTCAACTTTAAAATCCCTACTTCAACAATTCAAATTTGACATTTGTAGCGGAATCACCCAAACGGCCAGCAATAAACTAAAAAATTCAGTTACAATTTCTCTGTCTCGTTTCAATTTTGAAACAATAGAACGTTAATCAAAACCAAGCAGTGAAAATAAATAGCATACTTTCAAAATAACACTTGAGAATGTCCACTACATTTCATGTAAGTTGCGACTGATTTTTGTACTGTTGAGAAGGCTAATTTACGACGTAATACGAGTATTTTGGCAGACATCGTTCACAGCAACCTAAAATTTATGAATGAGTATAACCATCAGCAATTGTCTAGATAAACGCTACTCCCCTGGATGAACTGTGAGCAAAAAAGTTGCGACCCGAACGGCCCGAATGATAAAAATTTGTCTTTCTTGTCAACTACTCGAAAAACTGTGCTAGATAGTTTCTTTTGTCTTGAGTTATCCTTACACTTTTAGTCATGCAGGTAGTTTTATGCTTTAAATTTATTATATTTTTAAACGAAGTGTGAACGAAACAAATTCTGCTATGCTTGGTCTACTTGATAGTGTATTTGAGGTTCTGTATTGCTTCATCGAAAAACTGCATGCAGACTTTGTGATTGTGACCATGAAGGTCGGTCAGCTGAATCTGATTAGAATTACAATCGAATGAGGTAGTTTTAATTTCTTTTTTAAGTCGATTGTTTGTTTTTTTCCCTTTCTTTTTTCAGTTGTCAAATGAAACCGTGTAGAGGTAGTTGTGCAGCTGAGACAATTGTATGAATTTGTAAAACGTTTTGTTGTGATTTGTACCTTCGATTTAATATGATGAGGTAGCCCCTTGTCACGCTTATGAAGGAACTAGTTAAGCTACCAAATATAATATTTCCCCCGACGTCTGTAACACTAATGATATTGTAAACATTTTATTACAGGTCAAAAAACAACGACTCATTCTTCTTTTAAAAAATGCTCAGTTTATAAATTTCCTAAGTAAACAAGCTGATTATGTTCAAAAAACATTAACAAACAATACTTCAATGGATGGTTTTTGTACTTGATGTGACCTTTTTAACGAATTTTCGATGAAAATGCGCTATTTTTAGATAATATTACCACTCACACACCTTTCAAACAGGGGCATTATAGGAAAAAGCTTCGTTTTTATACTTGTACAAATTGAGAACAAAAATAAATCAAACTACAAGCAATACCATGAATAACTACTACTCTAGAATGGACACGCCATGTCCATTCAAAACTTATTTTAGAGTAATTACGCCGAAGTTAAAGTTAAGGTCGACATGCATTTCGGTTGACGCTCTCAATATGACAAATTTTATTGCCGCAGGTGGTGATCGAATTTGAATTCAACATGAATTTACCAACGACCGGGTTCTGATTACGGTGGCAGCGGGCGTTACAATTTTAAAAATAACACTTAGAAACCCAAGACGTTAAAAGCTTCATGTGTGTTATTTGGTAACTCGTGGACTACTTCACGCCCATCCTGAATATTTGTTTGGGGGACTGTATCCACAAAAATTCGAATTTTCCTGCCTCAATGCCCCAAATTCACATTGATCAAAATCACCGGCAGTTTCTATACTGATTTTGTAATTTTCCAAAATCTACTGTTTTAAAGCTCTTATTGTACCCAAATATAAATTAAACTGCGATGATAAATTCACCGGCATTATAAATGTTTTTTATGTCATAATTTATTTCTCAGTTAAAGTAAAGGAGATTAAGTGACTGTTGATGAGATCTACATTAAGATGATTCAAAATCAATTATAAATACGCAATGATAACTGCCCGTTCCCATCCCGATTTGGTCTTTTAATTTTTTCAAATTTCAAAAAACCGTGTGAATAAGAAAATATTATTCATACACTCAAATTCGCCTTAACTAAAAGTAAGTATAATATGATATTTAGGCCATTTTCGAAACCTTGCTTTAAAATGTTGAAATTAGTAAAATCTGAACGTTTCACTCGTGGATATTTTCCGTTCCATTTTGATCGTAGTAGGTATAGGGTCTTGTTATTTTGACTCCTGTTGCTGTTTAATTGCATATAATATTTTCAGTAATTTTTATGATGACTATTAAATATTACAAATTTGGTCCTCTGTACCAGCCAGAGTTGGTACCGCCCTCACCAACGGAATTGTCCTTATTTCAACAGTTATTTATAATTGTTAAGGTATACGATTTAATTTTGATTGACTGAACGATGAAAAATCATAGTTTGGTTTGACCTGCACGGAAAATTCTCATCAATACCTAAAATTGCAAATTCATAAATATATATTTTTTTGGTGGTTTGTCCACAGGTATTTGGGTTACCAGAGCGCCTCCCCTTCAAATCTACTGAGGACCATATTCGGATTCTCCAAGGTAATTTTTAATGTATTCCCAATAATTCACGAAAATGCTCTTACAATGTACAAAAAAGAGCATCGCCGTTTGAAAAAATAAAAGAAAAAAAAAATCAAACTCAAGGTTTTCTATGAAAACATTCAAATACCGAACTACGATGTATTTCTACGGTTTTCGCTACGAAAAACTACATAACTAGACTAGGACTACAACGATTTCTATCAACGCCTCCACATCATCAAAATCAACAAATCGACTCCCGAAATTGATTATAGTTATAGTACTCCTTACCAAGACATAATTTTTGATTTATTGATTTCGACATGTGCTGGTCGTTATGTCAAAATTCGTCTAAAACGACAACAAACATCCCATCGACTCCCAAACTTCGCCTTATGTAGTTCTTGCAAGGTCGGTCGTCCCTGGGCGCTGGCGCTGTTCCGTGAAGAAAAGGATGGAGGATGAGACACCATAGTGAAATAATAACGGGGAAAAAAATACGAGTAATAACTATCTTTTACCAGATTCGATAATAAAATCTGGGTTGTGATTACAACACGTAGAAGAATAAAAAACCACTACTAGCATGCAAGGACACGAACACCAACATCTCCTAGAAGACAATACAAACTTCTAGAAGATAATAAAGAAAACTACGGAAGCCATGAAAACCCCACACTCCATTTACTCTCGGCCACTTAAACTTGTTTTCACACTACAGGTAGCGAAGTAATGCAAAAATTATGAATTATTCAATATTATTTAATATTATTTGTATATTCTATTAATGTTTTATTTTAATTCACTAAATATTATTACCTAGACATGCATTTCTCTGAATTAGAATATTGCCAATTTTTGTTTCTTTTCCTATCAAATTTCGAGTGACGGTTTTTTATGTTCTGTTTTATTGAGGTTTGAGGGGTTCTTTTGAAGAGGTAAATTTATTTAGTTCTTGAGGTCAAAATGTCAAATTTATGCGGATGAAAACTGGAGGCAAACCTAAACCAATACTCAAGCTTGACTACGTTACAATTCTTACCAGCTTGGCATCTAAAGAATGGTGGGTTGAAATCAAATGAAAATCTCTCAGAAACGAACTCAAGCGGACGTCCAAAGCGACAACGTAAATAAAATGCATACCTATTAAAATTTACTTTACGTAGAAGTCACTTTTATGATTAAGTAGGGTATAAAGGTAGGTAAGTAATGTGATATATGAGGTGTAGTTCAACCGCTGAATATCACATTTAAGTCTAGATTTCTCCTAAAAGTGTTCGGAATCTATTTCCATAATGATTCTACACATTTGAATGAAGAATTAATACTATTATATTCATCTTTTCTCACGCTATTGTTCATATTTCCCCATGTCAGTAAGACTTGAAAAGTTGGATTCTTTACAAGAGTAAATACTAAATAAACTGTCGAAATACCTATTCTTTTTTCTTTTTACAACATAATATTTTGAGAGTTCTTTTCGTGGTTACTAATTTCTTGCTTGTTTTTTTCTTCTCTTCAACAATAACCTAATTTGTACATAAATTCTAGCAAATATATTCTCGAATGTCTATGTCGAAATAAACAAATATAATAGATCCCGATTGCATTTGTATTTACACTAGGAAAACAAAGAACAGTATGTACTACATCAATAATCAACGTAAAACAGCAATAATTAAAAACGTCTTGTTTTAATACTAAAAATTCAAATTTAAAACGATGAAAAATACTTACTTATTACATGAAATAATCTTATTTCTAAAAAGATTAAAAAACATTAAAACACACAAGATGTAGGCAATACATAAAACCATTTTTATTTGTTTGATCTTTCCATCTCTTCAAATTTCATTAACAACAATAATAATATTATCATACGAACAACATAGACGATTATTGAGCACTGCATTGCATTGGAAGCAGCAGAGCACCTTTTAAATATTTATCAATCTTTTCATTCATAAAATGGTAAAATATAAAACAGGCTGCTAAAGGCTCCAAGACAGTGGAAAATCCTTTGCTTTGATTTGAATTTCTACTTCAGATATTTTGCTGACATCTGGGAAACGCATTCGATGTAATTATGAGCTGGTTTTTCTGGGTGGTATTATGAAGAATTATTGTAATTTGTGGGAGGAGGGAGTATATATCGACTTCTCAGCGTATGTTGATGTATTTCTGGCATATTTTTGAGCCAGTTCGTCGCCTCGGTGTGACTAACTATGGAAATGATTTGAATTTATTGAAATGACACATTAATATGATAACAATAACCGTATTATGTAAACGGATTAGATCATTATAATGATCTCCAATACCTATGTAATGATCGATAGGTAGGGAAGGCGTAGAATAAGTGGGCTTACATTAACAAGATGCGGTCCTATTTACCGCTCGTTCATGTAGGCCAGATTTTCTGCACAGGGCACCCAATCGAGCCAAATCCAGAACGTTTTTCCTCCACAAACTAGCAGGTGCAAAATGTCCATTCACTCCACTCTACATCCCATGTGAATCACAGTTTTGAATGAAGTGATGAAATCTCCTCTTCCTATAAGCCCAAAGCTCATGTATCTACTAATAAAGGTACAGAATGTTGTTGTTAACCCTTTGACGTGCTAATAACTACATCATGGTATGGAAATTTTGAATTTTCAAACATGGGATTTTGAATTTTGTAGATTTTTGTTTAATGTACCTATTAAAATTGAAGTGTTGAAGCGAGTTGTGTTGGAATTGGGAACCTATGTATACTTACTTGAAAACTTGAATAATACAATTTATGAGGCCATTAGCACCGGCTTTCATACGTCTCGTCATAAGCGGTACACCAGAATACTTACACAGAGATATCATCACTTTATTCTATTTCTAATTATTTTCTTCGCTAGGCACCTACTAAATTGGTTGTGTAGCTCAATATGAACATAGAGTCTGAAGAAGTCATTGTAGGTTAGGTAGCAGCTAAACAAACAATATTGGTTATGATCGTCTGATAGCCGAAATTTCGATTGTTCGATGATTGTTCGATATTGTGAGGGGTATTGGAGGATGGGAGGATATTTCAGTTTTCTTCTTCTCGAGATTGATTCAGGAAGGACTATAATGAGGACGAGGGTCGAAATTTCACCAGGCTCGTGACCGTGTAGTCGTGCTGTTCTTTTATGAGTCTCGATAGCGCAAAATGTCAGAAATGGAAACCAAAGGGTTCACCGAGGGGAACAAGGAATAAATGGTTTCTTGCCTTGGAGCCGGGTAACGAGCTTGTTTAGTCGCGCACGGCGAGGGGATCGCGTCGGAGTCACCTTCAAGCCAGCGTGAGGCTGAGCATCGCGTTGTGGACGTCGTTGGCCCAGGTGGCGTGGAGGAGGCGCTGAACGGCCCGCGCTCTGTCTTCGGCGGGCACAACCTCATGCTAGGGCCACTCTCTGCTGTAACAGTAACCGAGGGGCTTGACGAAGTGCCAGTCCTGAGCTCCGCAGTGGGGACACGTCAGGCGATGGGAGTAGTCGGAGAAGAAGTTGAGCCGTTGGTGAGGCATCAGCAGGGGCTTGGTGCAGCTGTTACACTGTCAACAGAATTTTTTTTATTGATTAGTTTTCTTATTATTTATGTAACAAGTTACCTCGTCCCAAAATCAAAGTGACACATAAATACTTACAAGCTGTGCATGTCCTAATATTGTGTCTTTCCAAAGAATGACTATTAATTTGTAAAAGTGAATGTTTGTTGGTTTATTATCGTTAATCCATTTTTGGTAACTACCACAAGACGCTCTAGACTGATAACTTAACAACATGATGATTGTTAGATTCCTTGACTGATCACTTAACATGCTGATTCCTTGACTCTATTCCTAAGAGTAATATTAGTTGGGTTGATCCAAAGCCACCAGAGCTTTACGAATAACGAACGAGTTGATACCTTTCCTAAATTGCTCCAGGGGCGACTATATACGTCTCCATGCAGTAGAACCTCAATTATCCGGAGTTCGCGAGATCGCAGCTTTGTCGGTCAATCGAAATTCGTACGAGATTTGGAACAATTTATTATTGTTATTATTACTTTTTTCCGTTTATCCAAAATGAATAGAAAATCGAAGTTTCAGAAAAATGTATGAATGTGTAAAGTATCTCCTAGTGCACAAAAATTCGGCTTTAGATATCACCATAATGATCCGATCAACAAACATCCGAAGTCAAAAGCCTCTCAAAGCTAGGTTTGTAAGTAGGAAACGTACAGAATAACGTCGGCAGATTCCTACCGGAAGGTAGGTTGTATTTGTGATTGATCTCCGTTTCTTCAATAGCTGCAGTCCCAATTTCAAATGGTACATGCACAATCTACTCCTAAATCGAATGGAAATATTAGGAAAAATCAACAAAAGTCTTTCGGCAAGCCGTGCCTTGCTTGACGGAGAATTCGGCGCTTTCCAGCGTCTAGACTCAAAACCCGTACAGAATAAATGGAAACTTTTGTTGTTAGTAGAACCGCTGAATTCGTGAAATCGAAATGATTTACCCAAATTTTGCGTCTCAACTGACAAAAATGTCTTAGAGTGAAGGAACGAACCCCTTCACTTATCCTTCGCCAAAGACGATGGTTGCAGCGTTGTGCATTCAACAATTCAAATCTCATCACCAACCGGGAACGTTATCTTTCCTCCTGTTTCATTCTGCTGTTTCAAAACCATCCCCATTCGAGAAAAAAGAGTGCAATTCTAAATATCCCGGCTCGGGGAGCTCGACCACGGCACCAGCACGCGGGGTTAAAAGGAACGCCTTGATTGGAGCCCTCTTTTCATGAAACTAGTTCCCTGACACTCGTTTGTTTGAGTTTCCACCTCACCTGACCCCCAGAGAAATTTTCTCCTTTGGCTCTCCATCATTCAGAGCGAAAAAAAAGCTGACCCTTCCGATCCCTTTTGGTTGAGAAAAAAATTGCCTTTTTCTAGCAGGCTTTTAGTGCGCTCGGATTCCCGTGATCAGCAAATCTATTGAATTTCCCCTCATCTTTTCTCTTATCCGTTTTTTCTTCTCCGCAATCAGTTCTGCGTCTAAAATAACATTCGTTGCCCCATCAGTTGCTATTCGTATTGACATGAGTCAGACGGAAACCTATCAATAACGAATTTCGATTACCTACCTTTGCTCATAACATCACAGAATTTATAGTAATGTACATATTTATGGATATATAGTATCACTAATTACCTACATATGGAGCGGATTTGTAGATATCCAGTCAAATCAAAATGCTTTTATTCTGAGAGAAATTTAAATAGGTAGTCAAAATCAGTGGAAGAATAGCGAAGGGAAGGGGTTGAGATCTAAAATCTGTAAAATTCACGGCTCTTCTAGAATTATACGATATGAGCTGTAATCTTGAGTCGATGTTGGTTATCATTTTCAGTACCTAATGAACCTTTGGAATCGAGCATGAAAAAATCAATTTTAACCCTCCCTCAAAATTTTACGGTTTCCGTTTCAAGGTACGTAGAATCCGAAAATGCAATAAAAAAGTCTGAAAATTATTGCACAACGGTTTATTATTTACCTGTATTGATGCCCCTTCTGCGTAGATCACTGTTTTCTGTGGTCAGTACCCTTGAGCTCCCTTCAGGAAAGCCCTAAATGGAATACTGAAGCCTGCCCGGGAATTAAAGTTTCATACAAATGCGCGGGATTCAATAATTCAATCATTAATTATTTGTAGTTATTCATGAAGCATAAGGTAAATAATAAACGGTTTCTAATAATTTACCTGTATAGGTGCCCGTTCTGCGTAGATAGTATAATAAACCGTTGGGTATTAATTAACCGTTGTGAGTTGGTTGTTCTGTAATATTATTTCATTTGAAAAATGGTGGATCTTTTGGATTTTGTTGATATTGAACGAACGTTGAAGTATTATTGGGTAAATTATTACTCAACGGTAAATTATTACACAACGGTTTATTATACTATCTACGCAGAAGGGGCATCTATACAGGTAAATTATTAGAAACCGTTTATTATTTACCTTATGCTTCAGGAATAACTGCTAATAATTAATGACTGAATTATCGAATCCCGCGCATTTGTCTGACACTTTAATTCGGGGCTGGCTCCAGTACTCGATTTAGGGCTTTCCTGGGGGGAGCTCGAGGGTATTGACCACAGAAAACAGTGATCTATGCAGAAGGGGCATTTATATAGGTAGACAATAAGCCGTTGTTTTTTCAAACATTCGTAACAAAAAAATAAGGATGGGAACCAAACTTTTCGAAAGTCACTTGTCAAGGGCCACATACGCATCGTGTGTTACTGTGCTGCGGTACACAACTACGATATTGACTAGTTATATATAGCAAAACTAACATGTTACAGTATCTATAGCATCTTGACTCATCATAACCGGCGACAGCAATGCCGGGTTTCCTGTATCGACCGCGCAGGAGCGTTTGAAGTGCTGTGTGGGTGTTCCCGTCCGCTTATGAACACGGGGGAGGGATATGATCTGTATTGAACCTCTCCAGTTTGATTCAGAATTGCACAACTATTATGCAACCCGGGGCTAGGCTTCCACTGTAACACATAGTGCTAATTGTACGGTAGTTCCAAAATTTCCGTAGTGCCTATATATTTTGGTATTCTCGTCTCCTAGTCTATTTTATCGTTATCAAACGTGTAGGCTCTATCGTTTCTTAGGTCGAGAAACTTTACGGAAGAAGAAATGTGAAGATGATCCTATTCTACTTAAGAGCATCAGTTGCTTGAAACTCGAATCGGATGCGATCGATTGACAGTCTCCGGATCCATGTTTGTATCAGTCTTCTGCAAGGTGCTTACATATAAACGTGTTTTATTCAGGAAGGGAAATCCGCTGTATGTAGGTATGTGCTACATACAATCACGGCAATTAACATAACTTCCGGCTTGAGGAATCTCATGTCACTATCGATCAGGTAGTTTATGTGATTGTTTTCGGTATAAGGACATCATCAGGCTTCCGAGAGAATACAGCTGGTCTCCTTTTAGTCGAGATGGGGAAAAGTGAAGGGAGGTGAAAGGTGGGCTCCTATCGAGAACCCCAATCAAAATAGGTTAAGTTGTTAGGCCCTTTCCAAAAGACAGGACAGAAAAACAACTCCATCACAAACAACCTTTCAATTCCATTATCTTCCAGCTGCCAACCCTTCTTTCACTTTCACTTTTCCCATCTCGACTTTAAGAAGGACCAACTGAAGAACTGACTTGAGTAATCTCTCGTCAGCCTGAAGATGGTGTCCTTCATCGAAAGTGCTCGCCTCCAGTACCTACTCGACTTGCTAGTGCTATGTTAATTGTACTTCTAGTACTAGCGGAACAAACCCACCAGAACCACGATAGTTTATTCACGAGGATCCCATTTAACTATCCGTAGTTTCGATCACCAGCATTTTTGCCAAAAATTGAGGGTTATGATATGCGGGCCATTTCAAAATATTATAGATTATCTTATGTCACAAAACTTCTGAGAGGGAATCCTTGGTTCTAGGGATTTCCCGTTTTCTCAAGTGGGATGCATCTGAGTGTTCCTTACATGACCTATTAATTCGATGTTGATGTATACCTACGCTGATTACTTTCATGATTAAAATTAATGAACTACCCCATAATCCGTCTCCCTAGACGTGCCACAAGCTGTATAGTAGTAGGTTACTCAGTTATTTCACAGTAAGTATTTGTCCACTTTTTTGAACTGAACAAATCATATTTGGCTCCAGGATAATCTAGCCTAACTAGTCATGTACGGAAGCTCAGAGGAAAGTTATAACATAATTATTAGTATTTTCCTGCGCTTTTAGGGCCGGTTTCACCAAAGTTTTGAATCAACGTTGACTTCCGAAGATCTTAGGTGCGAAGCAACTATGTCGGGTTTCACCATCCTAGTTTAAGATTGATCAATGATCAAAAGAAAAATCGGCGATCAAAACTAACCAGCCTATTTTTGGTGGTCAGCGTCCCTAATCAACGATTTACCACTCCGCCATCTTTCCAGTTCGACGGTTTTCATGTAAACCATTCTACTATTATTATTATTATTATTATTCTTGGTATTATTATTATTATTCTACATCGAAAAAAATTAGCAGGGGACTGATTAGGGCATTTCGGTTGGTACTGGAGAACGAAGATGATGAAAAATCTGTTTTTTTCGTTTTTGCGATGCTGACTTCATGCTGGTTTCCGCGATTTGGACAGTCAACAAACTTTTTTCTCTCTCAAAAACAAACGTAACTACCTACAATCAACAATATAAACAACAAGCCAAACGCCAAAAACAAATGAGCACAGGTAGGTACTTCAACTCACAGTGCACGTCAACAGCTACGTTATCAATCGTAATCACGCCCAATGCCTCCGTTTTGGCCTCCAAGCACCAGTCCCAGGATACCGTTAAATGGACGTTTAAAAGTTAAATCGTCGTTTTATGAAAACAAAGTTTTCATAAATCTCCGATTCGATAAAAGAACGACCTGTTTTAACCATGGTTAGGAAGTATTGGTGAAATCGGCCCTCAGTGTCATGGTAGTGCAGTATTTTTAATCAGCCTCTCCCCCTAGTCACAATCAACAAAGAAAGGTGACTGCCTGATCAATTACTCTAATGTAGTTGGTCCAACGTAAATTGGAGAAGAAATAGCGTTGCTATTTCAGTTTACTTGAATATCATCATCTACCTACACCAAAAGACCATAATAACCTCTAAAACACTTGTAATTTTTCAAGGCAATTAATTCTATATCTAGGGAAATATATCATTCTTTTCAATGATGTCCATAATTTCATTTTTTGGGAGTTGCTACCCTTTTAGTTTAGTGCAATAGGCCGTTTGGTAGTTCGAGTTCAGTAGTTTCAAGAGTTGTGGGATTGAAAAGAATGCGCTAAGATACACATTTTACAGCTCAAATTTTATTCAAATAAACATCACCGGTTTCACTATAACATATTAGAGCGTTTTCATAGAGACAGATGGGCTTGAAAGAATCGAGGTAATGATGACAGTCGTTTCAGTAACATGAGAAAGAAAAGAAATACGAGAATTCGTTATTCTAGTCCTTTGTCAGGTCAGACAGCTATGCAGTTACGATTTCAAATGATGTTTACCTTATTCATATTCCGTTATTCTTGATACTTTCGTTATACGTACAATGTTCTCAAGATTCCCACTCAAGTCCAAAGTTCATCCAACTCTCTAAATTGAACACAAGGACTACCCTCTCCGTTTGCAAACATTGACCAGCCGTTTGACCGGGCCCTCAGGATCCTTTCAAGAACGCGCCCGAAGTAATTCAATTCCGTGAAATGCCCTCCCTATACTATGTACCTACCTACCCACCCACCGACTTCTCTGACGAGAAAAAACTCATATGTCTCGAGGGCAATGCACTGGTGGAAAACTTTCTAAGAGATTCCTCAAAATCTCCTATCGACTCCTAAAGATCAAAGCATTTCCGGTTGTCCGATTGCGGTCAGGTACGAACCAAGTAAATTCAATCACTTATTCTTTTGTCAAAGGACGACCTGCCTCCCTTTTTTCAATAAAGTTTAATTTGCTGGGTAGAGGAGCAGCGTGATTAGGCCTCCGTCTTGATGACGTCTGCCGAAAATACTTCAAAAGAGCCCAAGAGACGGAGGGAGGTCTCTCGCATTTTTTTCCAATTCTTTTTTCAGCTCTTTTTGATCTCTGAGTCCCACTAATTGCGTAATCCGTTTTTGACTTTTGATTGCATTAGTGCGAAGCGAGTACACCTTCAAATTGGGAAGGTGTCGAAAACCTTTTTCGCCTTACTTGATTGTACAAAGGGTCGAAAAAAGTCCTGATCCCTGAAGACGAATTTGTTTTGAGTTATTTTTCATTAGGAAGAAACTGCTGATTAAAACTGATTGATTCTAAGACTCCTTGGGCCATTGATGGGAATTTAAAAACAATAACCTGCACAATAGAGCTCAAGCTAAATAGCGAAATCAAACCACTTGTTATGCAGTTGTACGCACAAGAAAACAACCCAGCATTTTTACAACCACAATTAATAAGTTTCTGTTTATAGAACGTAATTTATTTATCACCAAAATCAACAAAACCGATTTCAAAGACAATTTCCACAAACTAAAACACATCAGGAATTCGAGCAAGTTGTAAATTCAAGAGGTTATAATAAATAAGCCTTAATGATTTTTTTTTTAAGGTAGGTGGTACTTACAGGATACACACACTCACTGACTAAGAAACCGGTCGGTATCATTTTCGGAAAGAACTGACACTAAACGAGGAGCTGGGATCTTTGACGGGTTGCTTCCGATAATGACATTTTAAATTCAGTTTATCCGCTAAGTAAACTTGGTCACATCCAAAACTAAAGTGCGGATGTCAACGAACTTGCCAGGACTCGGAACTCAATTAGTGCTAACAAAGTGGGAACAGACTTGAGTAGGAGTAGGTATATTACTATGAGCGTTGAACCGTATTCATGTAGGTAAATGTAGATTGATAATGCAACAATGAACTTTGTTCTAGGAGTATGGTTGTTCTAATCTTCGTCAAAATATCTCACTGGTCTTTGCCTAGAGTCAGTTTGTGAGCCAATCCCCGAAGTTCTAAGTGAACCCCTTCTTCAGGTTTGTCAGACGGTTAAACTAAAATGTAACTGAAGCAGGTGAAAATCAGTGACGGAAAACAAACGAGTTAGGTACTAGAACTCAAATACAACATCATTTGATTTGCATGTTGAAATCTTCAAGGGGTTTCTCTAAAAGTTTCTTTATTCTCAACTATATACATATAAGTATTAGATAAATTCCACAAGTTTATTTGTTCATTGTGTTATATGATATCCCAGACAATGTGTGACATATCTCCCTGTGCATGTGGAAGAAGATCGCCTCGTTTCGGACAGGATGGCATTTGAAGCTCTAATTTGGCGAGAAAATTAAAAATGATTTCTCCTCGGTAATGAAAAATTCAAACAAACAGTACTTTCAAGTCGCTAAAACTACCTTAAACCTCAAATGGAGTTACATAAAATCAGCTAGTTCGTTTCTGCGGAATCTAAATTTTGTTATTCTGTTTTTATTATTATTTTATTTTTAGCTGTTGTTCTACATTTTGATGTCTTCATTCCTAACTTGCCGTCGCGTGGACTCTACAAAATGACCGATATTTCATTAATGTGCAATAACAGGTAATTGTTTTGGTATTACCTTCAGCCTCTCAGTACAGCAAGGCATTGCTGCGAAGATGTCGTACGAGTACATCGTTCCTAGCACCAGAGATGAGCCATCCCAAGCTGAAGAGCAGAAGCGGCAGCGGAGTCTTCTACCTGGGGCCCAGGCTTCCAGACATCCCATACACACGCAGCTCAAATACTGAGTGCGCCCTTCCACTTTCACCTGGAACATACAATAGAATAATTGATCAGTGAATAACCAAGACTAGCTGTGGAGTTACTCGTTGCCGAACATACATTACATACATACGTATTATAAGGAATACAAATTCGTCCATACATGCCTATATATATGGAACTAATTCGTCCATAAAGACCTACATATTTATATGGAACTAAAAATTCATCCTAGGTACTACTTTGAATTTTCGGGGGTATACTTGATGAACCGTCAAAATCAGTTGCACAAATTTTGGTGCGAAAACAGCACTGAGGCAGCGGTATGTCTGGCACCGCAATTATCTAATAACAGCAAATTGTGAGTCTTATCACTTGATATTGGGAGAATCTTACCCATCTCAGAAATACGCATGGCACTGTTCGGTGCCCTCACAGCGAAAACGACGTATCTATCCATTTCTTGTAGTTTTTCTAGACGTTAGGTTACTAGGCTACTGGTCAGCGGACCCACCAATCAGTGGTGCATCGTAAATAGCAGATAGATGTAGGTAGTTTCTTTTATCATTCCTTGAGCAATGATTTCAAGTGAGTTTAGCAGGGGGCTGATATTTGTACCTAATACGAGTAATTGTCTTAAATTCATGTCACGACACATACTGTTACTATCTGAGGTACTAAGTGACGTTTTCGCAATGTAAACATCAAATAGACTAGTACAAGGATGACAAATTGGTACATAACATCGTAATTGACTCCCTGAAACCCTAATGAAAAGGAAAGGCAACACAAAATCAGACCTTATTAACGAATTATTTTCAAACTCTAAAGCTCCAAAAAGGGGTGAAACTTTGCAACATCAAAAAACTCTCAAGAACATGGAATTTCTTTCTAACAACCTTGTTAATTTTATGACAAGAAAAAAGAGAAAAACTTGAAAGAAGAGTTCACCCGACTTATCGAGGTGTCGTTGGTTGATTATCATTAACGTTTTGTTATGAGATGCAAAAACACGATGTTCACCCCGTTTTCTTTTCATTCTCTAATTATTTTTTCACCTCGCTTTGTTCTTCAGATTCTATGGTTCCCCCAAGTTGACCCCCTTGTTTACTGAGGCCTTTTCATTTTAACCATCGCCTAACGTTTAATTGGCCTTCTCTGCGGGGGTTTTAGGGGTCTGCCCCTGGCGGTAAAGGATTTCGGATTGTTCTCGCTTGTTCCTCCTTCTCCGTTTTTCTTCCTTTCATTTCACCAAGACGAACCGAGCTCCGACTCACCCCCGAAACAAGAGGTCCCAGGTTTGTTTGCTATGGGGTTTTATTATGACCCTCTCAAAACACGATGCCGTTTCTCTTCTTTCTTGATACTCCTTCCCTTCCCTCTTCAGCTCGATTCCCTTGAGAATTACATTCGAGGGGTTGCTGATTTGTTCTTTTTTTTCACGAGAGAAGATGATAATCAAAACCGTACATCAGGTACAACCGAGAATTCTACAATTATCGGCACTCATATTACTAGCCACTATGTGACTATGAAACGTAAAAAAAAAAACGCTGCAAATCCCTGCACAACGGTTTATTATTTTGTATAGAATACCCTTCTGTTACAGATCACAGCTCTATGTATAGATAACCCGTCTATATAATATAATATGTACTATTCTATGCATAATTATGTAGATCGCAGACCCTCCGTAGGTTAGTACCTAACCCCGTACTCGTTACTAGGTACCTACCTAAATCACGAGTTAAATGTTGCTAAAATAATTCTGCCGATGACAAACAGTACCTAACAAAAAGAAACACACATAATGAAGTTCTGAAAAGAAATTGTTGATGAGGAGTGAAAAAAGTTGCAAAAGTACCTACCAACAAACTCCAGCCCCTTCTACGTAGATGGTATAATGAACCGTTGTGTAATAATTTACCGTTGAGTAATGATTTACCGTAGTAATAATTTACCCATCAATAATACTTCAACGTTTGTTCAAGTTTCACTACCTACCAACAAACTCCAAAAGAGCCATCATTTTTCAAATTAAATAATATCACAGAACAACCAACTCGACTTCATACTCCGCCAATATAATCAGGTGATCCCTACCAATGATTGGCCGTATTCACAAATTCCTATTGTGGGCGCGTCTCTGGTTACGAGATTTGGTTTGAATTGTATACAATTTCATTCACACTGGAGTCGAAAATGCCTGTCGGTGCAAACTTCGGGGCCTTACTGTGAACGAACGGCTGGACGTACGATGCTCCGGATGGTCTTAAAAAACTCGCAAGTTCAAGAATTATTTAAAACCGTAAAAATATTTACGTAAAAAAATGGCATAGGCGTTTTGAAAATTTCAACCCCTATTTTGAACCCCTTAGAGATGACTGACAGTAACGTCGAGCTTCGAGGACCAACTAGACGCCGAACGGAACCTATAACCCGAATTTCATCAATTTTTTTTCATGGTAACTAAGAAAAGTGGCCCGTACGGCGTACGGCGTACGGCGGACAGACAGAAATATTTTTATTGCAGTTTTGGATTCTACATACCTTGAAACGTAAACCATCAAATTTTGAGGGGGGGTAAGAATTTTTTTTTTCATGCTCGATTCCAATGGTTCATTATTGAAAATAATAAACCAAAAGAAAAAATGAAACGTAAAATGTACCTAAGTGACATGTTTTATTGTAGAAGCCAAACACACTTTCCTCTCAAAAGTGAACACCTCCAGCAACCTTGGTAGATTTGAAAACAATATTATATTTCAGATATATTTATGTTTGCCCTCAATCCATGTTAAAGGGCTGGTCTACGAGCTGTACGAGTCCGGTATGAGTAAGAAGGCCTGTACGGGGTAGCTTCGCATCTGTCGAGCTAGATTAAAAAGTACGTTTTCCTATGTCCATTTTCAAATTAGTATTCCTAGTTGTACTACACTAGAGTATCCTACGAGGCCAAAAAGTTCTATTTGAGGTCTAGATACGGACTTGAGACTTGGTAGTTTTCCACAGCTCACCGGCTGAAGATGAAATATCATGCTTAACGCTGTTGAGATATTTTTCTTAGCGGAAGAAACCTCACGCAACCTCATTTTTCTCGCAGAAATGGACTTGAAACTTACTTATGGGGGTGGGATGGATATCAGACTCGGATTGGTAATTTTAGGAAATCGACGGATCTTTGGACTTACGTTTTTGGGTTCTGAATTTTATGGATGATTCGATATCGGAAAAGTTTAAACCGGTTTAACAATTTAAACGTTAAATCGCAGTTTAAACGAAGACAGCACAAGATTTTAGAAGGAAGTGCAGCTGTATTACTGTGCTTGATATAACAGAACAAGTATTGAAGACTACTCACCTCCAAACAATTTTTAGTGTACTGCCTAGGACTGAGGAAGAAGGTTCCGTCAACTAGAGGGTAGCGGTCGAAGACTAGCATTGGTGCTCTGCACAGAATACAAACTACTCTGGACATCTGAAGGCCTGCCAAGGTGGAGAGGATGAAGCACCGCGTTTCATCGTTGCCGTGATGCCCCTCGTCCTCCATCTGGGAAAAAAAAAAATTATAAACGTGAGGTACCGCGACAGTGGGCATTAATATTTCAACGTTACGTGTATTTTGAATATATTAATAATATAAAGGTTAAACGCTTTACATTGTGGACAATCTTGCATCAAGAGGGTTGGCATTAAAATCACGTTCATTCAATGCAATATTTGTTATCTATTTGTTTATCGTCATGCACTTTCCTTCCTTTATATGGAAAGAAAAGGTTAACTAATGTGGCAGCAGCCTCCTACGCACCGCGAGCCGCAACACCACAATGTAAGTTTATGTAAAACTAGCTGGATGACCCGTTTTGCAGAGGTGAGATTGCTACGCAGCATACGTACGAGAAGTACATCCATCATGCAGCAAATAGCAGTAGCACTGCATTGCATTCGTGCAAATCTAGGCTCGCGTTGAAGTGATACTTATCTATTTGTAGAAAACCAAAATTACTATTCTACCCATACAGTATCTGCCACAACTGTAATGTGTACTTGCACTTTTTGTTGCGAAATTTAGTTTTTTAGTTGTTCGCGAAGAAATTGTGGAAACCCATTTCAAATAAAAAAGGAATTATTGAAACTTCATCTATTCCCACTAAGAGTAACAGTGTATTTTTTTCTTAGTGAAAATAGATAACGTTGTAATATATTCATTTTTATTTTTAGTCTATATTACCTCCAATGTTTTCTGTGCATTATGCACGTGTCTTGCATTGATCGCCTGTCTAGTTAGACACCAAGAATTGCTCTCGAAATACATGTGTGCGCTATACAGTGTGTCTCATTTGAATTAACCATCCTTTTAGTTAATTTTCAAAGAAAGTGAAGGTATTGCAATGGGTCCAACATTTTCAGAACATCAATTTTTGAAAATTTTTCTAGACAAATCCGTTTTAGAGCATCCTGAATTCATCCCTAGATTTTAACAAAACAATATATAAATAAACGTTTTAACAAAACAATATATATATAAGTATACATATACAGTAGAAGTCGCTAAGTAGAAAGGCGGTTAAAAGAATAAGTCGGATACAAGGATAGTAACAGTCAGGTCCCGATCGGCTGTATGTAAACACACAGTGAATTGGCCTGTTATAGTGATCAAAAGGTCGGTTATAGTGATTAGTTTTCGAGTTTTTGAGTGTTTAAAAGTCGGCAAAATAGGTAAAAATGGTTGATATCTCCTAAAAATGGTATATATTCACCAAAAGTGGTACCTATTGAACTATGATCCGAAACAGAAGATAACTAACTACCTATAGGTTTTAATGACGATTTCCTTTAAAAAAAGTTAATCAAAATTAGGTTAATTCTGGGGTGTCACATTCATCATATCGGTAAAAATGGCTAAAATCAGCACAAGGAAGGTATCTCTACTATATTATAAAAACGAATCTCTGTCTGTCTGTGTGTCTGTGTGTCTGTCTGTCTGTCCTTCTATGCACGGCCAAACGGCTCGACGGATATCGACCAAATTTGGCACGAATATCCAGTAGGCTCCCAAGTTGTGCAACGTCGCATTTTTAATTCCCTGACCATAGCGGAACTATGGTCGACCATGGTCAACTTCGTTAATTGAAATGGTAACCCCTATTTTTTATCGCGTATTCGTAATCTACGTGAAATTCTATCTACGATCGACCCTTCGGACTACCCCCGCGGTCGACCATAGCGCATCCATGGGCCCCTCCATGGTCGAATCCCGAATTGCTTTTCACGGCCAAACGGCTCGACGGATATCGACCAAATTTGGCACCAATATCCGGTAGCCTCCCAAGTCGAACGTAGGCGCATTTTCGATTCCCTGACCATAACGGAACTATGGTCGACCATGGTCAACTCCTGAATGGCTTGACGGATATCGACCAAATTTGGCACGAATATCCAGTAGGCTCCCAAGTTGTGCAACGTCGCATTTTTAATTCCCTGACCATAGCGGAACTATGGTCGACCATGGTCAACTCCTGAATGGCTTGATGGATATCGACCAAATTTGGCACGAATATCCAGTAGGCTCCCAAGTTGTGCAACGTCGCATTTTTAATTCCCTGACCATAGCGGAACTATGGTCGACCATGGTCAACTCCTGAATGGCTTGACGGATATCGACCAAATTTGGCACGAATATCCAGTAGGCTCCCAAGTTGTGCAACGTCGCATTTTTAATTCCCTCACCATAGCGGAACTATGGTCGACCATGGTCAACTCCTGAATGGCTTGACGGATATCGACCAAATTTGGCACGAATATCCAGTAGGCTCCCAAGTTGTGCAACGTCGCATTTTTAATTACCTGACCATAGCGGAACTATGGTCGACCATGGTCAACTTCGTTAATTGAAATGGTAACCCCTATTTTTTGTCGCGTATTCGTAATCTACGTGAAATTCTATCTACGATCGACCCTTCGGACTACCCCCGCGGTCGACCATAGCGCATCCATGGGCCCCTCCATGGTCGAATCCCGAATTGCTCAACGGATATCGACCAAATTCGGCACGAATATCCAGTAGGCTCCCAAGTTGGGCAACGTCGGAATTTTTCGGTCCCCTTCACCATAGCGGAACTATGGTCGACCATGGTCAACTCCTGAATGGCTGGACGGATATCGACCAAATTTGGCACGAATATCCAGTAGGCTCCCAAGTTGTGCAACGTCGCATTTTTAATTCCCTCACCATAGCGGAACTATGGTCGACCATGGTCAACTCCTGAATGGCTCGACGGATATCGACCAAATTTGGCACGAATATCCAGTAGGCTCCCAAGTTGGGCAACGTCGGAATTTTTCGGTCCCCTTCACCATAGCGGAACTATGGTCGACCATGGTCAACTCCTGACTGGCTGGACGGATATCGACCAAATTTGGCACGAATATCCAGTAGGCTCCCAAGTTGTGCAACGTCGCATTTTTAATTCCCTCACCATAGCGGAAATATGGTCGACCATGGTCAACTCCTGAATGGCTCGACGGATATCGACCAAATTTGGCACGAATATCCAGTAGGCTCCCAAGTTGGGCAACGTCGGAATTTTTCGGTCCCCTTCACCATAGCGGAACTATGGTCGACCATGGTCAACTCCTGAATGGCTGGACGGATATCGACCAAATTTGGCACGAATATCCAGTAGGCTCCCAAGTTGTGCAACGTCGCATTTTTAATTCCCTCACCATAGCGGAACTATGGTCGACCATGGTCAACTTCGTTAATTGAAATGGTAACCCCTATTTTTTATCGCTTATTCGTAATCTACGTGAAATTCTATCTACGATCGACCCTTCGGACTACCCCCTGCGGTCGACCATAGCGCATCCATGGGCCCCTCCATGGTCGAATCCCGAATTGCTCAACGGATATCGACCAAATTTGGCACCAATATCCGGTAGCCTCCTAAGTTGAACGTAGGCGCATTTTTAATTCCCTGATCATAGCGGAAATATGGTCGACCATGGTCAACTCCTGAATGGCTCGACGGATATCGACCAAATTTGGCACGAATATCCAGTAGGCTCCCAAGTTGGGCAACGTCGGAATTTTTCGGTCCCCTTCACCATAGCGGAAATATGGTCGACCATGGTCAACTCCTGAATGGCTCGACGGATATCGACCAAATTTGGCACGAATATCCAGTAGGCTCCCAAGTTGTGCAACGTCGGAATTAAGTACGATACTGCGTACAGCGAATCTCGGATAGCGAGCGAAGCGAGCGGTCATGCTAGTATATTATACAGTAGAAGTCGCTTACAGAGATTGGTCGCGTACAATGATTGTTTCCAGTCGGTCCCAATTCGAACACTATAAGCGACTTCTACTGTATCTGTGTGTGTGTGTGTGTGATTTTTATGATGACCTTGGGTACAAGATAAAAATTCCTAATTTCGCCAAAATGTTCGTATTAACAAACAAAAGGATGAGTTTGAAGATGATCAATTTTCGAAAATTTTACGGGGGTAAAATTTGAGTTTTAGGGGTAAAAAATCGGAAAAACTGCTAAAATTGCGAATAATTTGTATGAAATCACTGCAAGTGGAAGAGTCAGTAAAGATAGAAAAATACCATTTCAGTGCTTTTCCGTACAGAATACGAGTCACATTTGGATTTATGGAGATCAGGAATTGGTATTGAGGGCTAAAATCATGAAAAAAACGATAATTTTACGAAAAGTGGTTTAGTTTGCCGCTATATCATCTTTTTACGCAAATTCTCTCCGACAGCCATGATGCATGAATTACATTTTTATAATGTAACATTCTTAATCTAAGTAAGTAGTCACCTATTCAATTTCTCCCTCAAGGTAAGTTTCGTTGTTATAGAAGAATCAATTATACCTCAGATAGTATCGTGGTTGCCATTCCATTGAATTATATTGTATAGTTAACATTTAATGTCATTTCAGCAGCCCTCAGCAACAGAAAAGCTGAAAAAAGTAGCGATTGAAGGAGGCCATTCATTAGGAACCGCTGATTCACTCGTGGAATGCTGACTTATCGTTATTTCGTCACAGCTCTATCTGCAATTAGCATCTGCCGTTGTAGCACCTCTCCACCCGCATTGACCGAGGCTTAGCGCGTAGAGCCTTTATGAGAATCTGTTCCTGTGAATGCTGTTCCACAAAATACACATTGAATGCTGTGACTATACAGTGTTGACTAAGGTAGACTTGACACTACTGGCCGTTTGCGCTGAAAACAAAACAGCACCTGCATGGTTGCCATTTCTCATTATAGTATATAATTACGATGGTTTTACAGCATATGTCAGAACGTAGGATCGTTTGATTGACAGTCTCGATTAAGTATGATTTACAGAAACTGGAATAGAAATGCGGAAGGTAAAAAGAGTATCCAAAAGCCCTATATTCAATTTAACACGAACAACTTACACAGGAACACTCGCCAAAGCTCTGAACACTAACTGAACAACTGGTATTAATTTGGAATCGCATTTTTCTTTAGAAGTTCATCATCTTGAGGTTATTCAGGTTTATCTTTCTTTTGACATCTTCAGACCAGAAGTACCGAAATGTGTTTTAAAATTTCCAGGAGAAGGCACGAGAATTATACCAGAATTGCATATTGTTCCAAGTTTATTACTAAACAGGCCCATCAATTCGGACACAATAGCAGTTCATTTGACTCATGGGTTTGAAGATACAATTAATTAGTACATAAACAGTCCAATAGCAGCATCTAATGCATATCACCGTACCAATGTATCTTCAATGTTCTCACAAGATGATTCTCACTTAATTCTCGAGTTGTTACGTTGGATGAGCTTCTCATTTCACTTGATTTACCCGATTAACAATAGTTACCTGATTTGTTATCTGTGACTAGCTAAAAGTTTTGAACCAGGCTTCATCATCCTCGCTTAAAATTCCAAGATCCTGCCTGCGATTAACGTTGATTACTTCGTACGAACTCCTGTTAATTCTTCTTATATTCGGATCAGACCTACCTGATGGTATTTTGTTTTTTATTCTTCATATTACCATTTCCAAGTTGAAATTGCCGAGTACTTACAGCACGTATTGTGCGTATTACCTATGGGAGCGACGCCTGAAAGACGTGAGATTCAAGATTTAGAGCTTTCCACAGTATCCTCCTCCTGAACCATTACTCTCAGTGCTCTTAAAAGGTCGACGCGGGACGGCTGAACAGTAGCATCAATGCGTGGTTTTACGACGTCATGGAAAACACGTTTTAATATTATAATTTAGGGTGAATCATTTTCAGTGCTATGACATTTTGGGGGCCCTGGATAACTTTGATGGGTTTACGACTTTGCCATTAAAAGGGGTGAGCTGTGTCTTCAAGTATTAATCAGGACGCAGGCGCTTCCTTAAACTGAACATGAGGACGAAAGGTCAGGAGAAAGTTGTAAAATACTGGAAATTTGCCAAACTGTTTAATGTAGGTACCTATGTACTAGGGTAATGTCCTAGTCACTGTTTTAATCAAGTACGAATGGTTACTGCAAAGATGTTATGTTCATAGGTTAAGTACATTTTAATAATCTCGTAATTACTGTCATCAGTATTCAAGCTGAAACAGAAAAATATAACCACTGATTCCCTACGTCGAGTAGGTACATCATGGAGAAAGGATGCTAGATCGTCAAGTGAATGGCATAACTATGAGGAAGGCAGAGACAATTTCTGACGAAGAATCAGCGGGCAGTTTGTAATGAGTTAGCAAAGTAAGAAGGAATAGTCATCATATCTAAGAAAGAAGAGAGTGTTGTGAGTGTTCGTTGATCACGATCAATGCATTTATAATTAGGATGTTTAGATCCTGCTGCAATATTGATGAGCAGGAATTGTTTCTCCCGAAGTTACCGAACGGAAAACCTTCAACTCGTACCGAACTTCGACAAATGGAGAGCCGGTGTTAAATTAATTCTGGTAGATAGCGGCCGTGAGAGTGCACCAGCTGGATTCGTGTGTTGGGGTCTTTTTGGAGGTTGGCCACCTTCTTAAGAACTTTTTTCGTTAAGTGCCTCCTACTCAGCCTCCTTCCCAGTCTTTTTCTCGTATTTGTGGTCTCCCGTTTTGCCCGCCCGAATCCTCCAGAACCAATCTCAGTCGGACGGCGTGAAAAACCTGTGAACTTGACTGATTTCATTTGGGCTTTTCCAAGTGAAGATTACGCCCAACTTGCTGCAAAGCGACCTCACATACAAGCCATTATTCTCTTCTTGATGCGCTATTCGTTACCCCATTTTCCGGGACAAACAGATAATGAATATAAATTTACCTCCAAAACTAACGTTTTCAATGAAGAAAATGAGATAATTATCTATGGTATCTATAAATTATATCATAGCTAATATGTATTGTCTCATTTTTCACCTATAAATGTTATCATCATAATGATTTGACGTTACTGAATACACTCATTTTATTTCATCATCTTTCGTTTTGACCGTCTACGCTTGCTACGCTTGCTCTGAACGTTCGTTTGAATTGCAACATGCAAAAGAACGCTGCAAATCCCTGCACAACGGTTTATTATTTTGTACAGAATACCCTTCTGTTACAGACCACAGCTCTCCGTATAGATAACCCTTCTATATAATATGATATGTACTATTCTATACATATTATGTAGATCGCAGACCCTCCTTGAGTTAGTACCTAACCCCGTACTAGGTACCTACCTAAATCACGAGTTAAATGTTGCTAAAATAATTCTGTCGATGACAAGCAGTAACTAAAATGGCAAAAAGAAACGCAAATAATGAAGTTCTGAAGGGAAATTGTTGATGTGGAGTGAAAAAAGTTGCAAACGTACCTATCAACAAACTCCAGCCCCTTCTACGTAGATGGTATAATGAACCGTTGTGTAACAATTTACCGTTGTGTAATAATTTACCCATCAATAATGCTTCAACGTTTGTTCAAGTTTCACTACCGATCAACAAACTCCGAAAGAGCCATCATTTTTCAAATAAAATAATATCACAGAACAACCAACTCGACTTCGTACTCCGTGAATATAATCAGGTGCTCCCTAGCAAGAATTATCTCCAGCCAATTCCCGATTGTTATCGCGTCCCTAAGGATGATATTTGGGCTAAATGTATACAATTTCATTCACCCTGTTGTTGAAACAGTATCTCTTGCACTTGGTGGAAGTAGACGTAACGTTTTAATAACTCAATTTTTATTTCCGGGTACACGGTGAAAATATGTGGTTTGCATCAAGTGTCGGGTGTTATTAATTAAGTGATTTACAGTCCTCGCTAGGTATGGTGTTAAATGACACTTCACACTCGAGTTTCTGACGCTGGCCATAGACCGATTTTAGACCGTGGTTTTTGATGAGTTCTCTGATGTCCTCTTGGACTATGTTAACAGGGAAGACAGTAAATTTTATCGGTCTATTTGTTATTTTTATCTGCCCTCGAAGATAATAGAGGGTATAGATACCTAGATAAATGAGTAGGTGTCTCGAATTTGAAAACCAATAACACATCACAGTTTGTTATTGTTCGACTCTACGACTCATTCTTCGAAACGTTCGGTGATCACCTTATGACCCTTCGAATTCAAATTTACATGAAACTGCATAGCTAAAACCTTTGATGAGATAACTACAATCACACCAACTAAAAGATTGCTTTGGTTCGCTGAACAGTTCAGTCTCCTTCTTGCAATCGATGGGACTAGTGAAATCGGGAACCGGTATGTGAGAATTTCATTCAAAAGCAGTACGAGTTGTACTTTCGTGTGTTTTATCCTGTGTTGTATCTTGAAGAAAAAATGATATTGCTTTAATTTATTTGATTTTGATTTTTATTAGTTTTTTGGAATTTGCAGATTCTCTGCGATTATTACATTGATTGAGACTATGAAGTGGATTGTGGTTCTGATTATGATGACGTTCGCGTCGATTGTCCTGGGCTGTGAAGGATGTGGGAGCCCGAGGAACCTACCGGTGCCCTGGAGGTGCAACCACAGAACAGTTATTTCTGTTTTCAAGAGACTGCGAAGTGTAATTCGAGGGAAAACGGTGCAATCCAAAGATAGCGGGATAAGTAAGAACATTTGCGATTTAGATTGTCTTCGTATTGGTTTCGATAGAGGTTATGAGCTCCCTTATGAACTATTCGAAGAATGGTATTGTTTGTGTACGTGCAAGAGGAAATTGGTTTGAGTGAAGCCACCACTGTCTGTCAAACTGGTCGTCAATCACCTAACGATAACAGTTTCTTGAGAGCTGTCGTTTGACTAACACCGTGAATATTGTAATTCACAGAATACACTAGTTATTGGCACTATTACTAATAATTACTGCTATTTTTGTTCTAGTTCGGTAGGAATTTAGTAGTAACGAATTCCCAATAAATTCTTTACAGCTTCATATCAGAAAATGTTCGCTAGAAAAAGTTGAGAGACTGAAAATGAAATGTTCGTACAAAATACACAAGTCTTATTAATTGTGTCCGCTGATAAGCACTAAAATCAGACCAAGACTTACATTTCGTTCCCCCCTCCTTACTACCTACTTCTTCGACAAGAAATTGTGCAAGGGCAGCACAAGAGGAAATGATTCGTCGTAGAAAAAGCCCGTATGCAGGGTAAACCTCGTCTCAAATTTTGGGTGTGGTAGGATTGGTATAATGTTCTACCCAAGTAGGGGTAGCAGTAAATTTTATTATATTTCAGCACCACCACTGAAGAGGTACCCGCTGCTCATGCGCAGATATGAAAGCCTAACCACGATATCACATAAAGTATCTCACATATTATACTTATGCTTGCAAGATTCGGCCATTTTTGTATCATATTAATTACTAAGTGGTACCTACCTAATCGTTGAACCGCTGCGAATTATTCGTGGTAGAGATCATCATACTTTAATTATGGGTAGGTAGGTACATTTCTTTGAGCAAAAAATAATGTATTTGACGAAAAGGAACTGTTTGCGCGTTAAAAATAATTATTTTATCTTCTATTAGCCACGGTAGTTATTATACATAAATACATTATTATGCCGGTACTTCAACGAGTCAGTACTTGACTTGCAAATGGGCTAGGTATACTAGTGGAACTAATCTATTTGATTTACATAATACCAATAACAACTGTGTGTAGCCATGATACTCTAAGAATATGTAATTTAATAACGGATCAAAAGGTAGTCGATGAATCATAAGGAGTTATTAGTTTGTAACGAGGCAGCAACGCCTGGCATGGAGAAATAGACGATTCTACGAATTTATGTATAAATGTATGGAGTATGAGAGTTCCGAACTATGCATAAGACAACGTATTTTGTTGGTATAGTTACCTACTATGTGTACCCACATACTCAGTCCGCAAGTTATGCTGGCCTACTGGGTTCGCATTAGGTACACTGAATAAGAATCAATTTAATCCACTGTAGATTACGGATATTATAATATGATAGCAGCCAATTCTTCTTTCTTGCTGAGGTGCAATGAATTGAAAAGATACAGTTTTCCCTACACACCTTGAAAGTCACGTTTTTCGACGATTAATTTATTTTTATTATGCATCTAGCAACCTTCGAACGATATTTTGAACTACGGAAAATGTGAAAGAACGAATTTTAGTAAGTCGAACACTCCTGCAGTTACTATGAATTTGAGTCTTCTAATCGAACCGATCTTAATGATGAGGCGTTGGTTAAAATAAGTTTTCAATGGCCATTTCAGGTATTGTTCTAGTAACACTCGAAACCTGAGTCTACATAGCTTTATCGTTACGTAATATAAATACGTAGGTAATATTTTTAGACATTTCATACACCTATGTATTTTTTAAACTAGAATAAGATTTCAAATTTAAATTGAATTCATTTTTTATCCTACATAATTTTACTGGAATTCATACATTCCATTTTAAATTCGCTAGGGACCACCTGGGTGTGATGGAGGTGGTGGCACTTGGGGGGAAAGAGATTTTTAATCCAAGGAGACGATAGATGAGTTTTTGGGAAATATTTTTGTATTTTAATGTAGAGACAACCAAAATTTGAGCGGTGGGTTGCAGTTACCGACATGTCCCCCTCCTCTTCAGGCTACGGCCTTCGTGTGTATGATCTCCTCGGCCTCTGCTTTAAGCAGATATTATAAATAAGACGTACGATGCATTCGATAGGTCGGCAGCACTATAAGTCATAAAAGAAATAGAGCATTACGCGTTTACTTAGGGGCAGAACAAACTTGGAATTCCGATCCAGAGACAAACAACTTATTATTTTTCCGTAGCCCACTCCCAAAGGCAGTTTCCCCCCAGTAGGAGTATTTCCAGTTATACATTCCCGGATCTGACGGCATGTAAGGACGGCAAAACCGTACTGTACGGCGGTCTGAGAGGGCTTCTCAGATTGAAAATAGCACTGTCGGGTATTTTATGAAAGTAGTCGGTGGAATATATAGAGCGTTTTATGATAGGGCACGGAGTCGCTGAGTTGAGGCGGGTCAGGCACGTATCGAGCGCTATTTCCGAGCGTTTTGTCACCGTACGGGTCCTTGGGAGATCCGCCAAACGTCTTTTACGATGAAGACTTGGAGCTGAGCTCACAAAAAAAACCCTGAAGAATGAATTTGAGTTGAGTCTGAGAGAGCTTGTCGCAGAGTTCAATGAGAACTCCATCGGACATACCGTGTGGCCCACTTAACACACCCACCTCCACTGTTGGAGATGGAAGGAAGAGCTGAATGTGAAGCCTCCTTGTTTTTTGCGTAGATTTCAAAAATTGACATTCTTGCTCGGACGCATGCGCTAAACGTGCGCTAACTATATTTTTCAAATGGTAACTCCCAATTTTTATTTCAGTTTTGAATTCTAAGTGAACTTTCACGAAAAAATCACCCGTAATTCGAATTTTTGAGTTCGCCAAAACAGGCGCTAACTCCGCGCTAAATGTGCTCTAAACGTGGAAAACCATTTTTGTGTGGATTGCCTGTACAATCACCACATGTAATACATGATTTTCGGGGTATTTTTTCACGATGAATCACGTGGTGAAGTCTGTTTTTCCAGCTGAACCTACATACCTGGGTTTTTATGCGTATAGACAAAGAGTAAACATTTCCTAATAGCGTTGGTATGCACAGTCATGAATTTTTACGTAGAATTCGAATCTGAATTGAAAATGGGGGGTGACCATTAGAAAAAACAAAGTTAGCGCAGTTTAGCGCTCGCGCCCGAGAACAAAAATGTAATTTTTGAAAACTACGCGGTGGAGGGGAGGGGTGGGGAGTCACATTCAACTCTTTCTTCCACCTTCAACAGTGGAGGACATAATTCGATCCGGTATACCTCGTCTGACACCATAATTGAGGATAATCAGGAGTTAGTGAAATAAGGAGCCAATGCGCGGGAAGGTGTCCAGAGGAATTTCATCCAACTGGGGACTGCTGTAGGTAACACTCGTCCATGCAAGCGCGTTGTTCGTGTTTCGTTTCTACCTTAAAATTTGGCCGCGGAAAGAGCTGATAATTAGAAGGCAAGTGTGGATCATTGTCAAAATAATCTCATTCAACTGCATGAAATTGCTTCGTGGAATTCAGTTTGAGACTATTCTAAGATTTCGACAACGTTAATTCCATCCAAGCCAAGTTCCATAGACCACGCTAGATCAAAAATGTCTCATCGGCCCCACTGTGGATTCAGTGTTATAACAATGAGGAGTGCCATGGCCTGGGAGTACCCATGACTTCAGTTTATATTTTAAAATGAAATTAGGTTACATTCTAAGAATTTTGAGACCAACCGCACTCTCCTGCGATGAATAGTTCTTTTTCTATGAGCTTTCAAAGTTTCGGCAACAAGTGACGTCACACTTTGCAAGGGGGTTCCGCCCAGGTGAGAGGAGTGCAATGACGTCTCTTGTTGCCGAAACTTTGAAAGCGCGTAGAAAAAGAACTATTCGTCGTTGGAGATTGCGACTGGTCTCAAAATTCTTAGGATGGTATCTACCTTCATTTAAAGAGGGGAAAGTAACATAAACAGAAGTCAAGGGTCCTCACTGTACAAAGGGATAACACGCAGGGGGGTCTGTATGGGACTTCCAAGGCCCGCCTGTGGCAGCCACATACGGAGGGAACCGCTAGAGATGTCAACACAAACAATCAATCAATCGAATGTTTATTCACAAAATAATTCTAATTAGAATCAAACAAATACTCGTATAGCATAAATACGTTCCAGGACTAATCCACGCTATGGTATTTAGTGTGTTATGAAGGTATTCATATATGATTCGTACCATTTTGTACATATAGAGATCCCGGCAGCAGCACCCACTGCTTGTCGTAACCAATGAATGACGATAACCGAACTGGTTCTCTGTTGAGATCATTTTGAGGATCGACGATCGAGATTGTGGCGGGTGTTGAGATCGAACTGTTATCGTGTAGGTAGAGATTTATCGATATCCGCACGGGCCGATCGAGTTCAGGACCGTTTGTTTACGATCTACGGGTATCTGGGTCAAACACGTTGCATTGTGTGCAACAAGGCGCCATTACTTAGCGCCATCGGCGAGGTTGCCCTCCCGAATATCTGCGGGGGCCGATATCGCTCCCTCCCACGTCTCCGAGCGAACGAGAATCTAATCTCTGGAAAGCCAATAAATATCCTGTGTTCGGCTCAAGTTGCTCGGACGGCGAAACGGGGACCGGTCGGCCCCGCGGTGATGGTGACTTGTTCGTGGAAAACCAGTCTTTAGCGTTTTGGGACTAGTTCCCTCCTTCGAGAGATTGCGGGAGCTAAGTGGGCAGAACGAATTATTGTCATCGGAATACAGATAAAATGAGAATGGATGACCCGAAGTCGAGTCCGAACTTCGAGCAGATTTTTATAATTTTTACTTCACACCATTATTTAGTATTACCTGAGAGTTGATGTATGTTTGCTTCAGTGGAATTCGGCTCCAGGTATTTATGACAAACGTCTACTCCTGGTTCGACCCAATCGGCACTTTGTAATTTTTTTCTTCATTCCTGCAGCGGAGACGTTATTTGAAACGGGAACAACTTGAGTATCAAAGGGTGTGCTAGTCAGATACCTACTTCATATTACCTATTAATTATTATAGGTACTATTTTATGGTGGGACTAGGAAGTGCAGTATAGAACAGCGCAGTGGCGTGACCTTTTGAAGCTACTCTTCCGGTAAGTATTACACACTAGTTATCGGCTTTCGTTGTCAACAAATCGTGGCTTTTTGAAATAAGAGTTTGTTTTGGCTGATTTCCGATATTGAGATCCAAACGAGGAAAATGTTATTTTGGATCACAAAGGGTGCTAGGTAGGTTAGAAAAGGAAGGCGTTAGAAAAGTCTCACAGTACACAATAATACTCATGCCTTCTAATACTTAGTACAATACAGTACTGAACATTGCTGATGACAGGACCGGAATAAATTGGGTACTCAAAAGCGAGGAGAATAGTTTGATCTAAACATTATAAACCATTCATCCAAATAAAGGGGGTATACATTTTTCCAATGAACTACCGCGAGTGCATTATTTCTAATCAAATAAATGTTTTCTCTCGAAAAATTAGGTCAAATTTGAATTGTTGTGAGATAAAAATCGTCATAAATTGCTAAGAATTAAGTGTGTGTTCAAATTAATAGATAAAACCAAGAACAATGTTCAGTAGTAAGATACGGTACCTACTTAGAAATTCGCTGTTATGGTCATCCTGCAATTATTCAATGTCCCTCCTCAAATTTCGTGACCGTGTTTCAGCAAGGTAGAATCTAAATCTGCAGTGTCCGTCAGTTAAAAGCGAAATATCATTTTGTAGGTGGGCCTTTGGTGACTTGAAATTACCTTAAATATAAGCAGTTACCTAGAACATGTCTTAAGCAGTTACCTAATGTTTGAGCTTCCACAAATTTACAACCTTTATTTATCCTGATCTCCTTAACTTATTGCCAATTTCCGTTGTCTACATTTAGAAATTTTACCTTGCATTCTTCCTGCTAAGTTGACCACGAAGTCCCGACAACTTGAATGTTATCACTATTTATTCTTATTTTTCAAGGGTTTAGCAAGTTCAGCGCACTATTGTTCCCAGAATTTTTCCTAAAACCGGTATCTCAACACCTGTTGAATTAATTTTCTTAATTTTACAATAACCTACCAACCAAGTAGGACGTCGCCATCTTTACTGCACACGCCTGCAAGATCCTCGTTCCTTAAAATCATCTTTCCAATGCCACCAAACTTACAATAATTTAATTAATTGAATCCCATTTAAATGCTTCATCATGGGTGGTCTACATTAAATTCATTTTCTCATAATTATGGAGTTGCAGATTTGTGTAATTAACGACTCTAATCAGGTACATTTAATGGGAAAACTTTGCATGGCTGGATCAGAGGGCGTTAAGTCAGCAGTATCCTTATACTGCTGATATCCTATCACATTCACTACTGAACTCTGGTGGGAGGTTTTTTTTTACTTCTTCACCTGAGTCGGACGTGTGAGCAGCCATTGAGCACCTTTTTTCAAGTCCAACAAAATCCGTTTAATCCACCCGTATCCTGCTAGTATTTTGGCATGTAACGCGAGTACTAGTGCGGTACTTCGCGAACTAACCGTGATGCGCGAAAAACATCACCAAAAATCTCATCTCCAACAACGCCATCAAGTCAATGGATAGGTACCAGCAGTGGAAGTTCTGGCCAGGCACTTCATCACCACTACAAGATCAACTATATACTATTAGTGTTATTGCACACTGTCTTGCACTCCATATATTTTTCCCCCTATGACTTCTTGCCCTTGCAAGTAGGTACTGGCTGTAGTAGGTACCTACCAACAAATCTTCTGGTAGCAGTCCCTCCCTGGGGTGAGTGCCCCTACTTCACTCTACATATCGTCCTCCTGATAACTGAGTATCAGCCAAGTGGTGTACCAGGTAAACACCTGGGGCATTGGATGAGCTGAGGGTACCTTGCCAACTCAATCTCAGCCTATAAAATCTCCATCAGACTGCCACTGCCACTTTAATTTCGGCCACTACCTACCTAGTATCTACCTTTGCCATACTGTTAAATTTGTGAAACGATTTTAAACACCTAA